>OY856414.1:301308000-301985500 GCA_963693085.1 Alisma plantago-aquatica | reverse complement strand
ATTGTTAATTTTCATTTGTGCTTACTGATGATAATTCTGTATTTATTTTATCTAAACTATTTGGCTCTCAAGTCAATGTATTGATATATATTTAATGTTATATCAATAAGAAATACTGTATCCACAACTGTATAAGTATCATGTATTTTCAAAAATTGCTGCATCACAACACAAGTATGTATCTGTATTTGTATCAATGTTTGTATATGCAACCATATTTGTCTCCGTGCTTCATAGATATTGTTGGTCTACTCAAATATTATATGTGTAAGCGTGTATACCTTATGGTGTGCATATATATGCACACTTATTGATACACAGATACAGAAACCTACATTTGAATACATAAAAACGTATGCTCTCACAAATATAGATCATGTTTATGATAAAGGTGAACATATCTTGACAAATTAATGAAGCCCCTTATATTAAATTAACAAAAATGATAAGATAAAATTAATAAGTTTAAAATATCCTCTTTATTGCAATATTCCATACCAACACAAATTAACATTGTACAATTTTTGGGACGATGATGCACATAGTCAGGAAATAAAGCATATGACAAACTGATACTTAGCAACCACAACATGTACACATTGATAATTGCCAAAAAAAAATTGATTGTGGCAATCTTCATGTTAAAATCATTGTGATGATGCAAAACATATATAAGCCTATTACCTTTGGATGCTCAAGAGAAAGCCAGATGTGAGAGTCTGAGATCTCAGTCGCTGTATCTAAAAACTCTAAACTACTGCCTAGGATCAAGCGTAGTGCCTTGAACATGGAATCCTCTCCTCCATAGAATACTTTGTTTTCTATGGAAGCTAGAGGCGATTTTGTGATTTTAGGATATTCTGTCAGCTGGATCATCCTATTTAATTTTATCTGTGGGAAGTTAGGTCAAGAGGTTGTTTATTCTTCCCACCCTCCATGTACGAGCCTTTATGCCTAAAGACACATTTACATATGAGAAAGCAAAAACAACATTGGCAGTAATACTACCATTACAGGCTTGCTAAAGAACAACACAGTCGCAGAGGCTAGTTGGGGTTTGTGCATGCAATGTTTCTCTTCCATATTATTTTTCAACTACCACTTGGCTAGTCAATCTGCAAGGGTTTTGGAGGATCTACTAATGTGCGTCACCTCAATCTTCCAACCCTTGTTCAGCATAACATCAATTCTTTCTTTCTAGTGTGCATATGCAGGAAGCTGAATGCTCAGCTCCATGCTAAAAAAAGAAAGCGATACATTTCCTTCACTCAAACCTACAAGCATGTAGAGTGCTCTCTTCTTCCTCATTGCACCTTGCTCAGATGTTGGTGTCTGTCATCCTCCTCACTATCCTTCTCTTATTGATTATGATTGCCTCGTTGCTAGGAGCCATATAAATCACCTTTTGTTTCCTAGGCATCTTCACATGCCATATATGTTTCCAACTACCAGTATGAGTTCTCATGAGCAGTACCAGAATTCCATTTACATCACTTGGAGGCCGCTTGATGTTTTCAAATATGCCCTCCAGAATTTTATAGGAGGCCTCTTGATGTTTTATACATGGTGCTTGCTTTAAATCTATAGGAAATGGTCAGTATGGTGGACTAGCTTGGAGAAAGATCCATGTACAACTGACTTTTCCCTTTTAGCTCACAAGGGCATTTACAATTAAAGAAGATGTGGTACAGATTTTATTCGTCATTTTGACACAAATAAAAATATAAAGGCATATGAAATCAATGATAAATCAGACGCCATTTCATTAGCTAGCAGAATGGCATCCGTGATAAGTTTTTCTTTGACCAAGGTGGTCTGGTTTGCACTAGTGAGGGTGTAAGAATAGATTGAAGTTTGTTTACCATACCTTGTACATAAATATATATACAAAGTTTCATAAGGATGTGGTCCTCCCAATCTTTTATCAATGTTGCATCTTCAATCTTTGGAATCAAGGTGACGAAGGTCTTCTTCTCCTTAAGCATTTTACCTATGATGAAAAACTCTGAATAACTCTTAAGGCCTAGTTTGGGAGGGAAAGTTTAAAATACGACAGTCTTATACAGATGGCGCTGCATTATATCGACTAAGTAGTAATTACAAATGCTATATTCTTCAGATTTAATAAATAAAAATGGTACATTGAAAACTTGGGAAAATTGATGGACTTTTAGATTGCAGTTTTTCCGTCTCACAGAACGTGCAAGGGCTCTTCGACTCTGCATCAAGAGCTGCATAACCGATGGGTGCGGTATTTCACAACATAATATTTAGGTATTAAATACTGGTATTCTAGATGGTGGAACACAAACGACTCCTAAACATTTGTTCCAAGCCGGTCTGATTCTTTTTTCATTTAGCGCTTGTGGTCTAGGGGACTTCTCAGGGATAGATCTCTTGACAATAGTGTTCATTTCATCCCTTGTGACCACTATGCATAGGACAGTTCTTTGTGCACTATGAAAAACTGAAATATAAACCATCCCAGAGTGGGAATTTGAAATATCCAAATGTGCTGCTATACACCATTAGAATACCTGCTTCCTGCATGGAGTCATCCCCCGCATTCTTTGATAATTTTAAACAGGACCACAATAGTTTAGCCACAATGTTAGTTACAGAGTTCCTCATAGGAATGTCATCTAAAGCGGCAATCAGAGTAACATAGCATGATTCATCAGAACAGCTACAACAAATAGACATATTAGGCACATTTATTAAGATAGATTATGTTAGTTAGAAAACAAGAGGCAAACCTGTTATCTGATAAAGTCTCCAGATAAATTGATAGGAACTTTTCAATGTTAAAGTCTTGTGACAGACCAGCAAGAACTCCAGCAAGATCCCTTGCACAAAACAAAACAGAGCAAAAAAATTGCGAAACTAAATTGAAGGAATTTACAATAACAGCCTATTACCAGTCAGAAAAATAGGAGCCTATTATGCCTCTTCATTGGCAAAAAAGACGGGTGTACCTTATTTCTGCAAAAACTTTTAAGGACTTCTCTGGAAATACTTGAAAAGAGTGAGACTGCATAAAAGAATAAAAATCTAAATGAAGCATATACCGGAATATGTATAATAGAAGGATTTTAAGAGAAATACCAAAAAATGGAGGAGAAGAAGAAAGATGCCATTTAACAAGGTAATGGTGGTAGACCTCGTACTAACTTTAGTTTTACCATTTCATTCTAGACATTTTGGATACTTTCACACTCATAAAGAACAAGCTTTAGAAGATATTAGGTTGTAACAGTATGTATCGTTCTATCAGGTATGCACATCTGTGTAATGAAATATATTTATTTTGTGTCTATCACTTTATATATATTTATGGATTTTCCAGATACTTAAAAACCCAAGATCATAACGACAATGAGCATGCAAAAAGAAGGCAAGACTACAGTTCTTAAGGAAATTGCTATTAAATACCGAGCATGGGGCTGACATAATAACTACATATACATGATATCAACCTCATAATACCAATGCTAGAATGAACAAGATAGAAATAGAGATTGAACTGGCGGCCTTGTTTGCAACTATGCCTTCCCTACCAGAACTATCCACATATTTGTACTCACCCCTTTTATCGTTGTGCAGTAATGGATCGAAAGTGGATGTCTTCAAATCGCTTATCTGAAGAGTATGAAAAAGGAGTGGATGAATTTGTAAGGTGTGCAATTGAACATGCAGGAAATGATACTAGACTTCTTTGTCCTTGCACAAAGTGTGATTTTGGTAAGCGGATTAACAAAGACGCATTGCGTCATCACTTATTTCGAGACGGCATTGATACGACTTACACACGATGGATACATCATGGTGAGAGGGAAGATTTTCATATTGTAGATCAAAGTGAACAATTTGAGGGAGGAGAAGGAGACACATTGCAGGACATGGCTTACAATGTAGAAGAAAAGATACGAGACTGTCCTAAAATGTTTGAAAGGTTAATGACTGACTCTGAAACACCATTATACAATGGCTGTGTCAAGTTCACAAAATTATCTGCTGTTTTAAAGTTATATCACCTGAAGGCAAGCAATGGTTGGTCTGATAAAAGTTTTACGACCTTGCTACATCTCTTGAAAGATATGCTTCTCGAGGATAATGTGCTTCCTCGTCGCACTTACGAGGCAAAGAAAGTGCTTTCATCCATGGGCCTTTATTATGAAAAGATACATGCATGCTCCAATGATTGCATTTTGTATCGAAATGATCATGCTTTGAAGGACAGTTGTCTAGTCTGTGGAGAACTACGATACAAGAAGGATGGAAGCCCTAGTAAGGTGTTGTGGTATTTACCAATAATACTGAGATTTAGGCGCTTGTACAATAATGCTGATGATGCGAAGAAGTTGGTTTGGCATGCTGAGGATAGAAAAAGAGATGGTTTTCTTAGACACCCTGTAGATTCTCCGCAATGGATGACAATCGATAATATATTTCCAGAATTTGGTGGTAATCCTAGAAACTTAAGACTGGCACTTTCTGCAGATGGAATGAATCCCCATAATTCCAGAAGTCATAGTACATGGCCTATAATTTTGGTTATATATAATCTTGATCCAGATGTATGCATGAAATGCAAGTATATGCTTTTGACTTTGCTGATTTCAGGACCAAAGCAGCCTGGAAACGATATTGACGTTTACTTGGCTCCACTTGTTGAAGATTTAAAGATTCTGTGGGACAAGGGTGTTGAGTTGTATGATGCATACCGCAAAGAGAATTTTAATATGAGGGCGATGCTATTTTGTACGATTAATGATGACCCGGCATATGGAAATCTATCTGGGTACAGTATCAAAGGACATCTTGGTTGCCCTATCTGTGAAGACGAGACCTCTTTCTGCCAACTGAAACATGGGAAGAAAACTATTTATCTCGGCCATCGCAGGTTCTTGCCTAAGGATCATCATTATCGTAGAGTGAAGAAAGCTTTTAACAGAAAAGTAGAACTACGAAGAGCTCCACGACCATTAACCAGACAAGAAATCTTCACTAAGGTGAAACAGTTGAAAGTAAAATTTGGAAAAAAGAATAAATCTCCAATTCTCAAAGGTCTCTACAAGAAGAGGTCTATATTCTTTGATCTTCCTTATTGGAAGTCTTTATATGTGAGGCATTGTTTAGATGTGATGCACATAAAGAAGAACATATGTGATAGTCTGATTGGAACATTACTTAATATCCCATGGAAGACAAAAGATGGCCTCAAGGCAAGATTGGACATGGTTGACATGGGTATTCGAGATAGATTGGCTCCACAAATGAGGGGAAGTCGGACCTACTTCCCCCCATCATGTTACACACTTTCAAAGTCTGAGAAAGATGTATTTTGCGGGTTCCTAAAAGGAGTTAAGGTTCCAGAGGGATATTCTTCAAACATGAGTAGATTTGTGGATATGAAAAATTTGAAACTGTTGGGCTTGAAATCACATGATTGCCACATCTTAATGCAACAGTTTTTGCCGTTGGCTATCCGTTCCATTTTGCCTAAGCGGGTTAGAAATGCAATCACTAAACTTTGTATGTTCTTCAATGCTTTATGCTCAAAAGTCATTGACCCTGAGATGTTGGACTCATTGCAAAATCATATCATCATCACTTTGTGTCAGCTTGAGATGTACTTCCCTCCTTCATTCTTTGATGTAATGGTTCATTTGACTGTGCACTTGGTTAGAGAGGTCAAACTATGTGGTCTGGTATTTTTACGGTTGATGTATCCGTTCGAGCGATATATGAAGCTATTAAAGGGGTATGTGAAGAATAGATATCGACCCGAGGGTTGTATGGTGGAAAGCTACATAGTAGAAGAGGCTATTGAATATTGTGTCCAACATTTATCCAATGTTGAAGCCATTGGTTATCCTAAATCACGGCATGTCAGAAAAATTGATGGACAAGGCAGTACAGGATGCAAGTTTGTACGACTTTCAGCTGATGAATTACACACAACGCATGTGTATGTCCTTCGTAATACAACCGAGGTTGAACCATATGTTAAAGAACACATTGATTTTTTACAAACTCATTACCGATCTAAGAATGAGAAGGATATAATGAACTTACACATCCGTTGTTTTGCCGAATGGTTAAAGAATCATATTAGTGAACAGATTGAGCATTCACCAAATTCTATTTCAAAGACCTTGAAATGGTTATTTGTGGGGCCTAAATCAACCGTGTTGTCATTTGCTAGTTATTTTATAAATGGATACACTTTCTATACAAAATGTCAAGATGACAAAAGCACGATGCAAAATAGTGGGGTGTCTTTGGTATCCGAAGCTTTGCACATTGCTAGTGCTAAAGACAAAAATCCAGTATGGTGTGACATGTCCTATTATGGTGTGATCCAAGATATATATGAGTTGGACTACAACACGTTTCAGATTCCTATTTTTCGTTGCAAATGGGCTGAAAATGATAAGGGTGTGTGAACAGAAGATGGATTGATCTTAGTGAACCTAGATAGGGAGGGATGTAAACACAATGCATTTATAACGGCATTACAGGCAAAACAAGTTTTCTATGTGATAGACATAGCTAACAAGGGCTGGTTTGTAGTCTTATCTAATAGAAGAAGGCCCCATGAAGGAGATGATGATGACGATGACATCGTTTTAAAAGAAGAAACTTCTTTGTCTTCAATCATTCCATCTATGTCTGTAAATGATGATCTTATTGTTGAAGAAGAAGATATATGTGCTCGAGAAGATCATAATGACGGGACATTTGTTGATGATGTCAGTGTGCATAAAAATAAAAAACAGCGTACGCATAAGTGATAGTAAGTATTAGCATTTTCTTGATGTGCACTAATATCTTTCTGTAGTGAATGTAAATATGTCTTCAATTTTGTAAGATTTTATAATGTTGTTTTATATGCAGTTTGCTAATATTTTTTTGTACCAAATTTTGTTGTAGATGTCTTCCAATGAAGACGACTCAATGACCACAACGATTAGTAGGGGCCGTACCACAATGCCTAAAGTTTCAAGAAAGAGACGTAAAGGACAAAAAATTCAATTGGAATGGAATTCAGAAGGACAACCAATTGGGAAAACCCGAAACATTTTTAGCAGCTATATTGGAGTCGCATCCCGAGAGCGAGTTCCAATCAACATCGATACTTGGAGTGATGTGGGAGAAGGTGTCAAGGACCTTATTTGGGAAGATATTGAGGTGAGTATGTAGACGTTTATATTTTTTGTATGAAAATATTATATTATATTTTATGTGTATGTGATTTTGTTATTTGTAGGGTGTTTTTTTTGATTGGATCTGTCAGAAAGCAGTGGGTATTACAAAGAGCCAATGATAGATGGAGGGAATTCAAATCTCGGTAACAGGAAAATTCATGAGGGACAAAGATGGAAACATATGCAAACACCCACCCAAAGAATATGATTTTATATCTGCAGATCAATGGGAGGATTTTGTCATGAGTCGATTGACCGAAGAATTTAAGGTGATAATATAAACTAGTGTACTTTTGTTGTTTTGCTTGCTTGTAAGACATTTAAATATATTTTCATATTTATTGTTCGTAAAAATAACCAGAGAAGAAGTAAGGCTGGAAGAGAATTATCGTCAAAAAATGAGTATCGGCCTAGAATTTCTCGTAAGGGATATGTTGGCCTAGAGCAAGAAATTGTAAGATTTGATTCATTTTAAAGCAATTTGTGAAATTTCATATAGAGGTATAAAAGTATTGTGGTTTTATCATATTATAAACAGATCAGTGAGAATAGATTAGATCCAGTTATTTCAAAGATTTCTAGAGAAGAATTATGGAAAAGAGCTAGAATGGACAAAATCGGTGCTGTTACTAGTGACAAGGTCAAGGAAGTGGTGTACAAGATTGTAAGTTTAATTTTTTGTCTCGTTGATTTTTCATCACAATATATAGTTTTTATTATTTTTAGATATGTATGTTTTATATTTTGCAAGGATGCTCTATCTCAGGAAGTTTCTGAGGGACTCATTACTGAGAAGGGATGTAATGATGTGTTAACAATGGCATTGGGAAAAAACGATCACCCAGGACATGCGAGAGCAATCGGACCAGGAATAACAATTACAAAATATTGCCAAAGTGTGGCTCGAACATATGATCAACCATCCCATATGCTGTTACAAATGCAACAGACCATTAAAGCTTTGGCCATGAAGACTAAGTATCTTGAAGGGAAGAATACGGGCAAGGATCTCGACAATGTTGGGGATACAAACCAATACCCTACTTCCAAATCTAATTGTCCACTTGCATAATTCTCACATCTACCTGAGGTAATCAACAAGTTTGTTATGTAGTAAATGTTAGAGACAGTCATTTCTCATGTTGACAATATCTATATTTGATTTTTGTAGGGATATCACAAGTGTATTTTGATGTTGGATAATCCATTACGTTCAGTAGCTGATGGAAGGGTGTATATATCTCATACAAATGAGCCAATTATCCTTCACAATGTGGCATTGGATCCAAAACACAAAAAATTTATAATTGATACCCCGTTGATGCCTGAAGAAAGTGTGCCAAAACCTTTAGATATGGCTGAAGTTTATCAAGTTGTCAAGGCATAGGCACCTACCTTCCTTGGCCTACAGAATTGATCAAAATAAATATGAAGGTATATGCGATAACTTGACAATGTTTTTATTAATTTATTGAAATGAATAATGTATATTAATAAACTATATTTTTTATTTTTATAATCATATGCAAGGAATCCCAAGACTCATTATCTCAAAGAAAAGTGAGGGAATCAATAAGCACACAAACAAGAAATTCAAAAACTAGAAAAAATTGTGATGAAGTCTCAAGTCCCGTCAAGCCAACATGCAAAAGGCCTCCAACAAAGCTGAAACTGTTGATGGTGTATGTGGAAGATGATGAGAATCGTAACATCTCTCTTCAGATGTAGTAGGTTACACACATGAGCTAATTATCACACCGGAATTGGTTAAAATATGCCATGATAAAAACCAACTAGAAGCCTCGCACATATCAGTGTACATAAAGTAAGTTGTTATACGAGTAATATGTGTTTCTATACAAGTATCTATACAAGTACAAAGACTAATTATGTGTTTATATACAAGTACAAAGACTAATTATGTGTTTCTATACAAGTACAAAGACTAAATATGTGTTTTTTTGTAGGCATTTGTTCAACAAAGTGACCTCGGGAAATATATTTAATATATTTGGATTTATATGTCCACATTTTATAGATCCACTATACAATGATAAATTGGAGACTCGGGCGTAGTACATAGCAGATCAGTTCATTAGAGGGAAGAAACAAAGATTAGAATTGTTATTTATACCTTATAATGTGGGGTACACATACATTTTATCGATTGTCTGTTATTTGTTTACTTTAAATGTTGCTTAAAAATACATTAATCTTAAAATGTAATACTCATGTATGCGTAGGGGACATTGGATACTTTGCGTCTTCGACCCTATGTGGGGTAAGTTCCACTATCTTGATCCGTTACGAGGAAAATTACGTGGGAACGTGGAAAACTCATGGAGTTGTAAGTACTTCATAAAACAATTTCAATTACATAATACATGTATTGAAAGTTCCATATATAGTTACTAATGCACAGAATTCTTGATATGAATTTGAATAGGACTCATAAAGTTTATCAAAAGAGGGATGTCCAATATAGGAAGAATTTGAAATTGGAAATTATCAAGGTAATTTACCATTTTGATCCAGAAAGATACTGCTTTCTGATTCACCAATAGAAGTGTTGTTCTAGTTTCTTCAGATTCTGCTACTTGATTTGATATGGTGTTAGTTTTAGAAATGCTCTTATTTTTACATATATCGATTAGATCTTCTTTGGGTCAATATCATCAAGGGCATCCAAGGGCAATTGTTAATTGTTGTATGTGATATTCCTAAGTGTTTCTTCCTTCCATGTGTGCATGCAATTTATATCCTTTTCCATTCATTTAAAAAATATAGTATAAGAACTAAAATCATGGGGTGACTACCAAGGAAGGATAGAAACCATAACAAAAATAACCTATTTGATGTGCATGCAATTTATATCCTTTTCCATTCATTAAAAAAATATAGTATCAACCTATACAGTGTGTATCAAATCTATATTTTTTCCATGTATTAAAAAATAGAGTAATTGTCAACAAATAACTCATCAGGAATCAAAATTTCACAATAGGAAACTGAACATAAGCTTCAAAGGCAGAGAGATAAAAACACATCAACAACATAGTACAACCAAGGCACAAGAAAAGAAACCAGATGACCAGGAAGAAAGAATGCCAAGAATATCACTCACTAAATAAGTTAGGATCAAAGACACACCTCTTACTAGGATATGAAATGTGAAATTTGGAAAAGAGTTCTTGTAAAGTTAGTAGAAAATTCTGCAAATTTTTTCTAATAGAAGCAAAGATACCTCTCGCTGGCATTTTGCCCATTTCACATCTGAAATAAAAGCATAAAACTAGAAAACATAAAATTAGTTCTCTATGATAATTGAATTCACAATCAGATTTTCCTTGGAGAGTTAGACCTACCTTGCTTAGATACAGATTTACTGTACCATATGGATTGTTTGATAGGGCATTTAATCCATTTTCTTGTATACAACACAACCTTGTTGTAGTATACATGGAGGAGCTTTCAAAACATAAGAGGGTTAGGACATCCTAGAGTATAGGTTCACAAGGGAGCTTAAACAAATTAGGTTCCATTCAACATACAAATGCTCCAATAGAGATGAACAACACTAAAACTTTGTTGTTGTAGGTATAGGTTGTTTTGTTGGTACCCCTATCAATCCATACTTCATAATGACAAGATAAAGAGCCTTTATAAAATATCAAACTATACTTCACCATATAGAAGACCCCCATTGATCTCACGATGAATAATCAACGAGCCATAATTGTCAGTATAAGACTCTCACATTATCAACTTATGCTAGAAATGTAAAGTTCAGAAAACAATATGTATAATCAGTCTTAGTGCATTACAAGAGGAAAGAACTAGCTCATTCACCCAGGGAAAGAAAACCATATAACATGGAGCATCCCTATGACACTATAGATGGGAAATATAGAGATGTTTCTCAGGAATTAGGTTCTGCATAACAAGTTAAGATAACCACAAATCTAAGAACTTGAATTTCCTACAAGATCACTAATTAGTTTACTTGGAATCACAAAGTTGCATGTCTAAGCTAACATGTATCTATAGCATTAACTGAGAGTCCATTCTTGGAGATGAGCATGATAGAAATAAACTTGGTTCAGTGAAGTTTCAAATGACTAGAACAGAGTGGTCAAGAAATACATACCTTAGTAACAATTCCAGTAAATAAAACTATCTATATGATGTGCTGCAGACTTTTTCTGTAGATAATCTGAGTTTCTTATAGAACTCTTGCTCAATGGCTACCAAGGATTCTATCAAATTTAACTGCTAAACGTATAATATATGCAATGAGCACTCCTAGTGGTCAGGTAAATGCATAGATCTTTTTCAAATCATTTCCCTAGATCTTTTCCTTATCAACCGGACATACCAACATTAGCATTCATAACACCTAAATCAGTTATGGATTCAAGATCAACAATCATTAACATTTGGTCATGTATCCTATCCTAGGTGTCCTTACTCTCCACCAAGATGACAGCTTAGAGACAAAACCTAACAAGTCTAAACCACAGCCACATCTTTAATCTATCTAGACCTATGAATTTTCTGGATACCTCACAAAATAATAAAATGCAACATAAACACTTTAACTAGATATTCAATGCCTAACACTACCAGACATCACCTCTCATTCAGAATTCTAGATGAGAACCCCAAAAGAAACCAACCCTCATCCATTGCGAGATTTATACCCCTGCAATATCTAGTAGAGAAAGGATATCACATGAATATCAGGCAGAGATCCAAACAAATAAAACAATGAATAAAATGATTCTACCAACATCAATGAACTATTATTAATCTGAGTATAAAGACTAATGGGGACCATAACTTACATATCATATCACGAAGCTCAGATTTAGTGGGATCTAATGATAATTTCCAGCTTCTTTGGCGTTATGTAGTCGTATTCATCCTTGTTAGAAAATGGGTACTGCCACATGCTTTCTTCCGGCAACAAGATGACCATGCATATTATCCTAGGTAGATCCAAAGGACTTGTAATGATGGTTAGTGGGGTACATAGTCCCTCGAGGGATGAGTAGCACCCAGGTGTATCCATAATACCCCCTACATATCCTCCTCTGGGGTTAGAAGGGTGAACTTGTGTGTATAAATGGAAGTTCTTATGTGGTAAATGAGCAAACAAAACACGTTAGAAAATGGGTAGGACTGCTACCATTCCAACTTGAACCCAATTATATATATAGTATCATGAAAAGAGACATAGCTTTTAGTTAGTTGAATTTAGTTAGGGGAATTATCCATCACCTGCTTTTCCGAGTCCGTTAATTTCTGCAAGCAGCCAGAAATTTCTGCAAACCCACCTATATCATCTGCTGTTCTACCAGAAAGGACACAACTATCAAGTGCCGACTTTCTGATTCCGTGTTCTGGTACGACGGAGCCTTTTGGACAGCGGAGGCAGTTCAACTTTTCATGAATCTCTGATCTATATGTTGACAAAAAGTCATTATAAATAAACCTAACAGTATAGCTTCCACTTTCATAAATTACAGACAATGTAATTATCTATAAATGTCTATCGAGTCCTCAAACCATACCAAGAGAAAAAATTGGTATTTTCAGAATTATATTACCTAACATTTTCACTTAGAGTGAAAAGGTCACGCAACTCTTCTGTTGAAAGAGAGTTTCCCTGTAACATAATTTGATTTAGGTCCCACATAACTCGAATGAATAAAATGGGTTATCACCACTACCTGCAGAAGTTGTAATTCTGCATTCTCCTGCTGAATAACCTTCTGGAGGCCCTCTTTTGACATCTGACGCTGGTACACCTATAACAAGTATTAAAAGATTCTTCAAGAAAAATAGTTAAAAGGAATACAAACACTAGAGGCACAAAGGGAAAGTAATACAATTCATTAAGACAACCTTTTCTTCAATGGTTCTGGTGCTCAGAAACCTATATACATATACCCTTTTCTTTTGACCATCCCTCTAAACTCTAGCTGCAGCCTGAAATATAGTGTTGATTTGTTTTCAAATGTGAGTTGATCTCTTCTATGATTGTGCAATAAAACACGTATAATGCATACTTGTTTGTCATTAGCAGGATTCCAATCAGGATCAAACAGAACCAAGCGATTTCCGCCTATCAAATTGAGTCCGTAGCCACCAGCCTTGCTGCTTAGTAGAAAAACAAACTCATCCTACAGAATATATACAAGTCAGAAATTTTTTTGAACGGACATTTCATAATGTGCTACAAAGAGGGTACACACTCTTGAAAAGTCATTGAAATGATTGACAAGCTTTTGTCTTTTTCCAATAGAAGTGGTTCCATCACCGTCATATGTACACTGCTTCCCCTTTCATCTTTTGACAGTCACACACATATGTAGTGATCATCTACCCGGTGGGGGAGTTTAACCACAATTAATTTATTAGTCGATCGACAACTTTTCAATACAATCCCATTGGAGCAACCTATCGCATCCAAACGTGAGATAGGATTTTTAGTATCCCCTCTATCACCTATACCTATTTATACTTTCCCTCTCTTCATCTGGTTCATGTCCTTTCTTGCAAACCAAACATGCTGTTAGGGTCTATCTACTTGTTAGTTATGCCTATCTCTGCGTATTGAAGATTACTTCTAACTACCTGTGGTTGCCTACTTGCCTATGATTGCTTGTGATAGACTGCTTGCTCTGACTACATACCGAAACTCTAGCATTTGCCTGCTCTTGAATGATGTCTTCAATTATTGCTTCTACAACTGAAGTTCACTAATGTCTATAAATCGGACTGCCAAAATTTTCCTATCTATTCTCGACTTATCTCATTGATCACTCTCTGGTAAAAAGATGTGGTTTATGGAAGTAATATATAAACTTGCAGTTGGTCGGAATGGGATCTATAGTTTCTCTTGTGGATATTTAACAATATGGTGCCATGTATTAGCACCACATGGTTTATCTATTTATGCCCAAGGATTTTTTAAGTCTTAAGGCACACTTCCGTTGTCAAAAGGAGAACCCATCTTGGATGTTTTCTATCTATAAGGGTTTGAACACAATGCACATAAGAATATCTCTGGAAAATTGCTTTTTCTTGTTCAAATTGTTATATATACATGTATGGTATATGTTAATATATTTAGTATTCTATTATTACTTTGTGTTTTTATTATCTTGTCTTTTATCCAATACTGGTGAGTTTTGTATTCGCTGTCCTCTGCTATTCTATATAAGGAGAGGGCATGTACTAGTTTTAATCATCCCATGATAAACCTTTTTTAGTCGCTGTTGGAATTGCTGTAAGCTTGACTTCTTCATGGGTTTGAATCTTTGCAAATGTTCCAGGAATAACATTTTTGATTCTTTTTGCACAAATATTTGAATAATTTTGATTCTGTTTACCTAACAAGTTCTCAAAATTATTTGGATAACAAATTAATATTTATTTTGTGTAGTGTCCAAAGCAGCCGAACAATACAGATTGCGGGTATTATGTGCTGAAGTATATGAAAGACATCTTTGATGCGAGAAATAGAAATATTCCTGAATGTGTAAGCTACTTAACATTATATTCTTTTAGTTTGTTCAAATTTCTAAATAAATTGAAAAAATCACAATATGTTGATATATTTGTCATATGATTGCAGTATTATTCGAAGTATGTTGGTCGTTGCTTCAACCAAGAGGAAATCAATGAGGTCCGAAATGAGTGGGCGACATGTGTTCTTGAGCACACATAAGATTATGTGACATGTGGGGGAGACATTTGTTCTTTACCATAGATCAATGTGTGAAACTTTTTAAGTTAGTTTTTAGTTCGATTCTAGAGTGGATACTCAATACTTTGTATTATTGAATCGTTGTATGGATGATTTAATATTAATTAAATTTAGTACGAGTTTCTTTCAAGGTTTGATGGAAATTTTGTTCAACTATGTGTTTGTTTGTGAAATGAAAAAGTATAATGGCATATTTATTATAATTTATTAATAATATGGTTAATTTGATCAATAAAATTGGTGCGATATATGACCTTTCAAACACTAATCAAAGACAACAGTTAATAATATGTTGTAAAATGTATGATTCTACAACAAACAACACATGTTGTGTTATCCACACCTATTATAACAGGTTTGTCAGGAAAAAATACACCTATTACAACAGGTGTTTCTAGTGAACTACAACATGCATAACCTGTTGTATAAATTGTGTATATTACAATAGACACACACCATGTTGTCTAAACAATCTTACTACAATGGTTAAATGTATGGAAAGACAACATACTCCAACTGTTGTATAAACATGTATATTACAACAGTGCACTGCATGTTGTAATAGACCTACCTATTACAACGAGTGTGTTTAGTGAAAGACAACATGATTCGACTGTTGTATGATATATATTACAATGGGTGAACTGCATGTTGTAAAAAATACCCCTATTACAACAGGTGTGTTTCGCGAAAGCCACCGTCGTTCAACTGTTGTATAATATATCTTACAACAGGTGCACCACATGTTGTGTAAAATACCCATATTACAACATGCCATTCCTTAAAAGACAACATGTTTCAACTGTTGTATAAAATACATCTATTACAACATGCGATCACATGTTGTGTAAAGCACCCCCCCATAAGACCACACGATCTAGTACAACAGTTAACACCTATTGTAAATTGAGAAAAGGAACTGTTGTAAAAGGCATTTTCTATAGTAGTGCATGGTGCCCATTGGTCTACCCATCTGGGCCTGACCTCATGGCATCTTCCATCAGGGTGGCATGTAGGTGCGAGAATTCACATGTATATATAACTGTGATAGCCATAGTGACTTTATAATTGTTGTATGAACATCCAAACTGTTTAGATTGCATTCAATGCAAGGAAACATTCGGAAAACCCTCAGGAAACTAATGCGATTAATCATAATTAACCACATACCTGATCTGACGATTTGAACAGAAATATCCATGCAAATAAGAATCCAAGCAAGCAAGCATTTTCAACAAGATCCTGAAATAATCACGTAATTTCCTTTTTATTATTCATGTCATCAAGATCCATTAAACCTAGCTTGCTTCCTAGGGTTTCTTTTTCACTTTTAGGGTTTCTATTGCAATTAGGGTTTCCCTTCATCTTTTACTATTTTAAACCCTAATTTAATGCAATTGATCACCAACCCTAATTATTTCCACATCTAATCCTCAATTTTAGATTAAAGGCATAATTAACCATTAATTAAGTTCATTAAGCCTCTTTTACATTAAAGGTATTATTTTTATCCCTTTAATCCATGACAAGATCATTATACGCATTTATCATCAATTCATAGTTCATTATGGTCCAATTCACATATCAACTCGATTTGCCATTAATTCCACCTTTTATTCATGAGAAAACCCTAATTACTACATTTAGGGTATTTATCCACAAATTAGGAACTTTAATTCTTGAAATAGCTTATAATCATGAAAACTCAGTTTGATACATGAAATCAAATAAGTAAAGCCATTAAGAATCGAATTTGCCAACATTAGGGTTTCAAGGCCCATTAAAGCCCATTTATGCACATAAACTCTAAATTAACTAATTATATGCAAAGTTAATCCTTTTTGTTCCTAATGTTCCTTTTTTTCATTAACAGCCTAGTATCAACTTTAATCATCCATTAAACCCTTATAAATATATTATTCATCTCAATATAGGGTTCTTTAAACATTAATACATTAAAGTTGATATCTTCTATTACTTTTCGAATTGAAAAAGGAATCAGGCTTCAATTACATTTTTAATGGATTCCTCTCATTTTTCTAAGCAAAATACATGTATAATGTGCATCTATACGAGCTACCATTAATTAGTTATGAATTTAGCACAATTGACTTACTTCGGGCCAATCAGCAAGCGCCACGTCACCTCGCACAATGCATCTACGCTGTTGGTTAAAAACATTTCGAATTGACACTTCTACCCTCCCACGGCTCTTTTAGCTTTGTGATGCCCAGAGGGCAAAACTGTCCAACCGGTGTCTTCATCCTCTTCCTCGCAACAACAGCCTGTTCCCGCCCTAACGGCCGTGGGCGGGGCTCCCCCTCCTTCTTCTTGACCTCACCGGCCATCAGGGAGGGATCCCTTACGTCCGTCGCCCTCCCCCACGCCCACCTATGCTTCCATCGGTGACTGGGTGGCCGGGTGTAGGAGTTCTGGACCTATGACCGGAATCCATGCTGCAGGTCTTACTGCAGCTATCGTGAGGGGTTGTGTGCTTGGAGATGCTAGATTAGCTGTTTAGGGTCACTGTGGGAGCTTCCCTCTTCCAACACAACGACTTAGAATCCCCCTGCTCGCTCCAGGGTCAGTCTACTCTTTTGATTAGGGTTTCACGTGTAAGAGCCAAGAAGAAGATGAGGAAGTGAGAGGCAGAGGTGGGATCTTTCTCTATTAGACCCAAGGGCATACCCCTTATATAGGGGAGTGCATCCACGTCCAGAGACGTTGCTCCAAGAGAAATCGAGTCCCACTCTTTAAAGGAAACCTATTCCTTCAAGGAGAAGCAAGATTTATCTCTCCTCACTATCCCTTTGATTTTTTTCTTATTTCTTGGATAATTAGAAATACGAAAATCCTCTCTCTTATTCTTTTCATTCCTACTTTTTAATCCATTGGCACGAATTTCCATTTTCCTTTAATAGAAATTACTTTCTTTTTAGCAATACCACATAATACATTAATTATGTATTCCTATTATCCCTTTATTTTGCAATTTTGGTATTTTCTCTTTCTTTCCTCTTTATTGGGACTCCTTGGCTACCAAGAAACTCTATTATTTCGAAATCCTTTTTATTGGATACTCATTATCCTTCTAGATGCATCTAAATGCATTATTCTTCATTATTTCTCATTATCTGGTTTATTTCTTATTAAAATAACTCTTTTTGAGGTTTTCTCTTTATTTCTCTTCTATTTTCCTCATTGGAATCCCTTTTAACATTAGGAATCCTTTGGATATGAAAATCCATCAAGGATAACTTAATTACACCTCTTTCTACTTGTTTTCCACATATTACCATTGTTTTCAATTTCTTTCGTAACAAGGAAATACTTAATTGATCTTTTCTTTTCTTTTTGCATTATCTTTGCAACTTTGGAATCCTTGGAACCTAAGGAACCCAATAGGCACGAAAGCCATCCTTAGATTGCATTCTTTTGCCTTCCAGAGGTTTCCACATCTTTCTTTTCTCAAAAACTCAATTATTCATTTATTAATTGAATTTCCTTGTTGTTGGGCCCAATAGCCAATAAATCCCACAACACAATCATCAAGGCTATTGTAAACAAAATCCATTTATTCAAAAAAAATTATATCATTATTTGTTCATTTACCTTTATTATGAGAAATTACATTTCTCACCAAATGAACCCAAAAATTGGGGTTGTAACAAATATAGTGATGATCTAACAACCTATGGTGACTTAATGGTCACTAATGATGGTGGATCAGGTCTCTAGAACCTATGGTGAGTTAAATATATAGTTGTAGCATCAATTAAGCCTTAGACCGATGGCTTCTTGGGTCACTTGATGCAATGGTCAAACCTATACTGTAATTGATGGTTTTAACATATGAACTTGACCCAATGGTCAAGATATAATGTTTATTCCTCCAATATGGTGGAATGATGGATAATGTAATATGTTTGTCCTAATAATGTGATTTATATGGTTTCCTTTATATGATCAACTTAAGGAGCTTACTTGCTGACAATGGATGTTTTTTTTTAAATGAACAGTCAATTGTTGGGTTTTACCCTACTCTCAATGGAACTTTTTGTGTTGTTAATCAAGGGATGTCTAGGGTTAGATGGTGACTCTTTATAGAGCACAAATCAAGGACTTAATTGGTGATTTATCCAAGATGTTTACTTATGTAAACAACCAACGATCTTACCTTTTAAACATCCAATGGTTCAGGGTGACATTGTGGTATGGTGATATGGGTAGAATGATGATGGAACAAATGGAGGGTTACCCTTAATAAGGCAGTATTACCTATTTACTCATATGAATAGTAGGGATGATAACCATATTGTGTTGATATGTAACCCTAATGAGGTATAGCTTGTTATACTTAGCTTTAATATAACTAAATGATGGTAATTGGGTATGAATGGTCCTTCAATGAATAATACAATCATGGAGTACTCTCTTATTGTTGTTCAAACCCTAGTAGGCTATAACACGATAGTTACACCTTGATTTATGTGTGGGTTCAACTTGAGAATAGTATGGAATGTGATGGTGATGCTTCACCTTATGCATCTATGATCCAATGGGGATGTTGTGAGTTAGGGTTTGGGTATGAGTGTTGATTAGTAATATTAATATAATTTATCTTGTTGAGCCTAACTCTAATGCAAATAGGTAAAGATGAGTATTCATGTTTAACATTCTTATATGATGGAATGATGGGAAATAACCTCCTTAATATGATCATAACCTTAATGTGTTAATTGGTGGTTATCATAGACACATGGTCGATACTTTCTTATGCTAAACATGCGCATTATGAATATGATGAGGGTTAATCATATCTAGATTCCTTGCATGTTGATGTAATAAAGGAATGTTCTTAATGTTAATATAACCATACTATGATTGTTTATTAATATCTCCTAGCTCATTAATGCAATAATGTGCTGATCTGGTTTATTATATGTAAGTGATGTTGTTAAGCCTTGTTATAAGGCATGGAAAGATAAAGATGATCTTACAGGGAATAGTATGATGGTCTTAATGCTCTTTGTGCATGATTTAGCCATGAATGAGGTGTAATATTCTTGTATTGATAAGGTTTGATACCCTATGATATTGTGAAAAGGATTTATATCCTATGATAGTATGATGGTCTTAATGACCTTTGGGCATGGTTGAGCCCTAAATGTGGTGTAATCCTCTTGTGTTGATAAGGGTCGATACCTTGTGATATTATGAAAATGATTTATATCTTGTGATAGTAGATGACTAGTGTGGTCTCATGAATGGAAAGTGAATAGTACCATGTGATGATGAGATGAGAAATTACATTTCACACATTATATATATTTTAAAAGTTGGGACATTTATATGCTTGCTAGAGGTGAATTAGGGTTTGTATGTCCACTTGTTTGATGCAGCCTTAATTCACCCAATTGACATAACTAATCAAGTACAACTATAATCATGTAGTGCCCTGTGCTGTAGAGCCAACTTTAGTGTCATAACTTACTGGATGGTGAAATGAGTATTCCTAAGGGAAACTCAGAGCACATACTATTTAGTATGTGGGGGTGCCAAGTTGAGGATATATCCTTTTCATCCACAATGCAGGTTGTAGAGGATAGCTATGGTCATGCCTCATACATCTGATGTGATTGAGGACAACTGCGGTTGTACCTCAGATTAGAGGGTTTTGTATACCCTAGTTTCTAGTGCCATGACCTGTACCAAGGGTGGACTAGTGGTTAGCAGCTTGACAATATGTCGTTGTGGTGGCAACTTTGATTGATATGTCACTGCCTTTTTACTTGTACTGACCGAGGGGAAGAGATCTTACAACACCGGCCAACTAGAGTGGCCGAGTGCAATACATGAGGTCGGGAGGCATGGGATGATGGGATTTTTGCTTTCGAAATTTTTATGGTCCCAGATCGAGTCTATCACTAAAAAAAACAATTCGCCCACAAGCGTACGGGGTACTGTTGTAGTATAGATCAAGGGCAAGATGGGGGGTCGAACCACGGAGATAGAGGGGGCGCTAGAGTTAGAAGGCATGAGCTACATTCCTATTGCGGAGAGTAAGGTTTTTAGGGTTTTAAGGTTGATTGGTTGTTGATTAAGCTAAGAGAGTGAGTAGGAAAAGCAATATGAAACTAAGTTATCAAAAGACTAAATTAGCAATTTAAGTCAACAAACTATCTAAACAAGAGAAAGAACAAACTACGCTAGACTAAGTAAGAAACTAGCAATTGAGAGCCTAAGTTAACCACTAATCAAGATCAAAGACCTAAATTAACACTTAGCTAGCAAAACTAGGAAATTAACTAAGTTAACTAAAGCAAATGAACTACACTAGCATTAACAAGCAAATAGAGCAATTAAGGTTTTAAGCAGTTAGATGAAGGAGGTGGGCCGTTTGGGAATGTGACCTTGACATTAGTTGGGGGATGTCACCATAATAAGCAATTAACAAATTTCATTCTAGACTACCAAACCAAACAACAAGGTGGGTTCTATGAGAATGTACCCTATGCTACTAGTTGGAGAACTAAGGCTAGGTGTAATTCTCATAGGACTTACCAAGTCTAGGTCTCTAGGATAAGTGGTATTAGTCAATTGAGGACCAAGGGTAAGGATGGGAGTAGAGATGAGGATATTTGACCTCATACCACTAGCCACCTCAGCCTTTAGGAAATCCTAGGCAATTGCACTAATCACACTTATACTAGTCACTTATAACTCACATTTGCATGTAGAAAGAAGGTGATTATGTAGGAAGATAGGGAGCTAGCTAGGGATCCAAATTAAGAACCTAGGAGCCAATCCTATGATAGCTACATAGAAACCAAAACACCCTAGAGACAAATGTCTTCAAGCACCACAAGGCAAGCAATTAAGGTAATTAAACAACAATCACATGCACAAGTAATGGGAAATGAGATACAAGCAAAGGTAATCATCATAGAAGTGAAATATGTTCATTACAAATTATGTTCCCCCAACATGGTATCAAAGTCACATTTTGCCCCAAACAGCCCACCCAAGGGGGGCTTAGCTATACATGATCAAAACTAAAACAAAGGAGAAGGGAAAGAGAGTTGGAAATGCCATGGATGCTTGATGAAGCTTGACTTCTTCACCTCCTTGCTGCTAGCCACGATCCTCCTCCTCCAATGGTGCCCAAGAGCATGGAAATAGTGGAATGGATGGATAGAAACTTAGAGAAACTAGGTTTCTATGGTGGAAATGAGTGGAAAGTGGGTCGAAATGGGATTAAATGCAAGGAAGGTAGGTGTATGTGAGTAATGGAGGCAAGGGAGCAGTTGGGTTGTGGCTAGGAAGTGCTCTCTCTCGAGCCGTAGAAGCAACTAGTGCTTATATAGGAGCTAGGGCTAAGTGGGGGTAAAATAGGAAAAGTAGTGAAAAGTTGTATAGGGTAGGTGATCACAATGGTCGTGGTGGGTGTGCCACGGCCATGGTGAAGGTAGTGGGAATGGACGTGAGGGGTGAACACGGTCGTGGGGTGAAGGAAGTGGTGAGATGGTGGTGGCCACGACCTTGGCAGAGTGCCACGGTTGTGGTGGGTAACATGCACCACGGCCGTGTTGGGTAACACGACCATTTTAGAGGAGTTGGAGGTGACCGTGGGGAGGGGCCACAGGCATCTTGATCAGCTTCGGCCACGGTCGTGGCTTTCCGGGCAAATTCCCTGTTGGCAACTGACTTTTCGCAATTAATTCCCACGACCGTGGCAGGGTGCCACGGCTGTGTTCTCTTCTCCCGACCACGACCGTGCTGATGGCCACGGTCGTGGTGTCTTCACTGGCCACGGTCGTGGCTGGGAGGCCACGACCGTGGGGCTCGGTGGAATTTCCCTGTTGCAACTTGTTGTAACTTGGCAAGAAACCCATGACTGTGGCATTGTGGCCACGGTCGTGGTGAGGCTTGACTTCTTGATTTCACTTCTAACTTTGTCATTTTTGGATGTCTTTACTTGGGGATGATTCTTGGCCACTAGAGGTAGGTTGAGGGAGACTTTGGGGCCTGCTTTGGGTCCCTCCTTGAGTGGGGGAACCCTAGAACTCCCTCTCTTTCTCTCTCTCTCCCATCTAAGCATGGTCCAAGTACCTGAAAAATAGTGCAAAGAACATCCATAAGCATATTTGCAATGATAATCATATTGGGGAGAATAACATGTAATTCTAATGCATTTGAATGTGATAAAAGTACAAAATGACACAAGATACAACCCTAGAATAGGGTTGGATCACCACCCCAAACTTGAAACATACTTGTCCTCAAGTATGCTCCAACTCAATCTCTTTTCCATTTTCCACAATCAAAAGATACGACAAATGCAATATGATGGGCAACAAATGCTAAATGGGATCAAAGGTGACTAGGTACATGCAAATCACCTCCCTCCTCTTCTACTTTCACAAACCAACCATGAAGAGATCACAGAGAACATGAACTTCGCATATAATGCATGGGTTGCACAAGTTATCAATATCTCATCCATAAGGTTCCGGGTAGACCGTTTCATGATGATGTTAATTGCCGATGACTAGGAGTGTTGTTTCACCTTCATGCGTTCAACCTTATGCTTCAAGTTATGCCAAATGACCCACATGGCTACGGAAAGGGATAACGTGAGCTAGGTTTAATGTTTCCTAGCTCCATGGGTGTGAAAGAATGAAGAAAGGGTTGCGGTAAGATTCAGAGTGCTATTACACACTCTTCTTTTCTTTATTTGAATGCTCTTAAACAGGAGCATCCTTTTATTTTATTTTTGCTTCTCTTTGCTTTTTTCTTTGCCCTTGGTGTAGGTAGGGCATATGGTGAATAGAGTGAAGTGGGGGGATAGAGATGTGGCCACCCCAAACTTTTGGAGGTGGCCACGGCTAATATGTGCACTTTGACATCTTTTTATGAGGCGGAGAGGTATGAAGATGATGAAAGAGTGGTCGGGTCAAAGAGGGGTCACTTGGCATAATCTTCCACATAAGGTCTCCTGCATGAAAACTAGTCCGACACTTCACCATAGATATCACATCACATTAATGAACCAAATGAAATCCATGTATCAATCAAGTAACTCCACAAACATTAAACGTTCTATGCTTGCTCGAATCATAATTCAATCAAACCAACACATTCCCAAGGGAGGTGACGAGCATGTAAGAAGTCACTCGTTGATACCACATAGCACTTCATCATAGCATATCATCTTGTATTTTTCAAAGATAAGCAATTTCATTCAATATGGTAAAGATTGAGTCAAAACACGCTTTTTGGACAAGAAACATCAAATCTGGGCAAAATTGGCCAAAAAGGTGCCGAATTGCACTAAATCACATTCAAACACAATTTTAGGTAAAAAGCAAGTAAATCCTAGCTAAAACACTCAAAAATGCAGAAATCAACTACATGTCATGCAAAGATGCAATGAAAAGAACAAAAAATAGTAAAACTAAACTAGATGGCAGGGTGATATCAAAATGACAAAAATAGAGAGAAAGAGTGGTGCATACCGCCCTACCCACCCCAAACTTTAGAATCATGCTGTCCTCAGCATGAAACTATAGCTTAGGGGGGATAGGGGAAGAGTTAAGGCTGCGGTGGTTGGTCCGTCATCTGCGGAGGATCTGGAGGAGGAGCTGAGGCTGGAGCTGAGCTGGATGGAGGATGCTGGTAGTAGTGTCCCCAGTAGTCATCCTGGGGCGGAGGGTAAGTCTATGGATACCCAGCTAAACCACCCCAAAAATCTACGCCCCATTCAGGGTTTCTCGCTACTTGGGTGTGGTGATATTGATATGAGTGGTTGATCTGATAGTGCATCTGCTGCTGATCATACTACATGTGCTGCTGGGCAAGCTACATGTCACTTTGGGTCTTCTGAATATTCTCAAGGAGTGCCTGCATTGTAGCCATGTCATAGGAATTCCATGAGGGTGGTTGCAGCTGGGATGTCCCCTCATCCCTCCTTCTTGTTCTTCGGGGTTGCCTTTGTTCTGCATTTTCTTGCTCCTGCCCTTGTACATTAGATTCGGCAATGTCTTCATGTACGGCAGCGGCTCCCCTTGCATATGTCTCTCTCGGGTTCTCTTGCTGCCATGTCAAAAGTTTTTCCTTTGGCCTAAAGAAAATTCCCATCGCAGATAGAAGAGGCACTGCGTGGTATGGCAACTCCAACTCAAAGTTCGGCACACTAGTTGTCAGGTAGATCATCCTTTTGTTCTTTACCTTGATAGTGTGCGAGTGCACCAAGTAGTTTAGGGCAACAAACTCTGCCTCAAGTGCGTCTTGTAGCTCGGAGAGATCATATCCAGTGCTAGTACAATAGAAGTCACAAATCCCCCCATGAAAAATGGCTTTGTGCTCTTGTAGGGTATGGACATCATATGATCGATCAGTAAAACTCCTAGGTCTATTTAATTTTTGAGGTTCATCGATCATTGACAAGACAAACATATCCTTTTGGGATATGGAGCCTTGATTATCATACCTCCCTACAATAGTGTTGGCCAAGACCTTTTACACGTAGTGGATCATCAGGTTGCTTATAGCAGCGGTTTTGGATTTCCCTACATCATACACACTGCTGCCCGTGATCATATTCTAGAAATATCCATAATCAATATCTTCTTCCCTCTCTATCAAGCCTTCATCCAATTTCACTCTTTCCTCAGGAGTTGCAGCAAAAATGCCATTCAGTTCCGTGGAAGTGAGGGTGTGTATGTTGCCCATCATAGAGAACTTGAGTGCATCACACCCCCTCACTTTAGTCTTCTCGAGAGTGGCAAAGAACTCTTGGGTCAAAGCTACATAGGTTGGCTGTAGTGCAAAAAGGACATCCCACAACCCTATTGTTTTCAAACTTTGCTCCACTTCCTGCTTGATCCCTAAGTCTTCAATTATCTTCTCAGACCCATATTTAGTGGCGACGACTCGCCTTGTCATACATTCAGGGTATCTGAGCTCAATCTTCTTGTTCCTGTATCCTCGGCCATAAGATACTCCCATCGGGGCTTTGCCTAAGGATTTCAGTCTGTCTGCCTCCAATTGTGCCAGCATATCACCCTCCTCGGGCTCGAGCTCCACCTCTTCCTCGCTGTTATCTTCTTCCTCCTCCATTCTATAGGATTGTGACCCTAAACTGGTATTGATGTTATACCAATGTGCCGACTGTTCCTCTTCTTGCTGCAGTTGCCGTGAGGGTCGCGGCTGCACATCATGCCTCGCCGCCGCGCTAGATGTCGAGTGGCGGGGTGGTGTGGGCTTTGGTGGCAGCCTGGATGACGACAACGCTTCTTTTGATCGTGGATTTCTCTTCACGGCCGCTGGCTCAATCTCATCTATGAGGTTGTCCAAGTCGACCCCCATGGATTCCTCGTCTTCATCATCTTCACCCTCGTAGGTGGTGTCAGTGATGTGGTGGCTATCAGATTAGTGGGAGTGTGATCCGCTCACCGATTGTGATTGGCAGAGGGAATGGTGGGCGGAGGTGGTGGGTGAAGGTGATTGGGATGGTACGGATACATTGGAGGAGGCATTTTTGGAATGCCGCCTCCCTCCGTTGAGAATGTTCATCCCCTTTGTAATGGCCTTCCCAAACTATTTCATTGTGGAGGCGGAGGTGAATGTGGTAATTTTCAGATTTTGGTGGAGAAGGTGGTGTGGATGTGGTTTTGTGGGTGGAATGGAAGGATAGTGATATATGGATGGTGGGTAAATGATTTGTGGTGGATTTGGGTGAGAATGGAAGGGTTTTCATGGAGGTTTTGTGTAGGGGAGCTGTAGGGCGGAGTGGAGATGGAAATGGAGATGGAGATGTGATTGGGAGAGATTGGACGGTGGAAATGGTGGAGGGATGGCTGGGGATCGATTTGGAATGGATTGGGGGTCAAACAGAGGTGGTTTTGGGGGTTGGAGGTGGTGAATGGGGGAGCACGTAGGTGGTTGTCAGCGCAACAGTCATTTTCTGGAGGTGGAAGATGATGGAATGAGGAGGGGGGGTCAGATTTGGATGTTTAAAAGTATATTTTTTTTCCTGAACCGGGTTCGGCCACGGTTGTGGTAGGTGGCTACGGTCGTGTCCAGGATTTGGTAGCACGGCCGTGGCGGGTGCCACGGTCATGTTGCCTATGAATAGCACCTCGATCTGACCTCGCCACGGTCGTGGCCGCACACCACGATCATGGCCTTGTCCCCCGCCACGGTCGTGGCGACCTTCCACAGTCGTGGCTGATCTTGCAAAAACCCTATAACTTCAGCCAATTTGCAGCATAAATTCCCACGATCATGGCCTATTGACACGGTCGTAGCCCGCCTTCTTCAAAACGGCCATGGTGAGGACCATGGTCGTGGGAAGTATCCTTCACCACGTTCGTGGCCGTTCTTCAAAACAACCTATAACTTTGGCCAAATTGGTGCAATAATTCCCATGGCCGAGGCTGTAGACCACGGTCATGCTTGGCCACATACACCACGGTCATGGTCAAGCTCCACGGCCGTGTTGGGGTTGTCTCCTCAGTTTTCCAAGCTTTAGAACTTGAACTTTCGATTTAAATTATTCTTTGGCCACAAATCTTCTTGAATGACCTTGATTAGCTTCTAAAACCTCTCTCTTTACTGTCTAACACCTGCACCTCAGCAAAACTCAAACAAAAACATCAAGAACAAATGTGTGTGTGTATTGGTGTAAAAGAAAATAGAAGTATAGAAAAGGAAAAGGTTCGACAATCTCAAACCACGTGGGTTGCCTCCCACTAGCGCTAAATTTAACGCCTTCATCCAGGCTTATTGATTGTTGGACTTTTTCATTTTTTCAGAATCTTCAGAAGATCCTTGTAGTAAATCCCTTTCTCATCCTCATCCAAGCATTCTTCTTCCTAAGATTCTTCTTCTATAAGTATAACAATATCAAAATCATGATTGGCCTTGTCCAGGCCAACTTCCACAATAGATTTCAATCTTTGCCCATTGATGGAAAATTCCTTAGCTCCTTCTTTTCAAAAAATAATCACTGCCCCGGATGGGTACACCTTCTTGACAAGGTAAGGACCTTCCCATCTAGACCGAAGCTTTTCGGGAAAGAACTTCATTCTTGAATTGTATAGCCATACCCATTTGCCGGGCTCAAACTCTTTCTTCTTTATGATCTTGTCATGTAGAAACTTGGTTCTTTCCTTGTAGCTCTTTGACATTTCATATGCTTCATGCCGCATTTCTTCTATCTCATGCAATTGAAACTTTCTTTTCATCCCAACTTTCTCTTCATCAAAGTCCATCTTCTTCAAGGCCCAAAGTGCCTTGTGTTGAATCTCAACCGGAAAATGGCAACTCTTACCATAGACAAGCTTGAACGGTGTAGTGCCAATCGGGGTTTTGTATGCAGTCCTATATGCCCATAAAGCTTCATTGAGGCGAAGTGACCAATCCTTGCGGTTTGGTCACACCGTCTTCTCCAAAAAGAGCTTTATCTCCCGATTTGCCAACTCAACTTGACCACTCGTTTGAGGGTGGTAAGGAGTAGCTACACGATGGTTCACTCCATGTCTCTTTAGCAACCCTTCAAAGGTGCGGTGGATGAAATGACTCCCGCCATCACTAATCGTAGCCCTTGGAACACCAAAATGGATAAAGATGTTGGATTTCACGAAATCACACACCACCTTGTGATCATTTGTTCTTGTTGCCACAGCCTCAATCCATTTTGATACATAGTCTACGACGACCAAGATGTAGACATACCCACAAGAAGGAGGGAAAAGACCCATAAAGTCAATCCCCCAAACATCAAACACTTCTACCACTAGAATAGGTGACAAAGGCATCATGTCCCTCTTTGAGATAGTGCCCACTCTTTGGCACTTGAAGCAACTCTTGCAAAAGTCATGAGCATCTTTGAACAATGTTGGCCAGTAGAATCCACATTGAAGAACTTTGGCGGTCGTGTGTTTCCCTCCAAAATGACCCCCTTACACTCCGAAATGGCACATAGATAAGACTTCTTGCTCTCCATCTCCGGAATGCACCTCCTAATGAGTTGGTCCGGGCAATACTTAAAGAGGTGAGGGTCATCCCAAATGTAGTTCTTTACCATAGAAAACAATCTCTTGCTTTCCTCTCTTGTCTACATGCTCGATATCCTCCCACTGGCTAGGAAATTCGCTATGTCCTTGTACCATGGCTTTTGGACAGATGAGACTAAGAGGAGTTGTTCATGTGGCATTGTCTCTTTGATTGGACTTGTCATATCAAAAGGTCCATCAAGGCGGGAGAGATGATCTGCAACACCATTTTCTACTCCTTTCTTATCCACAATTTCTATGTCAAATTCTTGGAGCAACAAAATCCATCAGATCAACCTTGGCTTTGAGTCTTTCTTGGACATGTGATACTTCAACGCAACATGGTCCGTGTAGATTGTCACTTTGTTTTGCAAGAGATATGGCCAGAACTTGTCAAGAGCGAAGATCACCGCAAGCAACTCCTTCTCAGTAGTCGTATAGTTTCTTTGAGCATCGTCTAATGTTTTGCTTGCATAATAGATAGCATGAGGAATTCGGCCAATGTGTTGAACCAGAACAACCCCCACCGCCATATCGGATGCATCCGTCATGATCTCAAATGGTAGAGAGAAATCCGAGGGCTGCATGATAGGAGCATAGATAAGCCTTTCTTTTAAATGATTGAAGGCTTCAACACATTTGTCATCAAACTAAAATTCAACATCTTTCTCAAGTAATAGACATAGTGGTCTTGAGATTTTGCTAAAGTCCTTGATAAAGCGCCGGTAGAAACATGCATGTCCCAAGAAAGATCGAACATGTCTTACGGTCGAAGGAATGTCGAGTGTAGAAATAAGGCCCACCTTGGCCTTGTCAACTTCAATCCCATCTTTCGAAACTCGGTGTCCCAGAACTATACCCTCAGGTACCATGAAATGGCTTTTTTCCCAAGATAAAACTAAGCGAACTTTCACACATCTTTCCAGGACAACATCTAGATGTAGCAAGCACTCATCAAAGGTTTTCCCGAAAACTAAAAAATCATCCATAAAAACTTCAAGTGATGAATCAATCATGTCAGTGAAAATTGAGGTTACACATCTCTGGAAAATAGAAGGGGCATTACACAACCAAAATGACATCCTCCGATAGGAAAATGTACCACTTGGACAAGTGAATGTCGTCTTCTCCTGATCCGTCGGATGCACAACAATCTGAAAGTATCCCGAGTACCCATCAAGAAAACAGTAGAAGATCTGTCCAGGCAATCTCTCTTAAATATGATCAAGAAACGAGAGTGGGTAGTGATCCTTCTTTGTATTTTCATTGAGTTTCCGATAATCTACGTACATTATCCACTTGGATTGCTCTCTCACCGGCATAAGCTCACCATCGACATTTTCTGCAACAGTATTCCCGCCCTTCTTGGGCACAACTTGGATGGGACTTACCCACGTAGTGTCAGAAATGGGATAGATGATCCCTGCATCAAGCAACTTTACAACCTCTTGAGTTACAACATCCTTCAACTTTGGATTTAGACTTCTTTGCATTTGGTGGGTCGGTCTCACATCTTCTTCTAAGTATATCCGATGCACACAAATAGAGGGGTCAATCCCTCTCAAGTCAGCAATAGACCATCCAAGGGCTTGGATGTTCTTCCTCAAGACTTCCATCAAGGCATCTTCTTGCTCAGGAGAGAGAATGGAGGAAATGATCACCGGGAGGGTGTCATTTGGGCCAAGGAAAGTGTACTTCAATCCTTCAGGAAGTTTCTTCAACTCAAGAACGGTTTCAAGGGAGTTCTTCAATGGTGTAGAAATAGAAGGAAGGTCCTGACTTGCAGCCACTAAGGCTAGCTCAAACTCTTCATCATCTTCATCATCATTGTCAGGGAACTCAACAATTGTTTCAAGACCTCTACCTTAGGTGGCAGTATCAATCCACAAAGGTAGGAACTCTTCAACAATCTCATCTAGGGATTCCACCAAATAACAATCTTCCTCGGTGGCCCCTATCACTTCGGCTGTAGTAGAAGACTTGAAGATGTTCAACCTGATCTTCATGTGCATGAATGTAACATACATGGTCCCTGTCCTCACATGGATCATGACATCAGCTGTGGCTAAGAAAGGTCTCCCCAAAATGATTGGCACCTTTCTAGCCTCTTTTTCCATATCAAGAATGATAAAATCGGCTGGGAAGAAGGCAAAAGTATCCTCATCAAGACATACCAACACATCATCCACACGCCCTCTAGGTGTCTTCACAGATCGGTCGGCCAACTGTAGAGTGCAATGGGCTGGCCTCAACTCCCCCATTTGGAGCTCAGCAAACAGATCATACGACATCAAGTTTACGCTAGACCCTAAGTCAAGAAGAGCCTGGTCTATGCGATGTGCCCCGATGTAGCATGAGATGATGGGAGCACCAGGGTCTTTTCTTTTCTGGGGGATGGTGTGTTGGAGAATGGAGCTCACTTGCTCAGTGAGCTTGATCTTCTTAGGTGTCCTCCCTGTTGTCTTTCTTTTGAAGGTGCACAATTCTTTAAGGAACTTTGCATAGGATGGAATTTGCTTGACTGCATCTAGAAGAGGTATGTTGATTTTCACTTGCTTGAAGATCTCCAAGATATCTTCCACATGCTTCTTTTTTTTCTTTACAACAGAAGGCTCCTCGAGTGCATCAGGATAAGGAGGGAGTTGGGACCCCAATTGGTCCAAATCAACAGTATCATCCACTGGTATCACTGGAATCGTAGTATCACGGCTCGGTATCACAGTATCAATGCTCGGTGTCACGGTATCAACACTACCTCTTATCACAGTATCATCAATCTGCATCTCGGTATCAACCTGCTCTGCCTCAGTGTCATCTCTGCCAACAACTGTACCATGATGCCTCTCCAAAGTCCTACCACTCCTCAATGTAGTCACTGCCTTCACATGCTCATGGGTGGTAGGAGAGGGAGCTTGTGGAGGTGGTTGTGGCTGTTGGGGTGGTGGAGGCCTTTGGTGAGGGGAGTTGGGATTTTGAAGGATGAATTGGGGTTGCGGTTGTTGTTGTGGTGGGGGGTGATATTGTGGAGGTGGTTGTTGGTAGGTGTGAGGTGGAGGTGGAGCATATTGATAATTGAGTGGCGCTTGAGGAGGCGGAGGAGCATAGGGGTTTGGTGGGGCTTGGTAAGATGGTGGAACATAAGCACTCGAAGTGTTCCCTAGAAAAGCCCCATCATTGTTTGGATTTGGCATTGGTTGAGATGGAAGTCTACCTTCTTCCCTTCTAGCCAAAGAGAGAGAAATCTGATCCAACCTCTGCTCAAGTCAGTTTATAGACTTCCCATGTGCATTGACATCTTTCTTTACTTCATCTAGGCTTCTTAGCCTTCCAAGTACCTCGTCTTCAAACTTGGAGCTGTATCGTGGCTTTTGCTACCCCTGTCCGTGTCCATCCTCATTCTGTTGTTTCCAAGAGAAGTTTGGGTGGTTCCTCCACTCGGGAGTGTAGGAGTTGGACATTGGGCCCTAGTTGTTGCGGCCACCAAAGGAATGTAAAGCGTTGACTTCCTCATCTATAGTATCCACAACCATTGCGGGTTGGCTAGAAGAGCCACCCACTTGATTCTTCATCATCCTCATCATATCAACCATCATTTGCATCATATCGGGGTCGGTGGCATTGCGTGCGGGAGCCACGGAGGAAGGTGGAGGAGTGTAGTTCTAGCCGCAATGCTCCCCTTTAGTGGAAGCTCAGTGGCGAGAATTCTCAGTAAGATGCTCAAACAGCGGCCATGATTCCTCAGGTGGCTTTGCCATGAACGTGCCCCCGCAAGAAGAATCTACGTTGTTTTGGCTTTGCTCCTCAAGCCCGATGTAGAAGGCCTGAACTAGATGCCAAAGAGGAACCTCATGATGAGGGCAGTCACAAAGCAACTTCTGGAACCTCTCCCGTGCCTCGTGGAAGGGCTCGTTCTCTTTCTAGGCGAACGATGTAATGCACATTCTCATATAAGATAACTTGGTGATGGGGAAGAACTTCTTGAGAAACTCGTTCTTCACCTCATTCCAAGTGACCAACTCTGGCCTCGAAACGTACCACTCCTTGGCTTTCTCCTTGAGGGAGAAAGAAAAGAGTGTCCTCCTGATTGAGTCGTCGATGGAGGCTGGAGTGTGGAAAGTAGAGCACGTTTCAAGGAATGCGTCTATGTGGTGGTAGGGGTTCTTGTACTTCTCCATACCGAAGTATGTAGGGAGAAGCCCTAGGAGTGCCGACGGGATGGAGAACTGTTGACCTGACATCTGGTCAACCAGAGTGGCGATGGGGGAGTTTTAGTTCCCCGGGGTGAAGTACTCGTGAAGCGGGCGATGTGGCAGTGGAGGTGGAACATCCGGTGGTGGGTTGTTCTCAGCCATCTCGGCCTCTCGATGTAGGTTGTGGCAAGCTTGACGCCTTCTTATCCCAATCTCGGGTTCGTAAACCACCAAGTCGGTGCAAGTCGAACGCGTGCTACACATGCACAACTGTCACCTGTGCAAGTCAAAAATAAACAACAAGGAGCCAAGTTAGTGAACCAATATGCAAGAGTAACACAAAGAATAAAAAATAACAATGGTGAGGGCAAAAGGAAAGGCTAAGATACACTATCTAACTAGGCTGAGTGCCTCTATCCTCGGCAACAGCGCCAGAAAGCTTGGTGCGCTCCCGCTAGAGGCTTACAACACCGGCCAACTAGGGTGGCCGAGTGCAATCCATGAGGTCAGGAGGCACGGGATGATGGGATCTTTTCTTTAGAAATTTGTATGGTCCCAGATCGAGTCTATCACTAAAACTAAAATAATTCGCCCGCAAGCGTACATGGTACTGTTGTAGTATAAATCAAGGGCAAGATGGGGGGTCGAACCACGGAGATAGAGGGGGCACTAGAGTTAGAAGGTGTGAGCTACGTTCCTATTGCGGAGAGTAAGGTTTTTAGGGTTTTAAGGTTGATTGGTTGTTGATTAAGCTAAGAGAGCGAGTAGGAAAAGCAATATGAAACTAAGTTATCAAAAGACTAAATTAGCAATTTAAGTCAACAAACTATCTAAACAAGAGCAAGAACAAACTACGCTAGACTAAGCAAGCAACTAGCAATTGAGAGCCTAAGTTAACCACTAATCAAGATCAAAGACCTAAATTAACACTTAGCTAGCAAAACTAGGCAATTAACTAAGTTAACTAAAGCAAATGAACTACACTAGCATTAACAAGCAAATAGAGCAATTAAGGTTTTAAGCAGTTAGATGAAGGAGGTGGGCCGTTTGGGAATGTGACCTTGACATTAGTTGGGGGATGTCACCATAATAAGCAATTAACAAATTTCATTCTAGACTACCAAACCAAACAACAAGGTGGGTGCTATGAGAATGTACCCTATGCTACTAGTTGGAGAACTAGGGCTAGGTGTAATTCTCATAGGACTTACCAAGTCTAGGTCTCTAGGATAAGTGGTATTAGTCAATTGAGGACCAAGGGTAAGGATGGTAGTAGAGATGAGGATATTTGACCTCATGCCACTAGCCACCTCATCCTTTAGGAAATCCTAGGCAATTGTACTAATCACACTTATACTAGTCACTTAGAACTCACATTTGCATGTAGGAAGAAGGTGATTATGTAGGAAGATAGGGGTAGAGCTAGGGATCCGAATTAAGGACCTAGGAGCTAATCCTATGATAGCTACATAGAAACCAAAACACCCTAGAGACAAATGTCTTCAAGCACCACAAGGCAAGCAATTAAGGTAATTAAACAACAATCACATGCACAAGTAATGGGAAATTAGATACAAGAAAAGGTAATCATCATAGAAGTGAAATATGTTCATTACAAATTATGTTCCCCCAACATGGTATCAAAGTCACATTTTTGCCCCAAACAGCCCACCCAAGGGAGGCTTAGCTATACATGATCAAAACTGAAACAAAGGAGAAGGAAAAGAGAGTAGGAAATGCCATGGATGCTTGATGAAGCTTGACTTCTTCACCTCCTTGCTGCTATCCATGATCCTCCTCCTCCAATGGTTCCCAAGAGCATGGACATAGTGGAATGGATGGATAGAAACCTAGAGAAACTAGGTTTCCATGGTGGAAATGAGTGGAAAGTGGGTGGAAATGGGATTAAATACAAGGAAGGTAGGTGGATGAAAGTAATGGAGGCAAGGGAGCAGCTGGGTTGCGGCTAGGAAGTGCTCTCTCCCGAGCCCTAGAAGCAACTAGTGCTTATATAGGAGCTAGGGCTAAGTGGGGTTAAAATAGGAAAAGCAGTGAAAAGTTGTATAGGGTAGGTGATCACCACGGTCATGGTGGGTGTGCCACGACCGTGGTGAGGGTAGTGGGGAACGTCCATGGGGGGTGAACACGGTCGTGGGGTGAAAGAAGTGGTGAGATGGTGGTGGCCATGGCCGTGGTGGAGTGCCACGGTCGTGGTGGGTAACATGCACCACGGCCGTGTTGGGTAACAAGACCGTTTTGGAGGAGTTGGAGGTGACCGTGGGGAGGGGCCACAGGCGTCTTGATCAGCTTCGGCCACGACCGTGGCAACTTGGCCACGGTCGTGGCTTTCCGGGCAAATTCCCTATTGGCAAATGACTTTTCAGAATTAATTCCCATGACCGTGGCGGGGTGGCACGGCCGTGTTCTCTTCTCCTGACCACGACCGTGCTGATGGCCACGGTCGTGGTGTCTTCACTAGCCACGGTCGTGGCTGGGAGGCCATGGCCGTGGGGATCGGTGGAATTTCCCTATTGCAACCTGTTGTAACTTGGAAATAAACCCACGACCGTGGCATTGTGGCCACGGCCGTGGTGAGGCTTGACTTCTTGATTTCACTTCTAACTTTGTCATTTTCGGATGTCTTTTCTTAGGGATGATTCTTGGCCACTGGAGGTAGGTTGAGGGAGACTTTGGGGCCTTCTTTGGGTCCCTCCTTGAGTGGGGGAACCCTATAACTCCCTCTATCTCCTCTCTCTCTTCCGTCTAAGCATGGTCCAAGTACTTGAAAAATAGTGCAAAGAACATCCATAAGCATATTTGCAATGATAATCATATTGGGGAGAATAACATGTAAGTCTAATGCATTTGAATGTGATAAAAGTACAAAATGACACAAGATACAACCCTAGAATAGGGTTGGATCACCGACACTCCTAGATCTTGTACATAACTAAATATCCCTTTGTAGGGGTCAGTTGGACTTTGGATGGTACGATTCAAATTCCCCAGGGAATAATAAAAGATTTAAGACAACCATGTAGAATATCTATTTAGGGTTATACACAACACTTCATATTGGATGGTAACCCTTATTTGCTTTCTTTTCATTGAGATCATATATAGTACAATAAGAGATAATAGATATGCTTATGTTGTAGTTATAAACTCATATTGTAAACATGCTTATGTTGTCAAATATACAGACATTGATGGTTAAGATGATGCTGCTAGCTATGTTTAATATTGATAGCCATGCCTATGTAATTATAAATGCTTAAACTTCTAATCATGTCTATGCAGTTAATTGTGCTATGATGTTAGTTTTACTTATTATATAGATCCGTTCCCTTTATTTGAGATGCCAATATTTATAGCCATGTTATGTTACTAGACATATTCATGATGTCAGGGATGCCTATGCTACTAGATTGCTTGTACTGCTATCAAGGAATATGATGATAGTTAGATTAATGATAGTGATTATTATTAGATGCAATTTGATTATATTTGAGTAGATATCTATCCAAATAAATGGATTTATTTGTTATCTATATATGCATTGATGATCATACTTGTTGCTAAGATTTATTGCTTAATCTGTTTAGCATACTTGAACTGTTCAATCTGTTCAATTGATTATTAATACTCCAACTTCTTAGTTATCTACTATTTAAAATGTTGTAATCAATTAGCATTATTGTAGGTTATATCTCTTATTGGGACATGGGTCTCACCCTTGTGGTTCACCACATTTTTGTAGGTAATCAAAAGTGATGAAAAAAACATGTGGCAACAAAGAGGAGCTATAGTAATGAATATATGAGAAAGTTGATTGGATGCCTAGTGTGTCCTAGAGTCATACCTGTACTCTCAGGTCCATGCAGGAAAAGCTTGTATATGGTGTTTCAAACGAATCCAATTTTTGTTAGCATGTTAATGTTTTTTGGGTGGCATATACAAATATTGTTCTCCTGTGTATATATGTTGTGGCTAAGGTGGCAGAACAATTTGTATCCAATTCTTGGCATAGTATGGATATAAGAAATATACTGGGTTCTTATGCAAATGTTTTTGAACGGGTCTTCATGTTGAAATTGATTTTAATTTACCCATATTTTTAGGTATGTGGTTAATTGGTGATTGATTGTGCTTTATGTTTTGAGTAATCTTGTTTAATGTAACGGGTTCTCATAGATGATCTTTGGTACAAGTGGGAGTATGTTGGTATGTATGCCCAGAGAGAGAATCATATGATGACTAGGATGTGGTAGTAGTTACCTGATTTAAAAATAATAAAGGCAAGCTACCAATTCATCTGTTTCACTCAGATATGAGATAATGAGGATGCAAAGTGAATGTATAGAGAATTATATTACTCAATGATGTATGTTGTCAAGTTACTAACCTTGTGGATGAGATCATATGGATGATAAGAATAAACATACATATTCTCAATATGTCCCTAATCGGTTGTTATTGTGGAAGGTTGATAGACAACAATGACACATAAGATCAGATTGTGAGTTGGTTGATGACTAAATCTCATTAGTTATGATATGGCAATATCAAACCAAGAACACATATACATGTTACAGAACACTGTATCAGACTGACCCACTGTGAGACTGACACATGGAAGCCATCATCATGGAAGTCATATTCAAATCTCATAGTGATGGTGGTGTTTGTGGTTCTTAGACCTGAAATCATTGCACTCATCACATGTCATTAGGTACACTTTGACATCATCAAATGCAATCCTGAAACATGGGTTGTTATAACGATGATGATTTGGCGACTTTGACACATGGGGATTGACAGTGAGTGATACAGATGGGATTTGTCCCTCCTATAGGAGTATGATAACCTAGTCTTCTTGATTAGAAAGGCTGAGAAAAGTATGACCATATGCATGTGAGTCAATATATGATATTGAGCTTACATATATCTCATGCACTCTACTCCGATTTAAAGAAAAAGATTGAATAATAATGTGGATGACTGATCCAACCTCTACTTCAATATGGGTATCAGTGACAAAGGAACTATACAAACAATGTAACACCATACATAGATTGTAGGTTGAAGTCACTCCCCAACTTTCCATTTCACTTAGTAGCAATGATGTGTGACTAGGCACCACTCATTGCTTGTGATGTCATAAGCTAATTATGGACATTCACTGCCAACGTGATATGGGACCTATAGGGCCACACACATAGGAACTCATCTAGAAGAGTAGTTTGATTTTGAATGATGATCGAATTGATTACTAAAATGTTTATGTATTTCAATTATTGGAACGGATCAGCTGACTAGATTGTCAAACGATCGGTTCAAGTGTTGAGACTACTCTTTGGAGTGTCAGGCTGATTGTATTGTACATTGGTTGGAATTCTTCCTGACCTGAGCTACGAGATGCCCATCTCGCTTGTACGAAATGACGATATGACTTGGTGCAAGATGTCAATCTCACTTGTACCAAACGACCATATGGCTTGGTACGAGACGCTCATCTCAGTTGCTCCAAATGCCCGTTTTGAGGGTATGTCAAGTTGAGTACGAATTGGAATTGAATTGTCAACGTATTCGCAAAACTGGAAGCTGTGAAGCGACCATTTCACTTAGAGAAATGACCTTCTTGCATGTGAGAGGACCAATTCATCTCATGTAGGTTGTGAAACTTCTAGAAAAGTTTTAAAAATTCAATATCTTCTTGTCCTTTCCACTCCTGCTTTTAAACCTGCATTGACTGGGGACAGAGAACCCTGACCCTAACCCCTCCCATATATGGAGGGGTACTGGGGGCTTCCCAGAGCATAACTACTATACAGACAATTGGTAATAAGTTTCTCTGACAATTGTTGTCCTCTCTAGTTGTGGTAACCATGGGAGCCCAGGAAAGTCCTACCTGTCTAGGGAGGGATAGCCGAGGGAGAGAGAAACAACTGAGGATCATTGTTGTGGGAGAGCATGTTGGTGATTAGTACACTAATGGGAGGGACAAATCCTTCATGTCATTCTAGAAGTATGATAGTAGTTCTAATTGGTTAGTGTGGAATAATGTAGAGGCATGAGTCCTTTTACTGATGCTAGGAGGACAACATCAACTCGCAGTCTGTGGTGAGATCTGAGGGGCCATTGCAATAATTGTCTGAGTCTGGTGTCTGTGGAGAAGCAGTCAGACGAGTCTGAGCGCGACTGGGAGTTATACAAACACCGTCCAAGACAGAGTGTACATCTACATCGATGATGATTGTCACTGGACTTGCTCCAGGACTGGGTATATCTTCATGAAACCATCCTTCTCATTGCATAGTTATTGACACGATCTACTGGTTAATGGAAAATATGATAGTAATTTTTTTACTGCCTATCTGATGCCATATTTCTCTATAATTTCATCTCTTCAACAAGTCTAGTAATGATCATAACAACCCTCATGTTTTGATGGAGAGAAGAACCTATGGTTAACTTTTCAAAAAAATTCCAAATTAATAATTTCAACGAAATCTTTTAATTTCTTATTTTACTATGTTCAACTCTATGTGTTCCTCTCTCTGTAGAATACATTAAATGCACAAAAATTACTATAACAAAGTTTCTATTATTTGTATTGATAGCTACTATAAGAGGAATTTTTTTAGGGCTGCAAATGGATATGGGTATACCCGCATACCCTCAAACCCATACCCATTAAACCCGTCATGGGTATAAATTTTTATAACCATATATCTGCTTATCCTTATACCCACATACCCACCTCTTATAGGGTAAGGTTATGGTTATGTATATATCCATTCCCTGTATACCCATATACCCATTTACTTACATTTTTATGTAAATAATTTACATTAAAATGTAATGGTGCAAATTGTAGAAGTCATATCTAGAAAGTGTATGTACCTTAAAATAGTAAACATTTATATTAGAATGTAGTTCTTCATATCCTAGTGCTCACATCTAGTAAATATAAGTACCTTGTAGTAGTATAATGAACAAATCTATTGATGCAACTTTATAGCCGCACAAGTACATTTCATTAAATTAAGAAAGACATAATATCATTCTCTCATTCTATTCATCTCTCCTCTCTGTGTTGAATTATATTTCTCCATAACCTATCTATTTAAGTGTGGTAATTTCTTATATCTCAAAGTTTATGGTGTATTATTATAGCAAGTGGAACATAACCATATACCCGATTACACATCCATATACCCGGTGCTTATATGGATATGGGTATGTTGTGGGTATAGATTTTGACAAAGCGGTTATATAACCGTACCCATATCCACTTAACTAAACAGTTACAATTATAGATATGACCATACCCGCACCATACCCTACCCATTTACAGTCCTAATATTTTTATGTGGTGATAATGATTTAATAATTATCTTTGTAGCTCCATAATCTTTCAGTTTATGTTCCTACCTATTATCTGGATATACTAAGAGAGATGTACTGTTTAATGAGGCTACTACAAAATATTTACTCATGGGCGGGGTAATATCTTCTATTCTAATTTATGGTTTCTCTTGGCTATATGATTTATCAGGGGGGGTGAGACTGAGATTTAAGAAATAGTGAATAACGTATCAAAGATACCTCTCCCCCCTGATTACTATTACTACTACTAGTATCACTATCTTGATCCTTATCAGTATAACTTACCAATCATTTGCCTTTTCTTGAATGAATTTAATGATATTCCTTTGACTCTTCTTGATTTTCTTCTTCCCCATGTTCTTCTAAGTCCTCGCACTACTACAGAAAAGGCCTTTGGCATCAGTTATTTAGAGCCCTTAGCATCATTTTCTAAATGACACCCAAGTGGGCACCGCTAAAGTCGACACCTTGAACGTCATTTCTAACTGACACCATAACCCTTCCCGCCACCGAAAATGTGCCAGCAAGGGAACTATAGGCGTCAATTATTAAATAAAACTGACACTATATCATGGTTAAAGATGTCGATTATTAAATAAAAACTAATGTCATAACCCTTCCCTCCACCGAAAATGCGCCAACAAGGAAACTATAGGCGTCGGTTATTAAAGAAAACCGACATTATATCATGGTGAAAGACGTCAGTAATTAAACAAAAACTGATACCATTACCCTTCCCTGCCACCAAGCCAGTGAGGGCACAAAGACGTCGGTTTTTTGCTAATTACCGACGTCGTATGTATTTGGTGTCGGTTTTATACAAATAACCGATGTCTATGTTCTGATTTTTTTTCTTATCAGTTTGCAGGCCTGCTGTATGGCTGGTCAGTAGGATGAAGAACCTACAGTTTAGTTTTGAACTGTAGGTTTACAACATCCATTGATATCAGCCAACAACAGGCCACAAACCTACAAAGTCATTCACATTCAGACACATGTATTGATCACATACATGTAGAAACCTACAAAGTCATTTACATTCCCATTCAGTTCCATTCATTTCATCTCTTTTCATATTCAGACACATGTAGAAACATTCATGTAATTGATTAAAAAAAGTCATTCACATTCACCCATATGACAATTCAGAAAAAGTCATTCACATTCACACAAAAATAATTATGAGAACAAAGTTTAGAAATATCATTCTTTATTTATCATCATCATCATTTTTATTAGAACCCCAATTATATTTAAAAATTCCCACTACTTGTAGGGATTTTGCCCATTCTTCTCTTACAACATCTAATTCCACCCTCATATAGGGAGTATGTACGTCTAATAACTTTCCACCTATACTGAAGTCAATTTTAAACACCTTCAAAGAGAATGATGTATATATATAATTAATAATATATAATAAGATTGATATATTTCATATTATCTAATGAGACTACATATAATACCTTATGTATAGTATCGATTTCCATTGCGACATGTTTGATGATTAGGTCCATAAATCGCATCAAATAGTAGGCACATGCCCAACCGTTGTCTTGTGTAGCACACTATAAATTGAAACATATAAAATATTCAAAATTACAAATAAGCACAATTCACATAAATAATATATACATTAGAGTCAGGAAATTACTTTCACATTCTCCCAAATTAGTGGCTGATTCTTTTTCCTGGGGACCTTTCCTCTAGCTTTTTTGAACTCTTGTAAATCCCTACATGTTAATGTAACATATGAAATTGCATAACTAAATAGTAATGTAATAATAGATGTTAACGGATATAAAAATATAAAATATTTTTCACGGGAATAATGGCCTTTTTATTGTGTGTCCATATAATGTATTTAATTCCTTCCCCACAGGATCTAGATAATAGACAGTGAACGTCTTGGGGACAATAACTAGCAACTCCAAATGCCTACCACTACATGTAAGAAAGTTAAAAATTAATAACTCAAAATCCACAATAAAAATATAATTTTCTTAAGTCCAAATTATAAGCAAAGTAAACTTACTCGACATTGAATGGAGCTATTATCACTATCTTTTTATTTATACCAAAATATTCAAAAGCAACACAACAATATGATGTAACTGAAGAAGGGTCTGTATCTACAAGACTAATCAAAGATGGAACTAGAAATCCCACATGGGAAAATGTAAAAGTTGTACATATCGTGTGTAAGTGACTACAAAACATGTATTACGTATGCATTAATATATAAAGAAACCAGATCACCATATATAAAATAAGGTATATGGATGTATAAACAAGATCTCACCATATCCAAAACTCTATCATAGATGTGTTCAGCCAATCATAACAAAACAACTCCAAAATATCTTGTATAAATAGCTTGTTATCGTATGAGTGACCTGCATTAATACGTATGCATTAATGCATATGCAAAAGTTGTATTACATATGCATTAATACATATGCAAAACTTGTATAAATAGATTGTTATCTTATGATTGACCTACAACATCCTCCAGAATAGTAACATTTATAGGGAAATTTGAATCATGTTCGTCTATCCATACTACCATACCCCTACAATTAGGACTTACTGAGGCGAGCAGGTCCCTCGGAAGCCAACTTGGTACTTTAGGAGGTGGAGGTTGAGATGTAGCAGGTGTCTTCCTTTTGACCTGTACATATAATTTCAGATCAATTGACTCATATATACACACTAACAAATTAACATAATGTAAATTTACCATACCATATTAGTATAGAAAACATCCGCTTTGGGCCACATTATCACTCCGCCTTCTGTCTCACCAAGTGTTTCAGAATCTGGGTGGGCATATGGCAGTGAAAGATCCCTCCAATAGGGGAGTACACGTATCATGCTCACACGAACTGCACCAGCTAGTACTAGAGTCCCATGACATATGTCCCCTGGAAGGGCTGGGTAAGCCTGTGCCTCTACAACGATATATTCTTGACCTTTTAGACCCCCTATAAATTTACGTAAAGAATTTTATATACATATATACATAAACATATCATCTTGAAAAGACTAGCTACTATATATGTCATAAAAATACTTACAACGTATGTGCTAGGTGGTGGGTCTACAGGATTACTCCAAACCTCTACAGTAGAATAAGAGCGGCCCACCACAGGCACTGTCTGAGTGACAGTGTGAGATGCCTGCCACTTGATAATTGCTTCATTGAGTCTCTTATCAAGTGCTTCCTCGACTCTCCTATCAAGTGCTTCCTCAACTCTCCTATCAATTAACTAATCTACCTGTACATGGATAAAAGAAACACTAGCTTATGATTATTGAATCTCTTTTGCAATAACATTCTAAAAAAAGAATAAGTTACCTCAACTTGTGAAAGTCCCGCTTTTGGGATTGGTTTGCACTGTGATGGCCCAAAGAACGCTTTGATGCCCACACCAGTGCCTGCACCCCTAACATGTCGAGGATGCTCTGGGTTACCCAGAGCAACTGTCAATTCATCCCTTATGCCCTCAGGGATGAACTTTCCTTCCTTCCTCTTCTCATGCAGCTCCCACTAATCGCCATCAATAGAAATTGGTAAGTAAACACAATAATAATCAATATCGATCGATTTCTCTAAGAGTTGAATTTTACCATTTTTACAGCCGCCTCAGCAGTTGTGGGCTTCATTATATCTCCCTTCTTATTTTACCTCCCAACTATCCACATAGCATGGTGAGGCAGAGGTGCGGGACCAATAGTAGAGGACTCTGTAGTCTCCTGAGTAGCAGCAGACTGAGCAGTAGACTCAGCCTGTAGTCTTTGGTGAATGCCTGCATAGCCTCTTGGACCCATTGTGTGGTCATGCACATTCAGTGCACACCTTACTCTTTGAGCATCGCTGATAGCCTTGTTAGTAAGCACATTGATTTGGTTAGTAACACTAAAGGTTAATCTTGAATACGTGAATAGATAAGAACATATATTAATTAAATTGGGAGTGGCACTTAATACCTTGAATTCATCCATTTTTCTTTGGATAACAAACTCCTCCCAGTCTTTGGTGTCCAGGTAGTTCTATTGATCAGTGGTTGCCTTCTTCCTAAATTTATTTTTTAAGGAGAATACAAACAAAAATTATTAGTATAGAGTTAGTCAAAAAGTGATCAATGTCTAGAATTGGAAATCAATCAAGAACCTCTTCTCAACATCGCATATGTAATCTCAGGTGAGATTTGTCCTATAGTTCCTTAGGACCCTCCCAAAGTGTTGCATCACACATTTATGATGCAATTTTTCATCCAGATCAAATATACTCTATAAAATAGAATTTCTATTAACTAGTATCCTAAAAATTAGTAATCTACAAAAATAGAATTGCAAATAATAATAACTCACACATAGTTCCTTCCATACTAAGTCTTTCTTCCCCTTAGGAACTTGATGCTAGGATTCTAAGCTAGGAATACAATGGCTACGAGTAAGAACCCCAAGATATGAAATAAATGAGTTATGGTTCACTCCAATTGGATTTCCTGTATGATCAAAATCCAATGCCAGTTTGGGTCCATTGCCCCTTTTCTGTAGTAACTTGTTCATCATTGTGATGCCCCTCACTTTCTCAATTTTTTTTGCTTTTCATAAAGTGCCCCAATTTCTTCAGGGGGTACATCATTAACCTAAAATTTGATAAAAAAACACTTGCATGATATAACTATAAACAGACATATAGATAGAAATATAGGATATATTTTAAAACTTACATTGTGCGGTAGCACATTGATATCCTCACCCTCACGTTAATCATCATCACGATCATCATGGTCATGCTCAGCCATCTGAAAGTGTCATTAAAAATCAAACATTTAGCATTTGACATAACTAGAAGATAATAAAACATTGTAAAGTTCACATTCAGAAAAATAAAACATATAAAAAATATAAACATGTATGCCTCTAATATTGCAATATTTTATCAATTAACAATCCTTCATTGTGATCTCTGCGCCCATAGAAGTCATCATTAGCTCCAATATTTGGTGGTGTTGGCAACCCAACTGAGAATGGACTGGAGTATTCATACTTATCATAGTACTATTCTACATCTATAGGATCTTCAATGAACTGTATTTTACCATGAAGAACAACCGACCATTTATCATTTGTAGGATCATCGATATAAAATACTTATTTCACCTGTGATGCCAATATGAATGATTCACCCTTCTCGCCAATCTTTTCAAAGTTCACTAATGTGAAACCTAATTCATCCACTATAACTCCTTTGGTGTTATCAACCCAATTACATTTAAAGAGAAAAATTCTGAAATCTATGTAGTCAAACTCTCATATGTCTTCAATGACACCGTAATATGACATTTTAGCTTCACGTGGACTCTTATCCTTTGTACTGACAAAAAACAATGAAGACGCTTGAAGGGTGACCCCAATGTTTTGGACGACACTCTTATCATCTTGACGCTTTGTGTAATATGAGAATCCATTTATGTCAAACCCTTCATAAGATATAACATTCATTTTTGGTTTAAAGGTGAGTCATTTGATAGTTTCAGTAAGATTATCTGGTGTTTGTGATAGTTGATGTAATACTTTATCTTCAAATCACTTAATAAATGTCTTGTTATGCTCTCTAGGAAGCCACATTGAATTGGCTCGAGGATATTGTCTCTTGATGAAATTGGTATGTTCCTCGATATAAACACTCACTTTGTCGATGTTGTGTAAAATATACAAGTGACCTTGTTCCAACTACTCATGACTGATTACTTTCATCCGTGATCCCAAAATTCCTTTGCCAAAATGCTGCACAATATTCTTATCATTAGCAGGTGCGTCATTACCACTCAGAAAGTCACTGCAAAAATCCATAACCTCTCTCACCACATAACCCTCAATAATACTCCCTTCAGGCTGATAACGGTTTCGAACACCACCTTTAAAAATGCTCATGTATCGTTCAAAGGGATACATCCAATGCAAGAAAACTGGTCCCAACATTTTCACTTCCCTAGTCAAGTGGACAACAAGATGTACCATGATATCAAAGAACGAAGGAGGAAAATACATCTCAAGATGACATAGGGTAACAACCACTTCTCATTGCAATTTATTGAGAGTATCAAGGTCAATAACTTTACTGCACAGACTGTTGAAAAAGAAACAAAGTTTGGTGATTGCAAACCTTACATGCTTTGGCAATATAGATCAAATTACCATGAACAATATTTGTTGCATTAGAGTGTAATAATCATGAGATTTAAGACCTATCAACTTTAGATCTTTCATTGATACCAATGTACGGATGTTGGATGAGTAACCCTGTGGCATCTTAACATTTACCAAGCATTCACAAAAAGCTTTCTTCTCCTTTCTCAACAATGTGTAACAAGCGGGAGGTAAGTATGTTCTCCGATCGCTACTAACTACTTATGTTGATTCTGTCCTTATTCCCATTTCATGTAGGTCCATTCTGGATTTTGTCCCATCTTTAGTCTTGCCTGGTATATTCAACAAAGTAACGATGACACTATCACATACATTTTTCTCAACGTACATGACATCGATACAATGCATGACTGCCAAAGAACTCCAATAGGGAAGATCCTAAAATATTGACTTCTTCTTGAATAAAGATTTGTCACTCTGTGTGGCCATCGTACATTGTGTTCTCTTACCAAATTCATTGGCAAAGTCTTTTACTCTTTCATAAACATCCTCCCCTGGTATAAGTTTAGGTGCACTCCATTCCTCATTCCATCCATTGAATGCTTTGTGCAACCTATGATACAGATGGAATTTTGGAAGAAACCTTCGATGACCAAGATATACATTCTTGCCGCTGTGTTTTAGTCATATTGAATCCGTATTCTCTTCACATATAGGACACACTTTAGATCCTTTGACACTATATCCTGACAAATTCCCATATACTGGAAAGTCATTCACATTGTAAAACAACATAGCGTGCAAACAAAATGTCTCTCTTCGTGAAGCATCATAGGTCATCACACCTTCACCCCAGAGTTTCTTCAAGTCATCAATCAGAGGTTCAAGATAAATGTTGATATCATTTCCAGGTTGCTTAGGGCCCGATATCAACAACGACATCATAACACACTTATTTTTCATACACAACCAGGGAGAAAGATTGTATATAACAAGCTTAACTGGCCAAGTGCTATGTTGGCTGCTCAATATCCCGTATGGATTCATCCCATATGTACAAAGCCCAAGTCTTAGATTCCTGACTTCTTCACCGAATTTAGGGTATAATAAATCAATCTTCTTCCAGTGTGGGGAATTAGACGCATGTCGTAGGATCCCATCATTTTTTTTCTTAACATCTGCATGCCACCTCAAATTCTTTGCATCTATTGGATTGGCAAAAAAGCATTGAAACTATGGTATTATCGGTAGATACCACATCACCTTGGCAAGAGAACTAGTTTTGGACTCCCCCGAAGTCATCAATTTATACCTTGACGCACCACATTTGGGACAATCTTTCAAATCCACATAGTCCTTTTAAAATAATGCACAATCATTCAGGAATGCATTTATCTTCTTGGCCTCCATTCACATTGGGCACAACAATTTCTTTAACCGATATGTAGAGATTGACAGTTTGTTTCCTTCAGGAAGAATTTCTTTCAATAAAGACAACAATGACGTGAAGATTTTGTCACTCCATCTATTGTTAGCTTTCAGCTTATACAATCTCAACACAGCGCTAAGCTTTGTAAACTTACAACCTGTGTATAATAGTATCTCAACATCATGCACAATGTTTCTAAACATGGGAGGTGGATCAGTGTGCTCTACCCCACAACTATCCAGCATCGCATCAATGATGTCTACTGGAACTGGTTCATTCACATATACGTCATCGGAGGCAATTTCTTCTTCTACACAAGCATTTCTATCGACATCCACTGATTTTAGGTTTGAAATCTCTCCATGCCAGTGCCATTCTGTATAACCTTGTACAATCCCGTTGCACATGACATGACTTTTGATTTCGTCACCAGTGCTGACTTTCAAGTTGTTACCGCAATGCCTACATGGACAGTAGAACCTATCTCCAGGTTGTTTCCTATGCTCCTCAGCAAATCTAATAAACTGATCAAGACTAGAAATAAACTCTGGGGTGCAGCAATTTGGAATGGACATCCATGATCTATCCATTCTATGATCAAAGAGAAAACAAGTATATATTAGAATAAGATTAGGGTTTAGGGTTAAAAGATTAGGATTTATGATTAAACTTTAGGGTTTAAGGTCTTATTTATAATAAATGTGTGCCACCTATCCCATTCTTGAACACCTAATCTCACTAGTAAGTGTATAATGTATATTGGGTTTTCAAGAAAATTTTGACAACATTTTCTCACTGTTCTCTAAGTACATATGTACTTAGAGAACAAATGAGGAAATGCTATTGAAATTTTCTTGAAAACCAAATACACATTATACACTTACATCCTAAGTGAGATTAGGTGTTCAAGAACAGTTCCAAACTGGGGACTATCTAAGATTTACTCCTAATGAGTGAATCTTGGACATGTTTCTAGGCCAACAAAACAGAACACCACTCATAAGTAGGAGGGTCTGATCACATTAAATTTTTAGGATCGAACCGAAGGACAATTTTTCTTAAGGCCAATTTGGATTTTAGTCCAATTAATAAAAAGTGATTAACAAGGTTGGATCGAGTTGACTATCTTTTTATATAATTAAGTTATGTAAGGAAGTAAATAAAATAAAAGAAAAAATTAAAAAATAAGATAAAAGAATTATAAAAGGACATAGACATAAGATTTCACCACCACTACATATATTTTCTCACTTACATTGCATCACTCACAATTTGGATATTAGATCAAGGGTCAAACACATTCTAGATCTTGTTAGAGTATGTAAATCACAAGGACCAAGTTCCCCATTGAATTGAGGTCTCATTACTTATATATCATGAACCCATCACCCCAGAGAATGTCATTCTAATATCACATCTAGGTTTCATTGATGATTTATTGATGCTATAATTTCATATACATATGTCTCTACTATAGGATTTTAATAGACATGATAAATACCTAATCTATAGAGCATTATTAAATAATAAATCAAGAATTCAATAATTTCAAACATGCAATAATTCACAATGCAATATTATAAACTACAAGAAACATGGTTAATCCCCACCCTCTAGTGGACAAACTAACCTTAAATATAGTGATATATAAGAGATTAAGAAGAAGCTTTTCTTAGGTAAGAGTAAGATGAAGCTCATTGATAATATAGTGATGTATAAGAGAGGCTCCATGGACTAACAAAACCACCCTTTAAACAATAATTATAATCTCTAATCACATTCTTCAGTGTCTTATTACTCCACATCATCGCGCCAATGGTTGTCTCTAACTCTCCCCATTGATTTCTAGGGTTCTGGATGGATCTATATAGAATGATGTTCTCTCTTTAGATGTTCCTCCCTTTGGTTTCAAGTCAACTGACATCAACCAATGACTCTAAGGAATTTAATGTGGATTTCCAATGCTAGTTCGATACTTGGTGGAGGAAGAAGAGGAGGAAGAAGGGTACCTTCGTAGGTTCGAGCAGCGGCGGCGAGCAGGAGCAGCGAGCGGCGACCGGAGCAGCAAGCAGGCGAGTAGGAGGCTGGAGCAGTGAGCGGCGGCAGCAATGGTGAGCAGAGGAGCAGCGAGCGGCGGCGAGCAGGGAATCTCCAGACCTAACCTCAATTGGGAATGAAACAGAGAAAGAAGAAGAGGCTGGTTCACGTGGGTGCTATTAACTTAACATTAGACGTCGGTTATTAAAAATTACAGATACTTAAAACAATAGGCATCGGTTATCACATAAAAACTGACACCTATGTTTAATGATAGTCGTTAGTTTCAACTAGAAAAATTGATGTCTATCTACATATGTCGACAAAAAAAATGTTCTCAAATTATGTCCATAGTCGTCGGTTGCCATAGCAAACCGACGCCAAAGGGGGTGAAAATTTTCGTGTGGACAGCGCCCGAAAACACATTGGCGTTGGTTATTGCAACAAACCCAACGATAAAAATGGGCCCAATTTCTGTCTCGCGACAAACCTTTAGTCGTCGGTTAATTTGTCATCAACCTTCGCCGTATGTTAAATTTTGGAGGTAATTTTTTTCACTATAAAATTCGGATTTGGCGGGTGATTTTAGACGTCGGTTGCTTATTGAGGAACCGACGCTAAATAAAAAGCGATACCCGTGTGTGGACACTCTTCACATATAGATGTCAGTTTTTGTATTCAACTGACGCTGTAGGGTTGATGCGTCAGTTTCTTGTATACAACCGACACCTCTAAATGTGACGTTATAAGCCATTTCTGTAGTATTATCGGTTAATTTGTATGACCACCTAGGCACTTTTTTTACTAATTTCTTTTATTGTTAAAAATTGATTTCTAATTTTTTCATTGTTTTGATTACTATTTTTACTCAGGGCTTTGCTACTTTTAGTCTTTCAACCAAAATACATCAATCAACAATATTAGTACCTACTTTGCAATCCCAGTGGTTGATGATGCATGTAAGTATAATGTTGTTGAACTAAGCAATTCTTTTATTTGGATACTTATTTTCAATCTCTCTCTTTTAGTCATTATGATTTAAAAAACATCAATTTTTTTCTAAAGCAATAATTTCTTAATTAATTTCATTTTATTTGAAAAAATTCACTCCAATGATAAAAGAAATATTTTACAAAGTATGAGTTTGCTTCCGTTAAAAAACTATTATAAATATAAATTGACTAAAACATTGGACTGGATTATTAGAGTTATCATATCATTAGTCTAAAATTTACTTTTTTAACCATAGGAATTCTTTCTGGAGCAGTATGGGTGAAGCATGGGGATCTTACACCCCACGTGTCAGAAAAATAAAACCCTTAATTTTTGGAAGAGGCTGAAAACTCACACTGACCCGCCACACTACTATGAATATCTCATTGTCATGTTGTAGGGAATATTGTCTACTAGAAAGATTTGCCATTGAAGACAATATTTATTAATTTACTGGACCTCTGTTTGTTGTATCTGTGTGGATTTAGGAGATGTGTGATTCTGAGTTGTTGAACCGGATCCTGAAAGCTTTTTCTATGATGATCCCTTAAACAGAGTGATTTATGCGATGTTTTGCCTATTGAAATATATGAAATATATTCTAGCTTTGTATACATTGTTCTCCCATGACCGAGTCATACAGATCTCAACCACCTGTACGCATGCACACCTGTGCTATAGGTGCCATCACTGTAATCTGTTAGTGATCCCATAATATCAGATCACAGTTGCTATTATAGTTGTATATATATATATATATATATATATATATATATATATATATATATATATATATATAGAGAGAGAGAGAGAGAGAGAGTCAAGCTAGAATACACTTGAGTGTATCCGGAGCGGAATACACTCAAGTAGTTTTTCATGATGTAATATTTTTTTTTGAAAATCTAATCCGTTGATCTTATTAAACATCTTGTGAACAACTCATACGCAAAATTTGAGCACATTTGGATATGTATAGCTCATGTTATGAAGACCGCAAAAATTATACATTTCAAATTAGTTTCACGCGTCGATTTTCTTGCCCTTGGATGAGTGACTTACACTCATCCAAATGAGCTCAAAATTTGTATGTAGCCTAGTTATAGTATGACGGTGGAGATCAACAATTTACATTTTGCAAAAAATAGTCTTGATATGCAAACACACTTGAGTGTATTCGTGCGATTTGTACACTCAAGTGTATCCTAGCCTGGCTCTCTCTCTCTCTCTCTCTCTCTCTCTCTCTCTCTATATATATATATATATATATATATATATATATTTGACCAACTGCACTGAGTTAAGTGTAGTGATCAGAACCAAATCAATCGTGCCTATATCATTTTAGAAGGTATCAGAGCACACTCTCATAAACCAAGCTAGCTCCATATAGTATGCCATCCACCACAGGTAGCTCCAACAGCTTTAGCTCTGGCTCCATGACATCCACCGATCTTCTTCCCACTCTGACCTTTGGCCACTTAATTACCCTCAAGCTTACTGAGGATAATTACTTACTATGGAAGGGTCGGTTCCTCCCATATCTCCGCGGACATCATCTTCTTAGATATATTGATGGAACCACCATGTGTCCATCCAAAACAATCACTGAGATGACAGAAAGCGACACATCTCAAATCGTCAACCCAGACTACCTCAAGTGGGTGCAGCATGATTAGATCATCCTCGACGCACTCCTGGGTTTCCTTTCGAAAGGTGTCCTCGGGTGAGTCCTTTCTTGCGAGACAGCTCATCAAGTATGGGAGGCTTTAGAACAAATGTTCTCCTCTGGATCAAGAGCTAGAGTCATGCAAATCCGAGTTCAGCTGGCCAATAAAAGAAAATGACACACCAATTGTGGAGTACTACAACAAGGTAAAGAAACTCTCTGACACAGTGGCATTTATCAGGAAAAAGCTATAAGATGACGAAGTCATCTCATACATGCTTGCTGGCCTCAGATCTGAATATGACTCACTGGTCACATCTATCACCATGCGTGTGGAACTAGTGAGCCTTACAGATCTATATGCTCACATGCTCAACTTCGAGATGCAAAAGGAGTAGTAGTTGGGAGATCTTCCGATTCATGAGAGCTCTGTTAATAGCATGATTCATTCTCCTGGTCATGGAGGAGGAAAATCCCCGCCAGGTGGAAGAGGTGGACGTGGTCACGGAAGAGGGACACCATTCGACACCTCACAAGGCTTGTCCACACCACGCCCTACCTGTCAAGTTTGCAAGAAGGCCGAACATAGCACTATGAAGTGTTATTATCGCTTTGATCATGCTTACAAAGCTAACACAGACTCCATCATATCAGCTGGACACAACCTGGTATGCCAACTCAGGTGCCAAAGATCACATCAAAAGTGATCTTGATCAGCTATCAGTCCGTGAGAAGTATCAAGGAAAAGAACAAGTTCATGTAGCAAACGAAGCATGTTTGTTTATTAATAATATTGGCCACTCATCTATTTAGATTCCTCTACGCAATCTTAAACTTAAAAATATTTTACATGTCCCGCAATCTGCAAAGAACTTGGTTTCTGTCCATCACTTTGGTCTTGACAATAGGGTATATCTTGAATTTCACCCCTTCTATTTCATTATTAAGGATCAGGTCATGAAGAACATTCTTCTTTGAGGCAAGTGTAAGAGAGGACTCTATCCAATACCTCCTGGTCTCCCTAATCTGAAGAAACAAATTCTATCCAGCACCAAGCTTCCTTTAGAACTGTGGCATTGCAGACTTGGACATCCGTCTACAACCATTGTTCAACATGTGCTCAGCAAAAATAATCTTCCTTTTATTGCTTCCAATAATGGTGACATCGTTTGTAATTCTTGTCAACAAGAAAAAGCTCACCAACTTCCCTATTCTGTATCTACTAGTACTTCTTCCGCCCCATTACAATTAGTATTCTCTGATGTATGGGGACCAGGTATAACCACAATCACCGGATACAAGTACGCTGTCTGTTTTATTGATGACTTTAACAAATTTACTTGGGTTTATCCGTTGAAATTCAAGTCTGATGTCATTCCTACTTTTCTTTGCTTTCAAAAACATGTGGAACGACTGTTGAATACCAAGATCATCTTGTTTCAATCTGATTGGTGTGGTGAGTATCACAAACTCAATCGATATTTTTAGGACTGTGGCATTAAACATCTGGTATCATGCCCACATACCCATCAACAAAATGGGTCTGTAGAACACAAGAATCACCATATTGTTGAAGTTGGACTATCCTTGCTTGCTCAATCTTCTATTCCTCTTAAATTTTGGTATGACGCTTTTGTTACAACATGTTTTCTTATAAATCGAACACCTAGTCCAGTCATTAGATTCTCCACTCCTCTTGAACATCTTCTAGGCACCAAGCCAGGCTACAAGATGCTTTGTGTGTTCAGATGCACTTGTTGGCCCAACCTACGACCTTATAATGCTCATAAACTACAATACCATTCTCTTCCTTATGTAATCCTTGGATACAACCCTACGCACAAAGGCTATAAGTGTCTTCACCGTCCCTCTCAAAGAGTTTACATTTCCCGTGATGTTTGTTGGCTAAATTGGACATTATTATAATCCCTTTGTTTTGATGATGACAAACATTTCATTCTTATAGATCCAATGTGCTACTTGAGTGTTGCAGGTATAAGGTAGATGACAAACCTTTGGAAGATCTATACGCTCAAAATGTTCTAAGTTCATGATTGTAATCAAATGTAAAAACTTGTACAAGTATATAATGTACAAGTACTTAGATATCATGTAAATCAAGCGTTTAGATCTTCCCTATCCACACATAACATTTAGATAGGTCATCCCCTACAAAAGTATCACAACTGCACACTATTACACACACTTAGTACATAGTTCAAAACATCAAAACAGAGTCATTCGTGGTCGACAAACTTCTCGACCGAGACACTCTCGGTCGACAATCTCCTCGACCGAAAATTGACCCAAATAGCTGTTAGACACAACATACAAGGTAGTTGGGAGTTGGAATCGAACGTTATATACACTTGCTCTAGATTGTCCCTCGATCGACAAAGACTTCGACCGACATGACTCTCGGTCGACAATTTCTCGACCGAGACTGTCTCTGTCTGCACTTTTCAGAATTAATTAACTAGCCGTTGCTGAAGCAATTAGTAGACAACTAATGACTAGTTAAACACTAAGAACCCCCTAGAAAGTGTCTAGAACGTCCTTAAGCACTCATAGGCCATTCCTATAAATAGGACATGCCTTAGGACACCCAAAATACACTTGTGCAATACTTGAGCATACTTACTTGCAATTGACAATCCTTTCTTGAGAGAAATTGAGCAACTCCAACATTTTCTATTTGTTTCCACTACTCCAAATTCATGTCCTATAGGCTAGCATCTCCTACCCACTGCACTTCCACTTCCATACACATTGGTTAGGAGATCAAAATGCTTGATATAGGAAATCAAGCCTTGTGCTACAACGGTAATTGTAATTTCCATTTTCCTTTCTTGTTCTTTCTTATTTCTTGTACTCTCCTTACTACTCCTAGGGTTGGAGGCTACAGATTGGAGAGGGTTTGATCTTCTCGGTGGAGAAGGAGGACTTTGGACTACTTCAAGAAGGCTGTCTCAATGGGAAGCTACTTCAAGAGGAAGGCTACTTCAAGGGGGAGCTTGAAGTTACTTCGAGGAAGGCTGCTTCAAGGTTGGTGGGACTACTTCTAGGTGAAGGCTGTCCAAAGGGTGGTGAAAGTATTTGTAATTTTATGTAACATCCTTGCGAGGTAATAAAATTTAAATACTTTAAAAATCCCAATTGGAAACAATTGGGTAGTGGACTGACTCCTTTAGTTTTTGCTAAAGGTGGAACCACTCTAAACACCTTGCCTCCTTATTAAAGTTTCAATTGTGGTTTCTTGAGTTGAATTATTATTAAAATAACTACAAAACCCTATTCACCCCCCTCTAGTGGTTTTTCATTTGGTATTAGAGCAGGATTCAAGGAGCTCTAATCGAGTCTTAAAGAATGGAGGGGGGTGGTGTCTACAACCGCAAGCAAAGGAGAAGCTTGGACCAATCTTCAACAAGCTGTAATTGGTGCTTAGGAACAAGACACATAACACCTAGCTGTCCATGGTGGTTAAAGAAGGAAGATGTGCATAAAGAATGCCTTATTTCTACAATAAGTGAAGAAGAAGAAGAGGTAAGCCTTTTTGATTTATCTAAAGAAGAGTTAATTGCTAGCCTTCAAGAGACACATGATAAGTATATTGAGTGCAAGAAGAAATTAAAGAAATCTAATAAAGAAAATGATGAGTTACATGTTAAACTTCTTACTCTCACATATGAAAATGAAGATCTTAAGGAGGCATTAAACTTAGCTATTAAAGACCATGATATTAAGCTGAAATTAATACAGGAAAATTGCAATCTTCTCTCTATAGAAAAGATAAACTTGCTAGCCCAAATTAATGATCTTCAAAAACAACCAATCCTATGTAATCATCTAGATTATGATGCTATTATTAAGGAAAGAAATGCTTTATCATCTAATCTAGATCAAGCAAAGTTAGATATCAAAAAGAGAATGGATGAAATTGCTAAGTTACAATAAGAAGTTAGTAGCTTAAGAATAAGTGATGTTCTTGATAAGATCTTAAATGATTCTCATGGTCAAATTGGAAGGAGAGGACTAGGTTACAAGCCTAAAGGAAAATCCTATCCAAAACCTAGTGGGGGAAGGACTCAAGTGCCAAAGACTCAATCTATGTATGTACCTAAAGGCAAGTATACATATGTACCCAAGAACAATCTAGATCAAACTCATAAAAAGAGAAATGAGATTGATTCCATATGTTGCCATTATTGTTTGCCTCTTGGACATTATTCCTTCTCATGTCCCTATAAGAAAAAGGATGTTGAGTTGGTATGGGTTCCAAAACCCCCAAACTAAATAGATTAAATTAAGTTGAGATATGACCAAAGACTCTAAATTGTATATCTTTATGTCTATCTCAACTTAACATAATGAGATAACAAATTGATTCAAGTAATTAAAATTTCTAACTTGAAAATACACATTTTTTATATAAACATGCAAAGATACATCTTTAATAACTTGTTTTAGTTTAGGTTCCTAAAACTTAGAGATTTGAATATGATTAGTTGAGATTTGACTCAAATGTTACTTTGATACTTAAATGTTTTATCTCAACTAAATTGAGTTTTAAATTGCATAATTGAATTGGAAGTGATCTATGTTTTACTTGCAAATAATTACTAAAAAATGATACAGAAACATTGTCGGTCGAGAAAATGTTTGATCGAGAACACTGTCGGTCGAGAATTAGTCGACCAAGCAGGATACTATTTTTAAGCTTGCAAAAATCTGATAAAACCTGTACAAATAGTAGAATACTCGCTCGAGAAAATCTTCGACCGAGATAAATTCGATCGAAGAGAAGTTTGACCGAATAAAGTTCTTCTGAACCTATTTAATTGATCTAATTTGCTATCAATGATTGATTCAATGTGTAAATAAAAAATGAATCTTGGAGACAATTCTTCAAACATATTGATAAACTTGCATCATGACTTATTAAACTTGTATACTTTTTGCAATCTAAAATTGAACATGCCTTCTTGCAAAATGAATCAATAGAGATATAGTATAGATTGCAAGTTCATTATTAATTGCTATAATCTCCTAAAAGGTTTGGCTTAAAACTAAAAATTATGAACCATGATGATTCAATTACTGTTTATTACTTGGTTTGCCTAAAATGATCTTTGATCTATATAAACCATGAATGGATATTGTTTTTAAAATGATCATAGTGATTCAGTTCATCATATATGAAGATGACGTTATCATTGAAAATGCCATTTTACATAACAGTAAAACTCTATGGCACAAATGCATCTTAACATATCAGTTAAATGATTATCTTATGCTTAGCTTATGGAAAATGATATTCTTGAATAATACTCTACAAGCTATGTTTCAAATATTTAATCAAATAGATCATTGAAAATGCTTAAATTGGAAATTTGCAGAAATTGCCTCTTGGTTGAAATCAAGTTTGACCAAGGGGCACCATGGTCGAAGTCAAGGTCGACCTAAAATAAGCTTGACCAAATGCTTATTTGTAAATCATTTTCTTGCAATCAATCTTAGTATATTGAAAACAAGGCTTTAGTGCATAGCTCTCATAAAAGGTTAACTTATTATGATCTAATTCTTATTATGACCTTAGAATCCTTAAATTATCTTGATTATAAGATTAAGGGGGAGTTCAAAAAAACTTTGTAAACATCTTAAAGAAAATTTGAAACTAGTTATGACCTTAGTATTCTTAAAGTAATCTTGGCTATGAAAATAAAGGAGCCTATAATATTCATGAATGTGATATATATCTTAATGGAGTTCTCTAAACAAATTTGGGCTTAACATCCCATGTATTTGGTTAGAGATACATTCATGTACTCTACTATAAGCTTAAAGAATTCTCATGTCATTTTCAGGGCTTAACATCCCTTGTATTTTTTTTGAGAGAAGGACGTGAAGCCCCATGATTGGGCTCCCCGCCATCTATTAACTTACTAAATCATAGGTTACAAGCCTCAAAATGTTCAAAGGGAAAGACTGCAAAATAAAGAACCTATCTACTTGGCCCCTACGAGCATAGTTGGCAACCTCATGGGCAACCAAATTAATCCTACGACTCACATGACTCAAGCTACAACAAGAAAAAGACTGCTTCAAAGAAAGAATGTCTTCAGCTACAACTCCTATATAGTCCCTTCTCGGGTTCCTGGTGTTGCATGCACGGATGACCTCCATAGAGTCTGACTCCACCTCCACTTGTTCCAGTCCTTCTTTCCTTGCGTATACCAGCACAACCCGCACAACAAGAGCTTCAGTCATGGCAACATCCTCCCCCGACTTCACCTTCTCACCCATCATTCCCACCAATCTGTCCCCTTCATCCCTCACCACCATGCCCACCGCTGCCCCTCCATTATCACCACAAGAGCCATCTACATTTAGCTTTACCCTGCCTTCTCTCGGTACCCTCCATCCCGTGCCCTTGCTTATCTCTGACGACACTACGTCCCCCCTTGCATGGCGTTGTTGGACGTTGCAAGGGGTCACGCCATTGCCCCCTCCCTTGTAGTCATTCGCTCGTCCCTCCCTGATCATAGCCATGGCACCACATAATAAGAGGCCGTTGTGCACGTCACCACTCTGGAAGAGCCTCATGAATCTCCATCTCCATATCACCCACAGAGCAGCCACTATGACCTCAACCTCTAGCAAGTCCGTCTTCTCTAAAGCAGCCGGCATGGATAAGTGAACATCTACATCTTTGTTATCCACCACCCATTCTTGAACTTCCCTTGCCGTTTGATCCCATACTTCCATTGCATTAGGACACCAGAACAATATGTGAGGTATAGTTTCCTTCTCCTTCATGCAGAGCGAGCATGTGCCATCCTCTACACAGTGTCTATCGAATAGATGTCCTCTGGTAGCTAGCCCCCCGTGCATATTCTCCAAAAGAAATGAGCTATTTTGGGACTCCATCCTGTATGCCAAATTCTCCTCCATAACCCATCTCCTTGTTGGGCACTATAGCGCCTGACTTCCTCCTTTCCTAGCATCCCCATCCAGTAAGCTGAGCGAACTAAGAACTCCCCATTCTTTGACGGCCACCACATCCACGTATCCTTGGGCTTCCTGATGCTGATTGGTATAACACATATCCTCCTAGCATAGCTGTCCGGGAAGCATTCCCGCACTTTATCCTCATCCCATCCCGTGCCATCCTCTGCCATGAGCTCTCTAACTTTGTTGTACTCTGGGCTGCCCTCTAGTTTGTGACAAGCGAGCGAGGCATCTTCCTTGGGTAGCTATATGTCCTCCCATATGTTAACATCTGCTCCATCCCCCACTCTCCATTAGACTCCTTTTTGAATAGCCTTAGCCCCCCATAGACTCCTCCATGTGTAGCTAGGGTCGTAGCCTCTTCTTGCTTCCCAAATAGATGTCCTTGGGAAGTATCTAGCTTTTAGTACTCTAGTCACAAGGGCCTCTGGGTGATTGACCATCTGCCAAAGTTGCCTCGCCCGGAGGGCTTGGTTAAAGATGTGAAAGTCCCTAAACCCAAGTCCCCCTTGCCGCTTTGGTATGCATAACCTGTCCCAACTCATCCATGAGAGTTTCCACTCTTTGTCCTTTGCTCCCCACCAAAACCTGGCTATAATTCTTTGGATTTCCTCTATTACACCTGCCGACAACTGGAAAATGCTCATGACGTATGTGAGAATAGCCTGAGCCACTACTTTGATGAGAACCTCCCTCCCTTCCTTAGACAGGAGTTTTTCCGACCATCCTTGCAGTTTCCTCCATATTCTTTCTTTAATAAAATTGAACACCTGTTTCTTTGGCCTTCCCATGACTGTCGAAAGTCCCAAGTAACTAGCATACCGGTCCACCACTCTCACTTCCAAGAGGCATCTCAGCTCCTCTCATTTTGTGGCCTCTATCCCTTTGCTGAAAACAACCTCTGTCTTTGAAAAATTAATCTTTTGACTGGAGGCCCATTCATATTGGCTGATGATTTCAGCTATCTTCACGCACTCTACATTGGTTGCTATAACAAAAAGGATACTGTCGTCTACAAAAAAGATATGTGAGATATGGGGTGCACCCCTACTCGGCTTTATGCCGTGTAGGTGGGTGTCACATACAAAAGTGGATATCAAGGTAGAGAAGGCTTCAACACACAAGATAAAAAGATAGGGAGAAAGAGGGTCACCCTGGCGAAGTCCGCGTACTGGATTTGTTCTCTTGGTCCAGTCTCCATTAATGGTGAAAGTATGCTGGATGGAAGTAATGCATTCTTGGATCTTGCTCATCCACTTCATCCCAAACCCCAACCTCTCCATAACAAAGTCTAGAAAGTTCCACTCTACCCTATCATAGGCTGCCTTTTTTCTTTCCTTTATCTCTCTTCATAGTATGGAAAAGCTCATAAGCTATGAGGGCATTGTCCGTGATCATTCTCCTTGGAACAAAAGCACTTTGATTTTCAGAAACAATGCTGTTCATGAGAGGCTTTAGTCTGTTTGTCAGCACCTTGGAGGCTATTTTGTACACCACATTACAAAGACTAATAGGCCTAAACTCACCCACTGTTTTAGGCTTTTCTGTCTTCGGTATTAGCACAACTAGTGTATCATTTACAGTCTTCAAGCTTCTTTCTCATTTCCACCACCCTTTGATGTAACTGGCCACATCCTTCCCCACAATACCCCAGTATTTCTGATAAAACATAGCCTTCATGCCATCAGGTCCCAGTTCTTTATTTGGATGCATCTGCTGTAGAGCTGTACATATTTCCTCCTCAGTAATATCCCTCTCTAGATCCTCCCTTTGCGCCTCAATAATCATTTCCTGGATTCCTTTTGTCGCCTCTTCAAAGCCCGTAGTATTGCTAGACTGAAAGAGTTGTGCAAAATACCTCAAGATGATTCCAGTAACTTCATCCTCCTAAGTTCTCTTAACACCTTGCTCATCGTCTAAGCCTTCTATCCAGTTCCTTCACCTTCTGTTTGTTGCTTTTTGGTGGAAGTAAGTTGTATTCTGGTCACCTTCCTTTAGGTCTTTAACCCATGCCTGGGCATCCCAATACTCTTCATTCTTTTGCATCCAATATTGCAACTCCTTGGATTTCTCCTCCGCTAAATTAAGAGTTGCGTGGTCTGGGGGAAGGGATTGTAGGTGTTTCAACTCACTTTCCAAAGCCATAACCCTTTTCAGCCTCTCGCCAATTTTTTTGCATCCCACTCCTTGAAGCTTTCTTTGCATCTCCGCAGCTTGGTGTTCAAATCAGCCCCTCCCTCATCTCCCCATGCCTCCTTGATGGTGTCGGCACATCCCTCTTCACCCACCCACATGGGTTCAAACATAAAGTGGTCTTTCCACTTTGTTCTTCTGCTGTCCCTGTTGTCCGCCTTTAGGATAATGGGTGCGTGATCAGATTCATAGATGGGAAGGTAGAAAACTCTACAATACTTAAACATATTCCTCCACGTAAGCTCAGGAAGAAATCTATCAAGCCTCTCTTACACCATAGTTCTTTCAGACAACCCCCTTTTCCATGTGAAAATATTTCCTTCAAAACCCACGTCAACTAAGCCACAATCATCTATGGCATCCCGAAAGTTCTGTAGAAACTTTTCTTCTTTAGGAGGGCCCCCTTTTTTTTTCCTTATTGGAAATAATTTCATTAAAATCCCCAAAGAAAAGGACCGACTCTGTTGCTTCATCTTTTAGTCTCGTCATGAGTTCCCATGTTTTTGTCTTTCTCTACTGGTCAGCCCATCCGTAAATCCCAATCTCTCTCCACCTAGCGCCATTGGCCTCATCTTTGACAATAGCAGATACATGTCTGCTCGAGTAGCTACGAATCTCCACATCAACATCCTTCCACCAGAAACCAAGCCCACCTGCCCTGCCAATGCTAGCAATACACAATCCATCTGTAAAACCACAGCTCCCTCTGACCTCTTCTATTTTCCTCTTTGTAATCATAGTTTCCATAATGAAAACTATATTTAGGCGCTCTCTCCAGACCCAGGCCCGGAGGGTTGATTCAACACATCATGTTCCTACGCCAGACAGACATCCCATGATGACTCGTCTTTGTGCAAATGTTCAGAACCCCAAGACATTCACTGATGGTACCATATGGTACAATCCACACAGCCGCAGTGCCTTCACTGTCAGTGGTTTCGGAACTACTGAGCCTACCAGCCATGTTGCAGCTCTTCAACATCCACAATGGAGATAAGCTATGCAAGAAGAGTATAGTGCCCTACTCCAGAATGAAGCCTGACACCTTGTTTCACCTAAGTCTGGTGTTAACCTCATTGACAACAAATGGGTGTACAAAGTTAAGCACAAACAGGATGGCAGAATTGATCGCTTCAAGGCTCGCTTGGTCGCCAAAGGGTTCAAGCAACGATACGACATTGAATATGAGGACACATTTAGCCCTGTGGTCAAGCCATCAACCATCCAACTTATTCTTGCTCTTGCAGTTTCATATGGATGGATCTTAAGGCAATTAGATGTTCAAAATGCCTTTCTTCATGGCGTACTTGAAGAAGAGGTTTACATGCGGTAGCCACCAGGGTTTGAAGACAAACACCATCCTCACACGATCTCCAAACTCCAGAAAGCCATTTATGGGCTGAAACAAGCCCCTCGTGCTTGGTACTCACGACTAAGCCAGAAGCTCCTTGATCTTGGCTTCCATGCATCCAAGGCAGACACTTCGGTTTTTATTTTCAACTCCGAACATGTGACCATATACATGCTGATTTATGTTGATGACATCATTGTGGTGAGCTTTTCTGCTTCAGCTGTTGATCGTCTCCTTATTCAGTTGCGTCGTCACTTTGCCATCAAAGATCTGGGAGACCTACATTATTTCCTGGGTGTCGAAGTCCACAAGAACAACTGTAACCTCTTGTTGTCTTAGTCCAAGTACATCGGGGATTTGCTGCTACGTACTAACATGCAACATTGCAAGCCCATTTCTACATCGATGAGTACCTCAGACAAACTCTCTAAAAATATTGGACAACCGTTATCGTCATTCCATGCTACACAGTATCACAGCACGGTGGGAGCACTCCAATATGTGACGATTACTCGACCTGATATATCTTTTGCTGTTAACAAGGTATGTCAGTTTATGCAGTCACCAACGACTGAACATTGGTCTGCTGTAAAGAGAATTCTAAGATATCTCAAGTACTCCTCGCAAGCAACACTCACATTCAATCGCTCTAGGTCGTTGCGACTCAGTGCTTTCTCTGACGCCGACTAGGCAGGGTGTACTGATGATCGAAGATCTACTGGTGGATTTGCAATCTATCTTGGAAACAATTTGGTGTCCTGGAGCAGTCGTAAACAAGTCACGGTTTCAAGGTCCTCAACTGAATACGAGTACAAAGCACTTGCCAATGCTAATTCTGAGCTCATCTGGCTTCAGTCAGTATTAGGCGAATTGGGCATATCGCACAAGACGATCCCGACACTGTGGTGTGACAATCAACATATCTTTCAGCAAATCCAGTCTTCCATGCTCGTACAAAGCATATTGAGGTGAACTTCCATTTTGTGAGGGAACGAGTGGCAAGAAAAATGCTTGAGATTAGGTTCATCTCATCTAAAGATCAAATTGCAGATATACTTACAAAACCTGTCAACACGCCACAATTCTCTAGACTTAGATACAATCTGAATTTGGTACTACAATATCAGATTGAGGGAGGATGTTGAAATATCTTCTAGCTTTGTATACATTGTTCTCCCATGACCGAGTCATACTGATCACAACCACCTGTACGCACGCACACCTGCGCTATAGGCGCCATCACTATAATCTGTTAGTGATCCCATAATATCGGATCACAGTTGCTATTATAGCTATATATATATATATATATGACCGACTGCACTGAGTTAAGTGCAGTGATCAGAACCAAATCAATCGTGCCTATATCGTTTTAGATTGCCAAGCGGCAACATCTGTTGCTGGCTTTTGAGCATCCATCGTATTGAATCATCACGATCAAAGTCAATCGACCAGCCGACGCTGCAAAAAGAAAATTCAATACAAAACTGGAGTTGCTGTCTATCTGTGTTTTAATTAGAGCGATAATGCTCTGTCCGAGTCCGTAAAGCGCTGGTTGCCGCTGCCCGGCGTATGAACGGACGCGTTGCCGAACGGAACATACCCGTGTAAATTTCTAGTTTGGGCAAGTATCCATACAAATGGTGTTCTCCTCTTTCCAACGGACTTGGAAATAGAAGCCGAAAATCAAATTGCTTGGACCAGGGTGCTCACTGCTCCGGAATTCGGCCTGGAAAAATGGTGTGGGGAAGGGTGAGTTGGTACTGTTAGTTTGATTCCCTATGACACATTGACCACCTTCTCCTCTTCCTTCTGACAACATCAAACAGAGGAGTTCCGACCGCGTCCCCGTGAGATTGTTTCGAGGTTGTTCCGATCGACCACCCACCTGCCGGACCCCGGCATGTTCGAGGTTCGTGAGCATGGAGAGACAGTACGGTTGCTGATCCGGTGTGTCAGATTTTGAAAGGTTTATAATGGTTTAGTGCGCAGGCAAACGATGACTAAGATTCTAGAGTCGACAAATTTACACGTTTGTTTTTCTGTTCACGGTACAGGATCGCATTTATATAACCAGCAACTAAAAGTCTATGTTTGCTTAACCAAAATGGGAAAAATGACGTATAATTTACGCCAGTCTCGAGTTCAGAAACGACGGACGCTGTGATCTGTCTTCCCTGGCAACTATTCCAAAACACCAGTCCGGCCCGTTCATATCAATCTGTCATCAAACCTAAAATATAGTTTTGCGGAGCCTTTTATGCAAGAATGAATTCATCCTAATCCTGTTCAATCTTGGAATCCAAATGTAAATGTCTCTGAGAGAGAGAGAAATCTAGGGAGAGGGGGAGAGAGATGGGACAATGTATTGCGCAATCTGACTTTGCTTCCCCCGTTCCACGATGAGCTCCATCTTTTTTCCCCTTCTTTCCATCCGTCTTTTTCTTTTCTTTCATGCTCGAACGGTTTATAAAGGCCATGCCTTATATGTTTTCTTGCTTTCCTATAGCTTCAACTAGCAAAACAAAACATTACTCCTTTTCACTTCGTCCTTTTTCCCCCAGCCCTTCGAACGACTACAAACGAAACCATCTATACGTGCACGTGAGTTGAAGGAAATGGCTTGAATTGCGTGCCATCACCTCTACCAATGGGATTCAAGTCTCTCCTCCCATGTATCTCATCCAATGCTTTAAATACCATCAGCTGATTTGAAGAGATCGATATATCCCCACCTGAAACTTATTTCTTCTATACTGAATCTGCATACCTATTTGGCCGACAGTTAGCAAGTAGCAACACATCCAACAGTTAGCAAGTGGCAACACTTCCAGTTTGCAGGCCAGCATGAGGCTCCACGAAATATATGAAGACATATGGACTTAACCGCGCGACTTCACACATCCAACAGTTAGCCAATAGCAACACATCCCGTTTGCAGGCCATCAACAAAAACGTTGTGCAACTCATCCAGCCCATGCATAGGGGTGAGCAAACTTTGGTTAAAACCGATTAACCGAATGGTTAATTCGAATTCGACCAATATGGTTAGACCAAATCCGTTAATTCGGTTAATTCGGTCAAAACAAATAGGTTAATTCGGTTATTCGGTTAACGATTCGGTTAATATAATTTCTAATGTGGTTAACCGATTAACCGAAATAAATTTGACACAGACCTAAACCCAATCCTAACAGGCCCAAATCTGCCGGCCCATTTATAATTTTGGTTTGCAGCCTCTCCTTTCACACTCCCAACTCCCGATCCCTGATTCCCAGCCCTACCCGGCCACCCCCACACTCGCATCCACGCTGAGTCTGAGACAACGTTCTTCTGCCGGCTGCCGCAGCGACTTCCCCCCAAGCGAGAAAAGCGAACCCTAGCCGACAGTGTCGGACCCGCCGATCATCCTGCCCCTAGCGCCCGCCGTCGTAGCCGTAGCGCCGTCGCACCCCTAGTGCCGGTCATCCGGCCTTGCCCCTCCGTCACTGCTGGCCGCCGCCGACGTCTGCTCGAGATTCGCCTTGTTGCTGCTGCTGCTGGGGATCACTGTCGCAGACGTCTGCTCGAGATCACTGTCGCTCGGCGGATCCGCTACCAAAGCTCCAAGTCGCAGCTGCCAAAACTCCAGGTCTTCTAGCTCCCTTGGCCTCGGTCTGAGTCTCCCCTGTTTTGGTCACCAAGTATTTCAGTTATCTACCCATTTTTCTGACCATTTGCTGCAGTTTTTGAAGAACATTATTAGCCACTGTGGTTGGCATCTTCTAATCTTCTTGGTCTCTTATTGGACAGTTGGTTAGCTGCTGCCTGCTGGTTTGATTTATTCTGGGATTTGTGGCTGATTACAACAAGTGGACAACACTTTGCATTAGTCTAGAAATCTTCTTGTTGTCTGCTCTTGATCTATCCGTGGTTGATCCATTCTGCTATTTTATTTTATACCTTCTGTGATTTCTCAACTCTAGGTAACCCATTCTTACTTTTTTATTTATTTTTGTACTGAAATGTATATATTCTTGTCTTGATATTTGTTGTAATCTTGTCTTGCTAATGATGTAATGTGAAATATACATATCCAAATATTTATATACATGGGATGTATACATAAGTGATTTCCTTGTAGCTTTTTGAGTTACTAATAAGAAATATAAATGACAAGCTTTGGTCTAATTAATTGCAATGTTCTACATCAAATTTACACGTGATCTGTAGTTGTGATAATTGATTTCTTTCTGTGGACCTATTTATTCTGTAAATAATGTGGTTCTACTTATTCATGGTTTCATTGAATTTCTATGATCTAGTATATTAAAGCATGTATGTGAATGTATCAATAGGAAATCTATATTTTCCATTTCCCTCGTCTAATTAGATTCTTTCTTACATTTCCAAAGGGAGTCCCACTTCTAGTCTTCTAGTGCTGATGTAATTTCTTTCACCACGACTTCATCATCATCATCTACATCACCTTGTAAGGTATAAATTGCACATTGTTATATGATAGAGGAACTAGTTTCCTATTTTTATTATATGCAATCATTTAATACCATGCACATCACTTTGTAGATGACAACTACATAGGTTGATCTTACTGCAAGTATAGAAATTGAACAACCTAGGGTTGAACAAACACAAAATTCACAAGGACTTGAAAATCCAGAAGTAGTTCCTATAGACCCTGGAGCCTCTAGTAGCAAAAGAAAGAAAATGAATCTAAGATCACTAGTATGGGAGCACTTCACAAAATTTGTAACTGATGAAGATGAAAAAAAAGAGCAAATGCAATTATTGTGCTAAAGAGTTTAGTTCTCATAGTAAGCAGAATGGCACATCTTCACTTAATTACCATAAAAATCATTGTAAAATGGTCCCACCTAGTGACACAAGCATACAACAAGAACTATCTTTTCAATCTATTAAAGGTCAAGATGGGGTGGGAATGATTTGCAATTGGAAATTTGATCAAGAAGTTGCTAGGACGGCTTTGTGTCGCATGGTAATCAAAGATGAGCTTCCATTTAAGTTCATTGAGAGTGAGGGGTTAAAGGAATTTATTTCCTCCCTTTGTCCTAAGTTTCATAGTCCATCTAGATGGACAGTTGCTAGACACTCTTTTGATCTATATCTTGATGAAAAATCTAAACTCAAATCATTCATATCAAGCACTTGCCAAAGGGTTTGTTTAACCACTGACACATGGACCTCTTTACAAAAAGTTAACTATATGGTACTCACTGCTCATTAGATAGATTCAAATTGGAACTTGCAAAAGAGAGTACTAAATTTTTGTCCAATTTCTAGTCATAAAGGTGAAGCAATAGGAAAAATGATTGAGAAATGCTTACTTGAGTGGGGGCATTGATAGAGTTTTTTCTGTGACAGCGGACAATGCAAGTTCCAATGATGTTGCCATTAATTATTTGAAAAGAAGATTGATTAACTGGGGGGGGGTTGTGTTTTACAAGGAAAATTGTTACATATGCGTTGCATTGCTCATATTATCAATTTGATTGTTTCGGATGGTTTGAAAGAAATTAGTGGTTCTGTTGACCGTGTGCGGGCTGCTGTAAAATATGTTAGACAATCTCCTTCTAGGTTGCAAAAGTTCAAAGAATGTGTTGAAGTTGAAAAAATTCAATGTAAAAGCTTGTTATGCCTAGATGTTTCCACAAGGTGGAACTCCACCTTTCTTATGTTAGATGTTGCTCAAAAATTTGAAAAAGCATTTGATAGGTTTGATTCTCAAGATCCCCACTTCCGAAATGATCTTGAGAGTCAAGATGGAGTTGATGGAGTTCCTACAGAAGTTGATTGGGAGAATGCTAGACGAATGAGTAGCATGTTGTCACATTTTTATGATTTTACTGTACGGGTTTCTGGAACCTCTTATGTAACAAGCAATTCATTTTTTGATGAGATAACTGAAATGGAATCCATTTTAAAAGAATGGAAATCTAGTGAGGACTTTGAGGTGAGCACAATGGCTGAAAATATGAAGGTGAAATATGACAAATATTGGGGCACATTTGATAAAATGAATATGTTGATATATCTTGCTGTTATAGTTGAACCTCGCCATAAAATGGAGTATTTGGACTTTGTTTTGAAGCAAATCCATGGTGAAAAACAGGGTCTAGTCTTGATAAGTAAGGTTAGAGATATAATATATGCCATGTTCAATGAATATAAAAATATTTATGGGTCTCTCTATGGACAGTCTACTGGAAAACATCAAGATTCAAATGTTGATTCTAGTATTTTTCAAAAGCATGCGAACAAGTGGAGAATGGAGTACAAAAAGTACAAAGTTGGAAGTGGTAGTGAAACTAAATCTGAGTTGGACACGTATTTATAAGAAGACAATGAGTTGGACAAGTCACCATTTGATATTTTGAAATGGTGGAAAGAAAACAATGCAAGATTCCCTATTGTCTCACACATGGCTCGTGATATATTGGGTGTTCCTATTTCAACTGTAGCTTCAGAATCTACATTTAGTACTGGAGGTCGGGTTCTCGATGCATTTAGGAGCTCTTTAACTCCTAAAATTGTTCAAGCACTTATTTGCACTCAAGATTGGATGAGAGGAGCTTCAATTGGCAGTGGTGTTGAAGAGGAGCTAGAGAAATTAGAAAATATGGAAATAGGTAATTGATGCCTCTTTATAATGCTTTCATACATTACAATATACAATGTTATCACTTTATTTCATTTGAAACTATTTACTTATTTCAGATATATCAAAGTCAGCACTATCCAAGTCATCTGTGGGTATTTCAACTGAGTAGCAAGGCGTCACATTGTACGTTTACTCAATTATAGTTGTACCTTTCTCAACAATCACATGATTGGCTGTAATTCAAGAAGGAGGACCAATAAGCATAGCTCTTCTCTATATCATGTCAAAAATTATAAATCACAACAGCTGTACATTCACATGATTGGTTGTAATTCGAGAAGGAGGACCAACATGCTTAGCTCTTGTATATGTCCTTGATATTATGTCAAATAAATGAATTTACAGCAGCTATACATCAATATGGTTGACTGTAACTCAAGGAGAAAGACCAATAATATTAGTTATTGCTTGTATCCTTGATATTATGTCAAAGAAAGGAATTTACAGCAGCTATACATCAACGTGGTTGGCTGTAATTTAAGAAGGAAGACCTACAAGCTTAGATCTTGTCAAAGAAATGAATTTCCAGCAGCTATACATCAATGTGGCTGGCTGTAATTTAAGAAGGAAGACCTACAAGCTTAGATCTTGTCAAAGAAATGAATTTTCAGCAGCTATATATCAACATGGCTGGCTGTAATTCAAGAAGGAAGGCCTACAAGTATAGATATTGTGTACATCATTGACATTTTGTCTAAGAACTATATATATGAGTTGCAAGCTGTAATAGTTATATGGCTGTAATTTATGATTCAAAACCAAGCAGCTCATGTATATTTTAAACATCAACCATATTATGTTAACACAACTCATGCACACCAATTGTAGCTTTTTTTCTTGATAATCTCTTTGTACTTTTTATCGAGGTAGTAATGTTACGATAATGTATATATTGTGTAATATACCAGCTCAATTTTGTATAATGATATTCTATCTTTTATATTATGAGTAGGAATATATAACAACGTTAACTCTTATAACAAATTTTCAGTTTGAATGAAATTGTAATTGTGATCCTTAGAGCTCGTGGATTTCTAAAATGTTGGTGATTATATTTAACTATATGTGTGATTATGTTCTTATGTGATTTGTTAAATTCAGCCACTCTTTAGAGTAATATGTAACCAAATCTTATTACATGAGTGTTATTTGGTTAACTAAATTAACCGACCGAATTAACCATTAACCGATTGGATAATAACCGAATTAACCGACATAATTTGGTTAGGTTAATGGTTAAAACCTCAAACCACAAATTAACCGTTTAACCGAACCGAATTAACCGTAACCGACCGAATTAACCGAATGCTCACCCCTACCCATGCAGCAGTATGGACGCATCCAGCAGCAATAAAAACATTCAAACCAACATGTGTGCGAGGCGTGGGCACGGTAGTGGTGCCACTGCACACTGCGCCTGGGCTCTGCGCTGGAACCATTAAAGAAGACGCAACAGGGTTCAGAGACGCTTCTCCCCCAGGCCACCACCACTATTACTGCACATCCTTGCACAGTGTATGTAGCGGTCACGTGGTGATTCTCAGAATCTCGCTGCTTATGGCCAGACAATTAGTCACACAGCAACTATCAGGTCAATTGAAGCTGATGAAACCGGCTAGAAACAATGGGGGAGCAGAGAACAAGAAGAAAGGAGAAATGTTCTGCAAGAACTAAGAGATATTGTGAAAGAAACACCGACGTATTCTCTGAGAAACGAGTTTTACCCCACCATGACATGCTGACATGCATGCTGTGCTTCGGTTACTGCTAGCCGGAAATAAGGAGAAAGAAATGCAACATGTACACTATAACACCATTCTATTGGATCCTACCATGTTTCTATATGACACATCCTATAAAATGCGTCACACAATGGCATAGCGTGGAGAATTGTATTCTAGGATGGATCCTATAGTTTTTCTATAGGAGAGCTAATAAATATGCAACATTTCCTCCCCAAAATCCAACTCCTAAAAAGAATAAAGAGACGGAAACCAGAAATATATTGGCTCCTATCAGATTATTATAGGATCCTCCAAAACTATACAATATATTGATTATCAAATGTACCTTTTGTAGAAAAAAATGATGCTCAAAGATCTATTTAAAAATTCAAATAAAAAAGTATATTTCTCTAATAATTATCACGGTATGAAGAATCAACTAAAATTTAAATCCCCTAAGCATGTTAAATTATCCCCTGACAATCATCTAGGTATTAATGTGAATGGAGTATATCATTTTTAGCATGTTTGGTGACACAACAGTCAAGACTTGCGATTGTGTAATGGTGATGAGAAAAAAAAGTTGTTTATCTTTATTTCTAATAAAGTTCCATTGCATGTGCTACACATATGTGAGTATATTAACAACGAAATCAGAGTTTTCTCTAACGTCTTTTTATAAACTTTAGTAGAATTGAATCAAATTTTCAATAATCTTCACCACCAACTTTGGATTTATGTAAACCTTCCTTTGCTTGGTCATCAATCACTTTATAAGATCATTAAGTTTTAAATAAGATGCTCCTATTTGCATTGCTACATTTTAATTTGTTAATACCGTTGTTGGAACACTCTAGGATGTAACCATTCCCTGGCCTTTACCATACAACTGACAACTGTGCTTGTGTTATAGTAACGATATCAAATTAGTGATAAAAATTCTACGTTGTAAAAGTGAACCCCAATTTTAATTTTAAAAAGAGGTATTAGAAATGGCACGTCCGTTATAGGGGTTGCCAAGTTACCTCAAAACTAGTGAGTCCACCTAGTCTGGAACAGAAATCGGTTCCAAAATTGCATTTTCTTATCTACAAACAATTCTTGGATGAGGTGATTGTAGTATCCTCCAAGTGTAATCCATATATAACAATACATAATTATAGATCATCCATATTACACTTGGAGAATCAGAAATAGCATATATCTTTCAGTGCAATAATATAATAATTTAGAGAAATAAGATTACATTGATTCTCCTACATATTCTTTCCATCAAACTTACACAAAAAGAACTTAGTACATGATGATGTAAAAAACTAGACAAATCTCTTTAGATTATGTAGATGTCACCCCATCAGGTCTTGAAATGGTACACCATCAACCTCTAGAGGGATGTTCTAGCTAGTGCTGACAACCTATGTACATCCACACATAGCCATGCATTCAATAAACCATTATAAGTGGTTAGGTTTTTATTTAATAAGAGAATAACTGAACAAAATTCTTAAAAATTGAAATACTGAATATGATTATTCTTAAGATCATCATGAATGCATTCTTAACTTAATTAACATACATTAATGACACCTTTTCTATGAACCTGATTGGATCTTACCAAACACACAAAGCGTGAAGGCATCACTGAACACACATAAAGTGTGCATGCATTAGTGAACACACATGAAGCATGTAAACATCATTAAACACACATAAAGTTTGCAGCCATCATTGACCACATGTAAAGTGTGCATGCAACTCACTGAACACACACAAGGCATGCATGCAACTCACTGAACACATATAAAGTTTGTAGACAGAAGGTTAGATAACCCAAACTCTGAATGAAGGGGGGTCTATGGCACCAACCTTCCTTAACCTATCATGAGACATGGCCTTAGTTGTACATGCTCTATTTATTCTTAATTGAACTCAACTTATGAATTCACCCCTATGTATTTACTAATCTAAATTAAGAAGAAGTAACTATAACTGATATGATCTTAAATATTGAACATTTTGCACTGAATTTTAACAAGATAAACATGATAATATTACCACATGACAGTTTGTACATTTATTACTGGAACATTATATACCAGAAAAAATATGATGCAATACGATAAAACCCAAGCCATGGACCAATTACCTATGTTGTAGCATCCTAAATTGTTTCTTGAATCCTAAGTCAAACTCTAACCCATGAAAAGACCATAAACATTTCATGATTATCCACTACACAAAAACCACATAGTTTCTAAGTATAATTATGACTCCCATCCCTTCCTATCTATATAAGGGCCATGGATATATGACCTCAATTTCATTCTTTATACTAACATAGAAGATTATATACATGCTTTAAACAATCTTATTACTATCTTATGCACACTTACATATCATCATACTATTTTCTCATAGATTCAAGGGGATCTAGCCCTTAATCTTATTATGATCTTATGCACATTTTCTTATCATTGTGAGATGGTTATACTATTTGATCATCTTGAGCAAAAATTTAGAACATGTAACATACACAAAAATGAGGTAAAGCAAGGGCTTGTCGCCCTACCAACCCAAACTCAACATGAAATAGAAGTTTTGAGTGGTAAGATAGTGGGCATGGAGTCATGGTAGACAGTTGCCAAGAGGAGAGAGATCTCCAAGTTTTCACTGATAAGGGAAGAGCCACCATGGCCGTGGTGCCCACCATGACCGTTCAGGCTTGCCAACACCACGTGCATGCTGTGTAGAATGATTGTGTTGGTCACCTTCCTATCTTTTCTACTGATTTGCAATTTTATTTCCAATCTTGATCTTCCCTTTGGATTGACCCTCTACACATCATATTTCCTCCCATGTACCCATTCTAAAATTATTCACAAACAATAAAACCATCAAGTATAGTGTGTGCGCTTCTTGGAAAAACAAAAGTACAATAAAAAAGGGTTTTAGGAACAAAAATCTCAAACGGAGTTGGGTGGCCTCCCGCTAGCACTTAGTTAAATGCCTTCGGTTGGGCTTCTTGTAGTTCTCTCAATCCATCAACCACTTAGAACTCTTGTGTACCCACTCTTAAAATAGACACCTCCCTCATTTGCATTCAAAAGTTGTTCCTTGTCCCATTGCTCACAAAAGTTATCATAATGTGTTCCAATCGGATCTCTATCCTTCGAGTAATAAGATGGAATCTCCAAGTGATCATGCTCAACATCCTCATTCCATTCTCGTTGTATGGGGAATTGAACATACTAATCTCTATCTTCATGTCCATGAAAGAGACCATCATTATGCCACTATGCACTTGTATTTAGACATCAACTGTAGATAGGAATGGTCACCCCAAAATGATGGAAATCTTCCTATCCTTCAGATCTAGGTCAAGAACAATGAAAACACCCGAGAACCCGTATGTCCTTTCTTTGTCTATCATCACCAAAACATCATTGAATTTAGGCACTTTGATGGAGTGGTCTACCAATTGGACAGTACATTCAGACAGTTTCAACTTGCCTAACCTAGCTTCACATAGACATTATATGGCATCAAAATCACACTAGATCCCATATCAAGGAAGGACTGGTCTATGTGATGCTCCATATGTAACTAGGTATGAGTGGGGCTCTTTGATCTTTCCTCTTCATAGGAAGTGAGTGATGGATGATAGAGCTCACTTTTTCAGTCATCTTGATTTTCATAGGTATCCTCACATTTGACTTCCTCTTGACAATGCACATGCCCTTAATAAATTTGGCATAAGATGGGATCTGATTGATTGCATCCAACAAAAGGATATTCTTCTTCACTTGTCGAAACTTCTCTAGAATGTCAACATTGTGTTTTTCCTCCATTTCAAAGATGGAGTCTCATCTAATGCCTCAGGGAATGGTGTCTCATTTGCTTCTACAACACACACTCCCTGTGGCAATGCATGAGGTGGAACACTATGGATTTTAGACCCTACAAATGGAGTAAAAGGTAGAGCACATGGTGTCACATTCTCAACACATGCTACCAATGGATCATCATCAACAATTTTAATCAAAGTATCACCATTTGGCTTCCTCGGCCTTGTTTCATCAACATACCCTTGGCTCACATGATCATTGGCCAATTGATTTTTTGGCCACTCAATGACATTATCACTCCATATAAATATCACAACACTACCTTTTTCATGGTGGAGAGAGGGAGAAGGTTATTCTATGGAGGAGGTGAAGGTGTCCTTTGGTATTGGAGTTGAGGTGGAGGAGAAAATTGAGGGTGGTAAGCGAAATGGTGTGATGGTTGTTGTGATGGAGGTGGCAGAGGCATATAAGGATTAGGACGACCTTGAAAGTGATATATGGGTTGCACTTGCATAGGAGGTGGACTATGGAAAACTCGAGGCACCCATTGTATCACTTGCTTCATTAAAATTCAATATGGGCTAGGATGATATTTTTCCTTCTACTTGAAGAAAAGTATTAAAGAGAGCTGCTCCACTTTTCCCTCCAACACTGTCACATACTTTTGAACATCATCAAAACTTTTCAACCTAGAGAGAAATCCTCAAACCATGTGCTATATCTTAGACTTTGTTGTTTAGGGTTTCTATGAGAGTGAGGTACCTTCACTTCTTCACAAAAGTTTCAATAGAATTAACCAAGTGATAAGGAATGTTTCCCACTTGATTCTTCATATATCCCATCATTTCCCCAAGAATCTTAATCAATGTGGGCTTGAATCATTAGAAGTTGAAGGTGTCATACCAAAGGGCCAGTCACATAACTAATCATGCTAATAGATCGAATCCTTGAATTTTTTGCTAATTTCTCAAACAAGGGCCATGTATCCTTAGGTGGTTTAGCCATAAAACATCCTCCATAAGAAGAATCCTCTATACCTTGAATCATTGGAGAAATATCAGACTAAAAGGATTGCACAAGTTGCCATAATGATATTTCATGGTGGGGACACTCTCTCAACATCTTCAGGAATCTCTCCCAAGCATTATGGAATCACTCATTACCCACTTGACTAAAACTCACTGTAGTATGCCACGTTTTTGTAAATCTAGAAATGGAATATAATTTGTTCAAAAAGAAATTCTTTATGTGTCACTAATTCTTGATGTATTATCTTGAATCATACAAATCTTTGGCCTTATGTTTGAAGGAGAATGAGAACAAGGAAAACTTGATTGACTCTTCATTGGTTTTCAGTGTCCTAAAGGTGGAGCATAATTCAAGAAAAGAATCCAAGTACTTATAGGGTTTCTCACTCTCCAAGCTATAGAAGGTGGGAAGGATCCCACTCCATGTTGTAGAAGGTGGTAAGGATATCAAGAAGATTGGGAGGGATGGAGAATTACTCCCCTGGCATTTGATCAACTCTATTTGCAATTGATGATTTGTAGTTTCTAGGCATGAAGTATTCATGGAGTGGCTTGTGAGGTTCATTTTGTCCGTCCATCTTGTCCACCATGGGTTGCTTGTCACATGCACAAAGTAGAACCAAACAAAAGAGGATAAGTTAGCAAACAATATACTTAACTAGTACAAAGAATAAAGAATAAAGCAGAGTGATGATGGGAACATTAGGGAAAGATGAAAGCTAAACTAACCAGCTAGGCCGAAAGATTTCTCCTTGGAAACGGCTCCATAAACCTTGGTGCATTTTTTTCACGGCTTGAGGTATACACCTAATCAATTGAAGTATGAATAGGTACAACTAAGACTCGAACACACAATAGGGGTCTTTCGGATTAATAAATCTCTAAAAGGCTCACTCACATAGAATTAAACACTTCACCTGCAAGCGCACGTGGTCAAGTTATAGTACAGGAAAGCATTAGGTTAGGGGTCAAACCCAAGAGAGAGAAAGGGTACTAGAGCTAAGTTAGTTTGATCTAGGTTCTTACTACAGAGTCAAGGGTTGAAGGGTTTGAATTTGGTTTTGGCTTATTACACTAATGGTTGAACAAGTAATTAAAGGGGAACAAGAATCAAAACCGAAGCTAACCCTAGACAATTTGTTCTAATAGAAAGAAATGGAAAGCTAAAGCAAGGAAAATAACAAATTATACTATGGTAAGAAATGCAAGGGATAACACTAAAATAAGCTAGCAATTAGGACTAAAGGACAATTAAAGACCTAAAATAGCAGGAACAAGGAAAGAGCAAGGTAATGGATTAATGAAGCAAGCAAAGGGCTATACAAGTAAAGACTAACTAAGCAAGAAGACAAATTAGGGTTTCAACATATAATGGGAAGTGTGAGCTGTTTGGGGGATACACTTGTTAATTGAGTTGGGGTGATAACATGTAATGATTACTCTTCCATTTAGATTTACAAACCAAATGACAAGATAGATGCTAATGAATTTCCCTAAGCTACCAATTGGCCATGGATAGGATAGGGCGTGTATAGGGGAACTAGTCCATATAACCTCCTACCCACCCTTGTGAGGTTTACTTGGATTAGGGTTTAGGTGGAATTCAATTAGGATATAGTAAAGTCTAAGTTTCTAGGATATAAACTCATAGGGTAATTAAGATGCAAGGGTAGTAATGGAGGGTGGAAATGGGGTATTAGACCTCACATCAACTACCATCTTGCCTTGAGAAGGCTACAAGTCAATTAAACTAAATGCTTCTAACCTAGCTACTTAGATCTGTCACTTAGGTGTAGGAGAATTGATTACCATGTAGGAAGGTGAATAACTATATAGGGATCCACTAATCAGACCTAGAAGCAATTCCCAAATTAGCTATGTATAAGCATTTTCCCTAGAATCCTAGGTGATTTCAAGACAAACCACAAAGAAATTTTTGGAAAATGAGATAAAAGTAGAAAAAAATCATTAGCAAATGAAATAATAATGTTTACATATCACTTTTTTCAAACTTGGTATCAAAATATAATTTTTTACCCCAAAAAACCCACCTAAGCGGCCCAGCTACTCATAGAACATGAAAATACAAAAATGGAGAAAGAATAAAGAGTAGAGGAGTGTAAATCCATGTAGATCGGTGGAGACTCCTCCTTCTCCATGGATGCATGTGATTTGATCACCATATCACTAGGAGGGGAAGTCCTAGAGTTTAACCTCGAACGGTTATCAAAACATTAGTGAACAAATGAATTGATTAAGTATAGAAGGTATTGGGGTTTTGGGGGATCACCACCAATAACCATGCTTTAATCAATGAATCAACTCATTAGATTCAATATCAAATTAGGAATATGTGGATTTGTGTTTTTTCAGAGCACAAATCTCACAACGACTAGACTTCCCACAAGCCCATTGATATCAACATTTGCAGATCCTCATCCAACCATCCAACATGTCCATATATGAGATCTCATAGAAAAACATGTGATTTCCATTCTGACATTCAAACTCATGGGTCAGATGATCATGTTGCCATAGGCTATAACAAAATAAGTCAACATGTATAAGGATCATAAACTCCATCAACTGATATCATCAAGAGATCATGGGTTCATTCTCATGAGGATCCGAGATCTCGACACCCCCACAAGAATATAATCATTCTACTAGAAAACAAGTATGAGATCAAATGGATAAAAATATAACAATCACAATTAAGAGATTATGGTTTCATTCTTGCAGTGATCTGAGATTCACATCACCCCATAAGAGTATATCAATTCAACCACCAATCAAAGTAAAAATGGAAGAAAAACATTCTTTTACTAAAATATTGAGTCAATGCATCAAATAAGAACATGCTACGGGGTTAGTCCCCATGCCCAAGTACAAAATTTCTCACACACTAAGCAATACAAGAAACTAGCCTAGAATACAAGACGAGATGATATTAGATCCACAATGGAGGAAATCCTTTGGAGTCCTCCCTCCTTTTATAGGGGGAAGGAGGGTCACAAACCCTAGAAATTTGGTGCTGGCAGAGGATGGAATGCCTGACCAAGGGAGCCGGTCAATCGACAGGGATGGTGAGTCGATCATTTGTCTTTATTACTTCTTTGACCAAAGTTTGATTGTAATAACAACCTTATCATTTTGAATTTTTATTAGACCTAGATGTAGGCTGATCGAATGAGGATATGAGTCAATCGATTGTATTTAATGTCTATGTCGATTTGATGAAACCGTAGAATGGTGGTTGCAACAAAAGTTTGGCTGAGTCTGGGGCGCAATTCGATTCACTGAGGATATAAGTCGATCGATTGAGGATCCGAGTCAATTGAATTGGAATTGATTCGATGAACTAGGAGGCTGGGGATGAGAATCCAAGCCTCTAATTCTTGACCTTTCTGGGCTTTAAAAAAGTCATTTATCCTTCAAAAACCAAAGTAAGTTAAGTAAAAACTGTAATTAAAGGGAGAAAATCTAAACTAATATAGATTAACTTTAAAACTACAAGATTATAACAAAATGCTTCTAAAGAGATATCTAAAACATGCAAACAAATTAGATAAATATGCACTTATAAAAATTCCCCGAACTAAAACTTTGCTCATCCTCGAGCAACATTAAATAATAAACAATACCAAATAATACTCTCATCCAGTCCTTCCTCACTCGTATAACACTAAATGAGTCCTTATCCTCTTATATGGCTAGGCGACCCTGATTTCTTGGAATTAGGAACACACAACTTGCTTCCATTTCCAGATCTGCAAGAGACAAATGTCTTATCTATTATGCCTTTAGTATTCCTATATTTTCTCACAAGTTCTTGCATAAGATCAGGTTATTTGATGGTTTGGAGTTATGTAGCTTCCCCTCGATATGAAAATGGAATGGCTTCCCCTCGATATGAAAATGGAATGGATGGAGGTATGGAAGGAGATAGTTTATCCTCTAGTTGACTTGAGACATTTTATTTTCTTTATAGCAATTACATTGATTGCTTCTTGCTGGTGTGCTCTTTGGCATCTTTTCATGTGGTGTGCCCCTACTAAATTTATGAGGGGTATGGAAGAAGTAGTAGAGGGGAAAAAGGGGTGCCATCGCAAACTTGGAGTTTGGAACATTTTTTGGATTTTGATTCTTACGGATGAAGAGGTAAGAAGGTGGTAGAATAAGTGTAGAAGAGAGTGGACTTGTGCAGCTTGTGTTTTGAAATTTTAGTGCATTGGGAGTATTTATGACATTAGTTCAATTATCTCTATAGCTTGCAAAAAAAATCAAGAGATTTTACAAGATATTTACTATTTCTAAGTAGGACCACATCTTGTTTGATTCCTCTCTATCCTTTACGACCTGTCAATATTTTCAAGGAAATAGTGTCATTTAAGATCACAGGTGACGAGATGATTTCTAGAAATAGAAGACCTATAAAAAAGTACATGAAGATTCACTTATTCAAGGGGGTTTATTGATTACATGCATAAATGGCTGACCAGATGAGGGCCAAGAACTAAAGAAAGACATTTAAAAAAAATATAAAGCTAAACTAAAGAATTTTGTTTTGAAAAATATAAAGCTAAACTACATAACATTATAGAAATTGTAACAATTTTAAGATAGAGTGGGTGGAATGGGTATGCCATGATTTGAGACCTCAGATAAAATGATCTTATAAGGAATGATTGGACTACCCATATCACCAAGGTGGACATCCTTTTAAGGAAGCCCATCAATGTAGAATTTTGTGATTAAGTGTGCTTAGCCTAGAGCAGTACTAGGATGGGTGACCAGTCAGGAAGTTGATCCCAGCTTGTGCATGAGTGGGAACAAAGCGTGTATTTAAGTCTAGTGGTGGTATGTGGGGCCATTCATCGTTCTTGAAACTCTACAAGAGCCTTGGATAGTGGGCCTGAGTGCTTCAAAAGGTATCAGAGCCAAAACCCCGCCAGTAGGTGGGGCCCACATGGGCATGTGACATGCCAGTCTAGAGCGTGCGGTCTAGGCATGTTGGAAATGGCTTTCCATGGTGATGTAGCCACCCTTACACTAGTAGATGTGGTTGGAAGTTGGGTTTCCATTGGTCATGTCAGATCTACATTGAAATGAGGAATGATTATGAGTCCTTATAATTGAGCCTTGAGGAGGACATCAAGAATCTAAATGGGGGAGATTGTGACATTCCACAATTTGAGGCCTTAGATAAAATGTTCTTATAAGGAATGATTGGGCTACCTATATCACCAAGGTCCACCTCCTTTTTAGGGTGCCCATCACTAAAAAACTATGTGGTTAAGTGTTCTCAACTTAGAGTAGTACTAGGATGGGTGACTAGTCAGGAAAGTTGATCCCGACTTACGTGTGAGTGAGGAAAAGTGCACAATTAAGGCTGATGGTGGTCTGTGGGGCCAGTCGTCATTCCTAAAGCTCTACTATAGCCTTGGGTAGTGGGTCTAAGAGTCTAAGTGGGACAGGTTGTAACGTCACATGATTTGAGGCCTCAAATAAAATGATCTTAATAAGGAATGTTTGGACTACCCATATCACCAAGGTGCACCTACTCTACTCTATGGTTAAGCGTGCTCATCCTTGAGTAGTATGGGTGACCAGTCGGGAAGTTGATCCTGACTTATGCGTGAGTGAGGACAAAGTCTGCAGTTAAGACTAGTGGTGATCAGTGGGGCCATTCATCATTTGTGAAACACTACTAGAGCCTTGAGTAGTGGGCCCAAGCATTACAAGGTACGTACCACCCACCTCCACCCTAAAATTAAAACTTTACTCATATGAAGTAAAACTTTAACAGAATGGATGGATGAATTTCTATGGGGTCACCAGAAAGTCCTAGTAATTTGAAAAATGTCTAGCTAAATGGAATGTTGATGAGGGATGTAACCTTGAAAAGAGGAGCTTCACAATACAATAAGTGATTGGGTGGTTGTGGAAACTCAAAGGGGATTTCATGTAGAGAAAAATGATTTTTCTTTTTTCCCCGCCGCCCTTGCAGTAAGATCCACAAATCTTCCTTCAACAATGGAGTAAGTGCTATCAATGTATGTGGACTGGGAAGGATTGACTCAAGGTGGAGTTTCAATTGGTCTGATAACACATGATGTGTCGATAGTACAAGATTAGGCAGAAGATCTGGATAAGATTTCTTTGAATCACCTAGATCTTCACATAGGGGAAGTGGTTCCGATCTGAAAGGAATAATGACAGTTAAGTCAACATTTTGGTTACTTTTTCTCTCTTGTGAAATCATGCAATCGACGTTGTTGTCAATGGGATTAATATGCTTCATTGTTGATATGGCATGTGGTTTGAGTTCCTCCATACAAAATGTCCTTAAGTGGCATGTGGATTCAAGAGGGATATCACTATAACCACTGAAGAGTGTGGGCATGTGAATTCCTTACAAGTGGTAGTGGCTCCTCATCTAGATTAGCCGTATGTGAAATAGAAACTTGATGTGGCAGAGTGTACGACTCTTGATGTGGAAGCCTTTCTTTAGGAAGATATACTGATCTATCATGGAGGGGTGGTAGTTCATTATCCAGAAAGGGTTTGACCCAAGAAGATTGGTCAATGATAATATTTGGATTTATGTCTATTATAGGAGGAGTTGTTGGAGATTCAAGATAAAGACAAATCTCTTACTGTGACTTTTCATAGCAATGTAATAAAGCCTCTAGCGGAAGGGTCAAAATACCAATGTACTCATCGAATGAAGGTTGAAACTCCTTGTTATATTCTATTTTGGTTGGGTCTAACATAAATGACATAAACATGGTATCATCGTCATCAACTCCGAAAAAATCATCTTAGTCTGGTCTAACTTCTCTGAAGATCTTTGATTGGGCCTCTAGTAAAGTAGCTAACATGGCTTTTCATTTTTCTAGTATTTATTGTTTTTATGCTACTATCCTTTCTAGGGCCTTAATTCGTTCCTCGTGTTGATGTGTATTTTGGATTTCACAATAAGGTTCATATCTCCCAAAATTGTGTTGGTTAACCTCACCATAGCCCGAATTACATTCTTGTTCATAACATCCCTCATATTAATACATGTAGCATTGTTCCTCATAATGTCTTGTAGGAATTTGTGGATTGAAACTTTCATCATATCCACCTTGGCAGGAAGACATTGTATTACAAGGTGCCACATTTATAGAATCTAGTGATGTATGGTTGTAATAGCCACCAAATTGACATTGTGAACAATAATTTTTAGACCACTCCATTTGAAAAGATTTTTTGGAAAGAATGAAATCACAAAGAGTAATCTAAGAAGAAAGAAAAGAAAAAGATCTAAGCTATAAGAAATTAAAAACCAAAAATTTCAAAAAGAAACTAAATTTACAAAACATGTTAAGGAGTTATCTATAAATTACAAAAAGAACTAAAAATCACAAAGATAAGCTAAGAAAATTTATTCAAGACTAAATCTTACAAAACAACTAGGAAAATAGTACTATAGAAATGAAGATTCCTTAGAAGGAGGAGGTACACCCCCAGAATGGGTCTTGGTAGGAAATTTTGAAAATAATTTACAAAGATCTAAAATAAATAGAAAGGAATCTAAAAACAAAATTATGGAACGAAACTACGGATTATGAAACAAGATTAAAAAGTTACAGAACAAAACTTAATATTACGAAACAAACTAAAATTACAAAACAACTACAAATAAGTACTATAGGAATGGAAACTTGGTAAAAAGAGGATTAACACTACCAAGATGGGGCTCGATAGGAAAAAAGAGGAAAAAGAAAAAAGAGTAACAATTCAAGAAGGAAGGAAAATAATTATAGAATAAATAAAGCTAAGTAATTATGAAACTACATTAAAATTATGGAACAAAATTTTAAAAAGATAGATTGAAATTATGGAACAAACTAAAAATTATAAATCAAACTTATATTACGAATCAAAAGGAAAGAAGAAATCCTAACGACATAAGCGATTAGGGTTCAAAAAAACAACACATGTTGTCCCTGACAATGACCCCAAATTTGATGTGAGTCATTTGCACACCAAATCAATAGGAAGGGCAGTCCTAGAGTTCAACCTCTAATGGTTATAAAAACATCTGTGAACAAATGAATTGATTGAGTATAAAAGGTATCGAGGGTCCAGGGGTCACCACCAATAACCATGCTTTTACTCAATGAATAAACTCCTACGATTCAATAATCAAATCAGTACAATGCAGATTTGTGTCATTTTAGAGAACAAATCTCACAAGGGTCGAGCTTCCCACAAGCCCATTGATCTCGGCGTTTGTGGATACTCCTCCAACCGTCCAACATGTACCTGCCTGAGATCTCATAAAAACATGTGATTTCCATTCCGACATTCAAACTATGGGTCAAATGATCTTGTTGGCATAAGCTATAAGAAAACAATAAGGATCATAAACTCCATTAATGGATAGTGTCAAGATAGAATGGGTTCATTCTTATAAGAATCTAAGATCTGAGCACCCCATAAGAAAATAACCACTCTACCAGAAAACAAGTATGAGATCAAATGGATAAAAGATAACATTCACAACTAAGGGATTATGGGTTCATTCTTATGGGGATCCAAGATCACATCACACCACAAGAGTATATCAATTCAACCAACAATGAAAGTAGAAATGGAAGGAAATCATTCTTTTACTAAAATATTATATTTGATTACATCGAATAAGAACACGCCATGGGGTTACTCCCCATGTACCAGTAGGGAACTTCTCATACATAAAGCAAGAACAAGAAACTAGCTTAGAATAAAGATGAGACAATACGAGATGCCCAAGGGTAGAATCCCAAAAGTAGATCTGTGGAGTCCCACATCTTTTATAGAGGGAAGGTGGGAAAAAATCCAAGAAATGTGGTGCTGGTGGCGGCTAGAATGCCTATCCTAGGGCTCCAGTCAATTGACCGAGATGGTGAGTCAATCGATTGGCTTTATTGCTTCTTTGACCATAGTTTGAAAGTAATATGGCCTTCTTATTTCAAATTATGACTAGATCTGGCCATGGGTAGATTGACTAGGGATCCAAGTTGGTTGATTGGATTCAATATCTATGTCAGTTCGATGAAATCCTATAATGGTTGTTGGCGACAACAATTTTGCTAAGTCTGGGGTGCGAGTCCATCGACTGGGGTTTTGATTTGATCGAATGGGAATCTGAGTCGATCTACTTGGAGGATGGAGATGATAATTGAACCCTATAATGCTTGGCCCTTTTGTGTTTTAAAGAGATTGGTCATTTATCTTGAAAATACCCAAGTAAATCTAGTAAAAACACCAATTTAAGAAAGAAATGCTAAAATAAGGCAAATGGACTCTAAAAATTAGGGACAATAATGAAATGTTCCTAAAGAGAGATCTAAAACATGTAAATGAATCAAATAAATATGCACCTATCATCCACCTCCTAGAAGTAGCAAATCGAGCATCTCCCTCCTCCAAGGTGAAATGGCATGGATGTGTGGTGGAAAGTGGCTAAAAACCCTAGAAAGGATGGTTTTGGGGTGGAAGATGGTGGAATGGAGGTGGAATATAGTGGGAATGGATGCGAGGGTGTTAGTATGTGCTGGGAGGCAGATGAAAGTGGATAACCCCTACTCCAGTCACCATTAAAGTATATATAGGTGGTGGGGAAGCACTAGGTCAAGTGGGGGGTAAAATAGGAAATGCAGTGAAAAATTGTTGCTAGGTTTAAGGTGGCACAAATGTGTTGGGAAACACTTTTGTGGTGGGTAGAAGGTAGAATACATGTGGTGGGGTGGAATGACCATTGTGTGGAATGAAAAAAGGGTCAGGTTGTTTTGGGGATAATGGCATGGCCATGTCGGGTAGCACAACTATGGTGAGGAGGTGGTCACATGGTTGTGCTTTGGTGCTCGACCATTTTGGAGACAGAGTAGCTTGCTATTCTACTCACCACGGGAATGCTGGGTCTTTGTCACCATGGTTGTGGGAGGTTGCATGGTTGTGCCGAGTCCTTATTATGACGACCGTGCCATCTTGGACGATCGTGCTATTGATCTTTGTCTTTGACCTTGATCTATGATTTCTCTATGGTTTCTATATTGGACAACACGACCGTTCATTGGCACCACAGTCGTGCTGAAGTCTACTAAGGTACTTTGAGCTTGAACTTTGGATTTCAATGCATTACTTTGCTTCACTTGAATCCTAACCACTAGGGGTAGGTTGGGGGAGACTTTGAACTCACTTTAGGCCTCTCTAGTAGTAGAGAAACCCTAGAATCATCCTCTCTCTCTCTCTCCCATCCAACCAATACATGATCCAAGTACCTAAAAGACATGCAAAGAACATTCATAAGTGTACTTGATACAAATATACGTATTGAGGGAAATAACATGTAATCTAACTACTTTAGATGTGATTGATATGGAAAAGGACACAAGATAAATTCCTAAAATAGGGTTGCATCACCACCCTAAACTTAAAACATACTTATCCTCAAGTATGTCTCAACTCAATCTCTCATCAATTGTTTAGTAAATAACAAATGAAAAATGCATTGCAATATGTGTATATTGACTAAATGAGATCAATGATGATTAAGTATATGTATTTCACCTATTTTTTCTCCTCTTGCACAAACTAATCATGATGAAAGCACTGATAATACACACTTTAAATATAAGGTATATAATTCACAATTAATCCATATGGCTTTCATATAGCTCCAGGTAAATTGTTTCATGGTGGTGATAATAAAAAATGAGTAGAGTTGTGTTTTACCTTCACACATTCAATCTCATATCTTAAATTAGACTAACTAACCCACATGGATTCAAAAATGGGTGAAATGAGCTAGGTTTGTTCTTTCGTAGCTCCATGGGCAAGAAAATAGAAGCAAGGGGTTGATGCAAGAGGTTGGAGTACTATTACATAGGAGAACTCATCTTTTCTTTATATATATATATATATATATATATATATATATATATATATATATACATATATATAGACACACACACACTAGTAAATGCACGAGCTTTGCACGCGACCTTCTTATCAATGTATAATTCTTATTTTTATGTGTTTGCTGATAATATTTTATGTTGATAGGTACATTCATATTTCTTATTATTTTATGAAAATTTCATATGAGAAGTACACTCTATTGAGTTTGTATAAATAATAATTCACAACCAATAATAATTCACTAATAAATTACATTATTTAGATAAATATATAATAATTGTATTATTGTAATACATAAGCACCTACTTAAAGAACTGAAAGATAGGAAAACAATTATATACTTTCTATCCATTGAACCACATTAATGGTAGTTGTAAGTGCACAAAATAATCATCATCATGTCTTGGTACTAATCAATTACTTCATATTGCTTTACTAAATAGGACATTTATTACATGTAAAAAAGTCCCACTATGCATCTTAATTATATCATCATAACTATTAGTTCTTGACAAATACTTTATTTGTCTATTATTTTAATCATGATTAAACAAAAAAAATATGAAAACCACAATGAAAGACACATACATAGCTATTATGTAATGTACTTCAAATATGTTTTTATATCCCTTACAATCAAGAGCGAACAATATGAACACTCTTAATGCTAACGATAAAAAGGTCAAGTAGGTAGCCAAATTTTTTTGTAGTTTCCTTAACTACTATTATCTCTTTCTAGATTTTTCTGGATCAATGAATTATAGGTAAAAATTCCATATAGAATGTATTTATGATTGATTTAGAGTTTTAGTAAAGAAAATGACTAAGTTAATGATGTTTTAGGTTGTTTATTAGGAATTATATATAATGAACATATTCATTATGCCACAAAATTGAATAAGTCTATTCACATTTTGAAAAAAATTTAAACTAGAATTTAGTTGTTCTCTATTACAATCTAATATGTAATTGTAGAATATTGACTATTTACCTATTCATTTTTGGTGTATTTTATAGTGATTATTTTCTATTAGTGATATTTCTTCTCATTATCTTAAGAAGAAACCTAAATTGAATGTCATGTGAAGTTTTCTCAATCTGAATTCTAATGAAAGGGGACACAAATACATCTTGTTATCATAGTGCAATAGGGAATAAAATTCTATATAAAAATGAGTACATTCTTCATTATAAAATAAGTTGTAAACTAATATATTAAGAAAATGTGTGGTATTTTTATTTTCTAACATATATTCATGTTTTCATGTTAAACAACTTCTTGCATGCTTGTAATTTCAAATGTTTTAAAAAATATGTTCTTTTAACTTGTCAGACAACATACCTTTCTTATATCCATCTTGGGTGATGAATGTGCCTATTTTAGAGTATGTCTAAACTAAACCATATGCACAAGAATAATGAAAATCTATAGAGTTAAGTAGCAAAAAGGTTTTCCATATATCTTATCAACATATTTAGGAAAAACCACTTACTATGTATTGATGTTATGGAAAGAATTTTTATTACAATTTGTAAACCATGTTTACTTAATTTTGACATGAGATGTTTCTCAAAAAATGAGCAATAATATTTTAAAAGTTATCTACTTTCTATTCATGTGTATTACTGGTGCATTCCTATCATAGACATACATTTTGAACAAGTTATGCCATTGGGGAATAAACAAAGTTTGATATAGTTAACTTAATTTTTCTACATTCTAATTTCATGATTCTATAAAATAAAAATTATTTTTTACATAACACGTTATAAATTGTTTATTATATATTAGGTAACTTAGGAAAGAACATACTTATATTATTAAAGTGTTTTCTTTCTTAAGTTACCTTCACCACTAATCATAATACTCATCTATTTGTAGATGTTATCAAATATTGTAACAGACATAATGACACTACATATTCTTTCCTCCCAAATGTTGAACATCATCGAAAAAAATATATCTATTTTGTAGTGAATAACTTTGTACCCACTGCTATATGATTTATGGATCACAAAATATATTACAATGAAAAATTAATAATTTTAAATAAGTACTTTCTTGTAGTATTTTTAATCTTCATTGATATTGGTAGAGGAAAAATAAAGTTTGTTTACATTCATCGAATAAACTATAGATGAACTTTTTCATTTTAATGGGATAAGTGTGATAATATTTTAACACCTTTATTATGAAATGCCTTTTATAATAAAAAACCTCACATATTAAATATACTAAACATGTATATCCAAATTATGTAACATGATCACCATTTTTATGGTGTTGAACTTGTTTTCAATATAAATGATGAATAGAGCACGTCTAAATAAACAATAACATTGTCCTTAGTTTACTTGTTAAAGTTGAGAATTTCATATAAGTCGTTAACAAAAAATTTAGAAAAGGATCAATAATTACCATTTTTTGTTAGAAATTGGGTGAATCATCACATGGGTTATACTTTGTTTGCAACTATCATATATCACAATATAAAGCTATTAGTATATCTGTGGATTGATTTTCTTCTCATACTATAGCACATCAAATCAGCATGCCACAATTTTTCATAGCACTATTTGTTTAGTTCAATATATTTTTGAAAACATAAAGTCATAAATATTTTAGAAAGAAACATCAAAATAGCTTCGTAAATTTGATGTTGCATAAATCTTATATTGATAGACATGGACTATTTATATTAGTTCCTTAAGTCTTTGTATTAACCATATTATTACATTTATAAAGTTATTAAATTTCAAATATAAATGATCTACAGTTTCAGTATTGATCATAGGGGAATTATTTTATGTTTAAGTTTTAAAGTATTTCTATTTTCTAAGTAAAAGAATATTTTAGGTATATCTTTGTATATGGATTGTCTAAGTAAAGTATTTAAGGACAAATTACTAACCTATCTATTATTAGATTGAAAATGCAATACAAGAAGAAGTAAGAAAACAATATTAGAAACATTAACATATAAAATGTCATATTTTTTTATAACAAGCATTACTTTATCAAAACAGTTCATATCAAGAATGACAAAGACGTACACACACACACACACACACACACACACACACACACACACACACACACACACACACACACACACACATATATATATATATATATATATATATATATATATATATATATATATATATATATATATAGGCTAAAAGAATTGTGTACCTGAGTACATGTAGCTTACATGTACCCATCTCTAGTTATGATAATTGTAAAATTCTATTCAACAATCTAACCTTATAGATGTGATTCATACCCCTTAGATAAGATGTGTATCAAAAATCACCGCAATCGGACATTCATATATCATCCTATGAAAGAATATGTGTATTTCATAATCAACGGTAAGTTGAAAAAACTATAGTAACCGTTGGATGATATATTGGTATATCTCATGATCCATATAAGATACAATGATGATTTTTTAAATGCATCTAATCTATATAGTGTTAAATCAATCCATATGGTTGGATTTTGAGTGCATACTCTACATATGCCATTTTAATGGTAGGTACACATAAATTACATGTACCGGCCGGTACACACTTCCTAACCTCATATATATATATATATATATATATATATATATATATATATATATATATATATATATATATATATATATAGAGAGAGAGAGAGAGAGAGAGAGAGAGAGAGAGAGAGGAGTGATCCACTGCAGTATGTGGTATGTGCGGACTGCCTTTTCACGTTCTCGAAGACGAGACTTCCCAAACTGCCGTTCTTATTTCCGTCTGCCCTTCTCACAAGTTTTAATTTTTTAATCCTTTTGCCTAACCGAACGCACAGAGTGACACTTTGCTTATGCCCGTTTTTTCAGGGATTGCCATCCCGTGTGTCTATTTGACATGTATTACATATCTTCTTAGCGTTATCTTTCAACTCATTCCTTGTAGTTGTCCTTTAATCTTCCATCAAGGTCTGCTAGCCTCCACTTGGCCTCCATACCAATCGTGTGCAACAACTAGCACGTGTTGGTTGCTTGGTGAATGCGAGCACGCAGTTGAACATATGTTCTTATTTCTGTATTGACAATACACAATTAAACATATTTCGTATTTTTGTTTTAATCCTTTTGCCTAACCGAACGCACGGAGTGGCACTTTGCTTACGCCCATTTTTTTAGGAATTGATTGTGTTAACGCAATTTTTAGAGCATCTAACTTTATCCTAATCGTACTGTTACCTTCTAGATTATTCCTAGTCCTGCCGTTTATAAACATATGCCTCACATCCTTTCTCTCATCTCTTGAAGCATTGGTACATATATCTTCTTATACGGATGTCTTTGATGTACATGTACTGTTGCACACCTCTCAAAGTGTCGAAACATCTTTGTTCTGCAGCGATTAGTGTCATTCCCAATAAATCTCTTCCTACCTCTTTCTCAAACGGTATGTTCATTTTTAATGTCAGTATGATTTATTCCATGACTGGGTGAGATTTCCATGCATGTCGTCACAAACATCACTAAAGTATAGTTGTTTCTTTAATGCCGACATGATTTCTTTCAAGGCTGGGTTAAGATTACTATGCATGTTATCGTTATATACACAACTTCCCACGTAGCTTCCTCATCGTGGAATATGGCATGATGTTGTATCACGTCACGTAGGATAAAAGATCTACTCAAGCTTCTCTTGATTTATTGTCTCCAGGTGACCATTGTAATGGAGGATTCAAATAGGTATTCTTTTTATATAAAAGCATAAAGTTTCATTTCTATGACCAAATTTTTGCATAATTTATAGAAAATTTATATTAAAGAACATTTAATCTTCTTCTCAATAGATCATGTATCATAATATTTTGACAATTATGGTGGTGAATGCAATGAAATACTACAATTTGGACATTTACTTGCATGCTTTATTTTGAACCATCAAGTTTGTTTAATATAGTTTACTTATGTCATGTGTGTTTAATGTTATTATCATATTAGATTGACGTAATGTGTTTGAGTTAATATGTTACATGCCTACTAACTGCAGATTAATTGATCCGTGTGACATCGAAAACATTGATCGTGTTGATGACGCTAATTTTGGTATTCCTATTGTTGATGATAGCACAAGGCCACACACTGGGAAGGCTTTTGATTCACTGGAGGATGGTGAAAAATTCTACTATGCATATGCTAAGAAAAGTGGTTTTGGTGTACGTAGAAGTAGCAACAAATATCAGGGAGAGGATAAAGAACTATATCGAAAGGAGTATGTATGCTGTAAACAAGGCTACCCAAATAGTAGGGATGATGAAGTGGAAGTTGAAGGTCAATCAAGCACCGTAGAAAGTTCTATCAAAGTTAAAAAAAAATAGGGGTTTGATAAGAGAAGATTGCCTTTCTAAAATAGTGTTTTACAAAGATGGTAGTAGTAAGTGGGTTGTGAGTGTTTTTAATGAAAGACATAATCATGTATTATCTACTACTCGAAAAACTTCATTTATAAGATCACATAGAAAAGTAAGTCCTGCAATGAAGTCTCTTCATGAAAATTTCCAAGAAGCAAATATTGGAACATCAAAAGCATTGACTATTCTTGATATTGAGAGCGGTGGATATCAAAATATTGGGTGTATGGAACGTGATCTTAGGAATTATGAAAGAGATAAAAGACAAAAAGTAAGAGATCTAGATGCACAAATATTATTGAACCAATTCAAAGAAGAAAAACAGATCAATCCATCATTCTTTTATGCGTACAATGTTGACAATGAGAACAAGTTGACTCATGTATTTTGGGCCGATGGTATTTCAAGAAAAGCATATAAAATGTTTGGGGATATTATAATTTTTGATACAACGTATGATACAAATCAATATTCTCTCATATTTGCACCATTTACAGGAATTAACCACCATCGACAATCAATTAATTTTGGTTGTGGATTGATGAAGGATGAGAAGATTTCATCTTTCACTTGGTTATTTGAAAAGTTTGTTGAAGCAATGTCTGGAAAGTTACCAAACATTATTATCATTGATCAAGATCCGGCAATTACGGTAGCTATTGCAAATAATTTTCCAACTACAAAGCATAATTATTGCATCTGGCATATTCTTGGAAAAGTTTCTGAAAAGTTAGGTTCCATTTCAAAAAAATCTGCCTTTATGGATAGCTTCAATTCATGCATCAGATTCTCCAATAGTCCAGAAGAATTTGAAAAGGAATGGAAAAATATTATACTTGAAAATGGATTAGAAGAAAATTCTTGGCTTCATTCAATCTATAACTTAAGGGATAAATGGGTACCTATATATTCTCGACATATTTTTACTGCAGGTATCTCACACAATTTATACTTCATATTTTTTGGTAAGAAATTATGTATTAAATATGTGTAATATTTCATCATTTATCTTTATTTTTAGGAACAAAAAGTAGCCAACGGAGTGAAAGCATGAACTCATTTTACAGTGGGTATGTTGGAAAGAAAATTTCTCTCGAAAAATTCTTTTGTCGTATTGAAAGGGCTACCAAACGCCAAAGACATAATGAAAGAATAGCTGATCACAATACTGAATATACCAAGCCAAAGTTGAGAACAAAACTACTGGTAGAGAAGCAAATGGCATCAATTTATACAAGGATCAATTTTAATAAGTTTCAAGATGAGTTGGCAGAAAGTCTTTATTATATCATAGAATTAGTCAAAGATGAAGGTCATGTGAAATATTTTGTTGTGAGAAATTGTCAAAACTCCTCAATATCATACAATGTTAAATATGACGTTAATGAGAAATTTTCGTGTTGCACATGTATGCTATTTGAATCGGATGGTATCCCATGTCGTCATATCCTCATTGTTTGTAGAAATGATATGTTGATGGAGTTGCCTGCCAAGTATATATTGCAAAGATGGACATCAAATGTCATGAAAGAGACTATTTTTTATGATAAAGGTATTTCTCTTGAAAGAATTGAAAATTGTGAAAATGATATAAGACGAAGCGAGTTAGCAGCCTTGTTTTCAAAGGCAATGGAAAAGTCTTTTCAAAATAATGAGACATATGTAAAGGCAGTAACTTGTGTAAGCTCACTTATTGAAGACCTAGATTCTATGCAATCAACAGAAGCGAATGATATTCGTATAAATGTCGATCCAAGTGCAATTGAGGTTCATCCACCAGATTATTGCATTACAAAAGGAAGTGGGAAAAGACTTAAAAGTGGTAAGGCAACAACCATGGAGAAAGCACAAAAGCCAAAACGACTGTGCAAGGGATGCAATGAACTCGTCAATCATGATATTAGAAATTGTCCTGTGAATCATAAGAAAAGGTATGAAGCATGTACATATTATCTCATCATGATATCTACATATATTTAAGACTAAAGTATATTCTTGTTTGTAGGTTTAACAAGAAATATGATGAGAATATTGAACTAGGAACGCAAGATTCAAGCACAATATTGACCAGAGATGATACTAAAACTTAACCTTATACTTGAAAAAGTGAATAAATGTGAGACTTGACTCAAAAGTTCTTATTCATGTGCTACTTTTGGATAACTATTTTTTTTCAGCCTTCATCGAAGTGTTTGTCTTATATTTATTGTACCATCTTAGCTCATCTATTGGATATGAATCCTAACAATCATGTCGTGCCAAGAATTGACTCCTTTTTTATTTTGTTGTATGATTAAAATATTGGAACACCATACACACTCTACGTCAATACATCAAACAGAAATATGAAATATGTTTAATTGTGTATTGTCAATACAGAAATAAGAACATATGTTCAACTGCGTGCTCACATTCACCAAGCAACCAACACGTGCTAGTTGTTGCACACGATTGGTATGGAGGCCAAGTGGAGGCTAGCAAGTATTATTCTAAAAAATAGAAGAGAACTGACAGCATTAGCGGACCTTGATGGAAGATGAAAGGACAACTACAAGGAATGAGTTGAAAGATCACATTAAGAAGATATGTAATACATGTCAAATTGACGCACGGGATGGCAATCCCTGAAAAAATGGGCATAAGCAAAGCGCCACTCTGTGCGTTCGGTTAGGCAAAAGGATTAAAAAATTAAAACTTGTGAGAAGGGCAGACGGAAACAAGAACGGCAGTTTGGGAAGTCTCGTCTGCGAGAACGTGAAAAGGCAGTCCGCACATATCGCATACTGCAGTGGATCACTCCTATATATGAGTATATATATATATATATATATATATATATATAGAGAGAGAGAGAGAGAGAGAGAGAGAGGTTAGGAAGTGTGTACCGACCGGTACATGCAACTTATGTGTACCGGCAATGAAAATGACATATGTGGAGTCTGCCCGCCGTCATCCCTAGAATCGTCTGGTGGACCGCGGCAAGGTTGCCCGCGCTGGTGGAACATGTTTGTTATAATCTAGGTTGTATCGATGGTATACCTTTTAGATAATCACAGGGATGTAAAGTTTAATCCTGACGTTTATGGCAAGAGGGAATAGAGAAAACAAGAGACCGATCTTTTTACGTAACTAAGAGGACATAGACAAGTTTTGGTGTTTAGTATGGTGGTATATAGAGTTAGGCTAGAATACACTCGAGTGTACAGACCACGTTGTACACCCCAATGGTGTTTCCTTATCTAAACTATATTTTTCTAAAATCTAATCCATTGATCTTCATGGTTACAATAATAATAGGTCACATATAACATTTTAGCTCATTTGGATAAGTGTAAGTCACTCATCCAAGGAAAACAAAATCGACGCACAAAATTAATTTGAAATGTATGATTTTTATCTCCTTTAGATGCATGACCTATAAGTGTCCAAATGAGATGAAATTTATTATATCGTATGCCCATAAGATATTTAAGAAGATCAACGGTTTAGACTTTTCAAAAAGTTACTACATATTTGAAAACGACTGAGGTGTACGGTGTCTCCGGTATACTCGAGGGTACACTATCCTGACTCGTGGTAAAGATATATATATATATATATATATATATATATATATATATATATATATATATATATATATATATATATGGCTAAAAGACTTGTGTACCTGAGTACATGTAACTTACATGTACCCATCTCCATTTGTGATGATTATAAAAGTATAAAAAGTAATCCAACCTTATGGATATGATTCATATCCTTTAGATAATATGCGTATCAAAAATCACTTCAAAAAGACATTCCCAGATCACCAAATGAAAGAATATACATATTTTCTAATCAACGGTAAGTTGCAGAAATTATAAAAACTGTTGAATGATATATTGTAATATCTCATGATATACATGAGGTACGGTTGTGATCTTTTGAACACATCTATTCTATTGAATTTTAATTCAATCCATAAGGATGGATTGAATAAATGTATTCCACATATGTCATTTTCATTGTCGGTACACATAAGTTGCATGTACCGGTCGGTACACACTTCCTAACCTCTCTCTCTCTCTCTCTCTCTATATATATATATATATATATATATATATATATATATATATATATATATATATACTCATATATAGGAGTGATCCACTGCAGTATGCGGTATGTGCGGACTGCATTTTCACGTTCTCGCAGAAGAGACTTCCCAAACTGCCGTTCTTGTTTCCGTCTGCCCTTCTCACAAGTTTTAATTTTTTAATCCTTTTGCCTAACCGAACGCACAGAGTGGCGCTTTGCTTATGCCCATTTTTTTAGGGATTGCCATCCCGTGCGTCAATTTGACATGTATTACATATCTTCTTAGCGTGATCTTTCAACTCATTCCTTGTAGTTGTCCTTTCATCTTCCATCAAGGTCCGCTAAATCACTAATGTTGTCAGTTCTCTTCTATTTTTTAGAATAATACTTGCTAGCCTCCACTTGGCCTCCATACCAATCGTGTGCAACAACTAGCACGTGTTGGTTGCTTGGTGAATGCGAGCACACAGTTGAACATATGTTCTTATTTCTGTATTGACAATACACAATTAAACATATTTCGTATTTCTGTTTGATGTATTGACGTAGAGTGTGTACGGTGTTCCAATATTTTAATCATACAACAAAATAAAAAAGGAGTCAATTCTTGGCACGACACGATTGTTAGGATTCATATCCAATAGATGAGCTAAGATTGTACAATAAATATAAGACAAACACTTCGATGAAGGCTAAAAAAAAATAGTTATCCAAAAGTAGCACATGAATAAGAACTTTTGAGTCAAGTCTCACATGTATTCACCTTTTCAAGTACAAGGTTAAGTTTTAGTATCATCTCTGGTCAATATTGTGCTTGAATCTTGCGTTCCTAGTTCAATATTCTCATCATATTTCTTGTTAAACCTACAAACAAGAATATACTTTAGTCTTAAATTTATGTAGATATCATGATGAGATAATATGTACATGCTTCATACCTTTTCTTAGGATTCACAGGACAATTTCTAATATCATGATTGACGAGTTCATTGCATCCCTTGCACAGTCGTTTTGGCTTTTGTGCTTTCTCCATGGTTGTTTCCTTACCACTTTTAAGTCTTTTCCCACTTCCTTTTGTAATGCAATAATCTGGTGGATGAACCTCAATTGCACTTGGATCGAAATTTATACGAATATCATTCGCTTCTGTTGATTGCATAGAATCTAGGTCTTCAATAAGTGAGCTTACACAAGTTACTGCCTTTACATATGTCTCATTATTTTGAAAAGACTTTTCCATTGCCTTTGAAAACAAGGCTGCTAACTCGCTTTGTCTTATATCCTTTTCACAATTTTCAATTCTTTCAAGAGCAATACCTTTATCATCAAAAATAGTCTCTTTCATGACATTTGATGTCCATCTTTGCAATATATACTTGGCAGGCAACTCCATCAACATATCATTTCTACAAACAATGAGGATATGACGACATGGGATACCATCCGATTCAAATAGCATACATGTGCAACACGAAAATTTCTCATTAACGTCATATTTAACATTGTATGATATTGAGGAGTTTTGACAATTTCTCACAACAAAATATTTCACATGACCTTCATCTTTGACTAATTCTATGATATAATAAAGACTTTCTGCCAACTCATCTTGAAACTTATTAAAATTTATCCTTGTATAAATTGATGCCATTTTCTTCTCTACCAGTAGTTTTGTTCTCAACTTTGTCTTGGTATATTCAGTATTGTGATCAGCTATTCTTTCATTATGTCTTTGGCGTTTGGTAGCCCTTTCAATACGACAAAAGAATTTTTCGAGAGAAATTTTCTTTCCAACATACCCACTGTAAAATGAGTTCATGCTTTCACTCCGTTGGCTACTTTTTGTTCCTAAAAATAAAGATAAATGATGAAATATTACACATATTTAATACATAATTTCTTACCAAAAAATATGAAGTATAAATTGTGTGAGATACCTGCAGTAAAAATATGTCGAGAATATATAGGTACCCATTTATCCCTTAAGTTATAGATTGAATGAAGCCAAGAATTTTCTTCTAATCCATTTTCAAGTATAATATTTTTCCATTCCTTTTCAAATTCTTCTGGACTATTGGAGAATCTGATGCATGAATTGAAGCTATCCATAAAGGCAGATTTTTTTGAAATGGAACCTAACTTTTCAGAAACTTTTCCAAGAATATGCCAGATGCAATAATTATGCTTTGTAGTTGGAAAATTATTTGCAATAGCTACCGTCATTGTCAGATCTTGATCAGTGATAATAATGTTTGGTAACTTTCCAGACATTGCTTCAAGAAACTTTTCAAATAACCAAGTGAAAGATGAAATCTTCTCATCCTTCATCAATCCACAACCAAAATTAATTGATTGTCGATGGTGGTTAATTCCTGTAAATGGTGCAAATATGAGAGAATATTGATTTGTATCATACGTTGTATAAAAAATTATAATATCCCCAAACATTTTATATGCTTTTCTTGAAATACCATCGGCCCAAAATACATGAGTCAACTTGTTCTCATTGTCAACATTGTACGCATAAAAGAATGATGGATTGATCTGTTTTTCTTCTTTGAATTGGTTCAACAACATTTGTGCATCTAGATCTCTTACTTCTTGTCTTTTATCTCTTTCATAATTCCTAAGATCACGTTCCATACACCCAATATTTTGATATCCACCGCTCTCAATATCAAGAATAGTCAATGCTTTTGATGTTCCAATATTTGCTTCTTGGAAATTTTCATGAAGAGACTTCATTGCAGGACTTACTTTTCTGTGTGATCTTATAAATGAAGTTTTTCGAGGAGTAGATAATACATGATTATGTCTTTCATTAAAAACACTCACAACCCACTTACTACTACCATCTTTGTAAAACACTATTTTAGAAAGGCAACCTTCTCTTATCAAACCCCTATTTTTTTTAACTTTGATAGAACTTTCTACGGTGCTTGATTGACCTTCAACTTCCACTTCATCATCCCTACTATTTGGGTAGCCTTGTTTACAGCATACATACTCCTTTCGATATAGTTCTTTATCCTCTCCCCGATATTTGTTGCTACTTCTACGTACACCAAAACCACTTTTCTTAGCCTATGCATAATAGAATTTTTCACCTTCCTCCAGTGAATCAAAAGCCTTCCCAATGTGTGGCCTTGTGCTATCATCAACAATAGGAATACCAAAATTAGCGTCATCAACACGATCAATGTTTTCGATGTCACACAGATCAATTAATCTGCAGTTAGTAGTCATGTAACATATTAACTCAAACACATTACGTCAATCTAATATGATAATAACATTAAACACACATGACATAAGTAAACTATATTAAACAAACTCGATGGTTCAAAATAAAGCATGCAAGTAAATGTCCAAATTGTAGTATTTCATTGCATTCACCTCCATAATTGTCAAAATATTATGATACATGATCTATTGAGAAGAAGATTAAATGTTCCTTTATATAAATTTTCTATAAATTATGCAAAAATTTGGTCATAGAAATGAAACTTCATGCTTTTATATAAAAAGAATACCTATTTGAATCCTCCATTAGAATGGTCACCTAGAGACAATAAAGCAAGAGAAGCTTGAGTAGATCTTTTATCCTACGTGACGTGATACAACATCATGCCATATTCCACGATGAGGAAGCTACATGGGAAGTTGTGTATATAACGATAACATGCATAGTAATCTTAACCCAGCCTTGAAAGAAATCATGTCGGCATTAAAGAAACAACTATACTTTAGTGATGTTTGTGACGACATGCATGGAAATCTCACCCAGTTGTGGAATAAATCATACTGACATTAAAAATGAACGTACCGTTTGAGAAAGAGGTAGGAAGAGATTTATTGGGAACGACGCTAATCGTTACAGAATAAAGATGTTTCGACACTTTGAGAGGTGTGCAACAGTACATGTACATCAAAGACATCCGTTTAAGAAGATATATGTACCAATGCTTCAAGAGATGAGAGAAAGGATGCGAGGCATATGTTTATAAACGGCAGGACTAGGAATAATCTAGAAGGTAACAGTACGATTAGGATAAAGTTAGATGCTCTGAAAATTGCATTAACACAATCAATTCCTGAAAAACGGGCGTAAGCAAAGTGCCACTCCATGCGTTCAGTTAGGCAAAAGGATTAAAACAGAAATACGAAATATGTTTAATTGTGTATTGTCAATACAGAAATAAGAACATATGTTCAACTGCGTGCTCGCATTCACCAAGCAATCAACACGTGCTAGTTGTTGCACACGATTGGTATGGAGGCCAAGTGGAGGCTAGCAAGTATTATTCAAAAAAATAGAAGAGAGCTGACAACATTAGCGGACCTTGATGGAAGATGAAAGGACAACTAGAAGGAATGAGTTGAAAGATCACGCTAAGAAGATATGTAATACATGTCAAATTGACGCACGGGATGGCAATCCCTGAAAAAACGGGCATAAGCAAAGCGCCACTCTGTGCGTTCGGTTAGGCAAAAGGATTAAAAAATTAAAACTTGTGAGAAGGGCAGACGGAAACAAGAACGGCAGTTTGGGAAGTCTCGCCTTCGAGAACGTGAAAAGACAGTCCGCACATACCACATACTGTAGTGGATCACTCCTCTCTCTCTCTCTATATGTATATATACCCTATACGGGTATATCTTCGCTACCCGTGTGGGTAACTAAGATTCGCTACCCGTGCATCAGTTTTATAATGGGAAGGTATGCATTTGTAATGAGACAATCCAAATTTGTAATGAGACGACCAAAATTGTAATACATAGACTCATTTTGTATTACAGCGCTGTTATAGTAATAAATATATATTTATTACTGTAACAACGCTGTAATACAAAACGAGTTTTTGTATTACAATTTCAGTTGTCTCATTACAAATTTGGTTGTCTCATTACATATATGTGTCATCCCATTACAAAATTGATGCATGGGTAGCGAATCTTAGTTACCCACACGGGTAGCGAAGATATACCCTATATATATATATATATATATATATATATATATATATATATATATATATATATATATATATATATATATATATATATATATATATATATATATATATATATATATATATATATATATATATATATATATATATATATATATATATATATATATATATATATATATATATGGTCAGGCTAGAATACACTCGAGTGTACGAATCACACGAATACACTCAAGTGTGTTTGCATATCAAGACTATTTTTTTCAAAATGTAAACCATTGATCTTCACCGTCATACTATAACTAGGCTACATACAAATTTTGAGTCCATTTGGATGAGTGTAAGTCACTCATCCAAGGGCAACAAAATCGACGCGCGAAACTAATTTGAAATGCATAATTTTTGCGGTCTTCATAACATGAGCTATACATATCCAAATGTGCTCAAATTTTGCGTATGCGTTGTTCAAGAGATGTTTAAGAAGATCAACATATTAGATTTTCAAAAAACATATTGCATCATGAAAAACTACTTGAGTGTATTCCGCTACGGATACACTCGAGTGTATTCTAGCCTGACTCTCTCTCTCTCTCTCGCTCTTTCTCTCTCTCTCTCTCTCTCTCTCTCTCTCTATATATATATATATATATATATATATATATATATATATATATATATATATATATATATTAGTACATATTGGTTGCCCGCGTGGGTAGCCAAGTTAATTACCCGTGCATAGAGAGCGGTGGCATGATCTGTAATTAATATAATGTCAATTGCACTTGCATGATAATGGTGGCATCTATTGTAATTATACAAAAAAAATTTATGTATGCATGGAGAAGCGATGCGGTGGCAGGATCTGTAATTAATATAATGTCAATTGCACTTGCATGATAACAACGACAACTATTGTAATTATAGAATTTTTTTTTACGTATGCATGGAGAAGCGGTGACATCTAATGTAATTAAGAAAAAGGCAATTACATATACATGGAACATGTATTCTAATTTTTTAATTTGAAATTTATTGCTAGTACATGCGTGTGTTGCCACTATTTGGTAGCTTGATCACAATTTGTTATGAGTACATGCACTAGTGAGAAAGATAGTTGTAGACATTGCGATATTCATGTTAGGTAAATAAAAAAAGTGAAAGTTGAAGAGACATTTGTAACTGAGTATGACGTTACGTAATAGAATCTGGAAGTATTATTTCTCTTAGACAGTGGAATTTATTGCATTTAAATTTGTATTACAAAATGTCATCCTTGATTACATATGTTTCCTTTCCATTACAAATTATCTATTTTGGTTACGAATATTTCTTTCTTATTACAAAATATCATCTTTTTTTACTTGTCATTGCAATTCACTATACATTGTCAGAATGTCACTTGTTTACTTTCTTCTATTTCTAATAAATATTATCTTTGTAAGGATAAATGGTATATTGTAATGAGAACATAGAATATGTAATGGAAATGAGAAATTTGTAACTACGTATGACGTTACGTAATATAATCTGGAAGTATCATTTCATTGTATTACAAAATGTCATTCTTGATTACATATGTTTCCTTTCCATTACAAATGATCTATTTTGTTTACAATTTTTCCTTCCCATTACGAATTCTCTGTTCTGATTACAAACAGTTCCTTCCTATTACATAATGATATCTTGTTTTACTTGTTATTACAAGTCTTGTACGGCGCTGGAATATCACTCGTTTACTTGTTGTTGTCTCTTTTTTTTTTTTTAGATTATAAATGTGAGTCAGTTTTAGTTACAATGTGCTCTTTTATATTATATTTTTCCCGTACATGTTACAATTTCTCTTTGCTATTTACAATGTGTTATCTCTCCTTACAGAACAGTCTCTTGAACATAAAATACGTAGACACGGTTTTTAAATATAAATAATAATTGTCTTATAAGGCACCCATTTTTGTCCAATGTACATGCTAGATAGTACGTATCCAGCACTAACGAGGTTGCAATTGCTATTTGTATTATTGGATAAGGCTTAGATTGCTGTTCCATGCACGTTCAATTATTTAATATAACTACTAATATGCCACTTCTACTCCATGCACGTAAAGTGACTAGCTCTTTACATAATTACCAACAGTGCCACCGCTTCCAACTCTTTATGTAATTACCAACAGTGCCACCGCTTCCATATCAATACTTCACAACATGCGTTAATTCGGTAGCCGGGTAACTTTACTTATCTACCCGCGCAGGCAGCGAGTGAATAGCATATATATATATATATATATATATATATATATATATATATATATATATATATATATATATATATATATATATATATATATATATATATATATATATATATATATATGGTATATCTTCGCTACCCGTGCATCAATTTTGTAATGGGATGACACATATATGGAATGAGACAACCAAATTTGTAATGAGACAACCGAAATTGTAATACAAAACCTCGTCTCATTATAAATTTGAATTGTCTCATTACAAATGCATACCTTCCCATTATAAAACTGATGCACAGGTAGTGAATCTTAGTTACCCGTATAGGTAGTGAAGATATACCCATATATATATATATATATATATATATATATATATATATATATATATATATATATATATATAATCAGGCTAGAATACACTCGAGTGTACGGATCGCACGAATACACTCAAGTGTGTTTGCATATCAAGACTATTTTTTGCAAAATGTAAACCGTTGATCTTCACCGTCATACTATAACTAGGCTACCTACAAATTTTGAGCCCATTTGGATGAGTGTAAGTCACTCATCCAAGGACAACAAAATCGACGCGCGAAACTAATTTGAAATGCATAATTTTTGCGGTCTTCATAAGATGAGCTATACATATCCAAATGTGCTCAAATTTTACGTATGAGTTGTTCACGAGATGTTTAAGAAGATAAACAGATTAGATTTTCAAAAAAAAATATTGTATCATGAAAAACTACTTGAGTGTATTCCGCTCCGGATACACTCAAGTGTATTCTAGCCTGACTCTCTCTCTCTCTCTCTCTCTCTCTCTCTCTCTCTCTCTCTATATATATATATATATATATATATATATATATATATATATATATATATATTGAAATTGGGACCGAAGTTATTTTATTGATGTAAATCTTGTTTTGCTATTACAATGACTTCATTGTCGAAATTGCCTAACAAGGAAAAAGATGTATTTGACAAACGAGCCTTAGTTGGTAGGAAATGGCTGGCCTTGTTTGCCTCTCGATACACATGCTGTAGGTCATAGCGGTCAGACCTGTTGTAGATTCCATGGTCTCTTTAATTATCAGGTCCTCGTATCCCCGTCCATAACCGCCCTCCTCGAATGCATTAACCAATGTAAGGCTCTATTTCCATCATTAGCTTGGTAAACCCCAGTCGTTGTGCTTCCTTGATCGCGTATCTCATCGCCATGGCTTCAGCCATCAGAGCTGATGTAGCGTGACCCAGTTTGTGTTGAATTGTTGCCTTAGTCACTCCTTGTTCATCACGTAATATTGCTCCTACATGGGCCGATGACCCATGCTTCCAGCTTGCATCCACGTTGAGCTTTACCAATCCAGTACCCGGAGGATTCCATCTTCTGCTTTCCGGCATTGCGGTTCTCCTTCCTAGTGACCTTCCCTGCCCTCTGTGGTACTCCCGGTAGTCACGAACCAGATTGATGAATCCTACCACTAAGGACGGCTTGTGGACTAGTTTTTCTTCAAACAGGGCCTTGTTCCTAGCTGTCCAAGCGATCCACATTAAGGATGCGAATCTCTCTGTCTCCTCCTTCTCATGGCCTGTCAGTACTTGCAACAGATCAGATTTGTTGGCCACCATGTCTATTATTTTGGCCAAGTCATCCTCTCCGCACGCCCATACTCTTTTAGCATAGTTGCAGAAGAAAACAACATAGAAGTCGTCCTCCTCTCCTAGTTTGCATCTTTGGCAGATACTGGTCTCCGCGATCCTTCTCCGGTGCAATCTGTTCATCGTTGGCAAGGCGTCTTTCCAGAGCCTCCACACGAAGTGTATAAGTTTGGGTGACCACCGCTTCTTCCAGAGTTTGTCCCATTCATTTCCCTCCGTCCCAGGTGCAGTTGTATTGCCCTTCGTGATGAACTGATATGCTGACTGGGTAGTGAATTCCCCTTTTGGGTCAGGCTCCCATGCTATCAAGTCTTCACATGTGAAAGCATGGATCGGAATGTTGAGGATCCACTCTTGTAGGGCGGGAGGTATGTAGCTTCTGACTTTCTCTTCGTCCCAGATGCCTTTCGGTTGCTTGATGAGTGTATGAACATACTGGTCCTAATCATACTGGTCCAGATCATCACCTATCTGCATTCTTTGTATTCTTCCAAATAAACCAGACACCCATCTATCCTTGAAGATACATGTAGAATTCCCATTGCCAATACGCCAAATAAACCCCTCCATAACAGTCTGCATGGCTCCTTGTATGCTTCGCCATGTGTAGCTAGGCCCGTAGCCCAATCCTGCCTCAAGGACTCCTTTTCTCGGGAAGTACTTTTCCTTTAGAACCTTTCCAACCAGTGAGTCTGGTTTAGTGGCCAGCCTCCACCCTTATTTTGCCAACAAAGCTTGGTTGAAGGCCTTCAGGTTGCGAAAACCTAATCCACCATTTCCTTTGGGTTCACATAACGACTCCCAACTGATCCAATGTATCTTCCTTTCCCCCTCCTTGGCCCCTCACCAAAATCTCACAATCATGCTACAAATGTCATCCAGTAATCAATCTTGTATTTTAAAGACACCCATGATGTAGGTCGGTATAGCTTGAATCACAGTATTTATAAGTACTTCCTTGCCTGGTCTAGAAAGTAGCTTTTCTTTCCATCCCTATAATTTTTTCCATATCCTGTCCTTGATAGAATTGAACACCTGTTCTTGGATCTACCCATCGCCGTGGGTAGCCCCAAGTACTTGGCATGGCGATCCACTTCTTCCACCTATAGTTGTGTTTTGATGCTGTCTCTCCTATCCTATTGTACATTGGCACTAAAGGCGACTTCTGATTTCTTGTAGTTAATCTTTTGTCCCGACGCTCTTTCGTATTAGCTGGTAATCTCAGCTAGATAAGAGCACTCCTCTTGCGTCTCCCTTGTGAACATGATACTGTCATCTGCAAAGAAAAAGTGTGATACTCTTGGCCCATTTCTACTGGCCCTTGCCCTGTGTAGCCGTCCATCCTAGTTTGCTTTAAGGAGGGAAATAGAGAAAATTTCAGCACAAAAAAGAAATAGATATGGGGATATGGGATCACCTTGGCGTAGACCTCTTGATGGTTTTATAGGTCCCGTCCTTTTACCATTGATGACGGTTGAGTGTGAGACACTAGAGACACATTCTTGTACCTTCATTCTCCATAGACCCGGGATGCCCATCTTCTCCATAGCTTTTTCTAGGAACTTCCATTCAATTCTATCATACACCTTGCTCATGTCCAGCTTCAGTGCCATGATGCCTTCCTTTCCTTTCTTCTTCTTTTTCATCATATGAAATAACTCATAGGCTACCAAGGCGTGGTCTGTGATCAGCCTCCCTTGCATAAAAACACTTTGGTTTTCATATATCATTCTATTCAATAGTGGTTTTATCCGGTTAGCTAACACCTTTGTAATGATTTTGTATGAGAAATTGCACAGGCTTATAGGGAGGAACTCATATATTTTCTTCGGCTGTTGAACTTTGGGTATAAGGACAATATCTGTCGTATTTATTTTGTCTAGGCTCTTCTTTCCCACCCACCATCCTTGGACAAACTGAATGATTGATCTTTTGACTATGTACCAGAATTGTTGATAAAAAACTTCTTTCATCCCATCTGGTCCTGGCGCCTTATTGAGGTGCATCTGCACAATGGCACCTTAAATCTCCTCCTTTGTGGGAAGCCTTTCCAGCATTGACACATCGTCTGCTGTGATCACATTGGTCTCCCCTTCGAAGATGTGATCATCTATTTCTGGGTTTGAGGTGGAGAACAGTTCTTCAAAGAATCTAACAATAATCTTTTGTACTTCCTCTGGTTCCTTTTTCCAGTTGTCTTGGCCATCCATCAGCCCTTCAATGTAGTTTCTCTTCCTTCTCCGACTCACTTTATGGTGGAAATAGCCAGTATTTTTGTCACCGTCCCTCATCTCATTGGTCCTTGCCCTTGCATCCCAATAGCTTTCTTGTAGTCTGAGCAGTTCATGTACCTCAATTAAAAATATTTTGCAATCTCTCAGCATAACATCATCAGGCGGCCGGTTTTGTGCTTCTTGGAAGTTTTCTTGTACTTTCTACAATCTCTTCTTGATGTTTTTGAATTTATCGTCTGCCCATTTCTCCAACTTTTCTCCGCAGTATGACGTCCTTTCATGCAAGTCACAACCCAGCACCTCATTCTAAGATTTTTCAATTACTTGCCTGCATTCCGGTATCGACAACCACATGGTTTCAAATCTGGTTTTTTCTCATATTTTTCTTCCTGATTTGCTTTTTTTGCCGTGATAAGAATAGGAGCGTGGTCAAAGTATTGTATCAGGTAATGTCATACCCTACGGACCTGGTAAATGTTGTACCACTGTTGGTTCACCAAAAATCTATCCAACCGTGCCTTTATCCTGGTTTCCTTATGTTTTCCCCGTGCCATGTGAAAATATTGCCTTGATATCCCATGTCCTTCAACTGACAATCTTTAATAGCTTCCCTGAAGTTCTACATCTACCATTCGACTCTATTCTGTCCTCCCTGCTTTTCTACATCCTTTATTATCTCATTAAAGTCACCTACTCGAATTTTAGGTAACTGAGATGACCCACATATATTCCTCATTAGATTCCATGTGGCTTGTCTTTCCTTTATAGCAGCCCATCCATAGATGCCCATGAAAACAAACAAGTATGTACCCATGTTGCCTCCCACCTCTGCATATATATGGTGGTCAGAGAAAGATACCACCCTTACCCCATCCCCCCTCCACCATAGACCCAGCCCTCCTGCCTTCCCTATATTCTCCACACCAAACCCATTTTCAAACCCGCAACTCCTCCTCAATCTCTCCTGCTCCTGGCTTCTAGTCATGGTTTCCAATATGAAAACCAAGTCGGGCATTTCTCTCCAGCATCTTGACCAGAGAGATGAGTCCAGTCCGGGGGTGACCAACCCCAGGACATTCCAGTATAGTATTTTCATTGCTCTTCGCAGGCCTGGTCTACGCCAAGGCCTTCTACTTGGAAGTTGGCTTCCACCAAAGATGATTGGGTGCATCTTCCCCTCTTACCCCCATCCATTCCCCAGTATCCACCTCCATGTCTTCCCTAATATCCTCCCTATTTCTCTTGCCGCCTGGTTTCCCCTAATTGTCTACTCCATCACCATTGGGTTTCAGATGTATCTTCCTCACGCCTTGGATGTATCCCCTACGCCTTTGAAGCTTCCTTGTTTGAGGTCCTTCTCTGCCAAGTCCCTCCTTGAAAAGGTGGAGTTGTGTCTACTTCTGCTATTTTTGATCTGCCTCGTGACTTCCTGGCTTGTCTCCTTCCTTGTGTGGTGACCCAACTATCACAGTCTCGTTCCCTTCACCTTAAAGCTCCTTTCTTCCTCTGCTAATGGTATCTTCCTCCTCATATAGTGACCATAGTGACTCCCCGTCCTCTCCAGTCGGTGGCGGTGAAGGATAGTAACTCCTCGTCTGGAGGTATTTCTAGAATCCTTTGTACCTGTTTTGTTCCCTTCTTGTGCCCCTTTTCCTGGTTTGTCCCCTTCGCCTTCTCCTTACCCTTTAGCTTGTTCAAGTGGTCGGGTCCAAAAAACTCGTGCCACGCTGCCTCTTCCAATTCACGTATGTTGTCTATGCGACTGTCCTCGTCAGTGCTGGTTCCGCCCACTCTTTCTGTGTCGAGTCTGCTCGTGGTCTGCACCCTTCGATCCTTGCTACCAGTGAGTTCCAACGACGTAGCCCCCTGTCCAAAGGCTTCCATAGAAATCATCCCCTTGTGCTGTCATTATTCATTTGACTTACCTCCCCTCCTTTATCAATTGGTTTCTGGATGAAGTTTATAGGGTGATTGGGGTCGTACTTTCCCCTCAGATTGTCCAAGACTAGTTTGATCCACATCTTCACAGGCCTTCACCCACGACCCCCATATTCACAGTTGATTCAATTCCTCCTCCTCCTTGTTGTAGCCCTTGTCGGCGTGGCCAATGATTCCGTAGAGGAAACAATAGGTTGGGAGTCGCTCATACTTCATGTCCACCTACACCACCTTGCCATCTTTGTCTCTTATCTTCTGCATCTATCAGACAGGATTCGTAACATCAATCTGAACTAAAACTCTGCAGTATGAGTCCCATCCTAGATTGGTTTGATCTACTTCCTATACCTCTCCCACCTTCGCGGTGACCATCCTCACCACCTCCTCAGACCGGTACCCTAAAGGCAGATTGTAGAGGTGGACCTAGAAAGGTCATATATATAATACAACTTCCATGGTTGTGTCCTTGGCAAGTATCTCCTTGATCATCTACAAGTTATTATCAAATTTCCATGGTCCTTCATAACTTTCTCTCTATCCTTCCAATGAACGAATTGTATCACAAAGGTATTAGTGGCTACTTGGTGGAACGTTGCTTCCTGCCTTAATCCCCATGCTTTGAGGAGCGTTCTGGACATGGCAGGGAAGTTATATGGTCTTTTTGTCATCAATATCCCTACCATGGCTAGTTCAATGTGATCTCCATGTCATGTGTTTGTATCTGTGCTTGAATGAAGTCAATCACATCCTCTTCCGCATCGTCTTCTACCGATAGTCTCGCATATCTCACACTCAAGTCATCCGCCATCATCGGAAGGAGGGAACCTGCAAAAAAGTCAGAGATCAGTGCCACAGTGCCCGCAGAGAGAAGCTCTCACAACGTCGATGCCCATCCATGGAATTGCCTCCACAAAACCCTAGCTGTGCGGCGTAGCGCCAAGAGTCAGCAAACACATACACATACTAAAAAATTTGCCTCCTTATATATATATATATATATATATATATATATATATATATATATATATATATATATATATATATATATATATATATATATATATATATATATATATATATAGGCTAGAATACACTCGAGTGTATTCGAAGTAGAATACACTCAACTAGTTTTTCATGATGTAATATTTTTTTTCAAAAATCTAATCCATTGATCTTCTTAAACATCTTATGAATAGCTCATATGCAAAATTTGAGCACATTTGGACATTTATAAGTCATGTTATATAGACCATAAAAGTTATGCATTTCAAATTAGTTTCATGCGTCGATTTTGTTGCCCTTCAATGAGTGACTTACACTCATCCAAATGGGTTCAAAATTTGTATGTAGCCTATTTATAGTATGACGGTGAAGACGAATAGTTTACATTTTGTAAAAAATAGTCTTGATATGGAAACACACTTGAGTGTATTTGTGCGATCTGTACACTCAAGTGTATTCTAGCCTCTCTCTCTCTCTCTCTATATATATATATATATATATATATATATATATATAGTTATGCATTTCAAATTAGTTTCACGTGTCGATTTTGTTGCCCTTCAATGAGTGACTTACACTCATCCAAATGGGTTCAAAATTTGTATGTATCCTAGTTATAGTATGACGGTGAAGACGAATAGTTTACATTTTGTAAAAAATAGTCTTGATATGGAAACACACTTGAGTGTATTTGTGCGATCTGTACACTCAAGTGTATTCTAGCCTCTCTCTCTCTCTCTCTCTCTCTCTATATATATATATATATATATATATATATTACATTTTCTTTTTCTTTGTCCTTTGTGTAGGTAGGGCACATGATGGTGAGTGAAGTGGGGAGATATAGATACGGCCGCCCCAAATTTTTTGATATGGCCAAGGCTGAATATGTGCTCTTTGGCATCTTTTCATGGGACAAAGGGGTAAGAAATGGTAAAATAAAAGTGAGTCAAAGTGGGGTCACTAGTGTGCACTTTCACATGAGATCTTCTACATGAATATTACTCCAAAAACTTCATCAAACAATGACACACCACATGAATGAACAATATGAAAACCAAATTACTATCATGAGATTCGACAAAGCCTAAGCGTTTGTGTCTTGATTAAATCACAATTCAACCAAGAAATTCACAAGAACGAAAGATGTGATTCACATGTAAAAAGTCAAGAACTGAGACCATTTACCAACATATGATGATAATGTAGCATTTCTTTATCAAAGGCCAACATTTTCAATTTAATAAGAAGACATTGGGTCAAAACATACTTTTAGGCAAGAAATTCCAAATTTGGGAAAAATTATCCAACATGGTTTCAATTTTCCTTCAATCACATTGAAGCAAATAATGACACATAAAGCAAGAAACAAGCAAGGCCAGGTATAAACATGCAAAAATTACAAAAATATGCACGGAATGCAATGCATGGCAAAAAGGGGAAAAGTTTTGAAAATTACACATTAATCCAAAAAATATACTACATGATATGCATGTATACAAAGCCGACACACAAAGTATGGATACAAAAGTAAGAGAGATGGTTATATTGTTTGATCATCTTGAGAAAAATTATAGATTAGGGAACATAGATGAATGTGAGGTAAAGAAAGGGCTTACAACACTACCATCCCAAACTTTTAAACCATGTAGTCCCCAACATTAAATAGAAGTTTAGAATGGTAGGATGGAGGACATGGAGTCATGGTAGAAATTCTCCAAGAAAAGAGAGATCTCAAGGTTTCTAGTGAGTAGAGCAGAGCCACCACAACCGTGATGCTCACCATGGACATTTTGTCTTTTAAAAACCACAGACGTGCAGTGTAGAATGGTCATTTTGGCCTCCTTCCTATAGCTTTTCTATTAATTTGCAATCTTATTTTCAATCTCGATCTTCCCTTTGACTTGATCCTTTATGCATCTTGTTTCCTCTCATGTACCGTTTGTAAAATGATTCACAAACAACAAAACCATCAAGTATTGTGTGTGTGTGTTTCTTGGAAAAATAAAAGTATTACAGACAAAAGGATTTTGAGAACAAAAATCTCAATCCAAGGTGGGTGGCCTCCCACTAGCTCTAAGCTTCATGCCTTCATCTGGGCTTCTTGTAGTTCTCTCAATCATCAAACATTTAGAATACTTGTGTTTCCACTCTTGAAATATATATCTCCCTCGTTTGGATTCAAAAGTTGTTCTTTGTCCCATTTCTCACAAAAGTTATCACAATTTGTTCCATTCAGATCTCTATCCTTCAAGTAATAAGATGGACTCTTTAAGGGACTATGCTTAACATATTCATTTCATACTCACCAGGTGGGGTCTTGAACATATTGAACTTTATCTTCATGTCCATGAAAGAGACAATCATTGTGACACTACACACATGTATTTACCATTAGCTGTAGATAGTAGTGGTCTCCCCAAGATGATGGGAATCTTCCCATCCTCTAGATCCATGCCAAGAATAATGAAATTCACAGGGAACATTGCTTCCCTTTCTATGTCTATCATCAAAAAACATAATAAATTCTTCCTCTAGGCACTTTGATGGAGCGGTTCCCCAATTGGAGAGTGAAATGAGTCATTTTCAACTTGCCTAACCCAAGCCCTACATAGTCACTATATGGCAACAAATTCACACTAGATCCCAAATCAATGTTGGATAGGTCTATACAATGTACCCCTATGTAACTACGTATGAGTGGGGATTCTAGATCTTTGCTCTTACAGGAAGTGAGTGTTGGATGATAGAGCTCAAACAACTAGATTTTCTAATGTATCCTATCATTCGACTTCCTCTTGATAGTGCACATGTCCTTGAGAAACTTGGAATAAGATGGGATGTACTGATAGCATCCAACTAAGGGATATTCATCTTCACTTTCCAAAACATCTGTAGAATGTTAACATTATGGTTTTCCTTTTTTTGAATGATGGAGGCTCATCTAATGCCTCAAGGATTGGTGGCCCAGTAGCTTCTGCAACATCCCCCTTATGGCAAGACATGATGTGGAACACTATGGATTATAGAACCTGCCAATGGAATAAAAGGTGGAGCACATAATGTCACATTCTCAACATGGGCCAAAGGACCATATTCAACTATTTCAATCACAATATCACCAATTGGCTTCTTTGACCTTGTTTCATAAACATACCCTTGTCTCACTTGATCATTTCCCAATTGTTTCTTGGGACGCTCAATGACTTTTCCACTCCTAATAACTATCAAAACACTACCATGATCATGATGAAGAGGTGGAGAGGGTTGTGGCTTTGGAGGAGGTGGGGGAAACCCTTGGTATTGGAATTGAGGTGGAGGAGAAAATTGAGGGTGGTAAGTGAAATAGTGTGATGTTTGTGTCAATGGAGGTGGAGGAGGTGTATAAGGCTTAGTATGACCTCAAAAGTTTTATATTGGTAGCATTTGCATAGGAGGTGGACTATAGAAAACTTGTGAGGCACCCATTGGATCACTTGATTCATTAAAGATCATTATGGATTGGGAGGATAGCTTTTCTTCCGCTTGAAGTGCAAGTATTGAATAGAGTTTCTCCACTTTTACCTCAAGCCTTGTCACATTCTTTTGAACATCATTAAAACTTTCAACCTAGAGAAAACTTGATCCTCAAACCTTGTGCTATATCTTGGACATTGTTATTCTAGGTTGTTATGAGGATGACTTACCTTCAATTTTTCATCACAAAACTCAATAGAATTAATTAAGTGACAAGGTACACTTCCCACTTGATTCTTCATAAATCTCATCATTTCCCCAAGGATATTCATCAATTGTGGGCATAGATCATTAGAATATAAAGGTGTGAAACCCTAAACCTTGATTTTTGGTTAAACATGCTTAATCATCATAATTAAGTGATATAAACCTTAATCTAAACTTATTATGTGTTTTGAAATCACGTAAAAAGCTTAAGTTTCAAGTTTAGTCTGATTCAAACACTATTTGTGCAAGTTATGCAATTTTATGTACATTTTGGACTTTTACGCAATTTACCCAAATGATTGGTTTATTTACAATTTTTCACATGCATTATGTTACTTAAATTTTTTTCTCTTAATTATTGAGCTTTTTGAGCGATGGGGCACTCAATTGTACCTTGGTTTGGTGGATTTACCCTTCTAAGGTTGAACTGGGGTTTACCCCCATGGATGATCCACCTTCAAGGCCAACAGTCGATGGTACTTCTATTAGGTGGACAACTGGTGGTCATCAACCAGTGGTGACAACTGGTGGTGACCCATATATGGTCATGAGGTCGATGGTTTTGTTCTTTGAACCCATTGGACTAGTGGTTCACTTAAAATGGATGGTTGATCCATGATTCATGGCCTTTTGTGATATAACCTCAACAAACTATGGTTTTCGAGGGACAACCACCAATGGTTACCAACAAATGATTTCACAAAAGTCCCTAACAGCTAGTGAACCTATTTATTTCATGTCCATGGAGGTCCTATGCCATGGACACATGGAAAGTAGCTTGGATACCTCATGCTTTGCTTCTTCCTTATACATACAAATTTATATACTCCTTCCTTAGCCCCCTAATGAAAACTTTAGTTTCTTATCTCTTCTTCCTTATCTGGAGCTTCGTCTTCCCTGTTTGGTTCTGGAAAGGGGTGCCCAAGGATGAAGAAGGTGATTGGCCTTCTTGCTGGAGAAAGTAAAGCTAATACCTACCCATTTCTAGAGTTTGTGAAGCTACCTTAAGGTGTTTTTGACCAAAATGAGTAAGCTTATCCTTCTCCTATAACATCCCTGACCTGGGTTATGTTTTAACCCTAGGTGTTTTTCTTAGTAAAAGTAATTACATGCTTTCTCTAATCCTTTGAAAGATAATTAAGGCTCAAGAGGAACTTATATTGCAATTTTAGTCCTTTTTGAATATTGTTGAAATCAATGTTTTGATTCTTTTGGACTAAAGTGCAAATTACCCAAGTTGAGGAGTTTATTTACAAATGGTGCATGATAATATGTTCCTCATGTTTTGAAGCATCATGAGAGTGAATATGATGCAGATGTATGGCTTGTGATAGCCTGAATACCAAGAAAGAGTTGATAAAGCTATGTTTGTGCATTAAAACCTAGTTTTGGTGTAATGTGCAATTTACCTAAAATATAGGGTGCAATATGCAAAATATCACTTCTAGATGGTCCCCCATGTTTCTTGGCATCATTTAGAGTAAAGAAAATGAGAGGGGCACCTCATTTGAATTATGTTGGAGGAGAGAGAATCTTGATATTAAAATAATCAAGATTTAAGCATAAATGGAAATTTAATCCTATTTCATACAAAAAAAATTAAAGGGCCTTCAACCAAAATTAAAATGGTTGGATTCAGATGTGTGTGGACGTCCTTGAGCTTTGCAAGGACCACGAAATATCCCAAGGAGGTGAAAACTCCACTCACCTTATTATAAGAAAAAGAATTTCCACTCAAATATGGATATTACTATTATAAGGGTTAAGGTGCTTAATTTCTTTTCCCTTAATTCATGGATAATGGAAGGGATCTCGGTGGGGATAGAGTTGCCTTTGCATGCAAGAAACCAAGGGGGAAGTGGTGGCAACAATTTTGGAATTAAAAGATTTTTATAAAACATTTTCTCTCTCATTGATTTTTCTTATAAAAGAGCCTTTACCACTCAAACTAAGAACTTTTTCAGATCCTTTTCTTCTCCTTGCTTTCAAAAAGGATCAAGGGAGCTAGGAACAGAAGGAAGACAACCCCCAACCTTTTGGTAAGCTTCTTGGTCTTTGTTCTTCTTGATTTCATGGTGGAAATCATAAAACAATGCATAATTTCTTCTTTTCTTCACTCCATCTTCACTTCTAGCCGATCCTTTCACTCCAAAAGTTTGAGAACGGACCTTGGGAAGTTTCTAGAGATTCATCCACCATTGGATCCGTGGAGCTTGGAGCTTAGAATCAGATTAGAAGGCTGGTTATATAACTTGAACCCTTAATCATTGTTATTGAATTCAATTTCTCAATTCAATTGATTCAATTGTTCTTCTTGCAATACCTTTGATTAATTGATGCAACTTCCATGGGTATGATAGTATATTTCGTAGGTTTGAAGGTTGATGATGATGACATCATCACAAGCACACATCTAAAAAAAATTGAGTTGTAAACGGTTTTGGACTTTTGGTCCAAACAGTTTGCAAACCATTAGGTGACTTGGACTCCAAGCCGTTTGAGGGCATTGACCGTTGGAGGGGGGTTGACCGTTTGAGGTCTGAACCCTAATACATGTTGGATGATGATCCAATGGATCCAATTCAGTGATTAAATTTATGGACAATATATCAATTACAACCCTAATTGATTTTTGAAGGTTCCATTGGTTGATCCATTCGATTTCAAGACTTTTTGGGTCAAACGGTCTTGAGACCGTTTGAGCCCAAACGGTCTTGAAACTGTTTGGGATCAAATAGTTTCAAAACCGTTTGGTGATCCAATGGTTGAGATTTTAGGATTGAAGATATAAGAGCCAATAATTGTTGAACTACAATAATTTAATTGATTGAAGGTTTCAATGTAGTAAATCATGTTCAAACAATTGATGAAGTTACCTAAAGAAACCTTGCGGTTTTGGGACTGATTTGGCCCAAACGGTCTTGAAACCGTTTGAGTCCAAATGGCCTTGAAACCGTTTGGGGTCAAGCGGTTTCAAAACCATTTGGGATCAAACGGTTTCAAAACCGTTTGGTGATGAAACTTCAAAACCGAATGGAGTTCATTTGTGATTCAATCATTTGGAACTTGAAGGTAATGATTGTTCCAATGATCCAATGATTGATAGTGATGGTCATCAAAGATGGTACAAAGGTTAAAGACCTAAAATTACCTAAATGATTAGTACTATTAAAGGGGTAAACCCTAATCACTTATAAGAACAATAATTTGGTACACTATGTCGATCATAGTTGTATGCACTTGATTGAAGGGTTGGTATGACCTAATCAAGTTGAGAGGATGAAAGAATGGAATTCATACATGAGTATGATTCATGTGGTGATTAAGGGTATGATCCTTAAGTAAAGAGATCATGAAACCCTAATCATGAGCATAAACCCTAATTTATAAGGCTATTGAAACCCTAACCCTAATTCAGGGCAATTCTAAATGAAACCCTAATCCAGGGTGAGGATATAACCCTAATCTAGGGTAATGATATGTGTAAGCCTAAATTAAGGTAATGTGATGCAAAACCCTTATTTGGATGCATAATAAACCCTGATTATGGGTACTTAAATAGAAAACCCTAATTGGAATGAATAGTAAACTCTAATGGTGGTTTATTGAATGTAGATCCTATTCTGGGGTGAGATTTAGGTGAAACCCTAACTAAGAATGGTTTCATGAGAAACCCTGATGTTTGATGTGATGTGAAGCTCAAATCCAGGGTAATACTATGTAATGCCTTATGAAGCCCAAATCTGAGGAAAATAGTGATAAACCATAACCTTAATGTGATTAATATGATGAATGTCCTCAAAAGACATGAAATGGGAAACCCTAACCCTGGTAAGGGAATAGTGGTGTTACCCTTGAATAGTGAATCTATATTTGTTTTACATGGTACTGATATGCAATTGATATTATTGTTATCATTTGTGCTGACCATGCAGATATTTTGAAATGATGATCATAGTCAGGTATGAACTATGATGTTTAATTCACTATTGTGATTGGGCCTTGTGTGCCATAATATACCTTGGTGCCTGGTAACAGGTAACAAGAGAGTTAATGGGCCTCAAGTACCATGAGTGATGCTTGTAATAACAAGTATCATGTTTGCCTTGGTCAGATGACCTGAAGGTGATAGTTACCTAGAAAAGTGGTAACAGTGCTCAATGATGAGTCAAGGGTTTAAATACCCAAAGTCATATGATTACGGTGATGAGATTGTGAAGGGATGATAATTCCCAGTATTAAAATGAGTGACTAAGTTCCCAATGTTTTTTAAAGACGGATAAGTAATTGATGTAATCAGTACATGTCTCTTTATAGCATTGTCATAAATAAGCTATGTTTTGAGAACTTGGCTGATGCTAAAAGAATATGAAAATGTACTTAATTAATCAAGTGAAATTTATTCATATAGTGCTCTAACCATAGATCCATGATCGTCAGAAGTTGGTGATGGTGAAATAGGTTTTCCTATGGGATTTCCTAGAATTCACATTTTTTGAATATGCGGGGGTAAATGGGCGAAAATATCCTTACATCTTGGTGAAGAGATTGATGGAAGGTAAACATTAAACCTCTCAATCCTTCATGTGTCGGGATGGATGTATCACAAATCTCCCGATGGTTGGGATGGATGTATCATTAATCTCCCAATGATATTTAATGTCGGGTCGATGGAGATAAGCATTAAATCTCTCGATTACCGATGAGAGTGGAGTTGACGCTGTAACTCTATAGTGAAATTTCCAGTATACCCTGGAAAGCTATTTGAGAAGTTAACATAAGTCCTGCTTGTGGTCCTGTACTGACCGAGATGTGGGAGGTTATGGTAATCCAGCTCTTCCATTGACCTATTTATGGTACCGATTTTGATTTTAGAAATGGTCGGTTGGAGTATGAGTGGTATACCTCATCTCCTCATAGCTTAAATATGTTTGTAAAATGTAATCATCCATGTAGCATATTTCCATAAGATTGAAATACGAGAGTCATTGGTTGATGTTATACTTCTTAGCATGTCCTTGATACATAAAAGTTATTTATGTTCTTCAATTCTTTATTAAATATTAGACATGCTTCTTATCAAGTCATAGCTGAAATACTTGCATTAAAATGTTGCTCTAATCTGCGTAGATGTTTAATTATCTGCTGTTAAGCTTATGATTCCACTGTTCAGTTTATTTCCATTAAACTACAATAATAATGTTTTCGGCGAAGAGTTATATCTCTCGCTAGGGAAATTTATAATTGTCTCACCCCCGTGGGATTCAACTTTTTTAGGTAGACGCAGACAAGTAGGCGGAAACTCTTCTGCAGGGGAAGAGCAGCAGCAGTCACAGGGACAATAGTGATCCATCGGGTGGAGATATTGGCTGTCTAGTTTTGTATAGTTAGTCCTATGAGTCGTCTCTGTACTCTCGGGTCCTAGGAGTTAGTGTTTTAATACTTCGATCTGAGATTTTGTCTTGACGCCTAGAGATTTTTATACTACTTATGTATAGTTTAACAGAGCAGTTAATGCTTGTAACCCTTGAGAAGAAACGGTACAAGAGATGTACTAGTGAACCAGGATGTAATGATTTACTTTGGTTCTGAATGAAAGAGTTTTCTTGTGAATGGATCTCCTTGCAAAAAGTTTTTAATTTTTAGTGATTTTTAGTAATTCAGCTCCTAATAATACGCTTCCGCATTAGTTAATCTTATTTTGTGAGTTGGATGCCACAAGTTAAGTGGTATCAGAGCTCTAGGTTCACTGAGTCTACAGAGACATAGGATTAAGGTTGTTGAGCATGTTCTAGTGTCTTCCAGTTTATCTGATAAGTATCTTCTGCTCTTATAGGAGAAGAAGAACTTGAAGATGTCTGGAACACATGATGAACATGCTGCTGCTCTACTAGGAGGAGGTGCAAGAGATCAAGATAGATAGGAGCCTGTACTTGATCAACCCCAGTTCAATCAAGTTGATATGGGAAACCCAATTTTACAAGCTATGTTTGGACAGTTTATAGCAGCTATGACCCATATGACGGATAGGATGCCATTACCTACACCAAGGGCACTAGCCCATGATGAAATACATGGAGCCGGCAAGACCTTTGAATGGCTTAAGAGGGTAGGAGCCTTAGAGTATGTTGGTACAACTGACCCAGCAGATGTTGACCTATGGTTGACTGAACTGGAGAAAGCTTTCAGAATCCTCATGATTCCTGATGATGAGAAGGTCAGACATGCTATATATCTCTTAAAAGGGAGTGCTGGCCACTGGTGGACCATTGAGGAGGGTAAAAGACCTAGAGTCATGATTGGATGGGATGAATTCAGGCATGAATTCGTCGCTAGATACTTTCCCAAGACGTATCTAGATGAGAAAATCTCTCAATTTGAGAGGTTGAGGTAAGGGCAAATGAAAATTAGTGAATATGAAGCTAGGTTCATGAAGTTGTTGTGGTTCTGTCCTCATATGGCATCAACTGATGAGGAGAGAATTCGGCATTTTGAGAAGGGGCTGAATGCTGAATTAACCACTCTAGTGTCTGCTCTGGAGAACCGGGAGAGGTTTGCCATTTTGTGGAATCTGTAAGATGTATAGAGAGGTCTGTAGTTGAGAAGCGACAAACCAAGGGTAAGAAAGAGTACCCATAGTTCCAGGGATAGAGTTCTGGAAGTTTTAAGAAACCAAGGTATTTTGTGCCTACACCACCACCAAGGTATGATACCCAAACGCAATGGACGTCAAGTAAGGGTAGAGGCCGTAATTTACCACCGAAGGGAGCTCGCAACTCAGCCTCAATGTTAGTAATAGGACCACCCAAACCTCAGAGGGGGAATGTAACTTGTTATAGATGTGGAAGAGAAGGCCATGTGGTGAGGGACTGTCCTGAGAAAGTCAGGAATGTGACCCAACAGCCGAGGCAGAGTCAACAAGGCTCTCAGAGGCAGCAATCTGGCAGTGGTGCTAGAGGACATGGACAAGCGTCCCAAGCCAGTTTGTCAACATCCAACAATCGAGCATAGGGTCAACAACAAGCATCAGCTAGATGCTATGCAATGAATCAACCCGAAGCAGTTGTCAACCCTAGAGTTATGACATGTCAGATGGAATTATTTTATTCTAATATGTCTTCATCCTACTTCGTATCTGTGTTAATTGATCCGGGTGCTACACACTCTTTTATCACTCGAGAAGTGATTGATGACTGCAACATGATTGTCAGTCATAGAGCAGATAGCTTGTTATTATAAACACCTTTGCTAGGATCTGTAGTGTTTTGCGGGAGGTGTGTTCTCCCTGCACTCTTTCTTTTTCTGATCATCTCATTCAAGTGGATCTTATACCACTTGATATGCAGGGTTTTGATATAATCCTTGGGATGGACACCTTAGAGAAGTATAAGTTTGTCTTGGATTGTGTTTCCAAGCAAGCTGTGTTTATAGATAATGGTGACACATGGATCTTTCAGGGAGATAGAAAGATTCTTCCAACCTGTCTTGTGTCAGCTATGGTAGCTGACAAGTTGATGAGACAAGGATGCCTTGTATTCTTAGCCCATGTGGTTGATACCACAATGGAGAGCCCTCATCTTTGTGAAGTTCCAATGGTCAGGGAATTTGAAGATGTATTTCCTGAAGAACTTCCAGGTGTCCCACCATCCCCAGAGATTGATTTTGAAATTAATCTAATCCTGAGCATGCAACCAATAGAACAAACGTCGTATAGGATGGCACCTACTGAAATGGCAGAACTCAAGAAGCAATTACAAGAGTTGCTTGAGAAGGGTTTTATCCGACTGAGTACTTCACCATGGGGTGCACCAGTCCTCTTTGTTAATAAGAAAGATGGGTCTATGCGTTTATGCATTGACTATAGGCAGTTGAATAAAGTAACTATAAAGAACAAGTATCCTCTGCCAAGGATTGATGACTTGTTTGATCAGTTGCGTGGTGCAACTATCTTTTCTAAAATAGATCTGAGGTCGGGATACCATCAGTTGCGTATCAAGGAGAGTGACATACCCAAGTCTTCCTTTAGGACATGGTATGGTCACTATGAGTTCACAGTTATGTCGTTTGGACTAACTAATGCACTAGCAACATTTATGGAACTCATGAATAGAATCTTTTGACCTTTTCTTGATCTATGTGTTGTCATCTTTATAGATGACATTCTGATATATAGTAGAGATGCTCAACAACATGAACAACATCTCCGTCAAGCTTTGACTTTGCTAAAAGAGCATAAGCTGTATGCTAAGTTTAGAAAATGTGAGTTCTGGTTATCAGAAGTTTCTTTTCTTGGACACATAATATCTGTTTCAGGTATTCATGTTGATCCTAAGAAAGTAGAATCTGTCCTGTAATGGGAACAACCAAAGTTGCCGATAGAGATACATAGTTTTCTAGGACTGGCAGGTTATTATAGGTGGTTCATTAAGAACTTCAGTTCCATAGCTTTACCCCTAACCAAGTTGACCAGGAAGGAGATTCCTTTTGTCTGGAATGAAAAGTGTCAACAATCTTTCCAGTTGCTGAAGGAAAGGTTAACCAGTGCACCTGTGCTGGTGTTACCTGAGCAAGGAAAGGGGTACATAGTCTTCTATGACCATCTAAGAATGTCTTAGGATGTGTGTTGATGCTTGATAAACAAGTGATTTCTTTTTCTTCTCGATAGATTAAGAAACACGAGGTGAATTATCTGACACACAATCTAGAGCTAGCTGCTGTGGTACATGCCTTGAAGATCTGGAGACATTATCTCTATGGGGAAACATTCCAAATTTTCACAGACCATAAGAACCTAAAGTATATCTTTTCTCAGCATGAACTGAATATGAGACAGCGTCGCTGGATGGAATTAATCAAGGACTACTATTGTACAATTGATTATCATCCAGGGAAGGCCAATGTAGTTGCTGATGCATTAAGCAGAAAATTAGCAACACTAGCTTTAGATAAAGCACAACTAAACTCCTTAGTGTGCTCTAAGAGAGATATGCTTATCTCTTTGAGACAAGATAATATACAACTTAAGGTATCATTGTTATCTGGGTTGTTAGCTAAGATGCAAGTAAAACCTACTCTGAGACAACAAATTAACGATGCACAACAAGCTGATGCTGTAGTTCAGCAGATTAGATCAGAGTATGGTAGTGAGAAACAAGATGGTTTGCATGATTCAAATGATTAGGTAGCCTGTTATCATGGTTGGATGATAGTACGTGATGTTCATAACCTAAGAAAGTTAATCCTGGAAGAAGCTCATTCCTCGATGTATGCTATGCATCCAGGGAGCACCAAGATGTATCATAAGTTAAAAGATATGTATTGGTGTCCTGGACTAAAGAAAGATGTAGCTGAGTTTGTTATGCGGTGTCCGGTGTGTCAGCAGGTTAAAGCTGAACATTAGAAGCCCGCAGGAACAATGCAACCTTTACCTATACCACAATGGAAATGGGATCATGTCACCATGGACTTTGTGGTTGGTTTTCCTAGAACAACCAAAGGCCATGATTCCATTTGGGTGATATTTGACAAGTTGACAAAGACAACACATTTCTTACCTGTCAAAACAATCTACACTGCTGAGAAGTTGGCACAATTATATGTAGATGAGATAGTGCGTTTACACGGGGTCCCAGTTACCATAGTTTCTGATAGAGGTCCCCAGTTTACGAGTCATTTTTGGGAGCGACTCCATAAAGCTTTGGGTACACGATTAAGGTTTAGTACAACCTTTCATCCCCAAATAGATGGAAAATCAGAGAGGACGATACAAACTTTGGAGGACTTGCTTAGAGAATGTGTCCTTCAGTATGTAGGGAGTTGGGATCTACATCTGAGCTTGATAGAGTTTGCTTATAATAATAGCTATCAGCACAACATTGACATGGCACCATATGAAGCTTTGTATGGTAGACGTTGTAGATCTCTCCTATGTTGGTATGAAACTGGTGAATACCAACTTTTGGGTCCTGAGCTGGTTCAGTAAACAACTGAGAAGGTTAAAGTCATACAACAATAGTTGAAAGCTGCCCAGGATAGATAGAAATCCTATGCTGACAAACGTCATAGACCCTTAGAATTCCAAATTGGAGACTGGGTGTACCTCATGGTTTCACCTTGGAAAGGTATCCTAAGATTTGGAAAGAAAGGGAAGTTAGCTCCTAGATTTATGGAGCCTTATCCGATCATTGAGAGGATGGGAAAGGTAGCCTATAAGCTAGAGTTACCACCTGAGTTACATAGATTGCACCCAGTGTTTCATATATCTATGTTGAGGAAGTGTCATCCTGACACTAAGATAGTTCTACAACCTGTGGAGGTAGAACTAAATGATGACATATCTTATGTGGAAGGACCTGTGTTGATTCTTGACAGAAGAATCAAGAAGTTGAAAAAGAAAGACATTAGTCTTGTTAAAGTCCTCTAGAATCACCGTAGTGTTGAAGAATCCGCCTGGGAATTAGAGTAAGAAATGAGGAGGAAATACCCTACTCTTTTCTCTTGATATTTTGTTGATGATTTCAGGGACAAGATCCTTATAAGGGGTGGATAACTTGTAACATCCCTGACCTGGGTTATGTTTTAACCCTAGGTGTTTTGCTTAATAAAAGTATTTACATGCTTTCTCTTATCTTTTGAAATATAATTAAGGCTCAAGAGGAACTTATATTGCAATTTTAGTCCTTTTTGAATATTGTTGAAATCAATGTTTTGATTATTTTGGACTAAAGTGAAAATTACCCAAGTTGTGCGGTTTATTTGCAAATGGTGCATGATAATATGTTCCACATGTGTTTAAGCATCATGAGAGTGAAGATGATGTAGAGTTATGGCTTGTGATAATCTGAATACCAAGAAAGAGCTGATAAAGCTATGTTTGTGCATTAAAACCTAGTTTTGGTGTAATGTGCAATTTACCCAAAATCTAGGGTGCAATATGCAAAATGTCACTTATATAGGGTCCCCCATGTTTCTTGGCATCATGTATAGTAAAGAAAATGAGAGGGGCGCCTCATTTGAATTATGTTGGAGGAGAGAGAATCATGATATTAAAATAATCAAGATTTAAGCATAAATGGAACTTTAATCCTATTTAATACAAAAATAATTAAAGGGCCTTCAAAAAAAATTAAAATGGTTGATTCAGATGTGTGTGAACGTCCTTGAGCTTTGCAAGGACCACGAAATATCCCAAGGAATTGAAAGCTCCACTCACCTTATTATAAGAAAAAGAATTTCCACTCAAATATGGATATTACTATTATAAGGGTTAAGGTGCTTAATTTATTTTCCCTCAATTCATGGATAATGGAAGGGAGATCGGTGGGAATAGAGTTTCCTTTGCATGAAAGAAACCAAGGAGGAAGTTTTGGCAACAATTTTGGAATTAAAAGATTTTTATAAAAGATTTTCTCTCTCATTGATTTTTCTTATAAAAGAGCCTTTACCACTCAAACCAAGGACTTTTTCGGATCTTTTTCTTCTCCTTGCTTGCAAAAATGATCAAGGGAGCTAGGAACAGAAGTAAGACGACCCCCAACCTGTTGGTAAGCTTCTTGGTCTTTGTTATTCTTGATTTCATGGTGGAAATCATAAAATAATGCATCATTTCTTCTTTTCTTCACTCCATCTTCACTTCTAGCCGATCCTTTCACTCCAAAAGTTTGAGAATGGACCTTGGGTAGTTTCTAGAGCTTCATACACCATTGGAGCCATGGAGCTCGGAGCTTAGAATCAGATTAGAAGGCGGGTTATATAACTTGAACCCTTAATCATTGTTATTGAATTCAATTTCTCAATTCAATTGATTCAATTGTTCTTCTTGCAATACCTTTGATTAATTGATGCAACTTCCATGGGTATGGCAGTAGATTTCATAGGTTTGAAGGTTTATGATGATGACATCATCAATAGCACACATCTCAAAAAAATTGAGTTGCTGTCACGGATCCGTTCTTACCCTAATCCCAATCCCACTGTCCAAAAGGGCAGTGTTAGAGGGATGAGAGCGCCCGGCCCTGAGTGGCCCGAAAATCACACACAGATAATATGCAAAAATGAAATAACATCCTTGTTTATTAAAATGAACCAAAAAGTTTAGTACATCAGGCCCGTAGGCAACAGGAAAAGAAAGAGATAAGAACTAGCCTACAACTACATCCCTTTTACAATTAGCTCCCATGTAGAGTCCATAAGATGTAGCAGTCTTTATTGCAGTAGATGAAAGAGTACATGGAACTAGTTCCTTGCATTACCTAAAATTGAGAAAATCAAGACACAAAGTCAATGCAATTGCACGGTACGCTATATAAAAACAAGTGAAACAGGTTTATAATGAAAACTAGTATGCTTGGCAGGACTTATGTTTCAAATCATTATCGAACGATTTCCAAAAACTAAAATGGTATTCAAACAACAAATTTTATTATGAATTTCCCATTATGCTGTAATTCAATAAGCATGCTTATATTAGTTTGGGTGACTCTATTACCCCAACGCGATGGGGGTCACCAAGCTCCTTCTCACCATATGAGATAGGAGATCCAAGTGCAAAATCCCTCCTTCCAAAGAAGGAGTTTTGCTTATATCCAATATCAACATTATCAATATTTCCAACATCATTATCAACATCGATATACGAAAAGTCATAATGGGTCTAGTGATTTAGATTTCATGTTCCTCAACATATAATATAGAAGAAAAACGGAAGACTATTCATAGGGAACAATATTTCATCCAAATAACTAGCCAAACATAATTGAAGAGATACCTAAGAAAATATCATCAAGCAACCAAGGAGGAGTAGTATAATAGCGTACCTTTCTAAAAGAGTATTTGGAGTATAGATCCCAAGAGAGAGAATAAATCAACCCTTTGAGTCAGATCCTAGATCAAAATATTGGATCAAGGGTCAAGATCATAGTTTTAAAAGATCATGCTTTGTTATTCGAGATTAGGGTTACATTTTCCTACTTCTACCTTAGGTTTAGGTCATCAACAAAATTCCTCAAACGTCCAACAAATATTCAAGTATCAAACATGTTTCATGAATGGATGACCTTCCTAGGTATATTTAGGAATACATGTCAACCCTAATTATCAATATCATTATCCAAGCATCAAAACCTTATTTCAAATATATGATTCAACCTTTTAGAGTAAAAAGTTAAGAGGATCATGATCAACCCTAATTTTTTCAAAAGATGATTTTGTGTCTCAGAACGATCATTAGAAACAGGAATAAGAGTTTCTTCAAGATTAATCATCCTATAATATAATTAAATAGGCAAAGGATCAAGATCATGGCATATACGTGATAAAAGTCGAGAATTAAGCTTCATAAGTATTTTTAACAAATCAGTTGGATTTTTTTGATCAAAATGGACTATAATTTCACTATTTTTGGAGCTACGGATCTCAAGATATCGATTTTTCAAGAATTAGGCCATTTACTGGAATTTAGGGCAGAGAGGGAGAAATACCGAAAATTAGGGGCCGTTGATCACTGGTTCAGCGTGGTCTCACGAGCAGATCAGCGGCGGAGAAGATCCGTGCTACCAGGCACGTGCTTCATGGATAAGGAGCAAGAGAGGGGGCTTCATGCGAGATCTGTGACCGTCGGTTAATGATCAGGACCAACGTGGACTCCAATCCGTTGGTCGTTGTTGGTCGTCCAAGTAGCAGAACCCGCCCATGAGCAGGTTGCTCCACGGCAGTGCTGTAGCTGGAGAAAAAGGGAGCGAGAGAGAGAGAGCAACGAGTGGGAAGCGAGTGTGCCGTTCGTCTTCGTGGGGGCGGGACGAACCCAAAGGGGGTCTTATATAGAGTCCTAATGCTAGGGTTAGGGCTACTAGAGGGGGCGGTGCACCCCATGTGTCGACATGCTTGCTTGACCCCCAAGTAGCGATTTCACAACACCGACCCTTGCAGAAGATTCGAGAAAGAGGTGCAGATCCATTGGTCGAGTTATTGGGGCGACACCCACTGATTTGGTCGATCGGGCTAGGGATGCCAGGGTGGCTAGTCCACCGTGTACCTGCCATGTTAGGCGCAAGGTAGGGGACGACCCCAGCGCCGTTGGATTGAGATCCAATGCTTCTAGGTCGATCCGCCTTGCCCAGCGGTGCCCCAAGAAACAGATGGGCCGGGCCCAACAAGAAAAAGGGAGAAAAAAGGTGGAAAAAGGCAAAGAAAGTTAGGAAAAGGCTAAAACCTTAGAAAAATCGTATAAATTCATAGGAAGGTCTGAATGCCCTCAAATTTGGAGAATAACTTCAACATGAAGTGTAGAATAAAGTGTGAAATTTTGGAGACCAAAAGATATAGTTAACTAGTCCAATTCAAGAACTTTCTCAAAGAGGTGTATTAAGTTAATTAAGGTGTCCAAGAGTGCATAAAATTCATAGAATACAAAAGAATTTGATTTTGGGTATCTATATTGATCAAGGAGTCAAAAGATATTATGAATGATCATTATAAAGGTGAAAGATGAATTAATTAATAGAAAAGAGGGAAAAACTCACATTGTCACAGTTGCAAACAGTTTTTGACTTTTGGTCCAAACGATTTCACCAAACTGTTTGGAGACCAAACAGTTTGCAAACCGTTTGGTGACTTGGACTCCAAATCATTTGAGGGCGTTGACCGTTGGAGGGGGGTTGACCGTTTGAGGTCTGAACCCTAATACATGTTGGATGATGATCCAATGGATCCAATTCAGTGATTAAATGTATGGACAATATACCAATTACAACCCTAATCGATTTGTTGAAGGTTCCATTGATTGATCCATTCGATTTCAAGAATTTTTGGGTCAAATTGTCTTGAAACCATTTGGGATCAAATGGTTTCAAAACCGTTTGGTGATCCAATGGTTGATATTTTAGGATTGAAGATCTAAGATCCAATAATTGTTGAACTTCAATAATTTAATTGATTGAAGGTTTCAATGTAGTAAATCATGTTCAAACAATTGATGAAGTTACCTAAAGAACCCTTGAGGTTTTTGGACTGATTTGACCCAAACGGTCTTGAGACCGTTTGAGTCCAAATGGTTTTGAAACCGTTTAGGGTCAAATGGTTTCAAAACCATTTGGGATCAAACGGTTTCAAAACCGTTTGGTGATGAAACTTCAAAACCGAATGGAGTTCATTTGTGATTCAATCATTTGGAACTTGAAGGTAATGATTGTTCCAATGATCCAATGATTGATAGTGATGGTAATCAAATATGGTACAAAGGTTAAAGACCTAAAAGTACCTAAATGATTAGTACTATTAAAGGGGTAAAGCCTAATCACTTATAAGAACAATAATTTGGTACACTATGTCGATCATAGTTGTATGCACTTGATTGAAGGGTTGGTATGACCTAATCAAGTTGAGAGGATGAAAGAATGGAATTCATACATGAGTATGATTCATGTGGTGATTAAGGGTGTGATCCTTAAGTAAAGAGATCATGAAACCCTAATCATGAGCATGAACCCTAATATACAAGGCTATTGAAACCCTAACCCTAATTCAGGGCAATTCTAAATGAAACCCTAATCCAGGGTGAGGATATAACCCTAATATAGGGTAATGATATGTGTAAGCCTAAATTAAGGTAATGTGATGCAAAACCCTAATTTGGATGAACAGTAAACCCTGATTATGGGTACTTAAATAGAAAACCCTAATTGGAATGAATAGTAAACCCTAATGATGGTTTATTGAATGTAGACCCTATTCTGGTGTGAGATTTAGGTGAAACACTAACTAAGAATGGTTTCATGAGAAACCTTGATGTTTGATGTGATGTGAAGCTCAAATACATGGTAATACTATGTAATGCCTTATGAAGCCCAAATCTACAAAAAATAGTGATAAACCATAACCTTAATGTGGTTAATATGATGAATGTCCTCAAAAGACATGAAACGGGAAACCCTAACCCTGGTAAGGGAATAGTGGTGTTACCCTTGAATAGTGAATCTATATTTGTTTTACATGGTACTGATATGCAATTGATATTACTGTTATCATTTGTGCTGACCATGCAGATATTCTGAAATGATGATCATAATCAGGTATGAACTATGATGTTTAATTCACTATTGTGATTGGGCCTTGTGTGCCATAATATACCTTGCTGCCTGGTAAGAGGTAACAAGAGAGTTAATGGGCCTCAAGTACCATGAGTGATGCTTGTAATATAAAGTATCATGTTTGCCTTTGTCAGATGACCTGAAGGTTATAGTTACCTGGAAAAGTGGTAACAATGATCAATGATGAGTCAAGGGTTTAAATACCCAAAGTCATATGATTATGGTGATGAGATTGTGAAGGGATAATAATTCCCAGAATTAAAATGAGGGACTAAGTTCCCAATGTCTTTTAAAGATTGATAAGTAATTGATGCAATTAGTACATGTCTCTTTATAGCATTGTCATAAATAAGCTATGTTTTGAGAACTTGGCTGATGCTAAAAGAATATGAAAATGTACTTAATTAATCAAGTGAAATCTATTCATATAGTGCTCTGACCATAGATCCATCATCGTCAGAAGTTGGTGATGGTGAAACATGTTTTCCTATGGGATTTCCTGGAATTCGCATATTTTGAATATGCAGGGGTAAATGGGCGAAAATATCCTTACGTCCTGGTGAAGAGATTGATGGAAGGTAAACATTAAACCTCTCAATCCTTCATGTGTCGGGATGGATGTATCACAAATTGCCTGATGGTTGGGATGGATGTATCATTAATCTCCCAATGATATTTAATGTCAGGTCGATGGAGATAAACATTAAATCTCTCGATTGTTGATGAGAGTGCAATTGACGCTATAAGTCTATAGTGAAGTTTCCAGTCTACCCTGGAAAGCTATTTGAGCAGTTAACATAAGTCCTTCTTGTGGTCCCGTACTGACCAAGATGTGGGAGGTCATGGGAATTCGACTCTTCCATTGACCTATTTATGGTACCAATTTTGATTTTAGAAATGGTCGGTTGTAGTATGAGCGATATACCTCATCTCCTCATAGCTTAAATATGTTTGTAAAATGTAATCAGCCATGTAGCGTATTTCCATAAGATTGAAATACGAGAATCACTGGTTGATGTTATATTGCTTAGCATGTCCTTGATACATAAAAGTTATTTATGTTCTTCAATTCTTTATTGAATATTAGACATGCTGCTTATCAAGTCATAGCTGAAATACTTGCATAAAAATGTTGCTCTAATCTGCGTAGATGTTGAATTATTAGTTGTTAAGCTTATGATTCCACTGTTCAGTTTATTTCCATTAAAGTGCAATAATAATGTTTTCGGCGAAGAGTTATATCTCTCACTGGGGCAATTTATAATTGTCTCACCCCCGTGGGATTCAACATTTTTAGGTAGACGCAGACAAGCAGGCAGAAACTCTTCTACAGGGGAAGAGCAGTAGTAGTCACAGGGACAAAAGTGATCCATCAGGTGGAGATATTGGCTGTCTAGTTTTGTATAGTTAGTCCTATGAGTCGTCTCTGTACTCTCGGGTCCTAGGAGTTAGTGTTTTAATACTTCGATATGAGATTTTGGCTTGACGCCTTGAGATTTTTATACTGCTTATGTATAGTTTAATAGAGCAGTTAATGCTTGTAACCCTCGAGAAGAAACGGTACAAGAGATATACTAGTGAACCAGGATGTAATGATATACTTTGGTTCTGAATGAAAGAGTTTTCCTGTGAATGGATCTCCTTCCAAAAAGTTTTTAATTTTTAGTGATTTTTAGTAATTCCGCTGCTAATAATACACTTCCGCATTAGTTAATCTTATTTTATGAGTTGGATGCCACATCTCCTTTCTCATTTTTCCTACTATTTGTCTTCCTCCTACCTTCTTCCTGTATGGAACCATGGTCTTTCATGGTAAAACTTTCTCTAAACCTCCAAAACCCTACTTTTCATGCTCCTTATGCTTAGGGTTTGCTTCTTTTGTAGAGAAAGGTGCTAGATGGCCGAGTTTGGAGCTTATGATTGGGTTTTCTACCCTCCTTGGTCTAGTTTTCTTGTTGATAATATCATGTTCATTTTCCTAGAGGCAATTTTAATAACCCTCTTCACTTTTATTGCTTACTATAACCTTGCTTGCTTATCTACTTGCTTTAAAACAAAGATCTAAGCACTTAGAAGCTATGCTTTCTTAGGGTTTCGATTTTTATGGTGTTTCTTGCTAGTTTTCTGCTGTAGATGAACCTAAAACCATGTGCACATTCTTCCTAAGGTAGAGAAAGACTTATTTTAGGTTGTCATGACAACCGATGACAACTGATGGTGCTAAGCACCTACAAAGATGGTCTCTACTTAGGCTTATAGGTTGTTTTCTACTTTACTCATGAACTGATGGAAGTATCCTTGTGACAACTAATGTTGTTGTCTTCTTGACAACCGATGGTGGTGATCCATGGTGACAACCAAAGATGTCAACCAATGGTCACACCTTAGGTTAGCTATAGGCTCCTTTAGAAGCTTATCAACTGATGGTCTAATGCGCTATAGGTGGCATGAACCGATGGTGGATTTAATCCAACATCTGAATGGTGAAAAAGATGGTAGTACTGACCCTATCAACCAATGGTGAGACAATGTATCACAACTGATGGTGGATCAAGTTACTACAACCGATTGTGAATCTAGATTTTAAACGTTGCTTCATTTAAGATCTATACCAGTTGTTTATTGGTTCAATTCATTCAATGGTTAAACCTACACACCAATTGATGATTTTGAATGATGAACTTGATCCAATGGTTGAGAATGGATGCTTAAACATCCAATGGTTTGTAATGAAGCCTATCATATCATATCTGAGTTCTAAAAATCTGAATTTGATGGTTTCCTCTATGTGATCAACCTAAGGAGCTTTTTTGTTGACAATGGATGGCCTGTTTTTAAATGAACAACCGATGGTGGGTTTTATCCCTACAACCAATGGTACCCTTTATGTTATTAATCAAGGTATGACTAGGGTTAGATGGTGACTCTTAAGATCACAACTTAATGACTTCATAGGTGGTTTATTCAAGGTGTTTACTCATGTAAACAACCAATGGTTTTACCTTCTCAACAATCCAATGGTGCTGAATTGATACTTGTGGTATAGTTCGGATGATGTTGGAACCAATGGAGGTTTTCCCTAAGTTTTATAGTCGTACCTTTTCCCTCATATTATAATTGATAATGACCATAATGAATTAATGGGTAACCCTAATGAGGTATAGCTTGTTACACCTAATCCTAATACAACCAAGTGATGGTGATTGATCATGAATAACCCTCTTAAATGATTAATAGAATCATGGAGTGATCTCTTATTGTTGAACGAACCTTACTATAATTTTATGGTTACACATTGAGATATGCATGGATCCATAGTTGAGGTTAGTATGGGATTCGATGGTGATGTTTAACCTTATGCATCCATAATCCAATGAAGATGCCGTGAGTTAGGGTTTGGGTATGAGTGCTGATTTGTAACTTTAAAGTAACTTATCTTGTTATTCCTAATCCCAAAGTAAATATATGATGGTGGTTAAACATGCTACACTTCCTTGAATCGTTATTATAATAATGGAATATTCTTCCCAATGATGGTGTAGCCCTAATGTATTATTAGTGATTATCATAGCCTTCCTATGTGTTGATTTAATGAAGGAATGCTCTTAATACTAAGATAACCCTCCATTGTTATCGTGTGAGCATCTTTTAATTCGTTAATACAACATGATGCTGAGCTTATGTATCATAAGTATAGTGATTCTTGTTGAGCCTTATTATAAGGCATGAAAGATAATAATGATCTTGTAGGAAATGATGTGATAGTCTGAATGACCTTTGGGCATGGTTGAGCCCTGAATGAGATGTAATCTTCTTATGTTGACAAGGGTTTATACCCTATGATATTGTGATATGGATTTATATCCTGTGATAGTATGATGACAAGTGTAGTCTCATGAATGGAAAATGCATAATACAATATGATGATGAGATGAGGAATAATAAGTTTCATACGTTTTGTAGCCGGCTAGAGATGAAATAGGATTTGTATATCCACTTGTTTGATGCATCCTTAATTCAACCAATTGGAAATAACTAATCAAGTGAAACTCTAATCATGTAGTGCCATGTGTCGTAGAACCATTTCGACATCATAACTTGCTGGTGGTGAAAAGAGCTATTCCTATGGGAAACTCAGAGCGCATATTGTTGAATATGTGGGGGCACAAGTCGAGTACCTTCTTGTGTCCATAATTGCATGTTATGGAGGATGATTGCATTGATGCCTCGCATATTGTGAAATGTGAAAGGCAGTAGTATAACTATAGGATGCCTCTTATAGAACATCCATGCATGAGACTATTCTCTAGTACTGCGACCTAAACCAAGGGCGGACTAATTGTTAATAGCTTAACTATATGTCTATGTAGTGGCAGCCTTGACTGATATATCACTACCTTTTTGGCCCGTACTGACCGAGTAAAGGAGAGATCTTAGGACACTAGCACTCCTAGATCTTATATGGAACCGAATAGCCCTTTACAAGGGTTGGTTGGACTTTGGGTGGTACAACTCAAACTCCCCAGGGCGTAATAAAAGATGTAATACAACTGTTCAACATATCTGTTAAGGGTTATACACAACGCTTCATAATGAATGATAACCCTTGTTTATTCTCTTTACATAAAGTTGATGACTAGTGCAATTAAGAGATAGTAGATATTCTTATGTGTTGGATATGGTCATATTGTAGATGTGTACATATAGTAGCCATGCTTATGTGATAGATATACTGCTATTGCTGGTTATAATTTTGATGATAGTTATCATAAGTTGTTAACAATGCTTACACTATTAACCATTCTTCTACCACTAAAGATGCTTAAATTTCTAATCATGCATATGAAGATAATGGTGATTTGATATTAGTTCTACTTATGATGTAGATTTATTCAATTTGATAGACATGCTAATACTATTAGCTATGCTTATTGTAACAACCCCCTCCCCTGATTATCCCCTATTCAGGCAGACCAAAAGGGAAAGGGCCATTATCAATAATACATGATCACTTGTTTTACAATTAACCATAATTAATTAATAAATTTCACTATTGGAATAAGGTTGGCACAAGATTGACATTACATGATCTGGAATTTCTAAAGTTGCAACATAAATAAAATATATCTAACTATAACCTCCACATTTACATTAATGTTCTTTATCTTGTGGCTTCTTTCAAGATATCCAGATTAATAATATTTTTAGAACATCATATGATCCTAAAATGCTGACAAACAAAAGATCGGTCAGTATAACTAGTTATACTGGTATGTGGGGGAACAAAATATTGCATCTAGTGTAATAATATAATAAAAACAATTATTGTTATGAAAACAAAAATATTGTTTTATTCATAACTCCTTGACCCATTTTGTTACGACCCGCGTTTCGTTTTGTAAGTAAGTACCTTGGTTAGTGCATAATTGAACTAGTTATGTTGAGATGAGTACCTGCTTTTGTTAATAGTGTTTTGAGCTTTGAGCTAGTGTTAATGTATCATTAGCTTGTTTTCTTGTCCTGAGGTTGAGGACAAGTTTGTGCTTAATCCGTTTCCGAAGAAATCATGTGAAACAGACCTACGAGTAAAAAGATATGAGCTTTTTAGTGTGCAGGGACCTATGTGTAATTTCGGAAAGTTTTTGGGTAATTTATTTTCGGCCCCCTGGGCGCCCTGCCTTATCCTTTTCCTTGGTTTTCCTTTATCTCTTCCTTAGCCGACTAAGGGATGAACGAGCGTTCATTCCCTTCGTTACCACTGGACAGAAACAGGGAGAGAGTGAGGGAGAGAGCGAGTTAGAGAGGGAAGGCTGGGCGATCTAGCCGTTCTCCACCGTTTTTCTTCGATTCCCCATCTTCTCCAGCCAAAGCAACCCGCTGCACCTTCTTCCTTCTTCTTCACCTTCTTCTTCCTCCTGCAGCCATGAAGAAGACGACCATGGAGATGGTCTAGGGAGCGAACGGTGCTTCCCCCTCCGCTCTTTCTGCTTGCCAAGTGCTTGCTAGGTCAATCCGAAGCTATAGGAGTGATTCGGGTAAGAATCGTCCACCGAATCGACCCCAATCTTCTCTTTCTTTTCTGCAATTTCCGCCCCTGCGCAGGTTGCACGGCGTGCAAATCCATTTTGCACGGCGTGCAACATTGCAGATAACTGATATAGGGGAAAAATCCGTTTCTGCGCAGGTGCACGGCGTGCAAAGTCAGTTTGCACGGCGTGCAAAGTTGCAGATAGCGGAACGAGTTTCAGCCCAGGTGCACGGCGTGCAAATCAGTTTGCACGGCGTGCAGGTCAGTTTGCACGGCGTGCAGGTCAGTTTGCACGGCGTGCAAGTCAGTTTGCACGGCGTGCAAAGGTGCAGAAAAGCAGATCAGAAGTGCACTGAAGGTGCACGGCGTGCAGCCTAAGTGCACGGCGTGCACGTTGCTGTAAAGGGCAGAATTAGGCGTGTTTGTGGACATTTTTCGGTGTATACGAACACACCGAAGTGGGTGAGTGGCAGTTCATTTAGAAATCATTATTTAACTCATTTAAATGTCTATTTGCTTCAGTAGTAGTACAATAAGTTCATTGGAACTTGGAATGCGTGATATGAATGATGGAAAAGAGGAATTTCTGTGTTATATAGTTGTAATATAATATCTCTGTTAAACTGTTTATCTGTTAAGTAATTAATAGAATAGATGCCCTAACACCGTAGAACCCCAAAAGTGGTATCTGCAGCTTTGGGGTGAAACTCGTGTTGCAACATCATCCGTGCTTGTGTCGCGGACAAACGAGGAAAGAGAAAATGCAGTGTCTAACAACAATCGTGCTTGTGTCACGATGGCACTGGGCAAGGAAAAAAGAAAACACGGTTATCTAACACCATTCGTGCTTGTGTCACGAAGGTAACCCTGTGACTCTCCGCCGGTGTACTCAGGTTTAAGGAGGAGTCGGGTGCACTCAGAGTAGTGCTTGAGGCCGTAGAGCCTATGTTTCTAGCCGGCGAGCCAGTGTCCCTGTGGCAGAACAGGGCTGGCGTCAGACTTAGCATTTCCCGGGTGTGTCGCTAAGTCTTGTACGGTGGGATCGTAGCATGGACTTGTTACAGATCTTTATATGCAGAGTACACTGCATATATTTAGGGCATAACAATAAAATGAACGAGTATTCACTTAGGATTCACAGTAAATTTATGAATCAGTCTATTTATCTGAAATATCCGATGATGCATAGAATTGTGATTATTATTTGAACATCTGCTATGTCAATAGAATTGCTCTGTTTAAACTGTATATCTGTTTATTTTCAGTTAATGAACCTGACGAGTTGTTTATTGATAGCTAAGTGAAATGTTATTCACTGAGCGAGTAGGCTCATACCTCTACTCAAAACATTTTCAGGTCAACAACGGCATCAAGGATCAGAAGGATCGTTTCATCCTAACGCTTAGTTGATATAAGGTTTGTAGTTAGTTTAGTTAGAGGTCTCTTAGTCCATTCCCCTCGATCCTCGGGACAAGGTGTGAGTGAGAGAGAGAATGTGTACACAGATGTAAATTAACTGTTATGCTTTATTTTATGTTGAGCCATGCAATATGCTGTAGACTCTGTTTGTATCTTCTATCAGTTTAATAGAGAAGTTTCTGCAGTTTGTTTAGTTCTTGTTTACAGCTTAAACTTGATTATCATTTAAATGTCTTGAATTGTTTTAAAAGGTGACAAATGGTTGGTTATGTGTTAATCCCACCTGTCGTGCCCTAATTTCGTGGTTTGTGGCTAAAGTGAAATTGGGGTGTGACAACTCTTGGTATCAGAGCTTAGGTTGAGTACGTAGTTACTCAGAGTCCAGGTCAGGGGACGATAAGAGACCAATAGGATTAAGGTTTAAGTGTCTTTCTTCTATCTGTAATTTTCTAATAGGAAATATTCTATTATATTATTTCAGATGGCAGGAAGAGGCTTTGATCGTGATGATCAGGCCGAGAGCCATGTTGGCCCTGATCCTTTGTACTTGGGTACAGGTGGTGGTGACCACGTGGATGAAGCATCCCGGATGTATAGGATGTTTCTGGAAACCAAAGAAAAGTACAAGGCTGAAAGGCGAGATTCTTCTTCCACCAGCAGTAAAGATCTGATGCGATCTTATGAACTTGTGAAGAAGCTTGGTGGCACGGAGTTTAGTGGCACTACAGATCCAGCAGAGGCTGATGAATGGTTTAGACAGATAGACAATGTCTTTCGCCTGATGGAGCTTCCAGAAGATAAGAAGATCAATCATGCAGTCTACCTTTTAACAGGCGATGCAGAGTTGTGGTGGCGTGGTGTGGAAGAAAAGAGGAGAGGTACAGAACTTTCCTGGCAGGATTTCTCTGAGGAGTTTCATCTCAAATTCTATCCACCCACTTTTCTTAATGAGAAAATCAGGCAGTTGCAGAATATCAAGCAGGGGAACATGACAGTTACAGAATATGAAGCGCTTTTCACACGGTTAGCTAATTTCTGTCCACAGCTTGTTCCTGATAACATAGAGAGATGCAGGAGGTTTTAGGAAGGGCTAAGGCCGGAGATTCGGCATACAGTTTCTGCTACTAGTAGGAGGAACAGAGAGAACTTTGGTGAGTTTGTCGAGGCCGCTAGACAGGTTGAAGAATCTGTGAATGCTGACAAGGTGCCTGAGTCTAAGAAGAGATCTGCAGACTTTAGTAGAGGGCAATCCAGTAGTGGATACAGAGGTGGAGGCAGAGGTTTCTTTTCTAAACTTGGGCGTGGTTTTGGTTGTTTCGGCAAGCAGAGATCTGAGGATGTCACTACTTCTAGAGGCAGAGGAGGATACAACTCAGGAAGATGGGGCAATGCCGATAGTGAGCAGTCATCTGGGTCGTCAATGTCAGTGACAGGTCCTCAAGGACAGGGAATACCGCCATGTGACAGATGTGGAAAATCACATTCTGGTCAATGTCGGGCTCTGAGTTGTTTTGTTTGTGGGCAAGTTGGACACCTTAAAAGGGAATGTCCTCAGCTTCAGCAAGCGGCATCACAAGCTTTCCAGCCTCAATACCATGATGTTCCAAGTTCTTCTGTGGCTTCTGGTTCTAGAGGAGGTGGAGTGTCTAGTGGCAGGAGTGGTCAGAGAGGACAGCGTGGCAGAGGGAGAGCTTCAGCACGTTTCTTCTCTTTGACACCTCAGGAAGGTATAATTTCTTCACAAGTTGTTACAGGAGAGATGCTTTTGTTTAATAGTATACCAGTCTCAGTTTTGATAGATCCGGGTGCTACTCACTCTTTCATACAACGTTCTTTAGTTGGTGAACTTAATATGTTAACTCGAGAGTTGGTAGATGAGTTAGTGTTGAAGGTTCCACTAGGTGGACCAACAGTTTTATCCGAGTTTTGTCCCGGATGCTTGTTATCTTTTGGAGGTTTTACCTTTGCTGCTAATCTCATACCCTTGGATGTAAATACCTTTCAAGTCATCTTGGGTATGGATTGTCTTGAAACATATCGAGTGCAACTCGATTGCTGGAAAAAGGAAGCTACCTTTCAATTAGGAGAATTTTCTTGTGTCTTTACTGGAGACAGGAAAGTTCTGCCTACGTGCATAATATCAGCTGTTGTAGCTGATAAGATGTTACAGAAAGGATGTGAAGCGTTCCTTGCTCATGTGGTTGACACCAGAGCAGAGAAGAGAACCACCAGTGTTTATGATGTACCTGTAGTTCGTGAGTTCTCTGATGTTTTCCCAGAGGAGTTACCAGGCCTACCTCCTGTCAGAGACATTGATTTTGAGATTCAGGTATATCCAGGTAGTCATCCAGTAGCACTGCCAGCCTATAGAATGGCACCTGCAGAGTTGAAAGAACTCAAGGTACAGTTGCAGGAGTTGCTAGATAAGGGTTTCATTAGACCCAGTTCTTCACCATGGGGTGCTCCAGTCCTGTTTGTTAAGAAAAAGGATGGAACCATGCGTCTCTGTATAGATTACAGGCAATTGAACAAGATCACAATAAAGAATAAATATCCCTTGCCGAGAATTGATGATCTGTTTGATCAGTTGCGTGGAGCGACGATCTTTTCTAAAATTGATTTGAGATCCGGATATCATCAGCTCAGGATAAAGGCTTCTGATATTCCCAAAATAGCTTTCAGAACCAGGTATGGACATTATGAGTTCTTGGTCATGTCGTTTGGGCTGACCAATTCCCCAGCAGCCTTTATGGATATGATGAATCGGATTTTCAAACCTTTTCTAGATCAGTTTATTGTAGTCTTTATAGATGCTATTCTGATCTATTCCAGAGACGATGAACAACATGAGCAACACTTGAGAGTAGTGTTGCAGTTGTTGAGGCAACACCAGTTGTTTGCTAAATTTAGCAAATGCGAGTTCTGGTTGGCCGAGGTAGCATTTCTTGGACATGTTATCTCGAGAGGTGGAGTTAGTGTTGACCCTAAGAAGGTTGATTCTGTACTTCAGTGGGAACAGCCTAAGACTCCTACTGAGATCAGAAGTTTCTTGGGTTTAGCAGGATATTATAGAAGGTTTATAAAGAATTTCAGTGAGATAGCATCACCTTTGACGCGCTTGACAAGGAAGGATGTGTCGTTTGTTTGGTCTAATAACTGTGAGAGAAGTTTTCAGATTTTAAAGAAAAGGTTGACTTCAGCACCAGTGTTGGTTCTGCCAGAAGCAGAAAAAGGCTATACAGTGTTCTGTGATGCTTCTAGAAGAGGTTTAGGTTGTGTACTGATGCAAGAAGGCAAAGTTGTTGCTTACGCATCTAGACAGCTTAAGAAGAATGAAGAGAATTACCCTGTTCATGATCTGGAATTAGCTACTATAGTTCATGCTCTTAAGACATGGCGTCATTACTTGTATGGTGAGACATGTCAGGTGTTCACAGATCATAAGAGCTTGAAATATATCTTCACTCAGAAAGACTTGAATTTGAGACAGCGCAGATGGCTGGAGTTGATTAAAGACTATGATGTGATGATTGATTATCATCCTGGAAAGGCGAATGTTGTAGCTGATGCTTTGAGTAGAAAGTCAAGTTCAACAGCAAATGCATTTTCTATGGCATGTTTCAAGAGAGACTTGCTTGTAGATATGCGAAGGTTGAACTTAGACTTGGATGTGACTAGACAAAGTGGGTTGATTGCTCAGATGCAAGTCAGACCTACTTTCTATAATCAGATTAAAGAGTTACAGCAGAGTGATGATGAGTTATGGCAAATCATGCAGGAGATGTCAGAAGGTAAAAGAACAGAGTTCAGGTTTTCTGATAAAGGCGTGTTGTATCTTCATGATAGGTTGTGTGTACCTGGAAACAGTGAGTTGAAAGAGCAGATTCTTGAGGAGGCGCATACTTCTATGTATGCCATGCATCCAGGTAACACAAAGATGTACAGAAACCTCAAAGAGCTGTACTGGTGGTCTGGCATGAAAAAGGATGTGGCTGAATACGTGGCTAGGTGCGGGGTGTGTCAGCAGGTTAAGGCTGAACATCAAAAGCCTGCGGGTATTCTTCAGTCGCTTCCTATACCTGAATGGAAGTGGGAACACATCACGATGGACTTTGTGGTAGGATTACCCAGAACGCCTAAGGGTTCAGACTCGATATGGGTGATTGTGGATAGACTAACTAAGTCTGCTCACTTTCTTCCTGTCAAGTCAACCTTTGATGTTTCTAAACTGGCTAAAGTTTATGTGGATGAGGTAATCAGGTTGCATGGGATTCCAGTTTCTATTATTTCTGACAGAGATCCAAAGTTTACATCTAGATTCTGGAATCAGTTACATCGTGCGTTGGGCACAAAGCTGAAGTTCAGTACAGCGTTTCACCCACAGACAGATGGTCAATCTGAAAGGACCATTCAGACCCTTGAAGACATGCTAAGAGCATGCGTGCTACAGTTTAGAGGTAACTGGGAAGAACACTTAGGCCTAATAGAGTTTGCATATAATAACAGCTACCATTCTAGTTTGGCAATGGCTCCATATGAAGCTCTTTATGGCAGGAAGTGTAGATCGCCAGTTTGTTGGTACGAGGTGGGTGAGAAGGAAATTCTTGGACCTGAGTTAGTTGATGTGACTACTGAAAAGATATCAGTGATCAGGGATCAGTTGAAAGCTGCACAGGATATACAGAAGAGTTATGCTGATAGACGACGTCGACCTCTTGAGTTTGAGGTTGGCGACGAGGTTTACTTGAAAGTTTCGCCGTGGAAGGGAGTTCTGCGGTTTGGCAAGAGAGGTAAGTTGACCCCTAGATATATGGGTCCATATCCTATTCTTGAGAGGATTGGACCTGTAGCTTACAGGTTGGATTTGCCGTCTGAGTTGGCAAATCTTCATGATGTCTTCCATGTGTCTATGCTGAAAAAGTGTCATCCCGGTACGGAAAAGATTGTAGATCCAGAACCGGCGCAGCTTAGAACAGATGTGTCCTATGTAGAAGGACCAGTGCAGATAGTTGATCACCGGATCAAAAAGCTTAAGAACCGTGAGTTATCTTTAGTGAAGGTTTTGTGGAGGAATCACAATATAGAGGAAGCTACGTGGGAGCTTGAATCAGAAATGCGTAACAAGTTTCCTTTTCTCTTTTAGGAATTTCGGGACGAAATTCTTATAAGGGAGGGAGATTGTTACGACCCGCGTTTCGTTTTGTAAGTAAGTACCTTGGTTAGTGTATAATTGAACTAGTTATGTTGAGATGAGTACCTGCTTTTGTTAATAGTGTTTTGAGCTTTGAGCTAGTGTTAATGTATCATTAGCTTGTTTTCTTGTCCTGAGGTTGAGTACAAGTTTGTGCTTAATCCGTTGCCGAAGAAATCATGTGAAACAGACCTACGAGTAAAAAGATATGAGCTTTTTAGTGTGCAGGGACCTATGTGTAATTTCGAAAAGTTTTTGGGTAATTTATTTTCGGCCCCCTGGGCGCCCTGCCTTATCCTTTTCCTTGGTTTTCCTTTATCTCTTCCTTAGCCGACTACGGGATGAACGAGCGTTCATTCCCTTCGTTACCGCTGGACAGAAACAGGGAGAGAGCGAGTTAGAGAGGGAAGGTTGGGCGAGCTAGCCGTTCTCCACCGTTTTTCTTCGATTCCCCATCTTCTCCAGCCAAAGCAACCCGCTGCACCTTCTTCCTTCTTCTTCACCTTCTTCTTCCTCCTACAGCCATGAAGAAGACGACCATGGAGATGGTCTAGGGAGCGAACGGTGCTTCCCCCTCCGCTCTTTCTGCTTGCCAAGTGCTTGCTAGGTCAATCCGAAGCTATAGGAGTGATTCGGGTAAGAATCGTCCACCGAATCGACCCCAATCTTCTCTTTCTTTTCTGCAATTTCCGCCCCTGCGCAGGTTGCACGACGTGCAAATCCGTTTTGCACGGCGTGCAACATTGCAGATAACTGATATAGGGGAAAAATCCGTTTCTGCGCAGGTGCACGGCGTGCAAAGTCAGTTTGCACGGCGTGCAAAGTTGCAGATAGCGGAACGAGTTTCAGCCCAGGTGCACGGCGTGCAAATCAGTTTGCACGGCGTGCAGGTCAGTTTGCACGGCGTGCAAGTCAGTTTGCACGGCGTGCAAAGGTGCAGAAAAGCAGATCAGAAGTGCACTGAAGGTGCACGACGTGCAGCCTAAGTGCACGGCGTGCACGTTGCTGTAAAGGGCAGAATTAGGCGTGTTTGTGGACGTTTTTCGGTGTATACGAACACACCGAAGTGGGTGAGTGGCAGTTCATTTAGAAATCATTATTTAACTCATTTAAATGTGTATTTGCTTCAGTAATAGTACAATAAGTTCATTGGAACTTGGAATGCGTGATATGAATGATGGAAAAGAGGAATTTCTGTGTTATATAGTTGTAATATAATATCTCTGTTAAACTGTTTATCTGTTAAGTAATTAATAGAATAGATGCCCTAACACCGTAGAACCCCAAAAGTGGTATCTGCAGCTTTGGGGTGAAACTCGTGTTGCAACATCATCCGTGCTTGTGTCGCGGACAAACGAGGAAAGAGAAAATGCAGTGTCTAACAACAATCGTGCTTGTGTCACGATGGCACTGGGCAAGGAAAAAGGAAAACACGGTTATCTAACACCATTCGTGCTTGTGTCACGAAGGTAACCCTGTGACTCTCCGCCGGTGTACTCAGGTTTAAGGAGGAGTCGGGTGCACTCAGAGTAGTGCTTGAGGCCGTAGAGCCTATGTTTCTAGCCAGCGAGCCAGTGTCCCTGTGGCAGAACAGGGCTGGCGTCAGACTTAGCATTTCCCGGGTGTGTCGCTAAGTCTTGTACGGTGGGATCGTAGCATGGACTTGTTACGGATCTTTATATGCAGAGTACACTGCATATATTTAGGGCATAACAATAAAATGAACGAGTATTCACTTAGGATTCACAGTAAATTTATGAATCAGTCTATTTATCTGAAATATCTGATGATGCATAGAATTGTGATTATTATTTGAACATCTGCTATGTCAATAGAATTGCTCTGTTTAAACTGTATATCTGTTTATTTTCAGTTAATGAACCTGACGAGTTGTTTATTGATAGCTAAGTGAAATGTTATTCACTGAGCGAGTAGGCTCATACCTCTACTCAAAACATTTTTAGGTCAACAACGGCATCAAGGATCAGAAGGATCGTTTCATCCTAACGCTTAGTTGATATAAGGTTTGTAGTTAGTTTAGTTAGAGGTCTCTTAGTCCATTCCCCTCGATCCTCGGGACAAGGTGTGAGTGAGAGAGAAAATGTGTACACAGATGTAAATTAACTGTTATGCTTTATTTTATGTTGAGCCATGCAATATGCTGTAGACTCTGTTTGTATCTTCTATCAGTTTAATAGAGAAGTTTCTGCAGTTTGTTTAGTTCTTGTTTACAGCTTAAACTTGATTATCATTTAAATGTCTTGAATTGTTTTAAAAGGTGACGAATGGTTGGTTATGTGTTAATCCCACCTGTCGTGCCCTAATTTCGTGGTTTGTGGCTAAAGTGAAATTGGGGTGTGACAACTCTATTGTAACATCCCAGGATTTGAGGCCTCGGATAACATGATCTTAAAAGGAATGATTGGACTACCCATATCACCAAGGTGCACCTCCTTTTCCGGGAGCCCATCACTAAGAACTCCATAGTTAAGCGTGCTCAGCTTGGAGTAGTACTAGGATGGGTGACCAGTCGGGAAGTTGATCCTGGCTTGCGCGTCAGTGTGGACAAAGTGCGCAGTTAAGGCTAGTGGTGGTTTGTGGGGCCAGTCGTCATTCCTGAAACTCTACTAGAGCCTTGGGCAGTGGGCCCGGGCGTTACAAATGGTATCAGAGCCAGGTTCCCCTCCAGTAGGTGGGGCCCACATGGGCATGGCATGCCAGTCTTGAGCCGTGAAGTCCAGGCAAGTTGGAAAGGGCTATCCATAGTGACGAGATGGAGCCGCCCTTGCACTGGTAGCCGTGGACGGGAGCTGGGTGTCCATGGGCCATTGTGGGTCTGCACTGAAATGGGGTCAGATTATGATGCCTTATGGTTGAGCCTTGACGAGGTCGTCAAGAGTCTAAGTGGGGGAGATTGTAACATCCCAGGATTTGAGGCCTCGGATAACATGATCTTAAAAGGAATGATTGGACTACCCATATCACCAAGGTGCACCTCCTTTTCCGGGAGCCCATCACTAAGAACTCCATAGTTAAGCGTGCTCAGCTTGGAGTAGTACTAGGATGGGTGACCAGTCGGGAAGTTGATCCTGGCTTGCGCGTCAGTGTGGACAAAGTGCGCAGTTAAGGCTAGTGGTGGTTTGTGGGGCCAGTCGTCATTCCTGAAACTCTACTAGAGCCTTGGGCAGTGGGCCCGGGCGTTACACATTTTTACTCAACCTCTAGGATTCCCTTTCAGAGTCTTATCCCTACAGTGAAAAAAAGGCCACCATCTCATTATGCAACCCATGTGTCGTGTTGGTCTTCCCAATCTGGGGCCTGACCTCATATGACGTTCCCAATCTGGGGCCTGGACTAATCTCATGTGACCTTTCGAATTCGGGGCATGGTCTAACCTCATATGACCTTGCCAATCTGGGGCATGGTCATACCTCATATGACCTTCCCAATCTGGGTCTTGGTCTAACCTTTCCAATCTGGGGCCTGGTTTTTGGACATAGCCATGGCTTTTTCATTTCCTTCCATTCAAACTTCCAGAGTTGGTATGCTGGGTTCAAGCAAGTTATAAGAATATACTTTCTTATAGCCATAGTCACTTTTATAAACTGTAGGAAATAAAATTCATCCTAACATTTAATTTCAAGCAATCGGTAAAACCTCTAAAAACGTCATGAAACTAAGAGGTTATTCATAGGCATAACCACATACCTTGATCAAATGTACTTGATGTCCAAGAAAGAGCAATAGGGAATAACCAATCAAGCAACTAAGAAATATCTGAAAGTTAAAGCAATACACCATGTATCATTATTTTATCCAAATCATCACTAAGACTGACTTGGCTCTCAAGTTAAGGTTTTATTAGGGTTTTGGCTTTCCAATCCTTAATTACCACTTTTCATGCTCTTTTATCTTACAAACCCTAATCTTATCTTTTTATGCACTTTTAATCGTAAGGAAACCCTGATTATCCATTTTATGCATTATTTGATCCAAGTTGTTCTCATTATCAATTTGGGTCAATCGTTGACTAACAAGATTCATTGAACATATTAATATCATTGAAATCTAAAGATTTGGGTTCTTATGCATTAAACACATTAATGTTAGAAACTTTTAAACCATTTTAGAATGCTAAACATATTTAGGCCTTTAAACTATTTTTATTAGAAATATAGCATTCTCTAGATCAATTTTCATATATAATTTGTCTTTATCTGAGTTACCAACATTAGTGCGCGGAGTGTTTCTCTCTCTAAGATCATGGGCTATGATCCATCTCTTGTTCAGGCGCGGAGCTTGATGGCGGGCGCGGATAGGGCGGGTTCCGCCGCCCTGTCCTCCACCCTGGGTGGTGGCAGGACGAGGCCTTTGGAAGGGGTGGTGGATCCTTCTATGGATTTGGCGGTTGGACGCGCTTGGGCTGCGCTTTTGGCGAAACCTATGGAGATCGAGGGGCGGTTCAAACCCCTTCTGCTACCGGAGGATAGGAGGACCCCTGTGTTCTTAGACGGGGACTTAAGGCCGTGGATGGAGTTCTCCGAACCAGTGGTCAAAGCTATGGATGAGTTTCACAAGTTTTCCGCCATCATTCAGGTGCTTGGTAGGGCTGATCGGCTGGACCAGCTTTACAGGTGGATGTTGAGAGCGTGGAGGCCTAAGGGTGAGCTGCAGCTTTCTCCTTTGGCAGGAGGGCTATTCCTCGCTCATTTTTCCTCGGCTGAAGACATAGAGGTTGCCCTGGAGCAGGGCCCTTGGTTCTTCGACAACAAGCTTGTTCTATCTCGTAGGTGGTCTCCTGATGCTGATCTCAGGCATGCCTCTCTCACGACTACTCCGGTGTGGATCACTTTGCCTGAAGTTGGTAAACACTGGACCAGGAGAGCGATCTCGATTATCGCTTGTGGGGTTGGGGAGCCGAAGGTCATTGACTTCCTGAGCAAAGGCAAATATGCGGGAGCGGCGCAGATTTGTGTGGAGATCGACGCCAGTAGAACCCCACCTCCGGTGGTGATGGTAACAATGCTGGATGGGAAAGCCCTGGAAGTGAAGGTGATCTATGACGCTCTCCCGGAGAGGTGCGGAACCTGCAAGGTGTTTGGACATTCCCCCGGACAATGTCATGGAGATAGGGTGACCCTGGTGCCACCCCCCAACAAGACGACCCAAGCTGAGCCTCACACCTTCAGAGGCTGGTACCGGAGCAGAGGTGCACAGAGTAGGAGCAGATCGACGGTCCGACAACAGGCGTCTAAGGCAATTCCGGTGAAGGATAGAATGATGAATGGGGGTGATACGACGACGATTGGGGTTAATCATGAAGCTCGGGTGTTCCCGAAAATGCCTGCGGTGGTTGCTGGCGTTATCGTTGAGCAAGAGACAGACAGAAGACAAGCTAGTGTCGAGGAGGCTGGTGAGATTGAGATACCGGAGGACATACTGGTGGCCCTGACGGGTGGTGGCTCAGTAGAGGAGACAGTGGTAAAGGGTAATGGATCGATGGGTGATGGAGTCGGGAACATAGAGGAGATGTACGCTGGACCTTTACAGGATGAGGTTTAGGTAGAGGAGGAGATCTTCGATGATTCAGTGAACCCTTTCCTGGTGCTGATGGATCAGGACATGGAAGAAATTACTCCCCGTAACTATAAGCACAACACGAGGAACAGTAGGGGAGGTGATACTGGCAATCGGAAGAGAGGAAGAGGCAGGAATGGAGGACGCGGAAAACCCCCTGTGATGGGAGGGATGGACATTTAATCCTGATGACCCTTATGGTGTGGAACGTGAGGGGCGCTTCGCTTCCAGGGAAGCAGAGAGTCCTCAGGAAAATCATACTGGAAAGGGATGCATCTATGGTGGTTTGTTTAGAAACCAGAATTCGACGAGAAGTTGCTGACATAGTGATGGGGTTGTTCCCGGGAGGATGGCAGTACTGTTCTAACTTAAATAGCATTGATGGTGGTAAAATTGCTATTGGGTGGAATGCAGTGGTGTGGGATGTACATATGATCCATGAGAGTGATCAAATTGTTACGCTGAGTTGCATTAACTCCGGCGACTTTAATTGCGCGATTTCTGCTGTTTATGGCTCTAACTCTGAAATGGACAGAAGAAGACTGTGGGATACGTTGGTGGACTCGACGCATCAGGCGTTACCTCAGCTGGTGGTTGGGGACTTCAACCAAGTAAGGAAGGCGAGGGAGAAAAGGGGGGGCCTGCCAATACCGAAATCTATTTTGAGTAGATTCAATGATGCCGTCGATGCTGCTGGCCTGTTTGAACTCAACATGAGCGGTGTCCTTATCACTTGGCATAATAATAGAAAACCAGTGAGAAGAATATCTAGCAATCTGGACCGTGGGTTGGTCAATGAAGCCTGGCTGGACATTTTCCCTAAAGCTGCTGTTAATTTGGGTGGTCACCCTAATAATGACCATTCTTGGATGGAGATGATTCTTACGAGACAGATACAACCTAATCGACCTTTCAGATTCCTTAATCATTGGCTGTCTTGGCCTTCTTTTGAGGGGGTGGTCTTAAAAGCTTGGGAGGAAAGGGTTGATGGTAATCCCCTTTTTGTGGTGGCAGAGAAACTCAAGAAGGTCAAAGGTGCTCTTAAGGCCTGGTCTAGATGCTTGGTGGACTTGCCTAATCTTATTAAAAAAGCGAGAGAGGTGTTTGATGAGAAGGTGTCTAATCTCAAATTTAATCCGGAGGACCACCGCTGTATGGAAGAGGAGACTAATGCTAGTATTAGAGTCTTACAGTTGGAAAAGGCGAATGAAATTGCTGGCTGGCAAAGAAGCAGGCTCATGTGGCTGAGAGATGGAGATTGCAACTCGAAAATTTATCAAGCTGCTGTGAAGAGAAATAACATGAAGGACCACATTCATAATCTGGTTAATGAGAAAGGGGAACTTGTTGATGAAGTTTCTAAAGTCGAGGAAATGGCGGTGAGCTTCTTCACGAAGTTATAAAACCAAGAGGTCGATATTACTTTGAATAAGGTGTCATATTTGGATAGAAGGGTTAATGATGTTATGAACTTTGATTTGATTAAGAGAGCAACGAACGAAGAAATAAAAGAAGCTACTTTCTCTATTGGTGCTTCCAAGAGTCTGGGACCTGATGGTTTTAATGCTAAATTCTTTCAGAGTTGCTGGCACATTGTGGGCAGGGACATTTGTAATGCGGTTAGATGGTTTCTTGTTGGTGGTCGGATGGTCCGCCAAGTTAATCACGCTTTCATAAGGTTGATTCCTAAGAAGGCGGGGGCTGCTATGATGAATGATTACCGACCGATTGCTTGTTGTTCGGTGACCTATAAGATTGTTTCCAAGATACTGGCTCACAGATTGAAAGTTATTTTACCTGGGATTATCTCTCCTCACCAGAGTGCTTTTGTGAAAGGCCGTTCTATATCCGATAATGTCCTACTTGCTACCGAGTTTCTTAGAGATTTCTAGATTTAAGGCAGCTCCAAGAAGGCTTGTTTAAAGATTGATCTGTCTAAAGCTTACAATCATGTGTCCTGGGAGGGTTTGTGGAGTTCCATGGTGATGTTGGGGTTCTCCAGTCGTTTTATCAGCATTCTACAACAATGTGTTCATACTACCTCCTTCTCAGTTCTTGTTAATGGTATACCCAAAGGTATGTTTAGGGCGTCCAATGGCCTTAGGCAGGGGGATCCTGTATCCCCTCTTCTTTTCCCGTTATTCATGGAGAATCTGACATGTTTGACTTGCAAGGCGGAAGAGGAAGGGAGGATCAAACCGTTTAAGGTCCAGGGTACCAAAGTCATGAGCCATATGATATTTGCTGACGATCTTATGTTCTTTGTTGCTGCCCATATCAAAATCTTCAGGGGTGTTAGAACCATTTTAAATAATTTCACAGATCTGACTTGTTTGCACATTAGTGATATAAAATCCAAGTGTTTCCTGTCCAAGTCTTGTGATACCAGAAGGGGGAGATTGAAGGAGGCTGTCCAAATGGAATTTGGGTGCTTTCCTACTAAGTACCTTGGAGTTCCCATCTCAGGTGGTGTTGGCAGGGGTGCTGATTTTCAAAGCTGCTTGGATGATTTACGCTTGAAGGTGGAGAAATGGAGTGGTTTGAAGGTGTCCATGGCGGGCAGAGCCGTGCTCATTAAGTCGGTGCTTACCAGTATGGTCAGGTACTGGTACAGGCTTGTGGATTTTCCATACTTCATCCTTGAGAAGTGTCGTGCGGTTATGGCTAACTTCCTGTGGAGTGGTGGGCAGCACTCGGTGGCTTGGTTGGAGGTCGCTCAACCTCGGCATGGGGGGGGGTTTGGGGCTAATCGATCCGGATGACATATAGGAAGAGGCCACAGCCAGAAGAGTGTTTTATTTTTTGATGAAGACTGAGTCTCCTTGGAGCAGATGGATGAGAGGAAGGTATGGCGGAAGTCTTGAAGACGGAATGGAGCAGCAGGTTAACTGTTCTAGAGTGTGGAGAAGAATGTGCTTGGCTTGGCACAACTGCAAACATGACTATAGTTGGACGAATGGGAACTAGATTGTGACTGTGGTGGGTGAACCGTGGAGGTTAAACTGGAACCATCCTCAAGTTTTCTGGGACCAGCTACTGTGGAGTAAGACTCACTGTCCGAAATGGAGTTTTTGCTCGTACAAATCCATTCTTGGTAGACTGGGTACGTTGGACAGAATTAGTAGATGGGGTTATGTGGAGAGCTCGGCCTGTCTACCGTGTCGTCTGGAGGATGAATCACATCATAATATTTTCTTTGGTTGCGGGTACATCAAGTATTTATGGACCAGGTGCTCCCTTAAATTTAATTGGGGTGGTAACCCACCGACGAATATTCATGATAGCATGATGTGGATTTTGGACAAGACAAAATATGATAGCCATATGAGGCGGTTTGCGGGGCTCGTTCTGACAGGTATCATCTATCATATTTGGTATGAGAGGAATAGTAGGAAGCATGGGAAAAAAGAGAGAGACAGAGTACAATGTTTTGATGTCTTTGTACAGAATCTTAACTTGTTGTGTAAAGCGAGCCCGAGTACCCTTGCATGGGTTAAACCTGAGGTCATCCTGATGTGGGGTCTTAAGTGACCGTGCATAGTATACAGAGTGTTTTACTCCTATACTCTTTTTGGTGGTTAGTAATATTTTACCTTATCCAAAAAAAAAAGAGTTACCAACAATTACTTATGATTTTTAAAAGATTAGTCTATATTGGCCAATAGAAAGTCACCACATCAATGATATATATACATTTTATTATATATCTTTTCTTTACTTGTCACGTGGATCCTATCTTGGATCCATTTAGGTGATAAACCCAAACCCTGTGCCTTTCTTCTCCTCTTATCTCGCCCCAAATGCGGAAAGGAGGTCCGTGCCTCCCCTATTTCATCGCATAAATAGGGCTTCACAGATTGCTGTGTGGCGACCTCCCAATCTTCTGGGTCTGCTCGCAAGCCTGCATCCAAGAAAAGGGGGCAATGCCCTTACCAAAAATAGGGTGCGACTTCCCATTGTAGAGAATGCTCATAACACTGAGAAGAAGATCGAGATCTCCTATATTTGTGACTTATTCTTATGGTGATCATCTATTGTGGTCTTATGGACAAGATATGAGCCTTATATAGGTAGGAGGAGTAGGAGCAACCCATTAGTGGCCTGAGAAGGAAACAAGATATTGATGCATCCATTGTTGAGGGAAAGAGAAGACCTTTCCCTAAAGAAATAACTTTTCCTTTTTAATAAAACCCCAATTTTGTAAAGTAATTACATCTCTATGTCAACAACTCCTTTCCCATTATTTTTCTTGTAGGAAAACTTTTATTTCACATTATTCTTTTCTTGGCAGAATATTGGATCCAAAATAAACAATTACTACCCCAAATTTTCCCTTTTTAGCATATTTTAGATAATTAGGTATTTGATTTCTTAGATCACCAAATATCTTAGAAAGTTTTGGTGTTTCTTTCGTAGTCTTGTATTTTGATTATATTTCATCTAAAATTAACTTGGGTAATTATTATGGGCACAAAATATCCTATCTTCCTATTTTGTTTTGCAAAGACCTTTTTGTGAACTTTTGATTATATAAAACATCTCCATCACTTTAAGGATTTTTTTAAAATCCATATCTCTCACATCGTTAATCCTTTTTCTCTCAAATTTTAAGGGAAAGTCCATAATGACATTATATAACTATGGACAAGGTTTGAGACTAAAAACCGAAAACAAAAGATGCTTTTCTTTATATGCAAGTCTTCTCCTTATAAGGCACATTTTAAACATTAACTCAATTTTGTTCTCTTTCTTGTTTTTTTCTTTATTTTGTCTATTCTTTATACTAGAAACCATGTACAAATAAAAAATACTTAATAGTAGCCATCCATGCCACTTTCTAAAGGATTCTACACAAATCTCTGAAGTGCACATTGTTATTATCTATTTTTCTTTACTTTTTTCTTATTATGGGAATTTCTTCTCTCCCTTTTCCTTTTATCTATTATAGGGATAGAAATCACAAAATTCATGCAAAGGGAATTTTGTAAGAAAAACCATTCATTTAAAGAAAATCATAAAAATTACCAATATGTCCCTTTTATTGAAATAATTATATCTCAATTATATAAGTACATGTGAAAAATCAGGTTATAATATCCTTCCCCTCCTATACGTTTTTTTCCTCAAAATTTGACCAATCATGCAAACAATTCAAGATGGGAATTTGTGCATGTCCTTCTTTAGCTCTCATGTGGCTTCATTCTCTCCATGGTGCTTAAAAAGAGCTTTTATCATCTTTATCTTTTGTTCCTGACCTGTCTCACCTTGGTATCTAGTACCCTCATAGGTGACTCAGGGTATGTCAGCCTCCCTAGGAGTCTAATAGGCTAATGCTTAGCACATGGCTCGAACCCTTCACATAGAGATTTTGATGGGACACATGGAACATATTTTTCATCCTACTATATTATGGGGGTAAGGTTAAAAGATAAGAAGCTTTACCAATCTGTTTTAAAATCTTGAACGGACCCACATATCAGGGGTTAGCTTTCCTCTATTCTTAGCTATATCTCAGAGGGGTCATATTTTTAGAATCACATGTTCACCCACAGTGAAGTGCAAGTAAGTCCTCTTTGCATCAGCATACGACTCCCGTCGATCATGGGATTCCTTCAACCCCTGCTCGATCAAAGCAAAAGTTTCAACATATAATTTTAGTACCTTTGACCTCAACATGGTCCTTTCATCGACATCATCCTAGTGAAGCAGTGACCAAAATGGCCTCCCATAAAGAGCTTCATTCAGAGGCATCACGATACTGGCTTGGTAACTATTATTATAAGAAAACTCAGGTAGGGGCAAGTATTGCTCCCAAGATCCACCCCAATCGAGCTCACATGCTCTCAACAAATCCTTTATAGTTTGGATTGTTCTTTCTAACTATCCATCAGTTCGGGGGTGATAGATTGTGCTAAAATTCAATCTTGTATTGAGTTTTTCATGCACTCACTTCCACAGCTTGGAGGTGAACTTAGGGTCACGATCAGAAATAATTAAACTTAGAACACCATGTAGTCGAACTGTTTCTCTAATACATAGTTCAGCTAGGTCTGTCACCTTCATAGTGATCTTTAAGGCAAGGAAATGTGGGGACTTGGTAAGGCGATATACCACAACTCATATTGCATCATGACCTTTATTTGTCAGAAAGTCCATGGTGATATGTTCCCATTTCCTCTTAGGAATATTGGTTGTAGAAACCCACTGGGTCATGGTATTCATCCTTCTCCATCTTACATGCAAGACAACTGGCTACATATGATACTATGTCTCTCTTCATCCCAGGTTGCCATAAATATCATTTTTTAAGTCTTTAAACATCAAGGTGATTCCAGGGTGTACTGTATACTTAGAACCATGTGATTCTTGCAAGATCTGAATCTTCGAGGGGGATCCTCAGGAACTCAATTGTGACTTTTATATCAGATTCTATCAAGAGATGTGTTCTGAGGATCCTTCATCAAGCCTTTCATCTCACTAACTCTAAGTCATCTAACTGGTTTGTTACAAGCTCGGTCAACAAGTCAGGCTTGGTCTACCTTTATTTTGTACCTCAACTCTTGCATCCATCCTTTTGATCACCAAATTCAATCTTATACCCATAAAATTCAAATTCTTCTTGATAATTATATCCTCATTTGAAATTTCAATTTGGCTATTACCTTGTTCACCTAGGTTTCCAAATCATTTATTCAAAATCTTCTCATTAGGGTGTGGTAATACCTCAAATCCTTGATTATCCTAAAAAGGATTTCAACTTAAGTGTTTATTCCTCATATCATTCCCAATTCTAATATGGCATGTGTCTGTATCATCTCTCACACTCATAACAAGATGAAATAAGCATTTGGATGCAGTGCAAATACAAAGTTCATCCCATTCCAAGAGTAGAGATGGTGCATCACACATTACCATTATGATTCCATTTCTAGGTTGAGTCATTCTTCACCTTCCACCATTCGCCTAATTTTATGCATACCTATAGGAAAAACTTTCCTCATAACCTTTGAGTCTTATCATGACACCTATTTATGATCCTTAGTCATTCCTTCAAGGTATCTAGGGTGCCGATACTTTTGGAGTGATATCATCCTTATGCATCTAGAGAGTGCCTCTCACATTTACCCCTTGGGCCACATGAACTCATGAAGGTGGACAACCTCCTAACCCAACAGCCTCAGGCAAAAATAGCCATTACTACCGACCCTATGGTCTTATGCATTAGGGAACAATCAACTCCTACTCTTGTTGGTCTCACCGCTTCTTAACCTTAGGATTGACTAAGGGTTCTATTGTTACTTTAATTTAACTCATCACTCATTTTGCTTGTGGTTCCTTTGATAATATCCCAACATATTGTATCCTTTAGAATTCTCACCCAAATTTCCTTCATCTCTCAAGACACTCATAGTTTTCCTTATGTCCCTTCATGGGAATCATGGCGACCTATCCATCAAGGCATGGCCCCATTCTACGATTCACTTCCATAGTGACTTTTCTTCATGTCCCTTAAAGATGGTCATACTTGGGTATAAAGAATCATACTCAATCTATGTGCTTTTTTTCTTCTTGCACTTAATCTCTCAATTTCTTTTAAGTGGCCTTAATGTTACCTAAATTCTTAAACTAATTTTGCAACTCACTCTTTTAAGAAGGGTCCTTTCCTAGGACAAGATAAAGATAATACTTGGAAGCACCAAGGTTCACAAAACATACTTGAATCCAAAGTTTATATCATCACATGTAGGAATATTTCCTATTATTCTACCAATAAATGTGGCTATAAAGTTGAAAACTTATCAATCCATTTTTGAGTTTTCCATTATGTCATATCCATTCCTCACCTCTGAAGGTTGGACCGGTTTCATACGTACATATGATAGCATGTAGTGCTAGACCAACTAGTGTGAGTGGCTCATCAAGCATATATTACAAGTGGGGTTTCACTTAACCCAATACTTGAGGAGGTTTCATGCTTAATCTCTATGAACTCACTCAACTCTATGAGCATTATATGCACCAGATACCACCACTTCCCCTCTTTGGTCTAGAAGCCTCAAGTTTACCTCCTTAGCGTTGGTCACCCAAACTGCATGACTTAACCGCTCAAGCACGTACCAAACCAACACATGATATGGCTCAAGAGATCCCATAGAGTCCTACACAAGGGCTACTAAATCGAGTCTAAGACTTCACACATCATATTACCATTCCTCACTTCTCAAGGATCTTGAGACTCTCTTTCCCTCACCTAGATGATAGGTACTTATATCATATACACATATATGCAAGCAACCACTTTCTCCATCTCTAGGGATTGGTCCTTCCCAGGACATCCAAGGTACAAGAAGCCTCTAGGGATCATGCATGTAGCAACCTAACTCATCCACTCCGGGTAATCTAGTTTTAAACATATCATACAAATATCTCTTATAATTCCCCATGTATTGGGATCGGGGTTCCCAACCTTCTCTTTTGGGTCCCACTCCCTAATGAGTTAACTTATGACTATTACTAACACTAGGGGCCCCCCTCTTAGTAGACGAGGTTGAGGATCCTACAAATTCACATCTTATTCTCATGTAGCCTATCTTATATGATGAAGCATACATATTTGTGTTATCATATCTTATCTCCAACTTAAAAACTAAAGTCAAATCCTCAAATCCATCTGAGGTCATTATAAAACATATCATCTAACTGCATGGCACTAAAATCCTCATTCATTTCCTCCAATATGCCTATATCATAATCCCACAGGCATTACCCCTCTGTCTTAGAACTAATCATGTTGCCAACCTTGATGTTGCTTACTTCCACGTAGGTGCATGCCTATCTCCTACTAGTATCTGAGTAGGCAAACACTTCTGTTAGGATTCCTACCTAGAGGAGTTTAGACTTTCCACTCACAACTAACCTTCTGATTTAGGGCATTATCTCTCTCATAGGTCTTTTCTCCTTTATAGGGAGAACCCACCCTAGTTTGGCTCACTAAAACCAAAAGTTGCAATTGGGGTCATGCAACCACTTATTGTCTACATTTCATATGCATACTCAGTCCTCCACGTATATGATGCATGAGTAACCTACATCCTTGCATGCATGGAAAAACTAAAGCATCCATATTATTGGGTTCTCTCTTTCGCTATCTATTTCTTACTGTATATTAGGGTGGCACTATTATTTTCCTTCTACTATGCTCATACCCCAGAATTAAGGTTTTGGGTTGAGGTTAGGGTTTACAACATGTACCTTAGGTTTTGCAATCCCTTTGACCCACTGAAGTCGTTTCCCTAACCAGTCCTAGTCCATCTAAGTTTAGCTTTATAGGGGAGAAACCCATGAAACATTTTCTCTTTATCATTATGACCAATTTTATTGTTTGGCACATGATGCCTTAATCCCTAATTTCCATAACTCGAGTACTTAGAAGGAATAAGAGAGTAGATACATGTACCTATGGTTTAGGGAATGAAGAGGGCATAGAACTGACAAAATTAGATGGGAAGTCCTAGGGGTATCTTATTTTGAGTAAAGTCCTCTGTCTTTGACCTGGAAGGAAGAACGGGTATGGGAGTCCTTGTAAGCTGACTAGCGGTGCGGAGGAAAATATTTCCAGCCCCTAGATCATGGTTCTTTATAGACACCATTGCCTTTGGAAAACACTCGAATAATTCCATTGTGGCTCTACATAACTTCTAAAATTTAATAATTATAAGAGGTTAAATGGTAAAACAACTCTGATAGTAAATGTAACCACCCCTTCCCCCGATTATCCCATATTCAGGTGGAACGTAAGGTCAAGGGCCATTATCAATAATACAAGATCACATATTTAACAATTAACCAGAATTAGTTATTGAATTTCACTATTAGAATCAGGTTGGTACAAGACTGATATTACATGATTTGGAATTTCCAAAGTTGCAACATAAATAAAATCTATCTAACTATAAACTCCATGATTACATTATTTTTTCTTTATCTTGTGCCTTTTTTCTGGATATCTGGTTTCATAATATTTGCAAGAGCATTAGATTATCCTAAAACACCAACAAACAAAACATCAGTCAGTATAACGAGTTATACAGGTATGTGGGGGAAATAAAATATTGCATCTAGTGTCACAATATAATCACAACAATTATTGTTATAGAAACAAAATTACCATTTTCTTCATAACTTCTCGACCCATTTTTACTCAACCTTTGGGATACCCTTTCACGGTCTTGTCCCTACAGTGGACAAAAACCCCACCTTCTCAATCTGGAGCCCATGTGCCATTCTGGTCTTCCCATTATGGGGCATGACCTTAGATGACCTTCCCAACTTGGGGCCTGGTCTGATCTCATGTGACCTTCCCAATCTGGGGCCTGGTCTGACCTCATATGGCCTTCCCAATCTGGGACCTTCTCTGAACTTCTCAATCTGGGTCTTGGTCTTTGGTCATAGCCATGACTTTTCATTTCCTTCCATTCAAACCTTCAGAGTTGGTATGTTGGGTTTGAGCAAGTTATAGGCATACTTTGTAGTAGCCATAGTCACTTTATATATTGTAGGAAATAAAATTCATCCAAACATTTAATTTCAAGCAATCGGTAAAACCTTGGAAAATGTCGTGAAACTAAGTGGTTATTCATATGCATAACCACATACCTTGATCTGGTGTACTTGATGTCCAAAAAAGATTAATAAGGAATAACCAATCAAGCAACCAAACAATTTTCCTAAAAGTTAAAGCAATACACCCGTGTATCATTATTCTATCCAAATCATCACTGAGACTAACTTGGGTCTCAAGTTAAGGTTTCATTAGGGTTTTGGCTTTTCAAACATTAATTACCACTTTTCATGCTCTTTTAGATTACAAACCTTATTCTAATCTTTCATGCAGTTTTAATGTTAAGGAAACCCTAATTCTCCATTTTATGGATTATTAGACCCAACTTATTCTCTTCATAAAAAAGGGTCAATATTTGACTGACAAGATCTATTGAACATATTAATATCATCAAAATCTAGAGATTAGGGTTCTTATCCATTAAAAACATTAAAGTTAGAAACTTTTAAACACTTTTAGCATCCTAAGCGTATTTAGTCCTTGAAACTATTTTTATTAGAATCCTTGCATTACCCTGATCAATTTTCATACATAATTTGTCTTGATCCAAGTTACCTGCAATTACTTATGATTTCTACAAGATTAGTATATATTGGCCATTAAAAAGTCGCCAGATCAACAATATAGATATAACTTTTCTTTTTATATCCTTTCTTTCCTTATCACGTGGATCCTATCTTGGATCGATTTATCTAATAGCGCAAACTCGATGCCTCATTTGTCCTCTCATCTTGCCCCAATTGAGGAAAGGAGATCTGTGCCTCCCCTGTTTCACTGGAGAAACATGACTCCGTAGATAGCTCTGCAAAGACCTCCCTATCTTTCGGGTCTGCTCATGAGGGTACAAGAGAAAGGACAAACACACTTTCTCCTTCCCACCACATTGGAACCATTATCTCTGGGCTCAAGAGTCAACATCCAAGAAAAGGGGGCGATGCCCTTTCCAAAAACTGGGAGCAACTTCTCATTGCAAAGCACGCTCATAACACGGAGAAGATCAGGATCTCCTAGATTCATGACTTATTTGTATTGTGATCTTCTACCGTGGTCTTATGTAAAAGATCTCGGCCTTATATAGGCAAGAGGAGTAGGAGTAACCCATCAATGGTCTGAGAAGGAAATAGTATATCAATTCATCCATTGTTGATGGAAAGAGAAGACCTCTCTCTAAAGAAATAACTTTTCCTTTTTAATAAAACCCCAGTTTTGTAAAGTAATTACATCTCTCTGTCAAAAACTCATTCCCATGATATTTATGGGAGAACTTTCACTTCACATTATTATTTTCTTGGAAAAATATTGGATCCAAAGTAAATACTTACTAACCCAAAATTTTCCTTTTTATCATATTTTAGATAATTATATATTTAATTCCCTAGATCACCAAATATCTTGGAAAGTTCTAATTTTCTTTCATAATCTTGCATTTTATTATTTTTAATCTAAAATTAACTTGGGCAATTATTATGGACACGAAATATCCCATCTTCCTTTGTTGTTTCACAAGGAACTTTATGTGAACTTTTAATTAAATAAAACATCTCTATCACTTTAAGGATTTTTGTAAAATCCATATCTCTCACATCTTCAAATCCTTATTCTCTCAAGTTTTAAAGGAAAGTCCATAATGAAATTATCTAGCTATGGACAAGGTTTGAGAGTAAAACTCAAAAATAAAAGATGCTTTTCTTAATATGCAATTATTCTCCTTAAAGGCATATTTTATGCATCAACTCAATTCTTTTCTCTTTCTCATTTTTTTGATTTTCTTTATTTTGTCTTTTTTTTCTACTAGAAACTATGTGCAAACAATACTAATTAATAGTGGCCACACATGCCACTTTCTAGTGGATTCTACAAAAATATCTCAAGTGCACATAGTTATTATCAATTTTTCTTTACTTTTTGCTTATTATGGGAATTTCTTCTCTTATTTTTTCCTTTTATCTATTATTGGGAAAGAAATCACGAAATTCATGCAAAGAAAATTTTATATGAAAACCCATTCTTTTAAAATAAAGCATACAAATTGCCAATATGTCCCTTATATTGAAATAATTGCATCTCAATTATATAAATACATGTGAAAAACTAGTTTATAAAACTTATGCCGCTAAACATATTCATGATGTTAGAGATACTTATACTACTAGATTTCTTGTGTTGTTAGCAAGGCATAAGAGGATAGTTAGGATAGTGATGGAATTTGTTATTTAATTCTATCTTATGAAATCTGAGTAATCATTGATAGAAGAAATAGGTCTATCTATTTCTTGTATATACTCTGATAATCATATTTGTTGCTAAGCCTACTTGCATAACTAGCTTTGTATGCTTGAACTATTCAATCAGCTCAATGGTTTATCAAATAGTAAAACTTCTCAGTCTACTTACTGTTAAATAATCTGTTGTCATCAATATCTATTGGAGATGGTTATATCTCTCACTGGGAATGGGTCTCACCTCGTGGGTCACCACATCTTTTTTGGTGATCAAAAGGAGTGACAACTAACTTGGAAGCAAGGAGAATCTAAGGTGATGGATCTTAGAGATAGTAGTTTATTTGTCTAGTTTGTCCTAGAGTCGTCCCTGCACTCTCAGGTCTGGGTGGAAGGTTTATATACGATGTTTTGATTGAATCGAGCTTTTGACATCATGTTGATGCTTGTATATGCATAATATGTGGATAGTGTTTCTTTGTAAAGTTTATGTTGTAGCCAAGTCTACAGAGCAGTTCTAAAAGATATTAGTCGTTGTATGAAATAAAGCAAGATGTTGGGTTCTTATGTAAGTTCCCTGAGTATTTTGGTAATGTTGAAATCATTTTTAATTTACCCTCATTTCTGGGTACATGTTTATTTAGTGAATATTCATGTTTTATATTTTGAGTAATCTCGTTTAGTGTAACATGTTCTCACAAGTTGGTATTAGCGCGTTATGTTCTCTAAGTCTATAGGATCACTAGGACTTAGGACTAGGATGATGTCTAAGTTAGGAACATGACATAAGACAATGGTGCATACCGCCTAATCTCAGTACTTGGGTGTCCTGGCTAGGTATTCAATCATTAAGGAAATGGTAAGCATGGAGCTCTTAGATTGTTATGTTTTTTATTACTCTGAAAAATTAGTCATGTTGAGACAATCTAAAGGGCATAATGAAAAAGGAATCATGGTGCAAATATCTCAATGTTGCCCTAAAAGAAGATGGGAATTATATCATAACATATCAAAACTTGAATGTTTGGTAACTCTAAGGGAAAGCTACAACACCACAATACCTAATTATGAATAAAAATAAGCAAAAGAGGAGTTTTTAAAGCTATAATTCAAGAAGATAATAAAGTAAAAGATAGACAAGTTTGTGCTGATAAAGTGATTCATGGTATGAAATTCACATAAGATGGAGAAAACTCTTCTGATAAGTATAGTATGAGAAAATGAATGAGAACAATGATAAATGAATAAAGTGGAACTTGAGTTAATCTCAGACCAACCTATGTGTGTAAGAAAGTGATAATGTAAACTCTTTATGACTTATGAAGAAATTACGGGAGATGATCACAATTTGATAAAGAAAATGTGAAATATGATGATCTACCTCTTGATAAGTGGTTGAAAAACATGACAACATGAAAAGGAGTACTCAAGAATGAGGAACATTTAATGATAAAAGAGCAGTGAGATACGATAATCTTAATAATTCCTATGCTAACGACAAGGAACCCATGTTGAAAAAGGTAAGATGACACATAAAAAGTGTAACCTTCATGGGGAAATGTAGAATTGGTTACCCTTTATTGGTAATTCTGGGAAGTTCTGTTGTGTTTTGGGAGTGTGCTTTCCTTTATCTTATCTTCTTTTGAGGGGTAACATTCAAGTGGATCTTATACCACTTGGTACATGTGGATTCGTTGTAATCATAGGGGTAGATATCTTGATATAGCATGTGGTTACTTGGCCTATGGTTCCAAGAACATAAAGTGTGTGATGAGTATGCTTTTGATCCTTCTAATAACTAGGAAGTCTCCTCTTACATGTATTCAAATTTTCTATGTTCATGAAAATAAATGAGATAGGGATGTGAGTTACTTATAGAACATGAGGTGGATGCCAAGGTAATGAATCCTAGTATCCAGTATGTATCAACAATATGGGGAGTATGTAGAGGTTGGAGATGTTTATAGAATAAACTTTCCAAGCGTTCCTCTCCCAGAGAGAGAGAGAGAGAGAGGGAGAGAGGGAGAGAGAGAGTTAATGATGATCCTCTAAATGTTGTTTGGAAGGAAAAAGAGTGATTCTATAATTCTGTCTAAGGTCTGCTGATAGTTGGGAAAGACCACTATCAAGGATATATGGTTTGTTGATCAAGAAACATGTGCTACCATGTTACTTTAACATTAACCTAGCATTAGAATATCAATGGATAAGAATTATAGTTGATAAAATAAGTTAGATGACCATGATGAGTTTAGAGTTATGTCATTTAGACTAACCAATGTATAAACAAAATTCATAAATAAGAGGAACAGAGTGCTCAGGTCATGTCTCATAAATGTGACAAGCTTTGAATGATGACATCTCAAAGTATTTCAGAGATGGTGAGTTGCATGCTTAACATCTTTGCTAAACCTTAAGAATGTTAAAGCAACTATACTTATGTGTGACAAGTTCAGCAAGAGTAAGTTGGGGGTTAACTAGAGTATCCTCTTGGAGTTATGATATATTTTCTAAGTATGTTGTGTAAATCCTAGTAAGGTGAAGACAATGTTGTCACCCTACCCCTAACAAGGTCAACTAGGAGGTTATATTTGTTAATGGTTGTAGACAAATGTATGATTCTTCAACTAAACAGACGACCACTCCACCATTGGGATGATTGAAGAATATTCTAAGAACATATGCCTTATAGTTCTTGACAATTAGGGGATGATCACCTGATTGATTGAGTTTCTAATTACAACAACCAATAAAGGAGCATAGATATGAAACCTTGTAGAATTACACATGAAAAGAGATACATGATGTTCCATGTTTGCTAAGAGCCCACACGTATGGCCTCTAAGTGATGTGTGGTTCAATAAATAGAATAGTTTAGTACGACAATTAGAGTCCCAAGTTGAAAGGTACTACCAGACCTGTCTAGGTAGCACAACAGTTCTTATGTTGAACTAAGGTGACACATGCAGGAGTTGAGGGAGAAGAATATGGATTCTATGAGAATGATGTGACATCACCATGAGATGAAAGTAACAATGTGGAAGATTGTGGATGAGGTGCATGGCAAGTACCCATATTTGTCTATCTTGGATTTTGGGGGCAAAATCCCTGTTAGGAGTTTATGGTTGTGAAACCCTAAACCTTGATTTTTGGTTAAACATGCTTAATCATAATAATGAAGTTCTCTAAACCTTAATCTAACCTTGTAAAGTGTTTTGAAATCACATGACAAGCTTAGTTTCTAGTTTTATCCAATTTGAACATTGTTTGTACAAGTTATGCAATTTTGTCTACATTTTGGCCTTTTCCCCAATTTATCCAAATGAGGGGTTTTATTTCCAATTTTGTCACATGCATTATGTTCTTTGGATTTTTTCTCATCATGATTGAGCTTGTTGATCCATGGGGAGCTCCATTGTACCATGGTTTGGTGGATTTACCCTTCTAGGGTTCAACTAGGGTTTACCCCCCCAGATGAGCCACCTTCAAGGCCAATAGTCGAGGGTCCTTCTATTAGGTGAACAACCATGGTCATCTACCAGTGGTGACAACCAATGGTGACCTATAGATGGTCAGGAGGTTGATGGTTTTTTCTTTGAACCCAGTGGACTAATGTTTCACTAAAAATGGATCGTTGAACCATGGTTCATGACCTTTTGAGATAGAACCTCAACAAATGATGGTTTGGGAGGGCCAACAACCAATGACCTAGCAGTCCCCAACAGTAGGTAGACCTTATGCTTGCATGTCCATGGAGGTCCTAAGCCATGGACACATGGAAAGTAGCTTGGACACGTCATGCTTTGCTTCTTCCGTATCCATAAAACTTTATATACTCCTTCCTTAGCCCCCAAACGATAACTTTAGTTGCGTATCTCTTCTCTCCTACCTGGATCTTGATCTTCCTTTCTTGGTTGTGGAAGGGGCTCCCAAGGTTGAAGAAGGTGACTGACCTTCTTGTTGGAGCAAGTAAAGCTTAGATCTACCCATTTCTAGAGTTTGTGAAGCTACCTTAAGGTGTTTTCGACCAAAACGATTAAGTTTCTCCTTCTCCTTTCTTTTTTTCCATCTATTCATCTTCCTCCTACCTTCTTCCTAGACTAAAACATGGCCTATCATGGTAAAACTTGCTCTAAAACTCAAAAACCCTATTTTTTCATGCTCCTTATTCATAGGGTTTGCTTCTTTTGTGGAGAAAGGTGCTAGATGGCTGAGTTCAGAGCTTATTCTTGGGTTTTCTACCCTCCTTACTCGAGTTTTCTGGCTGATCAGAGCCTATTTATCTTGCTAGAGGTAAGTTTTGTAACACTCTTCACTTTTAGTGCTTACTACAAGCTTGCTTTCTCATCTACTTTCTCTAAAACAAAGATCTACGCACTTAGAAGCTATGTTTGCTTAGGGTTTCGATTTTTATGGTGTTTCTTGCTTAGTTTTCAGCTCTAGATGAACCTTAAATAATGTGCACGTCCTTCCTAAGGTAGAGGAAGACTTAGTTTAGATTGGTAAGAAAACTTATGGTGCTAAGAACCTATCAAATGATGGTCTCTACTTAGGCTTCTAGGATGTTTTCTACTTTACTCATGAACCGATGGTAGTGTCCTTGTGACAACTGATGGTGTTGTCTTCTTAACAATCAATGGTGGTGATCCATGGAGACAACCGATGGTGTCTACCAATGGTCACACCTTAGGTCAGCTATAGGATCCTTTAGGAGCTTATCAAATGATGGTCTGATGCCCTATAGATGGTGTGAATCGATGGTGGTTTTAGTCCAACATTTGATGGTGAGAAAGGATGGTAGTGCTGACCCTATCAACTGATGGTGAAACAATGCATCAAACCTGATGGTGGATCAATTTACTACAATCAATGGTGAATCTAGATTTCAAATGTTGCTTCATTTTAGCCCTATACTAATGTTTTCTTGGTTCAATTGATTCAATGGTTAAGCCTACACACCAACTGATGATTTTGAATAATGAACTTGATCCAATTGTTGAGAATGTATGCTTCAAAATCCAATGGTTTGTAATGAAGCCTATATTATCATATGTTAGTTCTAATAATCTGAATTTGATGGTTTCCTCTATGTGATCAACCTAAGGAGCTTGTCTGTTGACAATGGATGGCCTATTTTTAAATAAAAAACCGATGGTGAGTTTTACCCCTACAACGAATATTACCCTTTGTGTTATTAATCAAGGGATTACTAGGGTTAGATGATGACTCTTTCTAGATTACAACTTAATGACTTCATAGGTGTTTTTTTTCAAGGTGTTTACTTATGTAATCAACCAATGGTTATACCTTCTCAATAATCTAATTGTGTTGGGTTAATGCTTGTGGTATGATTCAAATAATGTTGGAACCGATGTTGGTTTGCCCTTACTTTTATAATATTACCTTTGCCCTCATATTATTATAATTGATAATCAGCATAATGAATTAATGGATAACCCTAATGAGGTATAGCTTGTTACACCTAAACCTAATGCAACCAAGTGATGGCGATTGATCATGAAAAACCCTCTTCAATGATTAATAGAATCATGGAGTGCTCTCTTATTGTTGAATTAACCTTAGTATGCTACAATCTAATGGTTACACATAGAGCTATGCATCGATCGATACTTGAGGTTAGTATTGGATTTTAAGGTGATGCTTAACCTTATGCATCCATAATCTAATGAAGATGACGTGAGTTAGGGTTTGGGTATGAGTGCTGATTTGTAACTTTAAAGTAACTTAACTTATTAAGCCTAATCCCAAAGTAAATAGACGATGGTGGTTAAACATGCTATCCTTACTTTAATCATTATTATAATAATGGAATATTCTCCTAATGACGTTTTAACAATAATGTATTATTGGTGATTATCATAGACTTCCTGCATATTGATTGAATGAAGGAATTCTCTTATTGCTATGATAACCCTACATCGTTATCCTGTGAACATCTTTTAATTACTTAATGCAACATCATGTTGAGCATATGTAACACAAGTATAGTGATGCTTGTGAAGCCTTATTATAAGGCATGGAAAGATAATAATGATCTTGTAGGAAATAATGTGATGGTCTGAATGACCTTTGGGCATGGTTGAGCCCTGAATGAGGTGTCATCCTCTTATGTTGACAAGGGTTGATACCCGATATGATATTCTAATATGGATTTATATCCTGGGATAGTATGATGAAAAGTGTAGTCTCATGAATGACAAGTGAATAGTACCATGTGATGATGAGATGAGGAACAATAAGTCTCATATGTTTTATATCTTCTAAAATAGTCATATGTTAACACCTGCTAGAGATGAATTAGGGTTTGTATGTCCACTTGTTTGATGCAGCCTTAATTCACCTAATTGGCAATAACTAATCAAGTGAAACTCTAATCATGTAGTGCCCTATTCCATATAACCATTTCAGTGTTAGAACTTGCTGGTGGTTAAACGAGTTGTTCCTGTGGGAATTCATAGTGCATATTTTTGAATATGTGGGCGTGCAAGTCAAGTACCTCCTTGCGTCCAGAATTGAAGGTTATAGAGGATGTCTATGGTTATGGCTCAGATATTGTGAAATGTGAAAGGTAATAGTATAACTACAAAATTCCTCTTATAGGATGGCTGTAATGACCCCACCCCTCAGCAATCCCCATTTAAGGAAGGATAAGAAGCTGGTGCCGTTATCCCAAAATATGATCAACTGGTGTTGCAAATAACAAAAAATAATTTATAAATTCTACCACAACTAAGCTTAAAGTAGGATAAAATTATTATTTTCACATACCTTTCAAAATTAGGAGTTTTGAACTTTACACAAAGTAGACTTCTATCTATCTAAATCCTCCTATCTTTATTTAGCTTTATTCTTCCAATGTCACTTTAAATATTCAACCACTTTCATATATCCTAAATTGTTGACAAAAAAATGTCGGTTAGTATAACAAATTATACTAGTATGCGGGGAAAACAAAACCTTGCACATATATTGTAAAAACATATTGCAACAAAATTATTTCTTAACAGATCAAACTTTACGTCTTAAACATAACTACTCAATCCTAACATATCCTTGCCTTTGTGTTGTTCCTGTAGTGGACATGGATCTTACCTTTCTCATATGGTAGATCCCAAATAACCCCTTTGATCCTACCCTTCAGGTAGACGAAGATATAGAGCTGTATAGTTGTATGATCCTACCCAAAGGTTGACCAAACATTGACTCATGATAACTTGATGATCCTACCCCAAGGGTAGACCCATGACTAGGTCATCCATCTCTCACAAGTACTCAAAACTATAGAGGAGGACTAGGATATGAGCTAGTCATGCACACATATATTTATGGTGATAGCCATAGTCACATTATAGTTGCATGAAATAAAAGTCAACCAAGAAGTTAATTTCAAGCAACTGGTAAAACCTCAGAAATCACCGTGAAACTAGAGAAATTAGTCATAAGCATAACCACATACTTGATTAGGAAGCCTCAAAACCAAGAAAGATAGCTAATCCAATCAAGAAGTCCAATCAACTGAGCCAAGCAATAAATCAAGCAACTTGATCTGAAAAATATTTATAACACCTAATTGTTATAATCACATCCAAACATCTTTTATGGACTTGGGATTCCAATCTAAGGTTTCTAATACTTATTAGGATTTCCATAGTGTTTCTTAGATCTATTAATCTTTATCCTTTTTAGCTCAACAAACCCTAAAACATCTTTTCTACTCATAAAAACCCTAATTACTCAAATCATCCACATTAAGGGTCTTTTATTCTTAGCATCATCATATCTATGCCCTATTTATGGTTTTTTGTAATTAATACCATTAAAACTCATAATTACCAAAATTAGGGTTTCTACGCCCATTAATGCAGTTTTATATACATGGAACCCTAAATTAAGCGTACTATGTACAAAGATCATCTTTTTTGATCTAATTCTTCCTTTTATTAATAAGAGGTTAATATTCATCTCAAATTATTCAGGGAACATCATTAGATCTAATTATCATCAAAACTTAGGGTTTTAAATTAAGTAAACCCATTAAAGATAGCACCTTTACATACTTTTTGAGGTACAAGTAGATTTAGGTCTTGATAATATTTTTATTGCATTCCTTGCATTCTCCTAATAAATTTTTATATATAATTTGTCTTGATTAGAGTTACCAATTAATTACCATGAATATTGAAATATTTTCAATAGTCTGACCAATCAGATGTTGACACCTCAGCAATCTATATTACTCTAACTGGAACAGGTCCCAGTCTTGTAAGACAATAGGTGTCGTCCATTTCTGTGCCTAGTGCCTGCATGGCTAAGATGTAATACAAGTTAAAAGACAAGAAGGTCCTTACCATGTGTGGTGACCCTAGGGGCGAACCAGTCTTTTTGCCCGTCATAATCTTCCTCCTCCGCTCCTTCTTCTCACGAGCAGAGTTTTTGAGGCAAGTCAACCCCATTAGTTGACTACGTGAGCTTGGGCTCTTGAGTGGCGGGCGAGGGCACAAATTGCTCCGCCTCATCTCACAGAACTTGCTCGTGGGCGCCAATTGTCCAGGGGAAGCGAGAGTAGAGAAAAGGTGGAGGTTAGATCTGTGGTGGGTCTAAAGAAAACCAGAGGAAAGAAGGGGAACATGTGGTCAAATTTGAAGTTGGGGGTCTCTTCTAGTGTTCAAGGTATCTCACACCCCTGTTTGAAGAGGCTAGAGTGCCTTATATAGGCATGGGTGAGCGGGGTCCTCCTTCTATGGGGCCTGCCTCTCCAAAGGAATTGGGGAAAGTCCCCATTCTGATCTAAAGCTGTTAAACCCAGGGTTTCTTGGGTTCAAATCTACCTCCTGAACTGGATGGGAGAGTTTAAATCTATCCATATTGGTCAAGGGGAGAGGGATAGATGTGGGAAGGTTGCCATTACTGTTCCTATCTTCCCAATAGGGCTATAGGTAGGAGATAACCGTGCGCTGTTGGATCTTAGATCCAATAATCCACATCATGTGAGCCTATTAAACGGAAATTCTTATTCGATTCAAAATCGTGACATTTATTGATATTCCTCTCACTTTTGGGATTCTTTGAAAATCCATATCTCCTAATCCATGCTTCTTTATAATCCTAAATTTTAAGGGAAACTCTTTAATGAGTTAAACTACTCGTGTGCAAAGTTTGGAACCAAAACTTGAAACTAAAAGAGAGTTTTCTTCATATGCAAGTCATGGACTCTTAAGGCATGTATTATTCATTAAAACACATATTTTCTCTTTCTTTTATAATCAATTTTATTCATTTTGATTCCTTTTCTTATTAAAGAAATTTTGTAACTGAACACTAATCAATAGTGGTCATCCATACCTTTTTTTAGAGAATTATACATAATTCTCTAATATGCAAACAATTTACTTTTATTTATTTTCCCTCTTCCTATTATAGGATTTCTTTTAGTTCTTTTTTTCCTTTTTATCATTATTGGATTTATCAATCAATACGAATCACAAAATCATGCATCCAAGGGAAATATTGCAAAAGAATCCATTCTTTGAAAACTAATCATACAATTTTCCATTAAACACCTTTTATTTGAAAAATTGCATTTCAATTCATACAAGACAAAAATTGAGGTTATAACATCCTTCCCATCATATAGGAATTTTTCCCTCAAAATTCCACCAAACATACAAATGATTTAGGATAAGAGTTTTCCATATCCATCTTCAGCCCTCATGTGACTTCATCCTCTCCATGGTGCTTCCAAAGAACCTTTACCATCTCTATCCTTTACTCCTTATCTCTCTCACCTTGGTATCTTGTACCCTCATAGGTGACTTAGGATAAGTCAACCTCCATAGGAGTTCAATAGGTTCAATGCTCGGTACATGGCTCATGTACTTCACATAGTTCTTCAGATTGGACACATGGAAAACATCATGCATCATATTATACTGAGGGGGTAATTCCAAATGGTATACAACTTAGTCTGCTTCACATTAGTCTGCTTTTCAAAAACACATGCTCACCCACCTTGAACTACAACTTAGTCTGCTTCACATTAGCATGCGACTCCTGTCGATCCTTGGCTTTCTTAAGCCTTTGCTTGATCAAAGAGACTTTAACAGCTTACAGTGTGGTTTCTCTAACCTCCACAAGGTCCTTTCACCAACATCGCCCTAGTAAAGCGGTGATCGACACAACCTCCCATAAAGAGCTTTATACATCCTAATACTGGCTTTGGCTGTTGTTATAACAAACAAACTCATCTAGGGGAAGTTACTACTCCCATGGTCCACCCTAAATGAGAAAATATGCTCTCATCAGACCTTCTAAAGTCTGGATCATACTCTCTTGACTGTCCATCAGTTAGGGGGGTGATAAGCTATGCTAAACTTCAATATAGTATCGAGTTCTTCATGTACCTTCTTCCACAACCTGGAAGCAAACTTTAGGCCATGCTCAAGAATATTTCAACTCAAATTATCAGTGTAGTCAAACTATCACTCTCATGTATATAGTTCAACTGGATCTGTCACAATGGCAGTGGTCGTTAAGGAAAGGAAACATGCTATCTTGGTAAGACAATCTACCATAATTCATATTGCATCATGACCTCTCTTGGTCTTGGGACGACCCACCACAAAGTCCATGGTGATCTATTCCCATTCCACTTGGGAACTTCCAACCATCTATAGCAATCCACCAAGTTACTGGTGTTCAACCTCTACCCTCTGGCATGCGTGACATCTTGCCACATATTCTTCTATATCCTTCTTCATTCCAGGCCTCAAAGGTACTACTACAAAACTTAACCATCTTGGTAGTACCAGGGTGTACAGTGTACTTAGAATCATGAGCTTCTTGCATGACATGATTCTTCTAGGGTGATTCCCCAGAAACCCTAAAACACTCTAGTAGTGGATTTCACCACCTACACTTCCTTAGAGGTGCATCTGAGGTTTCTCTAACAAACCTTTCATCTCATCAAGCTCTGGGCTGGTTAACTAGGTAGTTACCAACTTGGTTTATCGATCTGGTTGTATCTGGATGTTATCCACACATGTCTAGTCTTCCAATGGTTGCAGGTTCCACCTAGCATCCTCCTCCATCCTTCTTCATTGGCTAAACAAGACAACTGCACACCTGAGCTATTTCCAGCTAAGAGCATATTTTATAACATTAGCTTCCCTGAGTAATCGATAATGGTGAAAACAAAAACCTTCATATACTCCACCCGTCACCTTTGTCTTTGGGTTTAGATCTATCCAAGTTAGGAAAACCCTCGAGATCTTGCTTCCATCATCTCGGTTACCAAACCCATATCTGTAACTCATAGAATCCAAACTACTCTAGATAGGTACATCCTCATATTACCTTTGTTCTTTCAAACCATCTATCCAATATATTCTCCAAAGGGTGTGGTACTTCCTATGATCCTCCATTATTGCCATAAAAAAGGTTTCAACTCAAGTATTTACCTATCATATCACTTCTATCCTTAGTATGGCATGCAATTTTTCCTGCCTCTCGCACCCATAATAAGATAAAGTAAGCATTTGGCTGCACTCCAAATACAGAGTTCATCCCGTTTTAAGAGTAGAGATGGTGCATCACACATCACCATTACACTTTCCAGTCTATGTTGAAACATACTTCACATGACTTCGCACCATGAATATCTCAATTCTATGTTTTCATCCATGAGAAGGCTTTTCCGCATCACTTTTGGGTCTTATCATTACTCATATATACAATCCTTATTCATTTCTTCAAGGTCTCTAGGGTGTCGATACTTTTGAGGTGATCTTACCCTTATGAATCTAGGGATTGCCTCTCACATTTACCCCCTTAGAACCCATGAAATTGTGAAGGTGGCCAGCCTCCTAACCGTGGGCCTCGAGAAAAGGTAGATGTTATCTCCCAACCCTATGGTCTTGCGCATTCAGGGAACAGTCAACTCCTACTTCCATCAATCTTATCCCTCCTTGACCAAAGTATTGACTTAGGATTCTATTGTAGTTGGTGGCTCCTTTGTCGATACTCAAGCACATTTCATTTATGAATCTTCACCCATCATCTCTCTGGGCACTCATGGTTTACCTTACATTCCTTCATAGGAAACATGGTGACCTAACTATCTAGGCCTAGCCCCATTCTACTGGTTACCTCCATGGTATCATATCCTTATGTACCTTAGAAATGATTGTACATGGGTCTATAGATTCATACTCAACTATGTGTTCTTGCACTTAGCCTCTCAAGCTTTTATAAGTGACCTTTAAGGTTACCTCAAACCTAAATAAGAGTTGATACTCACTCCTACATGAAGGGTTCATTCCCAGGATAGGGGAAAACTATCACTTGATAACAATAAAGGTCACAAAACGTTCATGCATTCAAGGTTTATATCATCACGTATATGCATAGCTCCTATCATGCTACCCATGCACATGGATAGCAAGTAGACAACTTATTAAACAATTTCTAAGTTCTTTGGTATGTCGTACTTGTTCATCATTCCCTAGGTTGGGCCAATATCATATGTCATCAACTAGGGTTAGTGGCTCATCAATCATATATCTCAGTTCATGTGGGGTTTTCTTTTATTCCAATACATGGGGGGTGTCATGCTTAAACCCCATGAACTTACCCAACCATGTGATAATTATGTGCACCGAGTACTACTACTTCCCATCTTTGGTCTCGAAACCCCAGGCTCACCTATTATGCATCAATTATCTAAATTGCATGCTCAACTGCTCAAACCTATACCAAACCCATGCATGATATAACATAGACTTCTTAACCTTCTTCCACGTGAACAACCCTTAGAGTCCTACACAAGGACAGCCAATTGGGTATGAGGCCTCACTACTAGCTACCATACCTCTTCTGGGTCTTTGGAAGTCTCTCTTTCCTACACCTAAAAGGTAGGTACTCATATCATCTATAAATCTATACTAGAAGCCTCTTTCTATTTTCTAGGGTTTGGTTCCTCTAAAGGCACCTAAGATACGACAACTTCTATAGATCATACATGAAGAAAATCCATACATCTACTCAGGGTCATCTATTCTAGGCAATATCATACCAAACCTCCTCATGGTTCCTCATATCTCAGAGTCTAGGTCTCCAAACTTCTCCATCAGGGTCTCACTCTCTCCTGAGCTAACCCTATAACTGGTCTAAAACTAAAGGACCCTAAGATACACATCCATCCTTGGATGAAACATACTATAAAATCTTATGTCCAGCCAAGATCATCACAAAGCACTGTGCGTATATCTTTCAGTATGCTTATCTCATAAACTAACAGACACAACCCCTTTTGCTTAGGACAAAAACATGTTACTAACCATGATGTCGGTCACTTCTATGTAGGTACATGCCTTTATCCTGCTCATATATGCTCGTTAGGTTTCCTATTCAGTCACCACTAACTGTTGACCTAGAGGTTATACATTACCTATATTTTGATAATGACTTAACCATTCCACTCATATCTATCTAATATGTGTGTTTCAGATTGTTTGCAGGCATTAGGTACATGAAAAGGATCTAAAATCCAAAGCCCTAGAATGGGTCAAGTTCAAGTCAAAATGGCTAAAAGTGTGCGTTTTGGGATTTCTTTGTAAATGAACTTAGAACATCTATGTAATCACTTGTAATGATGATTTGACTTGTAACTTAGAAGAGAAATTTGTTTGGGACAAAATTCACCAAGTGTTAATCACTTTAAATGCAAATTAGAAAATTGATTACAGGCACTTGGTCGGTCGAGTTTCCCTGGCTTGAAACTCGACTGATCATCCTTGGTCGATTTTCTAAAGATTGCATCTGTCAAGTTGTGTTTACACAGAACTCGACCGATCAGGTAACTGGCCATTTCGAGTTTAAATGGTGGGTCGAGTTTTGTCAGGACAAACTCGACCGATCATTTGAATATCAGTTTTGTCTTTTACTTGATCGGTCGAGTTACCCCTATTGAAACTCGACCGATTGCACTATACGGAATTTGCAGAAAAAAGTGATGTGACCGTTGGTGAGTGTTTTGGGCAAAAATAGAGTCGTTTCCTTGAACAAAAAATGGCTATTTTTGCATCCAAGTGTCCCACAACTTAAAGGGCCACCCTCAACTATAAATAGACCCCCTTGGAGCTCATTCTAATCTGCTCTACCATTGCAAACTTGGTGCTAAGCATAGTTGAGATTGTTCCAAGCCCTTGAGCCCCTTTCTCTCTCTACCTTCAAGATAAATTCGTGAGCTATGAGTGAGTTAGGTCCTTGTGTATGAGAGCTATTCCTTCAATGATGTAAAGCTCTCCTCTCTCCCTTCCTACCACATATTCCCTTTGAAGATTGATTGAAGCTGCTTCTCCAAGTGAAAGAGAAGTGGATGCTGCTCTTCTCCGAGTGAAGGTGAAGATGGTTGCTGATCTTCAAGAGTGAAGAAAGCTAGATGCTCCAGATCTCCTAGTAAAGGAGAAACGTGGAAAAGCTCTCCAAGAGAAGGAGAGGTGCAAGGCAAATCTCAAGTAAGGTGGGTAAATCCTGCAAGGATGAAGACTAAAGTAAGAGTGGGTAAGTCTTTTGAAGAAGACTGAAGACTACTTGCAAAGTGGGTAAGTCGTTGGTAAGGTAGAAGATCTTAGCTTGAGAAACTAAGTCCTTGGTTGTGTGGTTGGTGTACCTTGTAATCTTATTGAGATAAATAAGAGAACCAAGTTGCAAATCCTAGAGTCTAACCAACTCTAGGTAGAGGACTGACATTGTTCCTAAGTTTAGGACGTGGACCCTCTCTAAACCACCTGTCCAAGTGCTTGCAATCCCTTGTCTCTTATCCTTGCTTTGAATGCTAGATTAGGACATCAAATTGCTGTTTGGTTCAGTTTCTGCACTAAGTTTAAATTGGTGGTCTAATTGATTTTGTGAAGTGTGTGTAGCTCTATTCACCCCCCCTAGAGCCCATTGATCCAACAAGTGGTATCAGAGCAGGTCTTCTCCAAGTTACTTGAACAAGTAGGAGAAGATGGGCGATTCAGCTCTTGGTTCACTCAACCTTGAAGGAAGCTTCTCCATGAGACCTCTAGTCTTTGATGGCACAAACTTTCTATATTGGAAGAGGAGAATGCAATTCTACCTCCAAGGTGTGAGCTACAAAATGTGGAAGATTGTCCACCTCAAATATGAAGATCCAAAAGGGGACATCACCACATGGACTGAAGCTGAAATGAAGTGTGCTCAACTCAACACCAAAGCTGTGAGCATCATCTACGCCACTCTTACTCCATCCGAGTTCAACTGGATCACTTCTTGGGACACGACACATGAGATATGGCACAAATTGTGTGTCACTTATGAAGGAACCGAGCAAGTGAAGGAGGTCAAAGTCTACATGCTTGGTGGTCTTCTAGAGAACTTCAAGATGGGGAAGAATGAGAGAGTGGCTGATATGTACACTAGGCTCAATGTCATCTTGAATAGTTTGGCAGCCTTTGGGAGTGTAATGGATAGATGTACTATCAACGCCAAGATCTTGAGATCTCTTCCTAAGATATGGGAGCCTAAGGTTACTTCAATTGAAGAGGTGTAAAAACTAAGTGAGTTGTCAATCGAGGAGCTGGTTGGTACTCTCCAAGCCCATGAACCTTGGCTTGACAAGCAAGAATAGGAAGAGAAGAGAGAAGAAAAATAGTCAAAGAAGATAAAGGACACAGCCTTCAAAGCACAAATTGAAGAAATGGTCTGGAAACAACAACTCGCCTTGAAGCCTCCCAGCCCTTCCTCAAGTGAAGATGAAAGTTTCAATGAGCATGAAGCAAACTACTCAAAGGGGAAACACTTCAAGAGCAAGCCCTACTCTTCAACTCCAAGATGCTATGAGTGTGGTCAAAAAGGCCACTACAAGAGTTACTGCCCAAAGGCCAAGAAGAGCCATCACAAGAGCAGCCACAAGAAAGATGAAAAGTACAAGAGAGAAGCCAAGTACAAGAGGAAAGACAAGAAGGAAAGAAGATCCAAAGATGCAACTCATGCAGTGTGGGAGGAGTCCTCTTCAAGCTCCTCAAGCTCCGAAGATGGAGAATGTCATCTAGCTCTCATGGCCTCAACTAGTGAAGATGTATGTGAGGTTAGCAAGGTAAGTGAAGTAAATTTGCTAGAGCTTCCTAAAGAAACTATCATTGATATGCTTAATGAATGCCAATCATCTTTTGCTAAATACAAATCTAAGAGGAAAAGGTTAGGCAAGATAGTTGATGATCTTTATGCTAAAATTGATATTCTTGATAAAAATGAAAAATTGCATCTTGAGATCATAGATTCCTTGTAAGGGAAATTTCTTGACCTTGAACTTCAATACAATGGAGTATAGGTTGAGAATGGTGTATATCTTAAAAATATTGAAAATCTTAAGATAGAAAACCAAAAGTGACTAGATGAGCTTGAGGTTCTTAAAACAAAAAATGTAGAACTCAAACTTATTGATGATGCTAGGAGAGATGAAGTCTATGCTTATCAATGAGAGATTGTTGTGCTTAAATATGAAAATGCCAAGTTGCTTGCTCAAGTAAATGATTTATCTTCTAGGCCTATTTTGCCAATAAATGAAGTTGCTAGCTTAACTTTAGAAAAGGATTCCCTTCTTACTAAAACCCTCTGTCTTGAGGCCGACATTTTACATGCTAGAGAAGATCTTGCTAGTCTTTCTACTACTGTTATAAATCTTAGTGATGATAATGCTAAATTAAGATCTACTTTGCAAAGTTTTCTCTCGGGAAATAAATCCCTCAATGATGTCCTAGAACACTCTACCAAACATGTTGGTACTAGTGGTTTGGGATATGATGTGACTGCTCCCAAAGGTAAGAAAAAGATGAAGGACAAGGGTTAGAAGAAGAGTGTGGAACGTCCCATTTTCCATGGAGAGACTTCCGACTCTAAGAACCCTATGGTTTGTGTTCATTGTAAATGTGATGACCATTACTCCACTTATTGTCCTTATAAGCCCAAGGGGACCAACCCAAAGATGAAATGGGTCCCCAAGCTAACCCCAGATCCCAATGTTTGAGTTGGGTTCTGACATCCTTCTTTCTTGCAGGTTTAAAAGAGATGGATTGTTGATAGTGGCTGCTCTAAGCATATGACTGGAGAAATCAGCCATTTCAACAAGTTTGTAAAAAAGAAAGGAGAATCGGTAACCTTCAGGGACAACAAGAAGGATAAGGTCATATGTGAGGGTGATGTAGGAAATGAGCTTTGTATTGAGAATGTGTTGCTTGTTGATGGCCTACATCACAATTTCATTAGTGTTAGTCAACTTTGTGACAATGGATATCTTGTGTTGTTTACCTCTTTAGAATGCTTGCTTCTAGATTCCCTCTCCTACAATGTTATATATAAGGGAACTAGAAATGGTAATATTTATGTTATTGTTCTCGATGCTCTTAAGCCCATATTAAATAGATGCTTGGTAGTGGATAAAAATGATCTTACTCTTTGGCATCGTCGTTTGGATCATGTGAATTTGCATCAAATGAAGAAGTTGAACAAAAAGGATTTGGTTTGAGGACTTCCTAAATTGGACTTTGATAAGGATGAGGAATACCAACCTTGTACACAAGGGAAACAAACCAAATCCTCCTTCAAATCCAAAGGGGTCATGAGTACCAAGAGAGTTCTTGAACTTCTTCATATTGATCTATTCGGACCAATGAGAATGCAAACGCTTCATGGTTCCAAGTATTGTCTTGTTATTGTTGATGATTTCTCTCGATATACTTGGACCTTCTTTCTCATTTCTAAAAGTGATACTCTTGATGTTTTCTCGAGATTTTATAAATGGGATGAAAATGAAGCTTCTTGCCAAATTGTTTCTATCCGTAGTGATCATGGGGGAGAATTTGAAAATGATCTTTTTGAGCGTTTTTGTGAAAAACTTGGTTATTCGCACAATTTCTCTTCTCCTCACACGCCTCAACAAAATGGGGTTGTTGAGAGGAAGAACAGGTCGCTACAAGAGATGGCTAGGACCATGCTTCTTGAGTATGACACTCCTAAGAAGTTTTTGGCTGAAGCTGTTAGCACGTCATGCTTTGTGCAAAACTGTGTTTTCACACATCCTTCTTTCAAGAAAACCCCCTATGAACTATGGCATGGTAGAAAGCCGTCTATTGATTTCTTTCATGTTTTCGGATGTCCTTGTTTTGTTTTAAACACAAAGGATTCTCTTGAAAAGTTTGATCTGAAATCCTATAAGGCTTTCTTCCTAGGCTATAGCACTACTAGCAGGGCATATAGAGTATTCAACATTGAATTGTCTAAAATTGAAGAATCTATCAATGTTAAGTTTATTGAAACTAGCCCTGTAGTTGGCAAGCATGTTGGTGATGACGATGTTGTAGATGAATTGATTCCCATCTTAAAAGACCTCAACATCAAAAGTAAAGGTAAGCAGGTGATAGAAGAAGAAGAAGAAGAAAAGAAGGATGCCACTCCCCACTTTGCAAAGAATCATCCCAAGGTGTTGATCATTGGCAACCCATTCGAGAGAGTGAGGACACGAGCTGCTCAAAACAAAGAACAAGAAGATAGTTCCTTCATCTCCTAACTAGAGCCAAAGAACATCGAAGAAGGCATTGGTAATGATGAGTGGATCCTTTCCATGCAAGAAGAGCTAGAGCAATTCGAGAAGAATCGTGTGTGGATCCTAGTGCTAAGACCAAGTGATAGAAAAATCATTGGCACCAAATGGGTCTACCGCAACAAGCTAGATGAGTAAGGAAAAGTGGTAAGAAACAAAGCAAGGTTAGTAGCACAAGGTTACAACCAACAGGAAGGTATTGATTTTGATTAAACTTATGCTCCTGTTGCTAGATTAGAATCTATTCGTATGCTACTTGCCTTTGCTAGTTACAAAAATTTCTTGTTATATCAAATGGACGTTAAAAGTGCATTTTTGAATGGTACAATCAAGGAGGAAGTATTTGTTGCTCAACCTCTGGGCTTTGAAAAAGACAAGTTACCCAATCATGTTTACTTGTTGCAAAAAGCTCTCTATGGACTCAAACAAGCACCTCGAGCTTGGTATGAGAAACTAAAGTACTTTTTGTTAGATAACGAGTATGTCATGGGCAAAGTTGATTCTACCTTGTTTCTAAAACACACTTCTAACAATTTTCTCATAATTCAAATATATGTTGATGATATCATTTTTGGCGGGACTGATCTTGATCTTTGTAAGGAGTTTAGTTCTTTTATGCAGAGTGAGTTTGAAATGAGCATGATGGGTGAGTTGACCTTATTCCTCGACTTTCAAATCAAGTAAACAAAAGAAGGAAACTTCATCAACCAAGGAAAGTACACAAGTGAATTACTCAAGTGCTTTGGGATGGAGAATATGAAGCCGATGGATACACCCATGTCAAACACCGCCAAACTTGACAAAGATGAAGAAGGTGAAAAGGTAGATGAGAAGCTCTATAGAGGTATGATTGGAAGTTTACTTTATTTAACTGCCTCTAGACCTGATATTATGTTTAGTGTTGGCTTGTGCGCTCACTTTCAATCTAGCCCTAAGAAGTTACATCTTATTACTGTTAAGAGGATTTTGAGGTACTTAGTCAAAACCCAAAATTTTGGACCATGGTATCCTAAATCAAGGGATTTTACTGTTAGAGCATATAGTGATGCGGATTACGCAGGGTGTTTGGTTGATAGAAAGTGCACAAGTGGCACTTGCTTCATTCTAGGACCATGCTTAGTGTCTTGGTTCTCCAAGAAAAAAAGTACAGTGGCATTATGAACTACCGAAGTTGAATACATTGCAGCCAGGAGTTGTTGTGCACAGGTCCTATGGATGAAGCAAATGCTCCAAGACTTCAACATATTTTTTGATTCTTCTCCTATCTTTTGTGACAATACTAGTGCAATTAATCTATCTTACAATCCTATATTGCATAGTAGAGCCAAGCATATAGAGGTTCACCATCATTTTCTTCATGACCACATTACCAAGAAAGATATCTATATCACACATGTGGACACAGAAAATCAGTTGGCAGATTTCTTTACAAAACCTCTAGCTAGAGATCAATTTAATTTTATTCGATCTAAACTGCTTATTGTTGATTTGAATGATCTTGCCATGTAATCTAGCTAGTTGTCTCTTTCCTATATGCTTGCTCATGTCTATCTTCACCTTGTTTTGCCTATATATGCTTCTTTGAGCTTAAATTGCCTGTCAACATGCTTAGTTTTTGCTTGTTTTTGGGTTTTTATCGAATTCTATGTTTTATCGCTAAATAGTGCCCAATGATGAGCTAAATGTGCCTAAGTATGTTAATTATACATAATAGAATGGAAAAATGAATTTAATTGGCTTGTATATGGCTAGAATCTAAGAATGTGACTGTTAGGTCAGGTTGACCTTCGGTCGAGTTTCCACCCTAGAAAACTTGACCGATCAGGAGCCGAGAGAAGTTCTTCAGTGGACCGTTCGGTCGAGTTTCCCACACTTAGAACTCGACCGATCGATGGGATGAGCCAACATAAAAGTTAGGATCGTTCGACTATTTTCCCTTGCAACTAGAAAATAGTCGACTGATTCCTTGCCTCTAAGCCCTAAGCTCTCACAGCCAGCCCTAAACCTCCCATTCCTAACCCTAGGGTGACCTAGCAACCCTGTTCTTGACCTCCCCGGACGCTCATGGTGGTGTTTCTTCGGCATTTGAGGTTTGCTTTTTCTCATGTGCACGTTTTTCTTCCTGTTTTCATTTCCATGGCTTCCCATAGACGAAAACGTGCTGCTCCCAGAAATGCTCAAGCCTCTTCCTCGACTAATCACTTGATTCTGTTCGATAACACCTCCTTTGTGTCTCTTGAGGTGGTAAATCGGTATAAGGATCTTCTTCCCCGATCTCCTTTTCCGTTTCGCCCCTTGGTTGACCCAAATCATTTTCAAGCAGTTATTACCTCTGTTTCGAGGCTTCTCGCCAACCATCACCTATCTGACCTTGCGATCGAACGTGACTGCTTTTACAATCACATGCCTAGCTCTAAGGCAGTACACGAGTTCTATGCAAACTTGCGTTGGAACTACGATACGCTTGTTCCCCCACCGAATACTGAAATAGTTCTTAATTCGATGATCTCCGGTCGCCGTTTCCAAATCTCTGAGGATACATTAAACCTCTTTTTTGCCGGAGATGAGGAAAACAACACTTGGCATAAGGACTATGGACATTATTTTGATCTTCTTGACCCATAAGGTTTTTATAAACACCATAAATTGATGCTACCAGACATTCATCAGTTTTTAAAGAAACCCGACGTGGCCTACAAGAAGAAGTCTACCCTACCCCACCTACCTGCCATACCCAGGTAGTGCTTATGCTTCTTATGCATACAAGCATTACTACCCTGCTCCCGAGCCTTCCACTGCCGCTCCTCCACCGTGTGCTACTGATAATTCTGTTCCTGCATTCCTGCCGTTACCTACTGCCCCCCTAGACACTCTACTCACCTCCTTGGGAGACTCTGCTCTGTCCTTCCCACAGGCCAAGGAGCTTCTTGGTCTTGGTATGTCATGGGCCGAGAAAAATGCCCGCTGGCCCGATCGTTCTTTTGGAACTCCTGATGATGAGGAGATGCCCGACCAGGCTGAGGATGCTGATGCTGAAGACGGTGATGGTGAGGATGCTTCCGACGAAGATGGTGGTGATGGTGTTGGATCTGATGCTGGAACTACTGCTCCGCCTTAAGACAGGGATGAGGACTACAAACCTGGCGAGGACGATGATACCGTAGATATTGATAGCTTAGATGTTTAGGTGGTTTCTTAGCTTCTAGTCTAGCATGTCAATCATATACATCTTTCTAGACTCTTTTGTTTTAGAAACATCCTGGCACATTATTCTGAGTTGTACTATTTTCTTATCTCTATTTTCTTATTTTATGGTTGTAGTTTCTTTCATGAGGACCTATATCTGAGTTGTAATATGCTACATATGCACTTTGGCTATTTACTCTATTTTATCTTATGCTTGGTGCTTTTTGCACTATATTTTGATTATGACTTGGACTGTGTGTTCTCCTCTGTGGTTGTGTGCTATATGCTTTTAATTTGCTGATTACTACCTTGTATACATGGTTTGGTTGAGTTTTGGAGAAGACCTATTTTTTTTGCTCTTCTACCCCCTCTCTTTTTGATAATGTCAAAAGGGGGAGAGATATTTCAAGCTATATCAGTCTTGAAACTCAATCATATTGCTTTCTCTTTGATAGAATATGTTTTTTTTTTCTGTGAGATCATTTTCTTGTTCAAATTCATTGTTCCTTATGTGAACTTGAAAAGGACTATACATTACATGGATATTGGTATTGCTATGTGTAGAGAAACTAACATGCAGGTGAGAGGAAGCATAGTTTGAGGGGGAGCAATTCAAAATTGTTCTTATCATGAATCCCCCTAATTCACAAGGCAAAGGTAAAACTTTCACATCTTTTTCAATATGTTTGAGGAATGGTTTGTCATTGTCAAAAAGGGGGAGAATGTTGACCTAGAGGTTATACATTACCTATATTTTGATAATGACTTAACCATTCCACTCATATGTATCTAATATGTGTGTTTAAGATTGTTTGCATGCATTAGGTACATGAAAAGGATCTAAAATCCAAAGCCATAGAATGGGTCAAGTTCAAGTCAAAATGGCTAAAAGTGTGCGTTTTGGGATTTCTATGTAAACGACCTTAGAACATCTATGTAATCACTTTTAATGATGAATTGACTTGTAACTTAGAAGAGAAAAATGTTTGGGACAAAATTCACCAAGTGCTAATCACATTAAATGCAAATTAGAAAATTGATTACATGCACTTGGTCAGTCGAGTTTCCCTGGCTTGAAACTCAACCGATCATCCTTGGTCGATTTTTTGAAGATTGCATCGGTCGAGTTATGTTTACACAGAACTTGACCGATCAGGTAATTGGCCATTTCGAGTTTAAATGGTCGGTCAAGTTTTGTCAGGACAAACTCGACTGATCATTTGAATATCAGTTTTGTCTTTTATTTGATCGGTCGAGTTACCCCTATTGAAACTCGACCGATTGCACTGTACGAAATTTGCAGAAAAAAGTGATGTGACTGTTGGTGAGTGTTTTGGGCAAAAATAGAGTCATTTCCTTGAACAAAAAATGGCTATTTTTGCATCCAAGTGTCCCACAACTTAAAGGACCACCCTCAACTATAAATAAACCCCCTTGGAGTTCATTCCAAGCTTCTCTTCCATTGCAAACTTGGTGCTAAGCATAGTTGAGAGTGTTCCAAGCCCTTGAGCCCCTTTCTCTCTCTACCTTCAAGATAAATTTGTGAGCTATGAGTGAGTTAGGTCCCTGTGTATGAGAGCTATCCCTTGAATGATGTAAAGCTCTCCTCTCTCCCTTCCTACCACATATTCCCTTTGAATATTGATTGAAGATGCTTCTCCAAGTGAAAGAGAAGTGGATGCTGCTCTTCCCCGAGTGAAGGTGAAGATGGTTGTTGGTCTTCAAGAGTGAAGAAAGCTAGCTGCTCCAAATCTCCTATTGAAGGAGAAATGTGGAAAAGCTCTCCAAGAGAAGGAGAGGTGCAAGGCAAAGCTCAAGTAAGGTGGGTAAATCCTGTAAGGCTGAAGACTAAAGCAAGAGTGGATAAGTCCTTTGAAGAAGGCTGAAGACTACTTGCAAAGTGGGTAAGTCCTTGGTAAGGTAGAAGATCTTAGCTTGAGAAACTAAGTCCTTGGTTGTGTGGTTGTTGTACCTTGTAATCTTATTGAGATATATAAGAGAACCAAATTGCAAATCCTAGAGTCTAACCAACTCTAGGTAGAGGACTGGCATTGTTCCTATGTTTAGGACATGGAACCTCTCTAAACCACCTGTCCAAGTGTTTGCAATCCCTTGTCTCTTATCCTTGCTTTGAATGCTAGATTATGACATCAAATTGCTGTTTGGTTCAGTTTATGCACTAAGTTTAAATTGGTGGTCTAATTGATTTTGTGAAGTGTGTGTAGCTCTATTCACCCCCCTCTAGAGCCCATTGATCCAACACTAACCTACTAAATGAGGGTGTTATTTCTCTCTCCATGATATGTTCTCCCTATCAGGAACAACCCACCCAAGATTGGGTCACCAAAAGCCACTAGGGGTCATGCAAGCACACATAGTTTATTTTTGTCATGTGTACTCAAAACCTCTATGTAAGGCATGCATGTCTAACTCACGTACTTGAATGCATGGACAACTAAGGTATCTAACTCATCGTGTCCTCTCTTTCTCTATCCACTACTTAAGGTTTTGGGTTGAGCATCATCCTCAGAGGATGCATCAAGTCTCTTCCTCTCCTTGGAGACTTCTTCCTCCAAGGATATCCCTCTCCTCTTCTTACTATGATATGGTCTAACCTTAGTGTTCTCATGAGGGAACGACAACATGGGTGATGCAACCTAAGCATGTAACTAATCTCAGTCTAAGTTTCATCTTTAAACTTATGTCCATGACATCTTTCGTACATGCATTTTTATTATTTGGTGGAGGATTCCTTAATCCTTAGTATTCTTGACCCTCAAACTCATGAGGAGGTGGAGAGAGAAAACCCTAAGAACTGATAGTTGCTCAATGAAAAGGGGTTGAGAAGGGGTGAAGACCGATGAGAAGACCAAGATGTATTTTATTTCATGTCAAATCCTCAGACATTGGCTAGACAGTCACACAGTTTCTGGGAGTCCTCAGAAACTGACTAGTGGGGCAGAGGAAATTCTCGCCTGTCCCCGAATCGTGATCCTTTTCTAAACACCTCCATCCTTGAAAAATTCTCTAATAACTCCCTTGGGCTCTAAAGAATTTGTAAAATTGAATAATTATTAGAGATTATATGGAAAACTCGGATCTAATACCAAATGTAACACCCCCACCCCTCAGCAACCCCCATTTAAGGAAGGCTAAGAAGCTGGAGTCGTTATCCCAAAATAGGATCAACTGGTTTTGCAAATAATAAAAAAAAAATAATAAATTCTAGCACAACTAAGCTTAAAGCATGATAAAAATTTTCTTTTCACATACCTTTCAAAATTTGGAGTTTGGAACTTTACCCAAAGTAGAGTTTTATCTATCGAAATGCTCCAATATTTATTTAGCTTTATTCTTCAAATGTCACTTTAAATATTCATCCACTTTCATATATCCTAAATTTCTGACAAACAAAATGTCAGTCAATATAACAAATTATACTAGTATATAGGGGAAACAAAACCTTGCACATAAATTGTAACAACATATTTCAACAAAATTATTGCTTAACAAATCAAACTTTATGTATTAAACATAACTACTCAATCCTAACATATCCCTGCCTCTGTGTTGTCCCTGTAGTGGACATGGATCCTACCTTTCTAATATGGTAGATCCCAAATAGCTCCTTTTGATCCTACCCTACATCTAGACCAATACATAGAGCTATAAAGTCGTATGATCCTACCCAAAGGTAGATCAAACATTGACTCATGATAACCTGATGATCCGACCCCAAGTTTAGACCCATGACTAAGTCATCCATCTCTCACAAGTACTCAAAACTAGGATCTAAGCTAGTCATGCACATATATATATTTATGGTGATAGCCATAGTCACTTTATATTTACATGAATAAAAGTCAACCAAGCAGTTAATTTCAAGAAACTGGTAAAACCTCAGAAATCACCACGAAACTAGAGAGATTAGCCATAAGAGTAACCACATACCTAATTAGGAAGCCTCAAAACCAAGCAAGATGGCTAATCCAATTAATAAGTCCAATCAACCAAGCCAAGCAATAAATCAAGCAACTTTATCCTAAAAAGTATTTATAAAACCTACTTCTTTTAATCACATCCAAACATCTTTTATTGACTTGGGATTGCAATCTAAGGTTTCTAAGCCTTATCAAGATTTCCTTAGGGTTTCTTCAATCTATGTTTATCCTTTTCAGGTCAATAAACCCTAAAACATCTTTTCTACTCATAAAAACCCTAATTACTCAAACCATACACATTAATGGTCTTTTATTCTTAGGATCATCATATCTATGTCCTATTTATGGATTTTTGTAATTACCATTAAAACTCATAATTACCAAAATTAGGGTTTCTAGGCCCATTAATGCACTTTTCTATACATGGAACCCTAGATTAAGCATATTATGTATAAAAGCCATATTTTTAGATCTAATTCTTTATTTTATTAATAATAGGTTAATATTCAATTCAAATTATTTAGGGAACATCATTAGGTCTAATTATCATCAAAACATAGGGTTTTAAATTTATTAAACCCATTAAAGGTGGAACCTTTACATTCTTTTTGAGTTACAAGCAGATTTAGGCCTTGATAATATTTTTATTGCATTCCTTGCATTCTCTTCATAAATTTTCATATATATATTTTGTCTTGATCCAAGGTATCAATTCATTACCATGAATATTGCATTATTTTCAATAGTTTGACTAATCATATGTTGACACCTCAACAATATATGTATATATTACTCTAACTGGAACGGGTCCCGACCCTTTAAGCCAATAGGCGTCCGCCAGTTCCACACCTAGTACCCACGTGGCTAAGATGTAATTCGAGTTAAAAGACAAGAAGGTCCTTACCATGTGTTTCGACCCTAGGGGGAAGAAGTCTTTTTGGTTGTCATCATCTTGCTCCTCTGCTCCTTTTACTTGCGAGCAGTGTTTCTGGGGTGAGTCAACCTTGTTAGTTGACTATGCGATCTTGCTCTCTTGAGTGGCATGCAAGGGCACTAACCGTTGCACCTCATATGACAGAACTTTCTCGTAGGTTCCAATTTCCCAAGGGAAGCAAGAGTAAAGAGAATATGGAGGTCAGATTTGTAGTGGGTCTAAGGAAAACCAGAGGAAAGAAGCGGAACATGAGGTCAATTTGGAAGCAGGGGGTCTCTTCATGGGTTTGAGGGATCTAACACCCCTGTTTCAAGAGACTAGAGTGCCTTATATAGGCATGGGTGAGCAGAGTCCTCCATCTTTGGGGCCTGCCTCTCCAAAGGAATTGGGGAAGTCCCTATTCTAATATAAAGTTGTTAAACCCAAGGTTGCTTGGGTTTGAATCTACCTCTTGAACTCAATGGAAGAGTTTAAAACTATCCATATTTGTCAGTGGGAGAGAGATAGATGTGGGAAGGTTGCCATTATTCCTGTCTTCTCAATCAGGTAAGAGGTAGGAGATAACCATGCACTGTTGGATTTTAGATCCAATGGTCAAGATTACACTCGCCTATTAAAATGAAATTCTTATTTGATTCATAATTGTGACATTTAATGATATTCCTCTCACTTTAGGGATTCTTCAAAAATCAATATCTCCTAATCCACACATTGTTTTAATCCCAAATTTTAAGGAAAACTCTTTAATGAGTTAAACTACTTGTGAGCAAAGTTTGGAACCAAAATTCAAAATTAAAAGAGACTTTTATTGATATTCAAGTCATGCATTCTTAAGGCATGTATTATTCATTAAAACACATATTTTCTCTTTCTTTTCTATTATATTTTCTTCATTTTATTATTAAAGACATTGTGGAACTGAACACTAATCAATAGTGGTCATCCATACATTTTTCTAGAGAATTCTACATAATTCTCTCATATGCACACAATTTACTTTTATTTGATTTCCATTTTTAAATTATAGGATTTCTTTTAGTTCTTTTTTTTCCTTTTTATCATTATTGGATTTATCCAATTAGTATGAATCATAAGATCATGCATAAGGGAAATATTGCAAAAGAATCCATTCTTTGAAAACAAATCATTCAATTTTCCATTCAACTCCTTTTATTTAAAAAATTGCATTTCAATTCATACAAGCCAAAAATTGAGGCTACAACAACGGCCATGTGTGTGCTTGTTCTCTAGTGCCATGACCTGCACCAAGGGTTGAATAATTGTTAACAACTTGACTATATGTCATTGTAGTGGCAGCCTCGACTGATATGTTACTACCTTTTCGGCCCTTACTGACTGGGTAGAGGAGATATAATAGGATACCAACACTCCTAGATCTTGTGCGAAACCAAATATCCCTTCGAAGGGGTCGATTGGACTTTGGGTGGTACAACTCAAAACTCCCCAGGACGTAATAAAAGATGTAATACAACTGTGTTGCATACCTATTTTGGGTTATACATGGCGCTTCACATTGAATGATAACTTGACATGTTCTCTTTACATAAATTTGATGCTTAGGTGAAATTAAGAGACAATTGATATGCTTATCCTGTGAATATGCTCATTTTAGATGTGTACATACAATAGCTATGCTAATGTGATAGATATATGGCTATTTCTAGCTATACTTATGATGATAGTTGTCACAAGTTGTTAAATATGCTTACACTATTAACCATGCTTCTACTATTAGAGATGCTTAAACTACTAATCATGTTTATGCAGATAATGGTGATTTGATATTAGTTCTACTTATGATGCAAACTTGTTCAATTTGATAGACATGCTAATACTTTTATCTATGCTTATGTTGCTAGACATATTCATGATGTTAGAGATACTTATATTACTGGATTGCTTAAATTGTTACCAAGGCATAAGAGATTAGTTAGGCTAGTGATGACATTTGTTATTTAATGAAATCTTATGAAATCTAAGTAATCATTGATAGAAGAAATAGATCTATCTATTTTCAATATATAGTTTGATAATCATATTTGTTGCTAAGCCTATTTGCTTAACTTGCTTGGTAGCTTGAACTGTTCAATCTTGTCAATGGTTTATCAAATACTCCAACTGCTCAGTTTCCTTACTGTTAAATAATCTATTGTAATCAATATCTGTTCGAGAGAGTTATATCTCTCACTGGGAATGGGTCTCACCTCCTGGGTTTAGGTGATCAACAACAGCGACAACTGACCGTGGTAGCAAGGAGAATCTAAGGTGATGGATCCTAGAGATGGTAGCTTAGTTGTCTAGTGTGTCCTAGAGTTGTCCCTGTACCCTCATGTCTGGGTGAAAAGTTTGTATACAATGTTTTGATTAAATTGAGCTTTCGATAGAATGTTGATGCTTGTATATGTGGAATATACAGATAGTGTTCCTTTGTAAAGTTTATGACGTAGATGAGGCTACAGAGCAGTTGTAAGAGATATCTGAAATTATATGAAAAAAATAAAAATGTTGGGTTCTTGTGCAAACGCCTTGGGTATTTTGGTAATGTTGAAATCAATTTTAATTTACCCTCTTTTTTGGGTTTGTGTTTAATTAGTGAATAATCATGTTTTATGTTTCGAGTATTCTCATTTAGTTTAATGGGTTCTCACAAAATGTGTCACACCAAAGGGTCGATCACCATCACTAATCATTCTAGAAGTGTGAATCCTTGAATTTTCTACTAATTGCTCAAAAAGGGCCATGTCTCCTCAGGTAATTTAGCTATAAACGCTCCTCTAGAAGAAGAATCCGATGTAGCTTGACTCATTGGAGAAAGACTAGTGCAAAAAAATTGCACAAGTTGTCATAAAGGGATTTCATGGTGGGGACACTCTCTCAACATCTTTTGGAATCTCTCCCAACCATCATAAAATTGCTTATTACCCACTTGACTAAAGTCACTATGACATTCCACATTTTTGTGAACATGGAAATAGAATATGATTTCTTCATAAAGGCATTCTTCATGTTACCCCAATTCATGATGTCCATTCTCAAATCATACCAATCTTTGGCCTTATCTTTTAGGGAGAATGAGAGGCAAGGTCAACCTGATTGATTCAACATTGGTTGTTGGAGTCCTAAAGGTAGAGCATACTTCAAGAAAAGAATCTAATGCTTATAGGGGTTCTCACCCTCTAAACCATAGAAGGAGGGAGGGGGCCCAAGAAGACCAGGAGGGATGGATAATTTCAATCCTAGCATTTGATCAACTCAATTTGCAATTGGTAATTTGTAATGAATAAGCATCAAGTATTCATGGAGTGGCTTGTGAGGTGCATTTTGACCTTCCATCTTGTCTTTCATAGGTTTCTTATCACATGCACAAGGCACAATGTAATGACCCCACCTCCCGGTAACCCCCAATTAAGGGAGACCAAAAGGGTCAGTGTCGTTATGCCAATTAACATGATCAAAGGTTCGACAAATAATCAATAACAATTAATAAATTTTACTAACTAAACTGAAAACTGGTACAAAATAAAACTTTGCATACCTTTTTCATATATGGGATATCTTCATCTATCCGCATCAGGAGTCTACTCTAACTAATCCTCCTTTGTACTTTAACTCTTAATTAATTTCACATATGCCACTTTACTGTTTGTCCTTTTCAAGCTTGTACCTAAAACACCGACAAACAAAATGTCAGTCAGCATATCAGAATATGCCGGTATGTGGGGACATCCAAAATTTCATAGACATGGCTAACAATTTAATAATCACAATCAAGTTATTTAACAAGATAGTTTACATTTTCAATGTGTTATTCTCCACCGCTTTTGCCCTAACCCTGGAATACCCCTCTAGGGTTTCTCTTTTGCCATTGACTTAAGGCCACCTTCTCAATCCCGAGCTTGGTTCCTGGGAGTCACCTCTCATGGTGCTCCATAGTCACGCATCACATACCACCTTCTCATTCCCGAGCTTGGTGTCTGGGGTCACCTATCATGGTGCCCATGGGTCTACCCTCTCGGGCTTGACCTTTATGGCATCTTACATTAGGGTGGCATGTGGGTGAGAGAATACACACTTCTTTATAATTGTGATAACGATAGTGACTTTATAATTTTGCAAGTATGAACATCCAACTATTTAGATTGCATTCAATACGAGGAAACATTCGGAAAACCCTCAGGAAACTAATGTGATTAACCATAATTAACCACATACTTGTCAGGCTGATTTGAGATAGAATAATCCATTCAATCCAATCAATCAAGTCGTCCAATCAAGCAAGTGCAAGAATCCTGAAATTACATTAAATTTCCTTTCTATCAAAATCTATCCAAATCATCTTGCTACTTATGGTTCTATTCCTTTTTAGGGTTTCTTCCTCTTTTTAGGGTTTACTTTGCAATTAGGGTTTTATTCCATCTTACTCTCTTAAACCCTAATTTTCTCATCTATCCTTCACAAAAGTTATTAAGGTTACCTTTTAACAACATATAAACTTAATTCTAGATTAATGCACAATTAACCATCAATTAAGTCCATTAAGCCTCTTTTACATTAAATCTACCATTTTTATCCTTTTTAATCTATGACAAAGTTAGTATGCTCTTTTATCACCAATTCATAGTTCATTATGCTGTAATACTCATATGAACATTATTTATCATTAACTCTACCTTTTATCCACTAGAAAACCCTAATTTCTATATTAAGGGTATTATCCACAATTAGGAACTTTTATACTTGAAATAGCTTGGATTCATAATGTTTCAACTTTATTCATGATTTTGAGTAATTGAAGCCAGTAGTAGTCGAATTGCCAATATTAGGGTTTCAAGGCCCATTAAAGTATATTCATGCACATGAAACTCCAATTAAACCAATTACATGCAAATTTCATCCTTTTTGTTCTTAATGTTCCATTTCATGATTAACAAACTAATTTCAACTTTAATCATCCATTAAACCCTTCAAATTATATTAATCATCTCAAAATAGGATTTCTTAATCTTTAATTCACTAAAGTTGATAACTTCCTCTACTTTTAAATTTGCAAGAGGAATTAGGATCTAAATATATTTTTAATGGATTCCTCACATATGTTTGAGAAAATTTCATGTATAACTTATTATGAACACAGTTACCAATAAATAGATAGGATTTTTTGCAAAATAACCTTACTTTGTCCAATAGACGTGCGCCACATGTCTATTCTTTTCTTTTCTTTTGCGAATTATTCTTCCTTCGGCTCGCGGATCCTACTGCTAGATCCATTTACTTGGTCACCCAGATCCGCTCGATCCTTCTTCTTCGTGAGAACAAGCCCCCGCACGGCTGCTCTATTCTGTCATTAGAACAGAGCCTCGACTCCACGGCTGCTCCTCCCATCTGTTGACGAGATTCTGCACACGACCTCCGCGCCGCCAACCCACACTTCACAGACCAAGCATCCACCATCGAAAGGATGAAGAAACTCCACACCACCAGGATCTCTTCCTCATCGCAGGCTATTTTTCCCTATAGAACCAGGGCAGCACATTGCTTTTCTCTGCACGCCCAAGACACCTCTGAGGCCAATAGTATCTGCACAAGTCTGGGTAAGGGGTATGATCCTCTCCTTGAGCCCACATCCCGAATTAGTGTGCCTTATATAGGCACATACCTCGACATTCTAAGGTTCCCTTACCTGCTGGGATGTCCAATTTGAACAGGAAGTTGGGGAAATCCCAATCCCACACAAACAAAAGGAAACCACGGTTCGTCTGGTCCAGATTCTTCCCCCAAAACTGATGGGGAAAGCCCCAGGTCCACACATGCCTTGTGTGACAAGAAAAATCGATCGCAAAGTCTCCCTTTATTGTTCCCTTTTCCTATCTCAAACGAAAACCATCCACTGTTGGATTAAGATCCAACGGCTGTCGGGGCACGAGTAAGAAGAATTGAATTGTGACATTTGATGTTATCCTTTACACTTTAGGAAACTTACAAAATTCATATCTCCCAAATAGTTTATCCTTTTAATCTAAAATTTTGAGGTAAAGTCCATAATGACTTAATCCACTTGTGTACCAAATTTGGGACTCAAAATCGAAAGTATGAGATGTTTTTGTTTATATGCAAGTCGTCTCTTAATAAGGTATATTTTAAGCATATTTTCTCTCTCTTAATCTTTTATATTCTTTATTTGACTTCCTTTTACCATTATAAACTATTTGGACTCGAAATATTTTCCAAGAAGGAGTCATTATCCATATTGCCACATATTTCTTGTATTATTATCATTATCTCACATTTCTTCTAAACAAAGCAATATTTAATTAATCTTTTCTCTTTCTTGTTGTATTATCTTTGCAACTTGGACTCCTCGGACATGAAGAACCCTAAAGGCATGAAATACAACTTTGGATAACATTCCTTTGCCTTCTAGATGTTTCTACATCTTTCTTTTCTCCTTTTCTCATTTAATCATTTAATAATTGAATTTCCTTTTTCATTTCCTGATTATTGGGCCCAATAGCCAATAAAGCCCACAAATAAATCAACAAGGCTATTTTAAACGAAATTCATGCATTCAATCATAAGACATCATTATTTTTTCATTTATCTTTATTATGAGAAATTACATTTCTCACCAAATGAACCCAAAAATTGGGGTTGTAACATCCTTCCCCTCTTATAGGAATTTTGTCCTCAAAATTCCACCAGGCACACAAACAAACATGATAAGTCTTTCTTATGTCCATCAGGGCTCCCATGTGGCTTCACCCTTTCCATGGTGCTTCCCAAGAACCTTCATCATCTCATATTCTTCCATCTGAGTTCTTTCTTACCTTGGTATATCATACCCTCATAGGTGACTCAGGACATTTCAGCCTCTCAGAAGCTGAATAGGTTCAGGGCTCAGCACATGGCTTGGTTACTTCACATAGTGCTCTAGATCGGACTCATGTAACACATTATACATCATGCTATCCTGGTGGGTAGGGCTAAACACAACCATCTCCACCAATCCATCTCAAATAGACCCATATATCGAGGACTTAGCTTTCTCAGCTGTAGCTTAGAGGGGTCGGATTTTAAATCACATATTCTCCCATAATCAACTGCATGTCAATCTGCTTTGCATCAGCTCGTGACTCATGTCACCGCTGGGCTCTCTCTCAGCCATTGCAAGATCAAAGCGACTTCATCTGCATACAGTGTGGTTCTTTTCTGACCTTCGTGAGGCCTCCTTCACCAACATCATCTTAATGAAGTGGCGACCGACACAACCTCCCTATAAAACTTCTTCATCCCGATAAAGGCTATGGTGGTTAACATTACATATTAAGAACTATCTCTTTGTATCACCCTGAACAAGCACACTTGCTCTCATCAGACCCTCTAGTCTGGATCATACTAACCATTAGTTAGGGGTGGTAAGCGGTACCAACATCGAGTTCTTCATGTACCTACTTCCACCTTATAGAAGTGAACCTTTACGTCATACTCAAGAACTTTTGAACTCGCATCATGGTGTAGTCTAACCATCTCTCTCTCTTAAGTAGTCCAACCAAATCTATCCCTTGACAACATTGTTTCTTTCTCATGTCATCTAGGTAAGGCGATCTATCATAACCCACATTGTATCTTGACCTTCCTTGTCTAGGGGAGACTTACCACAACATCCAAAGTGGTGAACTCCCCTTCCCTCTCAGGGATTCTTTATCCTCTACGTCAAAGCATTGGGTTACTGGTGTTCATCCTTCACCTACTATCATGCATGGCAACATACTACATGCAATTTCATCTTAAGCACCCAAAGTGCTACTGTCAATTACTATCTTTGTAGTATCATGGTGTATGGTGATCTTAAAACCATGATATCCTATATGTCATGATTCCTCAAGATCGATTCCTCGGAAACCCTAAACCACTCTCATCAGCTTTTTATTACCTTCCTATACAAAGAAGTATATCCGAGGTTCTATCACCATCCTTTCACTACATCAAGGACTAAACTGGCTAACCAAACAACCATTAACTTGTTCAACATATCTTGTTACATCCGAGTATTAGAAAAAACACATCTTCTTTCCAAACTTAGGGTTAACTAAAAAACCTCAACTTCTTCTAGCCTCTAGCTAAACTAGGCAGCTAGATCTCAACCAGAGCATTCATTACCACTTCTTATCCTTAGGTGTTAGGTAATGTTGAAGACATACACCTCCACGTATTCTACTTATCATCTCAACTCAAACTCTAAGTTTGTACTCATCAAGAACACTCTCTGATCTCATCATTATGGTGATCGAACTCAACCTTGCATAACTTGCAATTCCACATAGCTTCTGCTAAAAACATCCTTATTTCTCTTACTATTTGTAAACCATCCATGTATTGTTTACTCCACCATGGTACATTATCGTCTTTGTCATCATACCTTGCAGCAACGTTCCAACTCACAACATCTTTATCCTTGGTGTATGACATGCGTATTGTCCTATCTCTCACTCCCATAACAAGAGGAAATAAGCATTTGGCTGCAGTCCAAATACATAGTTCTTCCTATTCCAAGAGTAGAGATGGTACATCCCACCTTGCCAGTACACCTTTAAGTTTAAACATGCATCTTATGTCTCAACATCACAACCATCTTGATATCAAAGTCACTTCCATGGAAAACTGATCTGGAACCTACTTGGGTCACCACAAAATCCTTGGTCATCTCCTCCAGATCTATAGGGTGTCGAAACTTTTGGGGTCATCCCTTTTCCCTTATGCATCTAGAGAGTTCCCTACTCAACTACCATTTGGGTCCCATGAGTTCATGAAGGTGATCAATCTCCTAACCCATGGCCCTCAGACAATGGTAGCTGTTACCTCCTGACCCTATGGTCATGTGCAACTAGGGAATTAGGCAAATCCTACTTCCATCGGTCTTATCCCTACCTGACCCTAGGATAGACTTAGGATTCTATTATAGTACATGTCCAACTTAGAACCTTACCCAAGCCTTCATCATCTCTTTCTGCATTCATGACTGACTTTCACCCTTTCATAGGGGTCATGGCAACCTACCTACCTTGGTCATGCCCCATATCCGTTACCTCCATGGTAACACACCATCATGCACCAGAGATGGTTATCTATGAGTCTACAGGTTCATTCTCTTACCATGTACTCTCACTTAACTTCTCAAGATCCTATGAGACCTCTTTAGGTTTCTACAAAACCCACAAACTGGTACACACCCTACCAAAGGGTTCCTCTCCCAGGATGGGAGGAAACTACAACTCTTGACAACAAGGTTACACACATCCCTAGGGTTTATATTCACATGAGCATGCTTAACCGAGCAATCACTAAGGCACAAGCAGACCACCTACTAAACCATGCTAGGTCATACATGTTCTCATCCTCAACATTGGATCAAGATCATACCTTCCCATGTCAAAGAAATCCAGAATCATTGAACTTTGGGCCATCACTGGTGCTGTTCACTTCATTTGGGAGGAGCGTAATAAAAGGCTACATAACGGTGGCGCTTCTGACTTTGTTGCCATCTTCAGTCGTCTTACACTTGAAATCACGAGAATGTACTTTACTTTTATATCTTGTCTTGATTTTCCTCCTATTATAGCTAGGAATTGGGATCTGCTGTAACCAATTCCTAGATGTGTGTAGTCACATGTATGGGTGTGGCTTGTAACTTTGTCCCCTTTTAGGGGTTTTTTGGAATATACTTACCCAATTTTCCAAAAAAAAACATAGTTTTGGGGGGGGGATTCATCAAACCTACCTTAAACTTAAGGAGTTTCTCTTTCCTTTAAACATGAGAAGCACCATGCACAAATCTATTGAAACTAAAACCCCATCATGAGCATCGGGTACACCACTTCCCCTCTTAGGACTAGGAACCCTAGGTTCACCTTTGGGTATCCAACTACATGCTCAAACTCTTAACCACAAATCCATCATGTCCAAGGTATGGCATGTACTCCCATGATCCTTTTATATGAGAAACACCTCAGAGCTGAGTCCTCCTCAAGGACAATCAACTAGGTATAATGCCTCACAACTGGTTACTTAAACCTCCTCAGCGTCTAAGGCACTCTTTGTCTCATCTTAGCAGATAACCACTTATACCATAGGCACACAGGTGCCAAAGGCATCATCCTCTCTCTGGGGTTTGGTTCCTCTAAAGGCAACCAAGATATCATCAGCCTCCACTGATCGAGCATGAGGCAGCCCCTATCATCCACTTAGGTCGCATCATCCTCAATTCCCCATTGTTCCTCATGTCTTGGAATCTAAGCTTCCAACCTTTTTTCTTGGGTCCTGCTTTCTATCTCTAGAGCTAACTCCACATCCAGCCTTCCTACTAGAGGTTCCTTCTCCATGAAGGCTCAAGCTCACAAGCATACCCCTATGGGGGTGAAGCCTATGCTCGAACTTATGTTTGCTCAATATTATCCAATCCCCTTATGCTTATCTCATGATCCCTTATCCAGGGTTTCATCCTATTGTCAGCACTACTTATGTACTCTGGGTGCCTACTATGCCATGCTCATATAAGCTCATGGGGTTTCTATGGGTCCTTCTCTGACCTCATCAATGAAGGAGCTATCCTTCATTCTAACATGCACGACCCTTCCCAGGGTTGGGTCGCCAAAGGTACTCGGTCATCCATTCTCTCTTGGCCCATATGGCATCCAAGGCATGTCTATCCAAACACCTGGTCTACCATGACATCTGACTCATCATGTTATCTCTCTCTGTAACCTTCACTTAGGGTTAGGGTTAACATCATCCCCAGGGGATGTGCCCGGTCTCTACTGTTAATGGAGATCTCTACCTTCAAGACTAACTCTCTCTTTACTTACCCTCCTGACAAGAAGTTCTAGCCTCAGGTCTCTCCTGAGGGCATGACAACTTATGCCATACAACCTAAGCATGTATCTATTCTTTAGTTGTTCTTAATCTATTAAGCTTATGTCCATGACATCTTATTTACATGCATTTCATTAATTTGGTGGAGGATTCCTTAAACCTTATCAACTTTAGCCATGCCTCAAGAGGGTGAGGAAAAGAGAGAAAACCCTAATCCTTAAGGTCCTTAACAGAATTTGAGTTGAGAAGGGATGAACAAGATGACAGAGTCCTAAAGGTATCTTATTTCGAGTCAAATCCTGAGACTTCCGGGAGTCCTCGTATTCTGACTAGCAGTGTGGAGGAAAATCTTTCAATCCCCTGGGCATGATCCTTTTCTAGACACCTCTATCTTTCGGAAAATCATCTAATAACTCCCTCGGATTCTATGGAACTTGTAAAATGTAATAATTATTAAAGATTAAATGAGAAACCTATGCTCTGATACCAATTGTAACGACCCCGCCTCCTGGTAACCCCCAATTAAGGGAGACCAAAAGGGTCAGTGTCGTTATCCCAATTAACAGGATCAAAGGTTCGACAAATAATCAATAACAATTAATAAATTTTACTAACTAAACTGAAAATGGGTACAAAATAAAACTTTGCATACCTTTTTCAGATATGGGATATCTTCATCTATCCGCATCAGGAGTCTACTCTAACTAATCCTCCTTTGTACTTTAACTCTTAATTAATTTCACATATGCCACTTTACTGTTTGTCCTTTTCAAACTTGTAACTAAAACACTGACAAACAAAACGTCGGTCAGCATATCAGAATATGTCGGTATGTGGGGACATCCAAAATTTCACAGATATGGCTAACAATTTAATAATCACAATCAATTTATTTAACAAGATAGTTTACATTTTCAATGTGTCATTCTCCACTGCTTTTGTCCTAACCCTGGCATACCCCTCTAGGGTTTCTCTTTTGCCATTGACTTAAGGCCACCTTCTCAATCCTGATCTTGGTGCCTGGGAGTCACCTCCAATGGTGCTCCATAGTCATGCATCATAGACCACCTTCTCATTCCCGAGCTTGGTGTCTAGGGTCACCTCTCATGGTGCACATGGGTCTACCCTCTTGGGCCTGACCTTTATGGCATCTTCCATCAGAGTGGCATGTACGTGCAAGAATACACACTTCTTTATAATTGTGATAACCATAGTGACTTTATAATTTTGCAAGTATGAACATCCAACTATTTAGATTGCATTCAATACGAGGAAACATTCGGAAAACCCTCGGGAAACTAATGCAATTAACCATAATTAACCACATACATGTCAGGCTGATTTGAGATAGAATAATCCATTCAATCCAATCAATCAAGTCGTCCAATCGAGCAAGTGCAAGAATCCTGAAATTATATTCAATTTCCTTTTTATCAAAATCTATCCAAATCATCTTGCTACTTATGGTTCTATTCCTTTTTAGGGTTTCTTCCTCTTTTTAGGGTTTACTTTGCAATTAGGGATTTATTCCATCTTACTCTCTTAAACCCTAATTTTCTCATATATCCTTCACAAAAGTTATTAAGGTTACCTTTTAACAACATATAACCTTAATTCCAGATTAATGCACAATTAACCATCAATTAAGTCCATTAAGCCTCTTTTACATTAAATCTACCATTTTTATCCTTTTTAATCTATGACAAAGTTATTATGCTCTTTTATCATCAATTCATAGTTCATTATGCTCTAATACTCATATGAACGCTATTTATCATTAACTCTACCTTTTATCCACTAGAAAACCCTAATTTCTATATTAAGGCTATTATCCACAATTAGGAACTTTTATACTTGAAATAGCTTGGATTCATCATGTTTCAACTTTATTCACGATTTTAAGTAATTGAAGCCATTGAGAGTCGAATTGTCAATATTAGGGTTTCAAGGCCCATTAAAGTATATTCATGCCCATGAAACTCCAATTAAACCAATTATGTGCAAATTTCATCTTTTTGTTCTTGATGTTCCTTTTCATGATTAACAGGCTAATTTCAACTTTAATCATCCATTAAACCCTTCTAAATATATTAATCATCTCGAAATAGGATTTCTTAATCTTTAATTCTCTAAAGTTGATAACTTCCTCTACCTTTCGATTTGCAAGAGGAATTAGGATCTAAATATATTTTTAGTGGATTCCTCACATATTTCTGAGCAAAGTTCATGTATAACTTATTATGAACAGAGTTACCAATAAATAGATAGGATTTTTGCAAAATAACCTTACTTTGGCCAATATATGTGCGCCACATGTCTATTCTTTTCTTTTCTTTTGCAAATTATTCTTCCTTCGGCTCACGGATCCTACTTCTGGATCCATTTACTTGGTCACCCAGATCTGCTCAATCCTTCTTCTTCGTGAGAACAAGCCCCCGTGCGGCTGCTCTGTTCTGCTGTGAGAACAAAGCCTCGACTCCACGGCTGCTCCTCCCATTTGTTGACGAGATTCTGCACACGACATCCGCGCCGCTGACCCGCACTTCGCAGACCAAGCATCCACCATCGACAGAATGAAGAAACTCCACACCACCATGATCTCTTCCTCATCGTAAGCCATTTTTCTCTGCAGAACCAGGGCAGCGTATTGCTGTGCTCTGCACGCCCAAGACACCTCTGAGGCCAATAGTATCTACGCAAGTCTGGGTAAGGGGTACGATCCTATCCTTGAGCCCACATCACGAATTAGTGTGCCTTATATAGGCACATACCTCAACAGTCCAAGGTTCCCTTACCTGCTGGGATGTCCAGTTTGAATAGTAAGTTGGGGAAATCCCAATCCCACACGAAAAAAAGGAAACCACAGTTCTTCTGGTCCGGATTCTTCCCCCAAAACTGATGGGGAAAACCCCAAATCCACACATGCCTTGTGTGACAAGAAAAATCGATCGCAAAGTCTCCCTTTGTTGTTCCCTTTTCCTATCTCAAATGAAAAGTAGCCACTGTTGGATTAAGATCCAACGACTGTCGGGCCATGAGTAAGAACAATTGAATTGTGACATTTAATGTTATCCTTTACACTTTAGGAAACTTACAAAATTCATATCTACCAAATAGTTTATTCTTTTAATCTCAAATTTTGAGGGAAAGTCCATAATGACTTAATCCACTTGTGTACCAAATTTGGGACTCAAACTTGAAATTATGAGATGTTTTTCTTTATATGCAAGTTGTCTCTTAATAAGGTATATTTTAAGCATATTTTCTCTCTCTTAGTATTTTATATTCTTTATTTGACTTCCTTTTACCATTAGAAACTATTTGGACTCAAAAAATTTTCCAAGATGGAGTCATTATCCATATTTCCACATATTTCTTGTATTATTATCATTATCTCACATTTCTTCTAATCAAAGTAATATTTAATTAATCTTCTCTTTCTTGTTGTATTTTCTTTGCAACTTGGACTCCTTGGACATCAAGAACCCTAAAGGCATGAAATCCCACTTTGGATAACATTCCTTTTCCTTCTATAGGTTTCTACATCTTTCTTTTCTCCTTTTCTCATTTAATCATTTAATAATTGAATTTCCTTTTTCATTTCCTTGTTATTGGGCCCAATAGCACATAAAGCCCACAAATAAATCAACAAGGATCTTTTAAACAAAATCCGTGCATTCAATCATAAGATATCATTATATGTTCATTTATCTTTATTATGATAAATTAGATTTCTCACCAAATGAACCCAAAAATTGGGGTTGTAACACACAACCAAACAAAAGAGGAAAAGTGAGCAAAATAATATGCATAGATAATACAAATAATAAATGATAAAGCATAGAAATGATGAGGGTAGTAGGAAATATCAAAACTACACAAAGGTAGATACTCTGAACACCTTTCTCCCAGGAAATGGTGCAAGAAAGCTTGGTGTGTTTTTCCTTGACTTGAGGTATACACCTAATCAATTACATTATAAATAGGTTCAACTAAGGCCCAAACACACAAAAAATGTCTGTTGATTTTATAAATCCCTAAACATCTCACTTAGATAGACTAATAGACTTCATCCACAAGCACACGAGCTTGTGTTATAGAATAGGAAAGTGACATGTTAGGGGTCGAACCCAACAGTAAGAAGGGGCATTAGATCTAAGTTAGTTTGAGCTAGGTTCCTTCTATGGAGTCAAGGGTTGAAGGGTTTGAAGTTGGTTTTGGTTGGTTATACTAATGGTTGAACAAGCAAGGAAAGGGGAACAAGAATCAAAACATAAGATAACCCTAGAAAATTAGTTCAAATGAACAAGAAAAGGAAAGATAAGCAAGGAAAAGAACAAATTATACTAAGGTAAGCAATGCAATAGATAATACTACACTAAACTAACAATTATGACTAAAGGCAATTGAAGACCTAAACTAGCAGGAATAAGGAAAGGGCAAGGTAACAAAGTAATTATGCAAGCGAATGGATAAACAAGTAAAGACTGGCTCAGCAAGAAGAAAAATTAGGGTTTTAACAAATAATAGGAAGTGTGGGATGTTTGGGTGGATGTATTTGTCAATTGAGTTGGGGTGATAACATGTAATCAATACTCTTTCATTTAGATTATAAAACCAAGCAACAAGATATATTTTAATGATTTGCCCTAAGCTACTAATTGGCCATGGATGGGATAAGGTGTGTATATGGGAATTAGTCCATATCACTGTTGGTATGTATGCCCTGAGAGCCAATCATGGGATGATTGGTGGGATACATTAAGATTGGTTTGATAAACATCAAAGGAAAGCTTCCAGTTCTTTCTGGTTCAGTCATATGAGATAGTGATAGAACAGATTAAATGTCTAGAGAATGACAATACTCAATGACGTATGCCTTCAGGTTCATGACCTGAACGATGAGATCATACGGATGCTAAGAGTTTGTACATTCTTGTTATGTCCCTAGTCGGATGTCATTGTGGAAGGTAGATAGACAACAATGACACACAAGACTAGATTGTGGTGTTGGTTGATGACAGAATCTCATTAGTCATGATATAGAGATATCAAACCAAACACATAGGTACTTGTTAGAGAACAAGGTACCAGACAGACCCACCGTGGGTTTGACACATGGAACCATGAGATGGTAGTCACAGTCAGTACTCACAGTGATGGTGGTGAGTGTGATTCTTTGACCTGAAATCACTACACTCAACACATGTCGTTGGGCACACTTTGACATCATCAAACGCAGTCCTGAAACATGGGTTGTTATAAAGGTGATGATTGGGTGGCTTTGACACATGGGGCTTTTGAGGGGTGAGTGATAGATATGGGATTTGTCCCTCCTAAGGGAGTTTGATATCCAAGGCCACTTGATGAGTAGGATTGAGATAGGCATGCGCACACATGTGTGAATCAGTATGTGATATTGATGTCATACATATCTCCTTCAATCTACTCTGAGATCAAGAAAGTGAATGAACGTTGACATGATGACTGTTCCATGCCTTGAGTTCATTCGGGATATTAGTGACAAAGGAATTATACATTCACTGTAACACCATTCACGGATTGTAGGATGAAAGTTGTTCTCCAACTTTCTACTTTCACTTGGGTAGCACTGATGTGTGACTAGGCACCGCTCTTTGCTTGTGAAGTCATAAGTGTTATGGACTTTCACTGCCAACGTGAAATGGACCTGTAGGGTCACACACATAGGATTTAACCTGGAAGAGGAGTTTTGTCCACAAAGCAATGTTTAGATTGATTACTAAAGGAGTTTAGTGTTCAATTAAACACTCAATCAGTCGATAGCTCAATATCATATGGTTCAAGGTGTTGGACGCATTGATTGGAGTATCGGATTGATTGTAATCACAATTGACTGATTTTGCCCAACCTGTGCTCCCAACCGATCGGCTCATGTGATGAACCGGTCGGATGAGGTGCTGAACCGGTCGGCTGGAGTGTCCAGGCCGATCGGCTCATGCCCAGGTTGAAACGACCGGTTCAAGAGTTGAACCGATCGGCTCAATTGGTGCAACTGACCAGTTGGGAAAGTCATGTCGGCAAGAATTTTCCTTTGGTTTCAAATTGCCCAATTCGATTGGGAATAACATTGGTATACGATACCAATTGAGAACGAAACAAGGAAAGTGTTTTTGAGCTGGATTAGGACCATGAACCGATCAGTTCAGGGCACCAACCGATCGGTTGGAGTGCCCCAAACGATCGACTCAGGTCCAACCGATCGGCTCAATGGCCGAACCGATCGGTTCAGTTGTGAACCGATCGTTTCAAGTTGCGAACTGGTTGCTTTCTGTGGAAAATTCTCGAACCCTTCTACTCCTGCTTTAGTCCCATATTGGCGGGCACAGAGAACCCTGTCCCATGACCCGCCTATATTTATAGGGGTATTGGGGGCTTCTCAAAGTACAACTCAATGCAAGCCGGTTGCTTTGCGAAGTTGTCGTTCTCTCTGGTTTTGGTAACCGTGAGAGATCCCGAGCAAGTGCTTCCCGCAAAGGGAGGTGCAACAAGGGAAGGACAACTGCAGTTGCAACTAGTAGAAGGAGAGTATGTTGGCGACTAGTACGTCAACAGGAGGGTGCGACTCCTTCCACTTCCTTGTGGGACAAGGAGAGTGGAGTTCCAGGTGGTCCGTGTGGACTACTACAGAGGCGGGAGGACATTGCCGCTTAGGAGGACAACTGTCATCCGACAGTCCGGTAGGAGGAGGAGTCGTCATTCCCGGTGCGACCAGGAGCTGCACAGACACCGTCCAAGACCGGAGTTGAAGACCGCGCATTGCGCGAGGTATTGTCGCCGAGCAAGCCTCGGGACAAGGTATGATTCCACAAACCATCCTTTCCTATTATATAGACGTTGACGCGTTTCCTCAGTATGGGTTGTGGGAGAAATTTTTTTGTTTCCGCTGCCTTCTCTGTCTCCCCTAGAACCCAACAGTGGTATCAGAGCGAGGTCAACTGCTCTATATTTTAGGAATATCGATATGATCGATTTTGGTTTGTCGCCTTTATTTATTGCATGCGATGCGAATAATATTGGCTTTATGCATGTCCAATCCTAAATCCACAAATCCCTAATTACATATATGATATGTATTATTAATGCACTCAATACGCTTCACCCTTAAATGAGTTTTGTGGTGAATGTGTGTAGCGTGATTATGGCCTATAAACACCTATATGTGATTGGTTGTGTGTGGTTGCTTGCATCTCGGTCTGCGCACCGATCTTCCCTCTCTTATTCCTGATGTAACTCGAAATAATTCGAGATTCTTTCCTACCTTTGCTCCCCCCGAATGTAACTCGGGGTTTTTCCTTTTTAAAGAAATGTAATAAATAGAATAGGATTTTATTTCCTGTTATGTCAAAGACCGGCGGACATCAAGACGACAGCTGAAACGATCGGTTCAAGGAGTGAACCGATCGGTTGACGTTCCAGATAGTCGGTTGAAGGAGTGAACCGATCGGTTGATGACCGGTTCGAGGAGCGAGACGAGCGGGTGGCGAACATGAAGAGATGCACGATGACCAGGCGAACCGATCGGTTGGAGGAGCCAACCGATCGGCTGGTGGCACCCAGAGGACCGGCTGGAGAGTACAGATCATTCATGTGATGAGTTGATCAACTCATATGGCAAGGCACAGAAGTTCATCTTGTACAGTTTGCATGTGATGTAGTCCTAGATGACCGTGATTCCTCTTGGCTCGAGGAATCACATTAGGATGGCCATAATCATCGCTTTTTATCGTTTGTGCATGTTTTCTGTGGGATATAGCATGTATATGATACATACTATGTATTGTGGTGATTGGATATGTATATGTATATAAAACCAAATCCCTCATTAAAATATTAAGTTTTAGATGCCTTCCAAATGTGACACACATGAAAAGCTTGTTCGACCAAGTGTGGGCACGCCCTAGCGTGGTGCACCGTCTACCTCGTGGAAGCGTGAAGGATGAATGTGTGGGTCTACCCTAGCAGGGTGCATATTCATCGTGTTTGCTTTGGGTCGGACTTAACAAGGTGATCTAGATGGGATCTAGTACCTTGAGGCATGGAGATGATCATTGCAAAGAGTTGTATATGACATCTTATCAAGAGTTGTATATGATGCAATTGGCAAAAGTTGCCTACCTGAGAGATCTATGTTGTGGGTGACAGCCCTAGCTGGTCCATGGCTTAGAGGATTTCAGGATCTTGCCCACTAGAAGGTTGTACGCTGCAATTTTCCAAATTGATGGTGAGGGCTATCAATTTGAACTAAAATAGTGGGAGCGATAATTAATTAAAGGCCTAATTTTATCGTCAACTTTTCAAATCAATCAAACAAGTCAGAAAGAGTTTTGGACTAAAATTGCATATATTTCCTTTTGTTAAAATAAATGGTTAATCAACAAATCACTTTATTTGCGATCGGTCTTTGAGACCAACAAATTAAATGGGAATAATTCCACGACTGGATAGGATGATGAGAAGTGTTCTCAGTCAAAGAGCGAAAGCTCTAAGTCCTAGTTATACCAGAACTAGATGAACTCGATCCCACCACATCAATGGCTGAAAGTATGCTTATGGAAGCGTACTGAGAAAGACATTGATGAGGAGTGCTTGACGTTGTGTTCTCTGAACTGTGAGTTGCAGAGACAACATGAGACATATGATGTCTCCAAGACACTATCCTAGTATGTCATGACAGAAGGAGATCCAGTAAGGGATTCACACACTCAATGTGATTGGGTATGTGGAAAACCTGATTAAGAAGGATTCCCTCTGAGCCAAGAGTTGGCTATTGGTATGATACTGCAAATGTTGTGAGAATCATACAATTCATGATAAGCTACAACATGAACAACTTTGACAAGCGTTGACAGAGTTGTTGGACATGTTGAGGATAGTAGAGGCAAAGATGAAGAAAGACAAACCATAGTCTTTGATGTGATCAAAGAAAAGGTAATTCTTAAGGGCAAGGACAAGGGCAAAGCTAAGAAGTGTTCTGATGCTAGCCAGAAATCCAAGTCGTCTTCAGCCTCAAGGCACATGGGGAAAGGGTGTATGAGGGATTGCCCTCTATATCTGGAAGAACAAAAGAAGATGAAGGAGGGGATGGAAATCTCCACCTAAGGTATCATGAAATGAACCGCTTCTTTATCTGAGGTATATGATACCAAAATATGGATATGTCATATATGATATGCAATATCCGCAAAGAAGTGATGGCCTTTGTGAAAGGACCAAGAAAGAAGTACCCATCATTGGAGCAAGTTTTGCTGCCATAGATAGGAGTATCTTTCAGTTTATTTCAGCCTAAAAGGGCACGAAATAGAGTTGAGAACTGCTATTTCATATATTGCCAATAGATAGAAACACTTTATTATTGCATATTGTAGGACAATGATGGCAATTAATAAAGTTGATGTTTCGATCTTAAAGATATGATCTTTGTGGCAATGCCTTGCTTATCTTGTGGTATTTGATATGCATAAGATAAAATGATACCTAAAAGTTATAGATAACTCAAACAATCTAATTAGCATCAATCATGAGAAATTCATTTCTAGTTTCCATATGATGGATAAATATAGACTCTTTTGGATAGAGAACCAGTAAGAGACATGAATCTCTTGTACATGATTAATCAATCTTCACTAAAGGTAGTGGAAGAATGATTGTCCTATAAGGTATAATACATGTGATGTATTTACATACCTATTGGAATAAATGCTAATACTTCAAATGCTGTTTAGAGAAATACCAATATGAATGTCTTGAAGTGTTCAAGATTATCATAAATGAAGTACAAATTTGGTAAAGTATTAATTCTTGATGAGATCAATGAATAAAATACTTGGACCAAATGTATGAGATCCTTATGAGTAATTATGATAGTGTATCATAGTGAACTCCTGATTAAGGCATGGTGATGTCTGAATCAAGAAGGAATCATACTCTAAGGAGTTAGAGAATGATTATCAAATAACTTAATTCTTCTTAATAAAAGAATACCCCACACTAATAAAGGACATTAAGAATCACACGGAGTTGTGAATTCTTATATTCTTAACAGATACACCTCAATTATCTATGTTATGAGTTGTTCATATGATGAGTCAACTATTAAGATGAATATGAGGAACCAAATCTTGAGTTATGGTTTAAGACCATTACATCCTAAATGACATCCATGTGAACCATAAGGTATGACCTTGATGGTAGCACTCATTGGATCATATCCATAAGTGCAAATAAGTCTTAAGTGTTAAGACACATGGATAACATTTTGAGAAGGATGATGCTTGTTGATTGCAACTTAATGACTGAGACATTTGGCATATGGATACTAAAACCGCATTCCTATGAGGAATAAAACAAGGATGTGTACGTGACACAACCTATAAGGTTTATGAATCCACTAATGCAAATGAAGTCTATAAGTTACAATGGACTAATCAATGTGATTGATTGAGTACAAGCAACTCAAAATTGGATCTTTACTTTGATGATATAGTCAAAGGGTTTGACTGATATGTCAAAGATAAAGAAGGATATGTGATTTAGTGGGAGCGTGTTCACATTCCACATATTGATGTGAAATGGAAATGTTCTAAAATGGAAATCCAAAAGTGGAAATTATCGTTAAGGAAGATAGAGATGTTTCCTATATGATAGGAATAGAGATCTATAGAGATAGTTCTCGACAAATCTCTTGACCTGGAAAAGAGAGAGCATACATTGGCAATTTGTACTGAAGGGTTCAGTATGCACAGATTCAGTGGGAGAAAACTTGTCCATATGGATATTAGTATCCCAAGGCCAAGTGTCTAATTCTTATGAAGAATGGGAACACTAAGAATAGATATGGATCTATCATGTATGAAATCATCCCATTGTCTTGCATGTATGACATGGCAAGAATAAGATGCATTCATCATCTTGTATGTAGGACATGGCAATATGATGTGCTCATCCTGATAACTCGTATGTAGGACATGACGAGTGGATGTCTGTCTACTTCCAGTAAGGGTTACTGGAATACCATAAGAACTTGATAAGTACTTGGGAAGTACTAGTTCTATGGAGATAAGGAAGAGTTCGATGTAAAGAGTTACATTGATGCGAACTTCCGAAAGGACAGAAAATTGATTGCAAAATATACATAGGATGTATAAAAGTGAAAGTTTGTTGATTATTGGAAATGTTCCAATAAAACCATTTAAAAGGAAATGCCGAGTATCCGTGTGTTAGAGAACATCAGTGGATACTATATGGATCTAGAAGTTCATGAGATGAACTTATAGATATTCCGATCATTGATGACAAGTCTGGAATCCTTGATCATGCAATGTGGCTAAAGGTTAGCAAAGGAATACTAAATCACATATTACGGCAACTCCATCTCATACGTGTGACGTACTATGAAGAGATGAGAGACATGCAATTTATACAAACTTTGGCAAGGTGTTGCCATTACTCACTATGTTCGCACTAGAGCACAGTAACATGTGGGACATGTTTGAAGATCACTATGAATATGATTCAAGGGTGATTGGCTCGCAGTGCAAGTGGGAGTCTGTTGGTATGTATGCCCTGAGAGCCAATCATGGGATGATTGGTGGGATACATTAAGATTGATTTGATAAACATCAAAGGCAAGCTTCCAATTCTTTCTAGTTCAGTCATATGAGATAGTGATAGAACAGATTGAATGTCTAGAGAATGACAATACTCAATGACGTATGCCTTCAGGTTCATGACCTGAACGATGAGATCATACGGATGCTAAGAGTTTGTACATTCTTGTTATGTCCCTAGTCGGATGTCATTGTGGAAGGTAGATACACAGCAATGACACACAAGACTAGATTATGGTGTTGGTTGATGACAGAATCTCATTAGTCATGATATAGAGATATCAAACCAAACATATAGGTACTTGTTAGAGAACAAGGTACCGGACAGACCCACCGTGAGTTTGACACATGGAACCATGAGATGGTAGTCACAGTCAGTACTCACAGTGATGGTGGTGAGTGTGATTCTTTGACCTGAAATCACTACACTCAACACATGTCGTTGGGCACACTTTGACATCATCAAACGCAGTCCTGAAACATGGGTTGTTATAAAGGTGATGATTGGGTGGCTTTGACACATGGGGCTTTTGAGGGGTGAGTGATAGATATGGGATTTGTCCCTCCTAAGGGAGTTTGATATCCAAGGCCACTTGATGAGTAGGATTGAGATAGGCGTACGCACGCATGTGTGAATCAGTATGTGATATTGATGTCATACATATCTCCTTCAATCTACTCTGAGATCAAGAAAGTGAATGAACGTTGACAGGATGACTGTTCCATGCCTTGAGTTCATTCGGGATATCAGTGACAAAGGAATTATACATTCACTGTAACACCATTCACGGATTGTAGGATGAAAGTTGTTCTCCAACTTTCTACTTTCACTTGGGTAGCACTGATGTGTGACTAGGCACCGCTCTTTGCTTGTGAAGTCATAAGTGTTATGGACTTTCACTGCCAATGTGAAATGGACCTGCAGGGTCACACACATAGGATTTAACCTGGAAGAGGAGTTTTTTCCACAAAGCAATGTTTAGATTGATTACTAAAGGAGTTTAGTAGTTCAATTAAACACTCAATCAGTCGATAGCTCAATATCATATGGTTCAAGGTGTTGGACGAATTGATTGGAGTATCAGATTGATTGAAATCGCAATTGACTGATTTTGCCCAACCTGTGCTCCCAACCGATCGGCTCATGTGATGAACCAGTCGGCTGAGGTGCTGAACCGGTCGGCTGGAGTGTCCAGGCCGATCGGCTCATGCCCAGGTTGAAACGACCGGTTCAAGAGTTGAACCGATCGGCTCAACTGGTGCAACCGACCAGTTGGGAAAGTCATGTCGGCAAGAATTTTCCTTTGGTTTCAAATTGCCCAATTCGATTGGGAATAACATTGGTATACGATACCAATTGAGAACGAAACAAGGAAAGTATTTTTGAGCCGGATTAGGACCATGAACCGATCGGTTCAGGGCACCAACCGATCGGTTGGAGTGCCCCAAACGATCGACTCAGGTCCAACCGATCGGCTCAATGGCCGAACCGATCGGTTCAGTTGTGAACCGATCGTTTCAAGTTGCGAACCGGTTGCTTTTTGTGGAAAATTCTCGAACCCTTCTACTCCTGCTTTAGTCCCATATTGTCGGGCACAGAGAACCCTGTCCCATGACCCGTCTATATTTATAGGGGTATTGGGGGCTTCTCAAAGTACAACTCAATGCAAGCCGGTTGCTTTGCGAAGTTGTCGTTCTCTCTGGTTTTGGTAACCGTGAGAGATCCCGAGCAAGTGCTTCCCGCAAAGGGAGGTGCAGCAAGGGAAGGACAACTGCAGTTGCAACTGGTAGCAGGAGAGTATGTTGGCGACTAGTACGTCAACAGGAGGGTGCGACTCCTTCCACTTCCTTGTGGGACAAGGAGAGTGGAGTTCCAGGTGGTCCGTGTGGACTACTACAGTGGCAGGAGGACACTGCCGCTTAGGAGGACAACTGTCATCTGACAGTCCGGTAGGAGGAGGAGTCGTCAGTCCCGGTGCGACCAGGAGCTGCACAGACACTGTCCAAGACTGGAGTTGAAGACCGTGCATTGCGCGAGGTATTGTCGCCGAGCAAGCCTTGGGACAAGGTATGATTCCACAAACCATCCTTTCCTATTATATAGATGTTGACGCGTTTCCTCGGTATGGGTTGGGGGAGAAATTTTTTTGTTTCCGCTGCCTTCTCTGTCTCCCCTAGAATCCAACAATCACCTCCTATCCACCTTTGTGAGGCTCACTTGGATTACGGTTTAGGTGGAATTCAATTAGGATCTAGTAATGTCTATGTTTCTAGGATAGAAACTCATAGGGTAATTAGGAGCTGAGGGTAGTAATGGAGGGTGGAAATGATTAGACCTCACATCACCTAATTTTTAGCCTTGAGAAGATTCCAAGCCAATTATACTAAATTCTTATAACCTAGCTACTTGGATCTCTCACTTAGGTGTACATGAACTAATTAGCATGTAGGAAGGTGAATAGGTATCTAAGAATCCACTGATTGGACCTAGGAGCAATTCCCAAATTATGTACATATAAGCAATTTTCCTAGAATTCTAGGTGATTTCAAGCACAAACCACAAATCAATTTATGAGAAATGAGATAAAAGTAGAAAATAATTATAAGCAAACGAAATTACTATGTTACATATCAATTTCCCCTAACATGGTATCACAATAGCATTCTTGTCCCCAAACAATCCACCCAAGGTGCGTAGCTACTCATAGAACAAGAAAAAACAAAAATGGAGAAATAAGATGAGTATAAGAGTGGAAATCCATGTAACTTGGTGGAGACTCCTCCTTCTACACTTCCTACTAGCAACAACTAAAACACCTCCCTCATCCAAGGTGGAATGTCATAGATGTGTGGTGGAAAGTGGCTAAAAACCCTAGAAAGGAGGATTTTACGATGGAAGATGATGGAATGGAGGTGGAATGGAGTGGGAATGGGTGATATAGTTTTAGGATTGGTTGAGAGGCAGCTAAGAGTGTCTAACCCCATGCTCGAGTTACCACCCAAGTATATATAGGTGGCGGGGAAGAACTATATCAAGTGGGGAGTAGAGTGGGAAATGTAATGAAAAACTCATGCTAGGTTTTTGGTATCGTTGTTGTACTGGACAACACTACCGTGGTGGGTAGAAGGAAGAATAACCATGGTGAGGAATGGAAAAAGGTTCAAGTTGATTTTTGGAATTTGGTGGAACTAGTGGCACAGGCTTGTTAGACAACATGACCATGGTGAGGAGGTGGTCACATGGTCGTGCTGTGGTGCACAACTATTTTAGCGATGAAGTACCTGGCTGTTCTGGTCACCATGGGCATGCTAGGTCTTTGTCACCACGACCGTCCTGATTCCTTCTTCGCACGACCATTCCATCTTTCACAACCCTTCTATTGAGCCTGGTCTTCAACCATGAACTATAATTTCTCTAAGATTTGTATCTTGTCCAGCACATCCATTCCTTGGTGCGATGGCCACGCTGAAGTATTCTATGGCACTTATAGCTAGAACTTTGGATTTTCGTGGACTTTTTGCTTCAATTGACTCCTCACCACTAGGGGTAGGTTGAGGGAGCCTTGGAACTCTCTTTAGGCCTCTCTAGGGGTAGAAAAACCCTAAGAGAATCCTCTCTCTCATATCCATACAAGACATGGTCCAATTACCTAAAAAACTTACAAAGAACGTCTGTAAGTGAATTTGACATAAATATGCATATTGATGGAAATAACATGTAATATTACAACTTTAGATGTTATTTACATGCAAAAGGACAAAAGATGAATCCCTAAAATAGGGCTACATCAACTGGGAATGCTATTCAGATAGATAATAAATAATAAAAACCTCTGAAATTGTGAAATGTCATGAAATATGCATCTATACAAACACTAGCTTTGAAGTCGATGCCCTTACCAAACTTGAATACAAAATGATTGTCAAGGTGATTCAAGAAGGTAGATTTACCCTAAAACCAAGGATCCTTCGATAAAAAAAACTATCCCCTTTGATTACTTTGAACTCGACTGTTGGAATGATAATTTGTTTAAAGAGAGTAGTCTCTTTCACATCCATGAGGTATTATCTATAAGAACCACAATCCATGGTTTTTGTTATGAAGATCATGATTTTTGATTCCAATGATATATGATTTCTATTTTTTTAAGATATAACTCATTTTCTATGCATTTTGAAAGGTAAGCACATTTCCCAGAAAAAAAACATTACTTTGTTTCATTTCCACTCTCATAGATCCGTAACAGCAATGATTTAGGGTCAGATCTGGATAATCCACTCTAATATCCCCCGTATGGGTCTCCTAGATCATAAGCACACTCTGTTTCCTCTGTGGAATTGAGCATCACTTTTCAAGATCCCTCCTCATTCGTTGCATTCATCGACAATGTTTGAACGACTTCAAAATTCTATTAGGGTGGAATGCTTTCTTGTAGAAGGTCATGGAAGTGGGAAGAGCTCTAGGCTTCTTGATTTTTCCTTCTGGTCTCTCCAATGGCGTATGGGAATGTGGTAGGGAAGTTTTTCTTGTGTATCAAATCTCCATTCTTCATTCCAATCTAGAGAGATCTGTGTAGACCTGAACGGTCTACGAAGGAGACATTTGGATGAGCCCCTTCTAACCTATGCTACACTCGTGAGGGAATTTCCTTTATCCTGTAAACAAGCTGGGAACTACTTCTTAGTGAAGGTGGATGTATGAGGTGGCTCCAATCAAGGTTGATTAATAGATGTACATCCTTTCACATCATAACAACAAAGTATAAGTTCCCCTAGAGTCACTAAAGTAAAAGGACTCCTCAATTCCAAACACCCTTCTTCATGTTGCAAAGGGGATGGAGATCCAAGGAGGATGGCCAATCCTTCACCCTTTCTCACCTAACATATCTTCTTCTTGTGGAGAACTAATAGAGAGAAAAGTCTTAGTCACCTGACCTCTTTATTTGGTTGTATTGATCAATAGGTCCAATGACTCCTCTTGATAAATCTGACCTCACTAATTCCTCCATCTATGGGGAGAACGTGGACTCACTAGGTCCTAGTGTTGCGGAGGTTAGTGATCGTGAATTTTTTTAAATTTTTTCTAATAGTTGTGATTTCTATGAAACAAACTAAACTTGCTGCATCTAAAACACAAGGGCAACCTATATCAATAACAACTATAGTATGATATATCAATAAATTCAATGATATTCCATCTAAATTCATTTTGCATTATCTTTCATAGAAAATATAAATTTATGAAATTTGATTCAATACCTTATAATTATCTTATCAAGCTTCAAGCCTATTCTAGTATCCAAAAATAACTAGATGACCTATTAATTCATTTATCAACGTGTGACTTAAATTAATGACTACTCAATTTTATACACATTTTAAAAAAAAAATTCATTCATTATCAAACTTATTAGGGTTTATATGTTCAACTCATAACTTATTATAAATTGATTTGTGTTCTTCATAGATATCAATGATGATTCTTAATATTTAAGGTCCATAGCTTTCTTCACTTCACCCCAACTGTAGTTTCAAGATAAAAGATACTCTTGACTCAATCTTGGTTATGATCTCAAGTATTGCAAGGTGTACTGATTCTACTAGGACTGCATTGGGTCACAAGACCCTAGAAATTTAGATGTTACAATTCGAACTCCTCACATGAAATTTCTTCCTTGAAATTGTATTAGATTGACCACAAAGTTGAAGGAACTACACAACATTAGGTTGTTCTAGTTTTTTTTATGAACATTACTCTTCTTTACTTGAACCACATTACTCACGTAATTCTCATTGAACCAAAGGAATATGTTAATGGTAATGCATTATAATATCTAGATGATTATCTTTCTTCATGATTTATAAAAATGAAAAATAATAATCATTATGGTCTCAAGGTATCTTAATTAACACATGTTTAGACATTTAGCAAATAATAAGGATTTTTCAACATATCTAGGTTCTACTATGTGCCACATCATACATAAAGTATTTTCCATTCTTATTAATTAGTAATTATGGTGTTTAGTATGACCATAATTTATCATCCAACTTTATGATATAATTATTCATAAACTTTAAGTATCATCTCAAACATTTTCCATTCTATTTTTTATGAAAACCATCAACTTACAATTGTAACTGAAGCACCACTTTGATTTCTAAATTCCTATACCAAAGTCATTTTCCTTCCTTTCTCTTCTAATCATATAATGCAATGATTTAGGTCAGGAATTACCTTACCATGTGGTCACAATTTCTGAGTGTTGATTATCTTCCTAGGTAATAAGAACCATTGAACGTCTTTCTTTGGGTTGTCAACTTTCCTAACACTATGGTGAAGACCTTACTTTATCTTACCTTTTAAGGAACTTATCTAGGGTTACATATTAAACCAAAAGTGTTAGGATTTTAAGATTATTGGGGATGAGTCGTCGTCTAGACTTAGTATAAATGTTAAATATATTTCATGGTTCCTTATCATTAACATGATATTATTTTTTGCAATTAGTGAGTAAACTAAGGTGATTTCGGAACATAAACTTGCACTGAAGTGATTGTTTCTCCCAAGTGCTGATTGCACCCATGTGCTAGTTGTACCAAAGTGCCCATTTACCATGGAGAATAACTCAATTTATGTACTTTTTGAACATTACTTTTATTAACTTTTGCCAATATTACTGTATTGCTCCTATCTAGACAGATAAAACCAAGATTTCAGTAGTCAGTGTCCTACCATAAAACCATTCTTAAACCTAGAAATACCAAATTAAACCTTAACCAAGCATTTTTTCTAGGCTTATCCATATCAATATCACCTCAAATCTAATACTATTGTGATCCTATATCACCGATCCATAATACTACATATCCTATACTTCCACATGTAATAATAGTCAAAGGTCCTTAGGATAGCCTTATCCATCATCATACTATAACAATACAAACATTTTTGATCTTAACATAATTGAAATTTTCCACAAGTATTCCCCACAATAAGTATCATGATTAAACTTGTGACAAAAGTTCCACCTTGAAACCAATTGTTGGTATAGTATTCCCATAGAGCCAATCATATGATGATTGCAATGAGGCATATGATAGTTGATTTGATAATGATAAAGGTAATTACATCTATTATGTTAGTCATGGTCATGAGATGATGACACATACATGATAGTTGTCTAAAGAATGATGTGACTCAATGACATATGTCTTGAGGTTAAGGACCTGAACAATGAGACCATATGTATGTTAAGAGTACATACATTCTTGTTATGTCCCTAGTCGGATATTACTATGGAAGAAAAATAGGAAACAATAATACATAAGACTAGAGTGTGTGTTGACTGATGACAGAGTCTCATTAGTCATGATATATGATATCAAGTCAAGCACATAGATATATGTTAGAGAACAATATTTCAGACATACCCACTGTGAAAGTCATACATGGATATCATGGAATGGTAGTCACAATCATCTCTCATAATGATGGCGGTGAATGTGGTTCTTAGACCTAAAATCACTTCACTCATCACATGTCATTGGGTACACTTTGTCATCATCAAATGCAGTCCTGAAACATAATTTGTTATAAAGGTGATAGTTGGGTGGCTTTGACACATGGGGATAGACTGTGAGTGATAGAGATGGATTTGTCCCTCCTACAAGGAGTATGATATCCAGACCCCCTTGATAAGCTAGACTGAGAATTGTATGGCCATACTCATGTGATTCAATATATGATATGTGAATTCCCATGCATTAAGGACAATTTGCTCTAGGTCAAGGAACATGGATTTAATGTTGAAGAGGATAAAGTTCCATGCCTTGAGTTCAATCTGGATGTCAACAAAAAAGGAACTATATGATCACTGTAAAACTAATCACATTTTGTAGGTTGAAGTTGTTCTCCAACTTTCTGAATTACCTGGGAATCAATGATGAGTTACTAGATTCTGTTGATTGCTTGTGATATCATAAGTTGTTATGAATATTCATTGCCAACGTAAATTGGAACCTGAAGGGTCACACACATAGGTTACACCTAGAAGAGGAGATTGTCCATGAATGATGTTTAGATTTATACTAAAGGTGTTTAGGTACTCAATTAAACATACAATTGACTGAATGGACTCAGAACTATTAAGTTCAAGTGTTAAACTAGCTAGTTAGAGTGTCAGGTCGATTGGAGACTACATTGGCAATGTCAAGACTGCCAACCGATCGGTTCACCCTTGTGAGCTGATTGGCTGGTGTGAGCCAACCGACCAGTTCACTTGGTGAACCGGGCAGCTCATAGTCCTACCAACTAAGGAAGTAAGGATTTTCCCAGTTGGAGGAAAACTTTCACATTTCACTGGTTCAATTTGATTGGAATAAGGATTAACCTTTGAATTAATTGGAAAAGAATAAGGAAATTCAATTGTGGGCAAGTTTGGGAAGTGAAATGACCAGTTCACTGGGTGAACCGATCGGCTCACCTACCCAAATGACCGGTTCAGTTATGAACCAATCGACTCACCTACCCAAATGATCGGTTCAGTTGTGAATCAATCAGTTCACCTGTCAAAGTACAAACTATTCATGGAACTTTCAGATCCTTTTACTCCCAAAGAGATTGGGAACCCTAACCCTACTCTGTACTATAAATAGATAGGTACTAGGGGATTCTGATAACACACAACTCAGAACATCAATTTCTCTACAAAGTTGTTGTTCTCTCTGGTTCTGGTAGCTGAGAGATCCCAATGAAATGCAACCCGACTAGGGAGGCAGGTTGGTGCTAGTTACCAAAAGGAGGGTCATCTCCTTCCTGCTAGTTCTTCTAGAATGATAGGAGTTCTAGATGGTCCGTGTAGACTATCTACAAAGGTGGGAGATGTCTTCCTCTTAGGAGGACATGTCTGTCGTAGTCCGTGGTGGAGGCCAAAGTCCATGGCAAATACCAGAAGCTGCACATACACCTTCCAAGACATGGCATTGAAGATCGCACATGGCTGTGAGGTATTGTCACTAGGCAATCCCCAGGACCATGTATATCTCACTAAAACCATCTTTCCCATTACATAGTCATTGATGCGATCTCCTATTATGGGTTAATGGCCAGTAAAATTTTTATTTCCGCTGCTTACTCTGAGGCCATAAAACCCAATAGTGGTATCAGAGCCACATCAATGTTCTATGTTTTGGGATAAATCAATATGATCGGATTTTTGTTTTATCATCATTTCTTTATTGCATACGATGTGAATATTTAAATTGAATAATGCACATATCTGACTAAATACCACATGTGACCACAAACTAATATACATATATGATATGGTATATATGCAATTGATACACGTCACCCTAAAACTATTTTGATGGTGGATGTGTAGCATGGTTATGACCTATAAACCCTATGTGTGCTTGGTTGGTTATGGTTGTTTGCATCTCAGTTTGCATACTGAGCCTCTACCTTCTATTCCACATGTAACTCGAGATAACTTGAGATCCTTTCTCTTCTACCTTTGCTCCCCTTGAATGTAACTCGAGGTTTCCCAAAGATTATGTAAAAGTAGGATAGTTTATTTTTGTTACATCAAAGAAGAAGATGATCAACAATAGATGAGCTGACCACTTGGAGGATCGAGGATGATTACGAAGAAGCCGGACCGACCACTTGTTGGAGGTGTCCAGACAACGGAAGCCATATCGACCAACCAACAGACCAAGAGGCGAGCCGATCATATCATAGGATGAACTGATCAACCTGGAATGGTTCAAGTACAAAGATCTTCATCAATAACATGTTGCATATGATGTATACCTTAGATGATCGTAATTCCTTATGGCTCCAAGGAATTACAATAGGATGGCCATAATCATCGCTTTTATCGATATTGCATGTTTTCTCATTGTGGTTATAGCATGTATATGATACTTACTATAAATATGTGGTGATTGGATATGTATATGTACTTATATAAAATCCCTCAAATAAAATATTAAAGTCTTAGATGCCTTCCATAAGTGGCACACATGAAAATCTTGATCGACCAAGTGTAGGTTATGCCAAAGCGTGATGCACGGTCCATCTCGTGGAAGTGTGATGGTAGACATGTAGATTCTGCAAAAGTAGGGTGCATGTTTATCATGTCGGCTTTTGGGACAGACTTAACTGGTGATTCTTAGAGAGTCTAAGCTCTAGAAGCATGCATATGATCATGGAAAAGAGTTGCAAATGTCATCTATCCAAGAGTTGCATATGATGCAATTGGAATGATGGCCTACCTAAATAGTCAAGTTGTGGCAGACTAGCCAAAGTTGACTCATAATTTGATGAAATATGGATCTTGGTCACTAGAAGGTTGTACGCTACAGTCTTTCGAATGGATACACGAGAGTTATCAATTTGAACAAAATAGTGGGAGCGATAATTAATTAAATACCTAATTAATATCGTCAACTTTATCAAATCTAACAAATAAAAAATGTTTTGAAAAGTTGCAAAATTCTTTTGTAGTATCCAAATGACAAACACAAATACATTATCATTGTGATCCGTTCATAAACGGAATAAACTTTAAATATGGTTTGGGACCTTTGAGAAGTGTTCTCAATGGTGAATGTAAACTCTAAAGTCCTTGAAAGACCAGAGCCAGTTGAACCACTCCAAATGATCCTAAGGCTAAAATTGGATGCTTACTTGAAGTGTGCCAATGATGCCTAAGACATCAAGAACCTTATGCTAAGCTACATGAACTATGAGTTGAATAAATAGATTGAAACATGGACATTCTTGAGATAGTTATAAATCTTAAGAATCATATAAAGTATGAAAGGTATAATGTCTTCAAAGAGATGTTTGATTATGATAAGACAGATGGAGATCAAGTATAATCTCATATGCTCAATATGATTGTGCATAAAAATTAATTGTGATTTCGTATATATCAAGTGTTGACCAAACATATGATTCTACAAATTGTTGTGTGAATCATATAGCCAGTTTATCAAATGTTGAATAACTTGGCCAAATTGTTGCCTGAAATGCTTGTCATGATGATGCCAAAGCATGAATGAAGAAAGGACAAATTTGTGATAATGATCAGAAGACTAAAGTCCATTGACTAAAGCAAGGTCAAGAAGTGTTCTGAAGCCAAGCATAGGTTCAAGTCTTCATCCCTCAAGATATGGAGAGGGGTAAGTAGGAAAGGGAAATGACCTCTTTATAGAGAATCTTAGGAAGAAGAAAGAGATAGAGATCTCTACTTTAGGACCTGAGAGGAAGTAAGCTAGAAACTGTGCGGAGCAAGAGTTGCTACCATTACAATTACATTATGACATTCATGGGCATATAATAGAATTAGTGAATTGCTATTATATACCTACCATCAATGAAAAACATCATACATCTTGTATGGGAAAGAGTGTTATGGACTGATGTTTCATTTTAAAGATATGATCTTTGATGGCAATTCCTATGTCTCATTAACTATACTTGATAGTTAAAGAGACAAATGTGTGTGACACATGTAATGAATGACATGATAACTCAAACTTGAATGCCTATAGCGATGTCATCTAGAGCACATAAATGGGATTGAATTTTTGGAATCCATATGATGGATATCTAGACTCTTTTGGTTTTTGAACCAATAGAGACATGCTAATCTCATTCATTGAGCAATATGACAAAGTTTCTTCACTAGATGTAGTGGGAGAATGATTATTCTATTAAGGATTATACATATTGATGTATATAGACCTTTTAGAATAAATGCTAAAGGTAATCAATAGTACTTCAATATATTTACTGATGACCTTAGTAGATATAATAGTTTGTATTTAGTGAAATACAAACATGAATCTCATGAAGTGTTCAAGGAGATCATAAATGAAGTACATAAAAAACTTCGTACAAGTATTAAATTTCGATATGATCGATATGGAAATACATTAAACCAAGAGTTTGAGAACCTTCTGGAAGATCATGATAATGTATCATGATGGACTCCATCTGAAACACAATGATAGTGTATCATGAGAAGTGTATTAGAAAGAAGGAATCACACCTTGATAAGTCAGAGTGTGATTATTAGGTAAAACTTCAAATTTTCTTTTGGGCACATGCTTTACACTGGGAATAAAGAGAATCACAAAATGTTGTGGACTCTCAAAGTTCCTTAAGTAACACACATAACTCATGGTTCTAGTAGAACATGCCTAGAGCTTGAATGATATATGATATCTTATGGACAAAAAGGCAGTGAGTTGATCATATAATGAGTCAATAGTCTATATAGAAGCTAATGAGATCCAGAAACTGAGATATGGATTGAAGCCATGAAATCCAAGATGGACTCTATGTACATCAACAAAGTATGACCTTGGTTGATCCACCTGAAGGGGTAAAACACATAGGGTACTTTTGGGTATTCTAGAAGAAGACTGACATGTAGGGTAAGTTGGTTGAAAAGAATTCCTAACAAGTTCAAGGTGTTGAACATGGTGAAATCTTTTCAGCAGTTACCATGGATAAATCCATTGGGAAAATGCTTACCATTGTAGCTTAATATGACTATGAGATTTTTCATATGGATGTTAAAACCACATTCCTTAAATGGAATATTATGTAGGATGTGTATGTAACACAGCCTAAAGGTTTTATAAATCCAATAATGCAAATAAAGTCTATAAAGCTGCATAGAACAATCTTTGGATTGAAGCAAAAACCTCAAAATTGGATCTTCAAATGACAAGATAGTCAAAGAGTTTGACTTGAGTCAAAATGAAGATGTAATGTGTGATTACAAGAATTTAGTGGGAGCATATATTACACATATTGATGGGAAGTATCATCCTTGTACTACAAAAGTTGGCAACAAAGTGCATTCTAAAAGGTTTTTTGGGAAGCATGCTATGTGATAGGAATTAAGATCTATAGAGATAGATCAAGAGGCTTCTTGTCCTAGGAGAGAGAACATACTTTGGCTAGATGATGAATGAGTTCAGCATGGTGAGAGAGAACTTGTTCATGTTCCATGGAGTTGGTCTCTCAGGAGCCAAGTGTCCCAATTCTTATGAAGAACAAGGAACACATGGATAGATGCCATATGGATTCACAATTGGATCTATCACGTATGAACTCATCTTGTTATCTTGTATGCATTGAACATGATAAGAAAATATGAACTAATAATTTTGTATGTATTATACATGGCAAGAATATACAAACTCATCATCTTGTATGTATTGGACATGACAAGAAGATATGAAATCATCACCTTGTATAACAAGATGATATAGAAATCCAGTTATCTTGTATGTATTGGACATGACAAATGGATATATGTCAAACTCTAGTAAGAGTTACTAGAATACCATGAAGGGCATCATTATGTACTAGTTAAGTACTAATAGTATTAGTTCTTTGTTATGGTAATAAAGGAAGAGTTGGGTGTAAGGAGTTATACCGATGCAAAATTCTAAATTGAAAAATTGTGTTTTGACCTTGGAATAAGAATTGTTAGTTGGAAATGTTCCAACATAAAACAATTGATTAATTCTACAATAAGAAGCTGAGTACCTTAGTGTTACAAATACTTACAGGATACTTTATGCATCTAGAAGTTCATATGGATGAACTTATGGGAGGTTCCAACCATTGGTGACTTAGTAATAATATTGTGACAACAATGGATCTACTGGTTAGGCAAAGGAATTTCAGATAGCATACTACATCACTTCCATCCCATACGAGTTTTCATACATCAAATGGATGTGAAATATGCAATATGCTGACTTGAAGCAAATGTTGCTTACCCACTATAAAAGCACTTGTATAGCAGAAACCTGATGGACATGTTAAGATCACTTGGAATATGATTCGTGGGGGATAGGCTCTAAGTGCAAGTGGGAGTCTGTTGGCATAGTATTCCCAGAGAGTCAATCATATGATGATTGCAATGAGGCATATGATACTTGATATGATAATGATAAAGGTAATTCCATCTATTATGTTTGTCTCATGATGACACATACATGAGAGATGTCTAAAGAATGATGTGACTTGATGACATATGTCTTTAGGTTAAGGACCTGAACAATGAGACCATATGTATGTTAAGAGTACATACATTCTTGTTATGTCCCTAGTCAGATATTACTATGGAAGCAAAATAGACAGTAGTAATATATAAGACTAGAGTGTGTGTTGACTGATGACAAAGTCTCATTAGTCATGATATATGATATCAAGTCAAGCACACAAATATATGTTAAAGAACAGTATATCAGACAGACCCACCGTGAGAGTGCTACATGGATATCATGGAATGGTAGTCACAATCATGTCTCATAGTGATGGTGGTGATTGTGGTTCTTCGACCTAAAATCACTGCACTCGTCACATGCCATTAGGTACAATTTGACATCATCAAACGGCAGTCCTGAAACATTGGTTGTTATAAAGGTGATAGTTGGGTGGCTTTGACACATGGGGATAGACTATGAGTGATAGATATGGGTTTTGTCACTCGTACAAGGAGTGTGATATATAGGGCCCCTTGATAAGTGAGATTGAGAATTGTATTGCCATACCCTTGTGATTCAATATATTATATGTGAATTCACTTGCATCTCAGACAATCTGCTCTAGCTGAAGGAACATGGATTGAATGTTGAAGAGGATGATGTTCCATGCCTTGAGTTCAATCCAGATGTCAGTGACAAAGGAACTATACGATCACTATAACACTAATCATAGATTGTAGGTTGAAGTTGTTCTCCAACTTTCTAAGTTACTTGGGTAGCAATGATGAGTTACTAGATTCCACTGATTTCTTATGATATCATAAGTTGTTATGAACATTCATTGCCAATGTAAATTGGTACCTACAGGGTCACACATATAGGTTACAACTGGAAGGGATATTTTCCATGAATGATGTTTAGATTGATACTAAATGTGTTTAGTACTCAATTAAACATATAATTGACTGACTGGACTCAGAACTATCAAGTTCAAGTGTTGAACTAGCTGGTTAGAGTGTCAGATCGATTGGAGACTGTATTGGCAATGTCAAGACCGCCAATCGATCGGTTCACCCTTGTGAGCTGATCGGCTAGTGTGAGACAATTGACCAGTTCACTTGGTGAAGCGGGCAACTCATAGTCCTACCAACTAAGTAAGGATTTTCTTGGTTGGAGGAAAACTTTCACATTTCACTTGTTCAATTTGATTGGAATAAGGATTAACCTTTGAATTAATTGGAAAAGAATAAGGAAAGTCAATTGTGGGCAAGTCTGGGAAGTGAAAGGATCGGTTCACTGGGTGAACCAATCGACTCAGCTGCCTAAATGACCAATTCAGTTATGAATCGATTGTCTTACCTACCCAAACAATCAATTTACTTGTGAATCAATCAATTCTCCTACCGCAGTACAAACTATTCATGGAATTTCCAGATCCTTCTACTCCCGAATAGATTGGGAACCCTAACCGTACCCTCTACTATAAATAGAGGGGTACTGGGGGCTTCTCAGAACATACATCTCAGAACATCATTTGCTCTGCAAAGTTGTTGTTCTCTCTGGTTCTGGTAACCAAGAGAGCCCGAGCAAGTGCTACCTGGATAGGGAGGCACAACGAGGAAGAGACAACTGTAGAAAAGCAATATGAGTTCGGGAAAGCTATTTGATGCTTGTATCACCAACAGGAGGGTCGTCTCTTTCCTTCTAGTTCTTCTAGAAGGACATGAGTTCTAGGTGTTCCGTGTGGACTATCTGCATAGGCAGGAGATGTCTGCCACTCAGGAGGACACACCAACCGCAGTCCGTGGTGGAGGCCCGAGTCCATGGCGAAGACCAGCAGTTGCACATTAATCGTCCAAGACATGGTGTTGAAGATTGCATATGGCTATGAGGTATTATTGTTGGGCAAGCCCCTGGACCAGGTATATCTCACTAAAACCATCCTTCCCCTTACATAGTCATTGATACGATCTCCTGTAATGGGTTAATGACTAGTAAAATTTTTGTTTTCAGTACCTACTCTGAGGCCATAAAACCCAACATCAATACCCAAACTAAAAATAGATCCCTAATCTTCATCAAATATAGTATGTAATAGACCTCATTTACCTCTATTCATTGCATCACTAATACAACAACAATTAGATCTACTAATTAAAATTTATGTATCTTGAAGATCAAAATGCGAAGTATGTCCTCATTTATCCTGTTTAGTATAAAAAATTCACTACAATCACTGTTAATATGCAAAAGAAATCACTACACATGACTATTTTGTGAGATTTAATGATGTAATTATCATTACTTATTAGTTGGATGAATTATATGCAGGGACATCCACACCTGAAACTGATCTAATCAGATACACTACTTGGTGCACATAATCATAGGTTCATCTGCATCCTACGATGTGAGTCCCACTTAAAACATGAGTTGTTGTTTCCTCAATACATGATGTTGACAACTATAAGACCAAATATTTTTACATAGGTCAATATCTGAAAGGTTGTTATTTCCCCACCGTATGTAGTTTGTGTCTACAAGATTAAGACCCTACATATGGTTGAATAGTTGAAAGGTTGTTGTGTATAACCTGAATGTGTTAATAGATGAAGCGCTGAGTCCCACTCAAAGGTGTCAGCAGCTGAAGTGTTGAGTCCCACATGTAGGTGTTGATAGATAATGACCAGGGTAGAGTCCTACATTTAATTTTCTTAATGAACTTAAACTTTACGGTTTTCACCCACATAATCCTTTATGTTCGTGAAACATGATGTCATTGCATACTGCATGGAATTGATTTAAACGTTATCTGAATGTATGTGAAAATATTCTTTAATCAATAGCATTTATGTTCATTTACTTTAGAGGTTCATCTTTGTAACATATAAAACAAAGTAGTTTTACTATTTAAATATTAGGGTATCCCTATGCAAGTTCTTACTCGATTTAGATCATTCTATTAATTATGACAAATAATATAATATCAAATATGATTTGTGGATTTCTACGTAGTTCTTGTACGACAAGGTTTAAGTGAACACATGTATAAGCTTTACTCTTTGTATCATCTCTTGACACATAACTTGACTATATGCATCTAGAGATGATATATGTATTACACTCATTTACTCAGGTGGTTTCTTCCCTTAATGCTTAGAGAGTGTTCTAGCATCTAATATCTTCTTTAAGGACTACAAGAACTCAAGTAAATGATGATTAGTTTGTTTCCTCATCACCTCGTGTGTTTCTTCTTTCATGAATATTAATCACATGGTTTCTCTATTGTGGGTATTCTATGCATTGGAAAACTAAAATTCATTTGAGCCCATGAAAGTTGATTTAGATGATGCCATGATCTTGTCTTAACTTGAAATCCCTATTTTACTCTTGAAGTTATATACTGAGGTGCAAAATTCATGCAAAGTCAAGATTGCCAAATCAAGCATATGTGCTTTCTATGTTATATGTTAATCAATAAAAATCCTTGATATGATGGAACAAGGTGGAACTCATGTTCTATACCCCATGTTGATGAGATCCATATTTGATAAAAGTCCATGTTTCCCTATTATTGAGAAAACCTGTAACATAATTAAGAAAAAAATCCTCTATTTGATGTGTACTATGATTATGCTTTTGGATTTAGAAAATAATGATGAAAGACTTTTATACAAAAAGCATTTCTCCCTATTGATTTTTATTCCTTTTTAAACTCAATTTGTACAATATGGTGGTCGTGGATCTCATTCTTGCCCTATTGTAGTCCAACTCTTGGGTGTCCAATCTTACTTCCTGGTTTCTAAATAAACCCTTACCTTGATTATGAGAAGAACAAAATGTAATAATGACCTTTATCTTGTAAACTCTTGAAACATTGTTGCCATATTATGATTTTGAACTTTGATATCATGAATTTTGAAGTACGATCTGATAATTGATACTCTCCCTATTTTCATGACTATGAGGACTAGTGTTCTAGATTAGGGTGGTAGTTGACATATGACTCCCATAACCTATATCACATTCATATTATGATTGCCTTTAAATTTTCACTTTGTTGATTACTTAGAGTTTGTTATTCTAACCCCTTCAACGTGATTTTGATTTATTACTCAAAGTCCTTAATAGTTCAGACCTGATGTTAATAACCGACCTTGAACCTTGATTTTATGATGACCTTGAAATATGACGACATTGACTATATATTGTGGTTAGATTACTAGAAAGACTTGAGTCTAGATCATTCATCAACCTTGATACAATGATAATAATATTAATCATACAAATCAAAAATAATTTCTCAATTCTTGTATATGGATGAGTGACCCCCCCAGAACTAAATAGGATCATAAATACTAGCTTGAAAATTTTTAGACCTATGACTTTGATGTCCAAACTTTGACTCTCAATATTGATTAATGAAATCTTGAGTTCAAATTTTTTATATGGATATTTATTCTACTCTTATGATCACCCCACTTTGATCTTGATGTCTTCCACGATATATGATTGTTGACTTTCATGTTCCCAAATCCCAAAAGTTGTAAAATGATGATTGTGTTGATTCTCTGAATTTATTACTTAGGGATGGGGTCTAGTGTGGATAAGGGTGGGACCTTCCATTGATTTTCAACACAAAATCAAGATATTTTAATATGATATTTGTCTTGAATATGACTTTGATGTGAAAATTTTGACTCTTATTATCAACCAATGAAATCTTGACTCTTGATTATTGATCTAGATATTGAGTCAACTCTTATGATCACCCATGTGGATCTTGAGATGACCCACAGTATATGACTGACGACTTTCATGTTCCCAAATATCACAAGTTTTGAAATGATTATTATGTTGATTCTCTCGATTTATAACTTAGGTATGCACTCAACCAAAAACACAGGTTAATGCTAATGTGTTATAAAATCTAGAGGCTTATTTCTCTTCATTATTTTGAAGATGATAAAAATAATTATGGACACAAATTATCTTAATTAACACATATCTAGACATTTCCCAGATACGAAGGATTTCTTAAAATATCTAGGTTTTACTATGTGACACATCATACTTACAAAATATTCAGTTCTTATGAATTATAAATTATGGTTTTTATTAAGAACATCAGTTACCATCCAACTTTGAAATATTTTGAGTCATGAATTTTGTGCATCATCTCACACTTAGTCATCATATTTTCTATAAAAAACATCATCTTGCCATTGTAACTGCAGCCCTATTTTGATTTATGAATTACGATACCAAACTCATTCCTAGCCTCCATCTTTTGTAATCTAATAATAAAATCACTTAGGCCAAAAATGACCTTCCAATGGGGTTAGGATCTTTGAGTCTTGATTATCTTACTAGGTGGTGAGAACCATTGATTCTATTCCTATGGGTTTTCAGCTCTCCTAACACTATGGTGAAGACCTTAGTTTATCCTTCATTTGAAGGAGCTGATTTAGGGCTTCACATTGAACTAGAAGTGTTAGGATTTTAAGATTGTTGGGGATGAGCTTGTACACTACACATAGAATAAACATTAAATAATATTTCATGGTACTTTATAATTTTCATGCATGATCTTCTTATTAGCAATTAGTGAGAAAACTAAGGTGATTTCTCCACATAAGCTTTCACAGAAGTGCTAATTATTCCCAAGATCTCAATCACCCAAGTGGTCATTGCACTAAAATGCTCATTTACCAGGCTAAATCATTAAATTAGTGCTACATTATTATTTTTACTCTTAATAACATTCTCCATCTTACCATGGTGCTCCTACCTTGCTAGATAAAGAAAATGTAATTTCTGTCATCGTACATCCATAAAACCATTCTTGCCCCCTAGAAATACCAAATGAAACCTTATTCAAGCATTTTTCTAGGCTCTATCTCATATCATTATCATCTAGAACCTGATACTATTGTGAGCCTAGATCATTGATCCACAATACCACATATCTTATACTTCCACATGTAACAATAGGAATCACGTATAACATGAAAAGGCCCTCTAGATACCCTTATCCATCTTCCTACTATTGTATTACAAAATTTAATTTTCGAGCATTACATGATATAGATTGTAGTCAACTATTTCCCTTAATAAACATCATGATTCAAATTGTGACAAAAGTTCCTCCTTCGAACAAATATGCAAACACATAACGATTTTCCTAATATTCAACATATATAGTAAGAAAAAGACCTCAATTATATATAATAGTTAAATCACTAACCCAACTATGATTAGATCTACCGATTAAAATTTATTGCACTAAAATATCAAAATACCTTGTATATCCTCATTTATCCTTCTTCATATAAAAATTTCACTACAATCATTTAAAACATGAAAAAAACACTACCTATGACTAATTTTTTAGATGTAAGGATGTACTTTATCATTACTTATGGTTACATGAGTTATATACAATGCCATTTACACCTAGAACCAATATGATATGTTACACTATGTGACACACATAAACATAGGTTGATCTCCATCCTATGATGTGAGACATCTTTAAATGAGTTGTTGTGTACTCACTACAAGATGTCTATGGCTACAATACCGAGTCCTATCACATAGGTATATAGCTAAAAGTTTGCTATTTCCTCAACATATGTAGTCTATTGCTATAAGAACAACTCTCTACATATGTGTCAATAGTTGAAAGGTTGTTGTGTATTACCTTAAGGCATTGACAGATGATGTGATGAGTTCCACCCAAAGGTGTTGAAAATTGCAATATCGAGTCCCATTCGATGGTGTCAATAGCTTAAGACTGTTGTAGGTTCCTACATTTCTTTTCCTTGATTTACTTAAACTTTAGGGTTTTGACCTTCATTGTCAAGTTATGCTCATGATATATGATGTTGATGCATACTACACTAAATCGATCTTAAATTTTATCAAAATATATGGGAACAAATTATTTAGACAAAAGCACTTATATTCATTTACTTTAGAGGTTCATTATCATAACATATAAAACTAAATAGTCTTTATATCTAACTATTGGGTTATTCTTATGCAAGATATTACTCAAATCCATCATTATATTCATTATGCCAAATAATCTTATACCAAACATGGTTTGTGCATTTTGACATAGTTTTAGTACCATTAGGTTCAAGTGAACACATATATAGCTCCATGAATTAACTCCTTATGGAATCAGTTGACACATACCCATGATTATATGTATCTAGAGATTATAAATCTATTATACTCATATCCAACACTTTCCTATCATTATGCTATTTTATCAAACATATAACATGATCTAGCCCTAGATAAGTTTCCTGAAATGTAACTAAGGAATTAGAAATCAACATATAAATGAAGGTCATTAGATGTATTATGTATCATGATGAACTTATATTGATGCTTTCTGTGAGTTTTGTTCCTAGTATGCAATTTTTATTCATTTTTATCCATGAAAAATAATCAATACTTATTCCACTAAAAACTAGTAAATTCATTATGTAATTGATGATTTTGAATCCAATGGATATATGCTTTCTATTTCTTTGAGATATAACTCATTTCTATGCATTTTGGAAGGTACACACATTTTTGGAAAATAATAAACATTACTTCTATTTTATATGTACTCCCATAGATCCACCACAACACCTATTTAGAGTTGGAATGCTAGACCCACACTATTCTCCTTCATATGACCACAATGGCACTATGTTTCCTCTATGGAATAGAGCATCACATTGAAAGCTCCTTTAACATCCTCAACAACCATCAACAGTGATGAAGATAACATCATACTAATGTCGTGGTGGAGAGATTTTTTGGGAAAGGTGATAGAAGTGGGGAGAGATTTGGCTTCTTGCTTTCTCCTTCTAGTTTCTCTAGTGGCAGCTGGGCTTGTGGTAGGATTGGAGTTATCCTATTTGGTCTCTCCATCCTTCATGATTGATCCACAAAGCTTTGTGTAGACTCCAGAATAGTCAACAATGGAGAAAATTGGATGAATCCCTTCTAGCCTTTTCCACTCTCACTAGGGAAATTCCTTGATTCTAAAACAAAGATTACAAGTAATTTTCTATGAAGGTGGATGTATGAGGTAGCTCAAGTTAAGTTTTATCTAAGGATTTACATTATGTAAAGTCATATCAATAGCGTAGAACATCCCCAAAGTTACTCATGTCATATCAATAGACTGGATTTTCTTGGCTTAATTTCGAGGATGAAAGATCTTTTAAGGTGTGTAGGATGTGATGGAGTGGACTTTTGGAATCCCTAAATGTCCAATGACATAAGTGAAGTTATGCATGTTGAGTTGTTTGAGAGTCCTAAGTGTCATAAAGCTTGAGTGTTGATTTATGTTGATTTCAAGATCAATATCTCCAAAGTTTATGTCATTTTGAGGAATTTAATTGAATGGTCAAATAGTTGAGTTTTTGCACTAAAATTGTATGGGGGTGCACTTGAGTGGTGAAAAAGCTATGCCCAATGTTGTATAATAACTGTATGTTTCAAGAAGATAGTATACGTGTTTGAATACGGACAAATGATTAGTATTCGTTGGTGACCAATGGCCTAAGTCCAATATGCTAGACTAAGATCTGATATCTTTAGTATGACGCGGTCTTTGCAAAGGGGAAAGCCATAGATCAATTCCATGCATCAAGTATTCCCTGCCCTTGGATGTATCTTACAATTGGGAAGACTTCTTCTTAGTCGTTACAGTTAGCCCCATAACCACAATGCTAGGCGTACACATCGTGGAGCGAGTGGGATAGATAACCGAGCATCTGGTTACACCTTTGGAGACCAATACCTTGACCTCTGACTCGAGGATGGAGAATGATAAACCAAGGGAATGAGATACCAGTTCTGTAAGACTCCTTAGTCTTGGTGTACCCTAACAAACATGACTAGGGTTAAGATGATGAGAACCTAATGATGGTACATATGATTTTGTCTTGATCAGGTTCAACAAAGATATAGATGACATGAGGAATATGTGATTAGGATATCTTTATCTAAGGTATGCCATTACCTCTTACTTGGCTTATTATACAATACACTTGTGTTATATGGTAGTAAATACTTGGCATATGGTATTGGTTGAAATGATTGTTCCTGTATGCTATGTTGCTTGAGCTTTCCATACTTATTTTTGTGAACACATCAAACATAATATATCTGTTCCATTATATGAAATCACTAATTCTCTTTGGTAGCATAGTGCTAGAAAGTGATCATTGTCTTTGGTAGCAGATTACATTGTACAATGATCTAACTTTGTGGTAGTAGATCATAAGTCCTTACATCTCATACTCTTTGGTAGATGAGATGATGCGTTATTCCCTCAGGTGGCAAATGCATGGATATATAATGGAAAATGTGCTTAAAATATGTGTTCTCTTTTGCTATTGAATATCTTTGTGCAAGTACACACTTCTCTTATATTCTTCTATTACTGCCAAGTATTAGTTTTATCTTTTTGCCAAGATATGATGAGAGGTATATAAAAGACACGTAGGCATACTCAGTACAATATTCTTGAATATTGTGCTGACGTGTACCACATGTAATCTTTTGTTTAGGTTGTGGTTACACTCTTGAAGAACCAGGATAGTTGAGAGTTGTATGGCGAGCTGATGTATAGGTGGACCTGTTGTCTTAAGATCATGTAGTTTAGTAGTAGTACATGTATATGTAGATGTTTGCTATTTAATATGTAATATCAAATGTTGTAACAATTCATATTGTAATTATATGTTGAATGGTGAACATGTGTGTATGGTTTTATTATTGTTCATGTACATGTGCAACTGTTGTTTCCTTCTGACTCCCTTGATTTTCTTCTTCTTAGCCTAATGTGGGGTGTTTAAATTGGGATTCTCAATGAGGTGAGGGTTTCAATTTGGACGTAACACATCAGTTTAAGTTTTAGAAAATCCGGGGACATCACAGGTGGTATTAGAGCATGAACAATAGCAAAGCATGACATTTTCCCATTATGCAACTAAATACTTAAGAACCTTGAACCTTAATAATCTTTAGGGTTAGATTAGTCATCTTTTAGAGACTAGATCTGACATGGCCTCTAGGTTAGCACCTAGATGCCTAAGAACTCGGTCTAAACTGGTGCTTGTTGAGTAGCAAGTCCTTAGATTTCATTCTTTTCTTGTTGTGCAGCGGTATGGGACGTTGCACTATTTGGAAATGACATACATCAAGGGAAGAGAAACCCTAGACATATTGTGCACATTGTCTATAGTAGCTACACTAGTCTACCCCTTGTTCTCACCCTTTTCACTAGTTTTCATGACACTTTACTCTCTACTATGTGTGGGACATTCATTTTCAGGATTTGGTTTTTGATTCCAAACAGATCGAACCTCGATAGTTTTCTTTGACACTTGTTTTATCAGAGAAAAACTATATAATATTTTATTATGTATATGTATTACAAAAATGTGTCCCCACACATGTACGAGTAGGAGGTGGTCATGTAACCTAAGTGAAAGTGAATGGCATCAGTCTAGAAGAGAGAGTAGTTCTAGATTAGATGTCAAGATCCTTGTTGGAATATATGATAGATGGAATAGATGATATAAGTTCTAATGATATGATGTAGGTCTTATATAGATGATATAAGATGGTTTATGATCATCAATGTTGTGCTTGAGGATCTAGGTTCAGATTTGAGGTTTTGATATAAGTTTTAATGATGCAAGTAACTAGACTTTTATGAGATAAGATAAGCTAAGTTGAGACAAGATGTGAGTCAGCATGAGCCTCAATTTCTTTTACAAATGAGGACCTCTAGTGTTAGGACCAGTTATAGGGTTAACTCCAGAGAGAGTGAGACCCATCGGGAGAAGGTCAGAGAACCTAAACTCCAAGATATGAGAATGATGAGAAATATGAGAATGATGAGAAATATGAGATATGATATGTCCTAAACTAGACTACTCCTGACTGATTGAGTTGAGTTAATTTATGCATGGTTCCTATAGTCTTATTGAACCCTAGATGTCCTTGGGAGGACCAAACCATAGAGATAGAGAGAGCCTGGTTATATGTGCATATGTGAATATGAATATGAGTGCCTACCATCTGGGTGAGGGAGAGAGACCAAGACCCTAGAGGAGGTAGCTATGTTATCTTCTGAGAAGCCTCATGCTCGGGTTGGTGGTTTCCCACATAGGAATCTAGTGGTGTATATAAGAGAGTTTTGGGTAAGGATGTTTCATGGGTGTAGAATCTATGAAGAGAATGTCTTAGCTTGTTTTGGTTTGTGCTTATGTGGCTAGATCTTATAAATCTATCACTAGTGCCAATGAGGAAGACCTGATAACCCTAGATCAGGAGGGAGGATAAAGTATATGCATATGAGATACTCATAGAGTTGAGTTAGCTCAGAGAGACTGAGCATGTCACTACCCTCAAGTATGGGTTAGGGGAACCTCCATTGGACATGTTGATGTATGTTGATAAGCCACTTGTACAAGTTTGTTTAGCATGACTGTGATATTTATATGTAAAAATGTGATCTAATCTTGAGATATGGATATGAGATGATAGAAACCTAGAGATGGTTTAATAGATATCAATGCATAAATGGTTAACCTTATACATGAATAAAGTGAAAATGACGGCTAATCTTGTGATGAAATCACTAGTAAATGTTACAATGTATTATGAGCAATGAAATAAGATCAAAAGAATGAAAAATGTTACATGAGGTGTTAATCTTAGTGCTTAATGAAGATGAAATATATAGTTGGACAGCTATCACAACATAATGATTATAACACCTTGATATGATCTAGATGGATAACGTGGGTTAATTATAGTTAACTCCCTCCTATAAGGCATATGTTAATGATGAACATGTTCTAACAATGACTTAAATAAAATGTTAATGATACCTTGATATATGGGTTAATTTTAGTTAACTCCAAGATATGAGAATGATGGTAATAAGGATGAAACCCTAACAATGAGATGTGTCATGACATAATCAGAGTTTCTAAACCCTTGTTTGAGCCTTCTATGAAGGGGTGATTCACCTTAGATGTTTTAAAACCTCATAATGGTAGTTTGGAGATGATTATGGAACTTTGTTTTCGGATATGTTGCACCTATGTTAGTACCCTACAAGTAAACATAGACCTTTTGGTTTCTCCTTGAAGTAAGAGGACGCTTAATTTTGAGGACAAAATTTCTTTTAAGATGTATATGATGTGATATACTGGATTTTCTTGGCTTAATTTTGAGGATGAAATATCTTTTAAGGTGTGTAGGATGTGATGGAGTGGACTTTTGGAATCCCTAAATGTCCAATGACATAAGTGAAGTTATGCATGTTGAGTTGTTTGAGAGTCTTAAGTGTCGTAAAGCTTGAGTGTTGATTGATGTTGATTTCAAGATTAATATCCCCAAAGTTTATGTCATTTTGAGGAATTTAATTGAATGGTCAAATAGTTGAGTTTTTGTACTAAAATTGTATGGGGGTGTACTTGAGTGGTGAGAAAGCTATGCCCAATGTTGTATAATAATTATATGTTTCAAGAAGATAGTATACATGTTTGAATATGGATAAATGATTTGTATTCTTTGGTGACCGATGGCCTAAGTTCAATATGCTAGACTAAGATCTGATATCTTTAGTATGACGCGGTCTTTGCAAAGGGGAAAGCCACGGATAAAGTCCATGCATCAAGTATTCCCTGCCCTTGGATGTATCTTACGATTGGGAAGACTTCTTCTTAGTCATTACAGTTGGCCCCATAACCACAATGCTAGGCGTGCACGTCGTGGAGCGAGTGGGATAGATAACTGAGCATCTGGTTATGCTTTTGGAGACCAATACCCCGACCTCTGACTCGAGGATGGAGAATGATAAACCAAGGGAATGAGATACTAGTTTTGTAAGACTCCTCAGTCTTGATGTGGGTTTCCATGGAGTGTTTGGTAGTGGACTGACCACAATTCACCTTAGGAGAAGGATGAGGTCAGAGGAGGCTAGTAGGTGACTCCCACCACTTTTTAGAACCATGGTGAGGCTTCTGTACAATGTGGGAAGCTCTTGATGCCTCAGGTAGGCATGCAGATGAACCAGGGTACTTTTACCCTTTCTTCTCTGCCACAACAACATCCATGAGCGGTGGCTTAGGGCGGAAGGTCAAGCCTCATGATCACTCATCGGAGCTCTGATTCATGGAGGCATGATCTGAGCTACACGTAAGACGCTACGACAGCTATCTAAAGAGCCTAGAGGAGAGGAGGTGATCTGGGCAGAGCTATTGGCAGAAGATTTCTACGACTCAGGTGATCACTCGCCAGAGCATTGGTGTCTGGCGGTGCCTGGCAGAAGACTAGAGTCCCGCTCAAGATTCTGGCTACCGAACATGAGATCGTGAGGAAGAGGGGGTTGGCGGTGCACGATTGCTTGTCGGAGCTCGTAGCAGCGATGACGGGTCTGGAGCAGGAGCACGAGATCCTACAGACATAGTGTGGCATTGAGAATAGATGCACCGCCCAGGCAGTTGCCCTCAGCGTGAAGCAGAGGCTGAGGAGGAGGAGATGGGTGCCTATTGCTCACCGAAATAGAGTAGTGGTGGCCCTCATTCCCGCCCAGAATAGAGCCTCCTCAAGCGGACGTTATGTGGAGAACCTAATCGTGCAGATCGCAAGAAGAGAAGAAGAAGTGAACCCAATTCAGGTGGATATACTGACCGATTCAGGAATAAAGTAGCACCCTTGCCTACCACGTGGCATTATTCGATTGGCCAGAAAAGGTAAACAATTTAGTAAATTCTCAGAACTTTAATAATTCGTAGAAAATAGCACAATTATAAAAAAAATACAAATATGGTACCGAAATTTTTAGAAAAATGAGTAGAACACATTAGAACTATAATATCAGCCTTTTGAAGCATTAACCTTAATGATATCATGTAATATGTGTAATGCTTAGTTCTTGAGTAATAAATATTAAATGATGACATAAAATTATTGAAAAATGTCACTACCTCTATAATCATGTTTAGAATCCATATGATGTCAGTATTTATGATGTTGATGCACGAAATCATGTAATTTACTCCATATGGATAATTAGGGATAATAATCCTAAATAAAATGCAATAAATACATACATGTTCAATAAGTGATGAAATTTATAGAACACACTCATACCAGTAACTGGAAGATAACATGTAAATCTAATATTTTATACAAAAAATTCATGTTATATGAAGAGCAACCATAATACATGGGTTGTAACCCTAATTTGAATATTGTATATAAACTAGGGTTAATATGTACACATAATCATATGTGATCAAATAATCAGATTATGGATCGTAATATGGAATACAACATCAGTAACATCAATCCTAAATAACAAGGAGATATAGACAAGAAATAATAATGAGAATATCATAATGAGTTAAGGTAAACACTAATGAACACGACTAGGGTTAAGATGATGATAACCTAATGATGGTACATATGATTTTGTCTTGATCATGTTTAACAAAGATATAGATGAAAGGTGATTAGGATATCTTTATCTAAGGTATGCCATTACCTCTTACTTGGCTTATTATACAATATGCTTGTGTTATATGGTAGTAAATACATGGCATATGGTATTGGTTGAAATGATTGTTCTTGTATGCTATGTTGCTTGAGCTTTCCATACTTATTGTTATGAACACATCAAACATAATATATCTATTCCATTATATGAAAGTACTAATTCTCTTTGGTAGCATAGTGCTGGAAAGTGATCATTCTCTTTGGTAGTAGGCCATATTATACAATGATCTAACTCTTTGGTAGTAGATCACAAGGCCTTACATCTCATACTCTTTGGTAGCTGAGATGATGCATTATTCCCTCAGGTGGCAAATGCATGGATATATAATGCAAAATGTGCTTAAAATATGTGTTCTCTTTTTCTATTGAATATCTTTATGCAAGTATACACTTTTCTTATATTCTTCTATTACTATGAAGTATTAGTTTTATCTTATTGCCAAGATATGATGAGAGGTATATAAAAGACACGTAGGCATACTCATTAAAATATTCTTGAATATTGTGCTGACATGTACCACATGTAATCTTTTGTTTAGGTTGTGGTCACGCTCTTGAAGAACCAACATAGTTGAGAGTTCACTACTACAGAAATAGCATTCAGTGACACTTTTCTGGGCGTCGGTTATTAAGGAAAACCGACGCCTTCTATGTTAGGCGTCGGTTGTTTACGAAAACCGACGTCTATATTCGAAGACCAGCCAGACACGGGTACCGCTTTGTCTTCAGCGTCAGTTGTTTATAACAAACCGACGCTTAAAGTCGCCCACGAAATCCATTTTTTGATCAAAAAAAATAGTGTCATTTTAAGCGTCGGTTATTTAGGTAGAAACCGACGCCTATGTGCGATGAAAATTTACGCGAAAAGTGTCACCTTCAGCGTCGGTTATTCAAGGATAACCGACGCTGAAGGTGGTTCCTGCCAAACAATTTCATGAAAATATCGTCCAATTGGACGTCGGTTTTTTCCAACAACCGACGCTAAAGATGTTTAGGCGTCGGTTGTTGTAAGAAACCGACGCTATTTGGGACTTTATAACCTGCGATGCCCGAATCTTCCCCTTTCTTCTGTTTCATTGCGAGCCCTTTTTTCTGCTTCTCCGTCGATTTCCCACGCTGTTGCCGTCGATTTCTCTGCTCCTTGTTCTCCACGACAGCGTCGTCGTGCCGCCACTGCTACTCCGACGCCCCCTTCTCCGCCGCCACTGCTGCTGCACCCCCTTCTGGACCGTGCCCCCTTCTCCGGACGCCTAGAGATCGTTGCCACCGACGCCGCTAGTCCTTGGTCTGCCTGCCTGACGCCTGGAGCTCGCCGCCGCGCCGCCTTCCTCCTTGCCGCCGCCCGCCGACGCCTGCATGCCTTCCTGACGTCCTTGCCGCCGCCCGCCGACGCCTGCCTGCCTACCTGACGCCTGGACCTTGTCGCTGCTCCTTGCCGCCGAAGTAAATATCCTATTGCTCTATTATACTAGTAATGCATGATTAGTTTTACTGATTTCTTTGCTACTTTCAGTGATTAATGAAATAATTGGGTACTGCTGTAATGCATCGAAGTAAATATCCTATTGCTCTATTATACTAGTAATGCATGATTAGTTTTACTGATTTCCTTGCTGCTTTAAGTGATTAATGATTGGTACTACTGGTTAGTATTACTTTAGTGATTACTTTAATTCAACAATTCGTAGTTTGTTATTTACAATTACTGATCTGCTTGCTGATTTTAATGATTAGAGATACTGATTAATAGTAAGTATTGATGAATACTTAGTTAATTACTGATTTGTTGATTAGATATGTATAGAAGTTCCTTATAAATATATTTTTTATATACACATACATGTAATTTTGTATAAAATACATGATGTAGTGTGATCTTAAATCCTAGAGTGTACCCCTTTTGTTTTATGATGGTATCTATGACCCTAATTACATCCATAAGGGTCTATTGTATCCTAAAGAAGATTTATTTCTTCCTTCTGCCCTAATTTTTATATGGATCTTAATCTTATATCGCTTACTCATAAATAAGGAAATATCCTCCCTTATGACCACCTTGATGTGTATGTCCCATATAATCCAGGCAGCGCCTAAGTAGGTGCCAGGGCACGCCTAGGGTCCCAAGCCCAGGTGCCCTGCCTAGATAGGCCTCTGGGCGGATGCTTGGGCGGCGCCAGGGCACGTCTAGGCTGCACGTCTAGTGGATTTTTTTTTAAAAGTTATTTACTGATTGTGTTTATTTAATAATGTACTGATACATATGTGATATACCAATCTGATAGTCCATGATAGAACAAAACATAATGATGTTGACTGCAACTTTGTGTGTCATGCTATTCTTAATTAAGTGTATATTTACTTCATAATTGAATGTTTAAGTAAGTTATAGATATCTTGATGATGAACTGTAATGCACACATGTGACATGTTTGGAATGTAAATGATGAACTGTAATGCACACATGTTTAACTTATTTTATTGTTGAGTATATTGAGAATCCTAATCACCCTTCTTGCTTAATGATGAACTGTAATGCACACATGTGAATGCTTGGAATTTAAATGATGAACTTTTCCCTAAATTGCCAATCGTGCTTTTAAAGACATCAATAATCACCCTAATTTGAAGAACTAGGATTTTAGGTATAAGAATGACAACACATTATTTGTTGGCCTAGAAACCCGTCCAAGATTTACTCATTAGGAGTAAATCTTGGATAGTCCCCGGTTTGGGACTGTTCTTGAACACCTAATCTCACTTAGGATGTAAGTGTATAATGTGTATTGAGTTTTCGAGAAAATTTTGGTAGCATTTCCCCGTTTGTTCTCTAAGTACATATGTACTTAGAGAACAGCGGGGAAATGCTGCCGAAATTTTCTTGAAAACCCAATACACATTATACACTTACTAGTGAGATTAGGTGTTCAAGGATGGGATAGGTGGTACACATTTATTATATATAAGAATGACATCACATGTGTTTGTTGGCCTAGAATGTGAACAATCATTGTTTTTTATATTACTTGTACATTGATATAAATTAGAATGAACAATCACTAAATTATATACTGTTTGTATGGAGTCCGGCTTCATTATAGATATCTATTATTGTGTTTGTTGGCCTAGAAACCCGTCCAAGATTTACTCATTAGGAGTAAATCTTGGATAGTCCCCGGTTTGGGACTGTTCTTGAACACCTAATCTCACTTAGGATGTAAGTGTATAATGTGTATTGAGTTTTCGAGAAAATTTTGGCAGCATTTCCCCGTTTGTTCTCTAAGTACATATGTACTTAGAGAACATCGGGGAAATGCTGCCAAAATTTTCTTGAAAACCCAATACACATTATACACTTACTAGTGAGATTAGGTGTTCAAGGATGGGATAGGTGGTACACATTTATTATATATAAGAATTACATCACATGTGTTTGTTGGCATTTCTCCGTTTGTTCTCTAAGTACATATGTACTTAGAGAACAGCGGGGAAATGCTGCCTAATCTTTTCCTAATATATACTTGTTTCCTAATGTATACTTGTTTTCTCTGATCATAGAATGGATAGATCATGGATGTCCATTCGTAATCGTTGCGCCCCATAGTTTATATCTGGTCTTGATCAGTTTATTAGATTTGCCGAGGAACATAGGAAAAAACCTACAGATAGGTTCTACTGTCCATGTAGGCATTGCGGTAACAACTTGAAAGTCAACACTGGTGAGGAAATCAAAAGTCATGTCATGTGCAACGGGATTGTACAAGGCTATACAGAATGGAAGTGGCATGGAGAGATTTCAAAATCGAAACCAGTAGATGTCGATAGCAGTGCTTGGGTGGAAGAAGAAATTGCCTCCGATGATGTAAATGTGAACGAACCAGTTCCAGCAGACATCGTTGATGCGATGCTGGATAGTTGTAGGGTAGAGCACACCGATCCACCTCCTATCTTTACAAACATTGTGCATGATGCTGAGATACCGTTATACACAGGCTATGCTAAGTTTACGAAGCTTAGCGCTGTGTTGAGATTGTATAAGTTGAATGCTAACAATAGATGGAGTGACAAAAGCTTCACTTCATTGTTGACTTTGTTGAAAGAAATGCTTCCTGAAGGAAACGAGCTTCCAATCTCAACATACCAGGTAAAGAAAATGTTGTGCCCAATGGGAATGGAGGCTAAGAAGATACACGCATGCCCGAATGATTGTGTATTATTTCAAAAGGACTTTGTAGATTTGAAAGATTGTCCAAAATGTGGTGTGTCATGGTATAAATTGACGACTTCGGGGGAGTCCAAAACTGGTTCTCCTGCCAAGGTGTTGTGGTATCTACCTATAATATCACGGTTTCAATGCTTGTTTGCAAATCCGAAAGATGCGAAGAATTTGAGGTGGCATGCAGATGTTAAGAAAAATAATGATGGGATCCTACGACATGCGTCTGATTCCCCACAGTGGAAGAAGATTGATCTATTGTACCCTAAATTTGGTGAAGAAGATAGGAATCTAAGACTTGGGCTTTGTACAGATGGGATGAATCCGTACGGGACATTGAACAACCAACATAGCACTTGGCCAGTCATGCTTGTTATATACAATCTTCCTCCCTGGATGTGTATGAAAAATAAGTACGTTATGTTGTCATTGTTGATATCGGGCCCTAAACAACCCGGAAATGATATCGATGTTTATCTTGAACCTTTGATTGATGACTTAAACAAACTTTGGGCTGAAGGTGTGATGACCTATGATGCTTCAGCAAGAGAGACATTTCGTTTGCACGCTATGTTGTTTTGCACTATTAATGACTTTCCAGCATATGGGAATTTGTCTGGATATAGTGTCAAAGGAGCTAAAGCGTGTCCTATATGTGAAGAAAACACTGATTCAATAAGACTAAAACATGGCGGCAAGACTGTATATCTTGGTCATCGAAGGTTTCTTTCAAAATTCCATCCGTATCGTAGGAAGCGCAAAGCATTCAATGGATGGAATGATGAACGGAGTGCACCTAAACCTATACCAGGGGATGTTGTTTATGAAAGAGTAAAAGACATTGTCAATGAATTTGGTAAGAAATCACAATGTAGTATGGCCACACGGAGTGACAATTCTTCATTCAAGAAGAAGTCAATATTTTGGGATCTTCCTTATTGGAGTTCTTTGACAGTCAGGCATTGTATCGATGTAATGCACGTTGAGAAAAATGTCTGTGATAGCATCATTGGTACTCTATTAAATATACCAGGTAAGACTAAAGATGGGATAAAATCCAGACTGGACCTACGTGAAATGGGAATAAGGCCAGAATTAACAGAATTACGTGAAATGGGTAATAAAAGAACATACTTACCTCCCGCTTGTTACACGTTGTCTAGAAAGGAGAAGAAAACTTTTTGTGAATGCTTGGTAAATGTTAAGGTGCCACATGGTTACTCATCCAACATCCGTAGATTGGTATCAATGAAAGATCTGAAGTTGATAGGTCTTAAATCTCATGATTGTCACACTCTAATGCAACAAATATTGCCCGTGGCAATTCGATCTATATTGCCGAAGCATGTAAGGTTTGCAATTACCAGACTTTGTTTCTTTTTCAACAGTCTATGCAGCAAAGTTATTGACCCTGATACTCTCGATAATTTGCAAAGAGAAGTGGTTGTTACCCTATGTCAGCTTGAGATGTATTTCCCTCCTTTGTTCTTTGATATCATGGTACATCTTGTTGTCCACTTGACTAGGGAAGTGAAAATGTTGGGACCAGTTTTCTTGCATTGGATGTATCCCTTTGAACGATACATGAGCGTTTTTAAAGGTGATGTTCGAAACCGTTATCGGCCTGAAGGGAGTATTATTGAAGGTTATGTGGCGAGAGAGGTTATGGATTTTTGCAATGACTTTCTCAGTGGTAATGACACTCCTGATAATGACAAGAATATTGAGGAGGGCAAAGGAATTTTGGGATCACGGGTGAAAGTAATCAGCCGTGAGCAGTTGGAACAAGCTCACTTGTATATTTTACACAATATGGACGAAGTGAGTGTTTATATCGAGGAACATACCAATTTCATAAAGAGACAACATCCTCGAGCAAGTTCAATGTGGCTTGCTAGAGAGCATAATAAGACTTTTACTAAGTGGTTTGAAGATAAAGTCTTACATCAACTATCTCAAACACCAAATGATATTACAGAAACTATAAAATGCCTCGCCTTTAAACCAAAACCGAATGTTATGTCTTATGAAGGGTTTGACATTAATGGATTCACATATTACACAAAGCGCCAAGATGATAAGATTGTCGTCCAAAATAGTGGGGTCACTCTTCAAGCGTCGACTATGTACTTTGCAAGTGCAAAGGATAAGAGTCCACGTGAAGCTAAAATGTCATATTACGGTGTCATTGAGGACATTTGGGAGTTTGACTACATAGATTTCAAAATTCCGCTCTTTAAATGTAATTGGTTGATAACACCAAAGGAGTTATAGTGGATGAATTGGGTTTCACTTTGGTGAACTTTGAAAAGATTGGCGAGAAGGGTGAACCATTCATATTGGCATCACAGGCGAAACAAATATTCTATATCGATGATCCTGCAAATGATAAATGGTCGGTTGTTCTTCATGGTAAAAGACAGTTCATTGAAGATCCTATAGATGAAGAAGAGTACTATGATAAGTATGATGACTCCAGTCCATTCTCAGTTGGGTTGCCAACTCCACAAAATATTGAAGCTAATGATGATTTATATGTGCGTGGAGATCACAATGAAGGATTGTTAATTGATAAAAGATCACAATTTTAGAGACATGTATGTTTATACAAATGCTAAATGTTTGCCTTTTTCTAGTTAATACAAATGATAAATGTTTGCCTTTTTCTAGTTAATACAAATGCTAAATGTTTGCCTTTTTCTAGTTAATAGAAATGCTAAATGTTTGCCTTTTTAATGACATTTTCAGATGGCTGACCATGATGAGCATGATGTCCATGATGAGCATGAAGTCCATGATGAGCATGCTGTCCATGACGAGCATGGCGAGGATACTAATGTAAGTTCTAAAAACATATCCTGTATTTCTATAAAATTCATTATCTTCTAGTTATGTCATATATCCTATATTTCTATATTGGGCTAATTTAGTGTGTTTTATTTTTGTCAAATTTTAGGTTGATGCACCTGTACCCACTGAAGCACTGGAGCAACTTGATGCGCAACACCAGACACTTAACAAGAAAAGGGGCATCACTCTGTTGAAGAAGTTATTAGCGCTAAGTGGTAGTGGATCCAAATTGGTGGTGGAGTTTGATAATGGAGGAAATCCAATTGGAGTGAACCGCAATAATTTTGTGAACTATCTTGGGTGTACCACTCGGAGCCATTGTGGTGTTAAGTATGACAATTGGCATAAAGTTCCTCAAGGGAAAAAAGACTTGATATGGAAGGATTTATGCGTGAGTTATTATTATTTGCAATTCTATTTTGTAGATTACAAATTCTATTATTTGCAATTCTATTTTGGATACTAGTTAATAACATTTCTATTTTACAGAATCTGTTTGCATTGGATGAGAAGTTGCATCGTAAAAATGTGATGCAACGCGCTAGAAAGATGCTTAGGAATTATAGGACAAATCTGAACAGAGAATACATAAAAGAGGGTGATAAGAAGAAGAAGTCAGCCCTTGAACAATGGAACTTCTTAGACAAAGAAGATTGGGACAATTTTGTTGCTTCAAGAAAATATGAAGAATTCAAGGTATTAGGCGTCACTCCTAATTTAATTAATATACATTGTATTCACCTATTCAAGATTAGCATTTAGTGCTACTAACCAAATCATTAATGTGCATACTAACTAGGCCCTCAGTGACGCACAAAAAGCAAGACGTGCACTGAATGTGCATGACCACACTATGGGTCCAAAAGGCTATGCAAGTGTTCGCCAAAGACTACAGGCGGAGTCTGCGGCTACTCAGGAGTCTGCTCCTACTCAGGAGTCTGCCACACCCATGCCTCGCCATGATATCTGGATAGCTGGCAGGAAAAACAAGAAGGGTGAAATAAAGAAGCCTGTAACTGCTGAGGCGGCTGCAAAAATGGTAAAATAACACTCTTAGAGAAATCGTTTGAATATTGATTATTTGTGGTGTTAACTTACCAATTTCTGTTTATGGTGATTAGCGGGAGCTGCACGAGCAGAGGAAACAAGGCACGTTCATCCCTCAGGGCACAAGGGATGAATTGAAAATTGCTCTGGGTAACCCAGAGCATCCTGGACGTGTTAGAGGTGCCGGCGCTGGTGTTGGCATCAAAGCATTCTTTGGGCCATCCCAGCGCAAACCCAGAGCGGGACTTTCTCAAGAAGAGGTAACCTATTCTTTTTTTAGAATGTTACCGCAAAAGGAAATTCATTAATAAGAAGCTAATGTTTCTTTTATCCATGTATAGGAGAATAAGAGAGTTGAGGATTTAGTTGCTAAGAAGGTCAACGATGTAGTTGCTGAGAAGGTCAAGGAAGAATTGTTGTGGTGGTAGGCATCTCAGGCTTCCAATACGCCTATGGCGACCCACTCTTCTCCTGATGCACAGACTGCGAGTAATCCTGGAGACCCATCGCCTAGCACGTCTGCTGTAAGTATTGTTTATGACATTGTAGTTAGTCTTTTCAAGTTGTTATGTTTTCAAGATGATATGTATATATGTATAATATTCTTTACGTAAATTTGTAGGCATTGAAGCCATGCCGCTTAAGAATGGAAGACTATGTTGTTGCAGAGGCGCAGGCTTACCCGTCCCTTCCTGGGGCAATGTTTCACGGGACTCCAATGCCACAGGGCTACGTTCGTGTGAGCCCGATACGTGTGTTACCCGATTGGAGAGAAGCTACATTGCCATATCCCCACCCGGATATTGATAGACTTGCTGATGCAGAAGGCGGGGTGATATTGTGGCCCAAAGCAGATGTCGTCTACACGACTGAAATTGTAAGATAAATTTACATTGATTTAGACTGTTAATGTGTATATATGATGTCAACTGATCTGAAATTATATGTACAGGTTAAAAATAAGACACCAGGAGCACCTAGGCCTCCACTTCCACTTCCCGCGTTACCCGATTGGGTTCCAACTGACCTAACATACCCGTTAGGTCCTGCTTGTAGGGGAATGGCATGTTGGCTACAGGCACATAATGTACATTGCCCTATAATTATTTATTCAGATGCAGATTATGCAGGTCAATCATACGATAGCTCTTTATTTATACAAGATATTATTGAGCTGTTTATGTATGATTGGCTGAATACATCAACGATAGAGACATGGATAAGGTGAGATCTTGTTTATACATCCATATACCTTGTGTAAGATCCGGTGATCTGGTTTCTTATATATTAATGCATACGCCTATATGTTTTGCAGCTACTTAGTCGAAGATCATTGCAAACAATTTGCATTTGATCATTTGGGATTTTTGATTCCATCATTGATTAGTTTGGTAGCTAAAGACCCTGATAATGTTCAACAATACTGTATAGATGCTTTTACAATTTTTGGTCAGCAAAAGAAGACGATAATAATAGCTCCATTCAATGTCAAGTAAGTTTACTTTATTTATAATTTGGACTTACGAAAATTCCATTTTTATTTTGCATTTTGAGTTATTAATTGTTAACTTCTTACCTCTAGCGGTAGACATTGGGAGTTACTAGTTATTGTCCCCGGGACATTCACTGTTTATTATCTAGATCCTGCGGGGAGTACATTGAACCCTATAATTGGACACGTAATGAGAATGCCATTATTCTGGTGAGAAATATTTCATTTTTATATCCGTTAACATCTTTTATTACATTACTATTTACTTATGCAATTTATTGTGTTATATTAACATGTAGGGGTTTAGATGCATTCAAAAAGGCTGGAGGAACGGTCCCAAGGAAAAAGAACCAGCCAATAAATTGGCAGAACGTACAAGTAAGTTCCCGACTCGAATATATATATTATTGATGTGAATTGTGCTTAGTTGTATTATTTTGTATGTGTCAATTTATAGTGTGCTACACAAGACAATGGCTGGGCATGCGCATACTATGTGATGTGATTTATGCAGATGATTATCAAATATGCCGCATTGGACATCGATACCATACATGAGGTATTATATATACTCTCATTAGTTAGTATGCAATATATCAATCTTATCTTATTTTTATATTATTACTTATATATATACATCATTCTCTTTGCAGGTGTTTAAAACCGACAAAACTACTGGTAAACACTTAAAAAATATACATGCTCCATATACGATGGAAGCATTAAATGAAGTAAGAGAAGAATGGGCAAAAGCCATACAAGCAGTGGCAACTGTAAGATATAATTGGGATGTTGATAGCGATAATGAATGATACTTTGTAAATGAATATTTCTGAATGTTAATACATGTATTTGAATGTTTCTATATGTGTGAATGTGAGAATTGAATTGATGTCTGAATGTATGTACTTGTGTGAAATTTTGCTTATGACTTTTGCAGGTTTGCGGCCTGTTTGTAGGCTGATATCAATGGATGTCGTAAACCTGCAGTTCAGAAAACTGAACTGCAGGTTCTCATCCTGCTGACCAGCCACAGCAGGCCTATAAACTGATATGAAAAAAAAAAAGGCGTCGGTTATTTATAAAAACCGTCAGCAAAGACCTACAGCGTCGGTTATTTATAGATAACCGGCGCCTTATGTGGCCAAAGCAGTCCTCGAAATGGCGTCGGATATACGTATCAAACCGACGCCTATTTAAATTAGAGGCGTCGGTCTTTTGGTATATAACCGACGCCAAAAGTGTTTGCGCCACAAAAAATGGCGTCATTTAGGACACTTTATGCGTCGGTTATCTACTCAAAGACCGACGCTATAAGTAATATAGGTGTCGGTCCGTTAGTAAATAACCGACGCAGAAAGTGCCCTAGCTGACGCCGTTTTATGTGGCGTGAACCCATTTGGCGTCGGTTATCTACTAAATGACCGATGCCGATAGTTTAAATAGGCGTCGGTTAAACAACCGACGCCGAAGTGTTCGACCTTTAGCGGCGCCCACATAGGCGTCGGTCGAAAACCGACACCAAATGGGGTTAAACGACCGACGCCAAAGGCCACTTCTGTAGTAGTGGTTGTATGGTGAGCTGATGTATAGGTGGACCTATTGTCTTAAGATCATGTAGTTTAGTGGTAATACATGTATATGTAGATGTTTGTTGTTCAATATGTAATATCAAATGTTGTAACAATTCATATTGTAATTATATGTTGAATGGTGAACATGTGTGTATGGTTTTATTATTGTTCATGTACATGTGCTATTGTTGTTTCCTTCTGATTCCCTTGATTTTCTTCTTCTTAGCCTAATGTGGGGTGTTTAAATTGGGATTCTCACTGAGGTGAGGGTTTCAATTTGGACGTCACACATCAGTTTAAGTTTTAGAAAATTCGGGGATGTCATAGCTCTCCAATGCTAAACGCCCTTCTTCATTATCGCAACATGGATGGAGAGCCAAGGATGAATGTCCTTCTCCCTTGCTCACCTAACATGACTTTTCTTGTGGGGTACTAACAAAGAGTTGGGACTCAATCTATCAATGTCTCTGATTGGTTGTATTGTTCAATAGGTCTGACCACTCCTATTGATAAATCAGACCTAACTAACTCCTCTGTCCTTGTAAAGAAGATGAACTCACTGGATCCTTGCCTTGAAGAGAGAATGGTGTGGCTATATGTTGTTAGTTTTTATTAAATAATCTAGCTTCCTGCGTGGCAAACTAAACTTGCTGCATATAAAACATAAGGGAGGCTTGTAACAACTACAACTATGGTCTAATAAATCAATAAATTCATTGAACATGTCATCGATTCTTATTTTGACTATCTTCCATAGAAAATATCTTCTGAACTAATTGATAATTCAAAACCAAAAAATTTTAGTCAATACCATATAATTAGCTTATCTAGCTTCAGTATGAGTCTAGGATCCAAAGTTAGCTGTTTGACCTATTAACTCACTTATCAAAGTGTACTAAAAATTAATGACTTCTCAATGATATACTAGTTGTAAAACACTTCCATTCAGTCTCAAAGTTATTTAAAGAAATGAACTGGGGTTCAAATGTTCTATATGATCAATATATTGAGTTATGTTCTTCAAAAATACCCCATGATTATATATTAGTGTTTTAAATTCCATAGTTTTCTTCACTTTAACCCAACTAGCATTTCATAATATAAGAATACCCTAAACTCAATATTGGTTATGGTCATGAGTATCATAAGGTGTACTATTTTTTGTAGGACTGCATTGGGTCACATTGACCCAAAAATTAGGATGTTAAAATTCTACCCACCTTAGAGAAAATTTCATACTCAAAATTTTATTGAAAGGCCATGAAGTTTATAGAGATACCCACCTTAGTGTTATGCCTATTTTTCTAATCCACTCCTCTTCTTTACTTTAACTACATAACTCAGATAATTCTCATTGAACCCAAAAAATAAGTTACTAATTTTTTTAATCAAATTTTCAGACTTATACTTCTTCATTATTTAAAAGATGATAAAAATAGAATTATATTGTAGAAGTATCTTAATTAACAGATATGTAGATATTTTAAACATACTAAGGATTTTTTGATCATATCTAGGTTCTACATGTGTTGCATCATTCTTATAATATTCTCAGTACTTCCATATTATAAATTATGGTGTTTAGTAAGAGCATCAATTATCATACAAATTTAAAATACCATGAGTCATGAATTTTAAGTATCATCTCAAAAATTATTCCTTCTATTTCCTATAAAATATTTCATCTTACTATTGTATCTAAAGATCCACATTGAAACATCAAATCCTATACCCATGTCATTCCCATTCCCTTCTCTTCTAGTCTTATAATAAACTGATTGGTAAAACATGACCTTTTGATGGGGTTAGGACCTCTGAGTCTTGATTATATTCCTAGATGGTAAGAACTATTGACCATCTTTCTATGGGTTTTCAACTCCCCTAACACTATGTTGAAGACCTTAGGTTATCCTTCCTTTTAAAGAATTGAGATATGATTTCACAGAAAACTAGAAGCGTTAGGGTTTTAACTGTGTTGGGATGATCCTACATTACAAATTTAGAATAACCATTAAATACTATTTCATAGTTCTTTATCGTTAGCATGATATTATTATTTATAGTTAGTGAGTCAACACAGGTGATTCCTCCACATAAACTTGCATTGAAGTCGTCATTGCTCCCAAGTGCACATAGCCCTCAAGTGCTCATTGCACTAAAGTTCTTATTTACCTTGCAAATCACTAAATTAACATTATTTCTTAACATTACTCTTAAAAAAAATTTCCATATTACTATGTTGCTCCTATCTAGCCAGATTAACCCATGGTAGTAACCATCCCACCATAAAAGTATTCTTACACCTACGAATACTAAAATGAAATCTTAATCAATCATCTTTTCTAGGTACCATCTCATATCAATATCATCTAGAACCTAACATTATTTTGACTCTCGATTGTTGATCCATGGTAAGAACATTTATCACGTATAACCTTTAAAGGTTGTTTAGATACCATTATTATTCATCATACTTTTGCAGTATAAAGTATAAATTGTAGAATAGCATGATTCAAATTATCCTCAAGTATTCCCCTTGATAAATATCATGCTTTAACTTATGACAGAAGTTCCTCCTTCCAACCAATATCAAAATGCATCAAGAGTTTCCTATTATTCATCATATGTAGTACATATATTCATTAAATCACTATCCAACAAGGATTAGTTCAACTGACTGAAATTTATGGCTCTAAAAGATCAAAACAACTCTTATACCCGCATTTATCCTTTCTTTATTAAATTTATACTACAATAACTATTAACAAGATAACAAATCAATTATCATTACTAATCTTCTAGGTTTAAGGAAATATTTTATCATTACTATGGTTACATAAATTATATGTAGGGACATCTACACCTAGAATTGATCCGATTTAATACATTACTTGGTGCACGCAAACATTGGTTGGTATTCATCATGTGATCTGAACCACCTTAAACATGACCTGTTGTGTCCTCACTTCATGATGTCAATGACTACAATACTAAGTCCCATCACATAGTTTGACATCTTAAAGGTTGTTATTTCCTCACCATATTTAGTCGATGGCCACAAGATCAAATCCATACATATGGGTCAAAAGCTGAAAGGTTGTTGTGTATCACCTGAAGGCATTGATAGATAACATGTTGAGTCCCACCTAAAGGTTTTGACATATGAAATGTTGAGTCCTACTTGAAGGTGTCAAAACTAAAGACAAGGGTAGAATCCTACATAAAATTTTATTGATTTACTTAAATTGTAGAGTTTTCACGCTCAGAATCATTTATGTTCATGAAACATGATGTAGGTACATAATACACTAAATTGATCGTAGGCTTTGTTAAAAATTTTAGAACATATTATTTAAACAAAATCACTTATGTTTATTTAATTTTAGGTTCATTATCATATCTTGTCAAACTAAGTAGTCTTAGTAATATAATAGTGGGGCATTCCTTGCAAGTTATTACTCTAAGTCATTTATTCTATTCTTTATGCCAAAGATCTAATATAAAAAATAGTTTGTGCACTTTTAGGTAGTTTTGGTACCGCTAGGTTCAAGTGAAAACATATGTAGGATCCATGGATTAACTCTGTAAGGCATATCTTTACACATAACCACGAAACTATGTATATTTAGATGATAGATCTATTCTACTCATCTCCAACGTCCCCAAGTATATGTATACCACACTATAAGAACCATAAGAAAGGAGAGTTGCATAACAATATCATGTGTCACATAAAATATACTCCAAGCTTCCTAATTTATCTATTCCCCATGCCATAAACAATTGAGAAATAAAGAGGACGTGTTATGAGCTATGGAGTCAACACCCAAAACCCATAACAAATATAAACTTATACCTGAATTTGATTATCCCTCTTTGTCTATTGCATTACATATTTAACAAATTTTGATTTTAAAAACATGAAATCTGGATGAAACATCAGTTCCATTCCTTCTTGTGAATGCACACGAGAATTCATTCACTAACATAAGAGTTTTGTCTCATCTTTAACCACTAAAAATATATATTATTGTTTATTTCATCCCCTAGTAATCTAAAGAAATGCCTTCACAGAGGAACAAGCTAAAATTTGGACCTCCAATCCTTTTTGTATTGCAAACCTCAAAGTTCAAAAGACAAAATCTGAAGATGTTGATGATGGCATCATTACATTCCAATTTATGATATTTTCAATACACCGCAAGAAAGAAATTAAATTATTAGCTAGCATCGAAAGATATCAAATGCAAATGAAATAACATGGTAGTTGTTTGCTTCACATCCGACACCATGCCTATGGACTTTTTGTGTATGCTCATTAGTAGCTTCTTGTCCTGCCTTGAAGTTAGTAGGAATATTGCCAGTAAACAGAGAAACCCTAGTAAGATCAACAAAAGTCTACTTTCCATTAGTCCAATCATATAACCAGATGTCAGTAGGTCTCTAAGACTAGAAACCATCATGTCGAGATGCAAGATAGGAGACCGAAACTTCTTTTAAATCTTTCATCCCAACACGAGAAAGAATGTCAAAAAGGGCATCTCAAACAACATCATGGTGGAAATTGAATCCATGAAGGATTTGACAGTATACATCATGGTCACCAACGGAATCGAGCTCTACAGAATGACAAAGTGGGAAACGCTCATTACTAGGAAATAGTGGGATTAAAATATGGTAATGTAGAATAAATCGATATTCAACTGGTGTCATGGACAATCCAAGACCATCAATAAGAATAGTGAGAAGAAAATCTTGTTCATGGTCAGACTATAGAAAATCCAGAATATATATTATCATGGAGTTTTCTCATAATTATTGAAGCACTAGAAGATCATTGTGTAGTAGGCATCTGGCAATAGAGACTGTGTCATTGGGGTGGAAGAAGTAAAACTAGACATCTTGGACCAACAAAAGGATGACAAGAGATTGCAGATGGACTCATAAGTGTCAAACATGATACAACAGGGATGGGACCAACCTCACAGATAATTTGGTCCTAAAGCTCTATGATGAAAACTCAAGAAGTTACAAAGGCATAACTACCATCATCATGGATAATAGTATTGCCCAACCCTCAAAGCTGCATTGGTATTGTGGCGCGACGCCATTATAAATCACCAAAACCTTGGTCTTGACCAAAAACAATGTGAGAAAATCAACAACAAAGTCCACGATCAAAGTCTTCTAAGGATGAAGCAATATGATCAGGTTGCATTATTTGAGTGGAGAGCACCAACTTGGGCATATCAACACGTGACTTTAGGAGAAGAAGTTCACTTTGTGGATCATTGATCAAGGCAGGTAGTGTTGGGTTTTGTGGAGGTGACAAATTTAATAGAAACAACAAATACTTTCTCCACATACCCTACTAGTAGATCTTATTGACAACAACATATTTAGAAAGAAGGTGCACGTGATATACCTCATTGTAGAGCAAGTCCAGTGATATCCCTTCGTATAGTAGTGTAAGTTTCTCCCCATGAGCATAGACAATTCTTGTCCATCCCTTAAACATAGGCTCTCAGCGTTTGCATCTCTACTTCATCCATGCATATGGACTACAACTCCATGTCGTGCTTCTTAAGCCAGTGAAAAGGAGTAGCCTTCTGCTTGATGATGGGCTAATGTCATGGTGTCTCTCCTTCTCTCTCTCTCTTGGGGATGATGAAGACTAGGGTTCATGTACAAGAGCGTATTTTAAAATCCAGCCATCATGCCCCTATAAATAGAAGAGGAAAGGAAGCATGGTTTCACAAAATCCCTAGGAAGAAAAAAGGCTACGATCGCATTTAAAATGAGCTTCCTGTCGACTAATAACAGAATATTCTGGAATAAATTAATTAGTAAATTAATCCTATTAATTGATGAACTAATTTTCATCATCTGGATCTAGTCAATCGCCTAGGATCAGCCAACATACTTAAAAATTTAAATCTAATTAATTGGCTTAAACATTTTAAACAATTAACTCAAATTATATTCCAACATTATTATAATAGATTACCTAAATGTTTTAGTAATCAAGTTGATTCAGGACATATCCAATTATGTCCACAATTATACTCCTTTTCCAATATATCCTATGTGCATGAACTCATAGGCTCTAAATTACGTTGGCACTAATATTCATAATCATATTATGATTTCACAAGAAATGATTGGTATCTAACAAGACTTCATTGCTACCCAAGTAATTAGAGAATTAGAGAACAACTTCAACCTACAATATATGACTGATGTTGTAGTAACTGTATAGTTCCTTTGTCTCTGATATCCAGATTGAACTCAGGGCACAAAATTGTCATCCTCTTCAATTTTCAATCCATGTTCCTTGAACATTGAAGACAATTGGATGAGCCCCTTTAATCACCTCTATACTCATGAGGGAACTTTCTTGTTCTTGCAACCAAGCTTACAATTGTTTCTTCATGAAGGTGGATGTAGGAGGTGACTCCAACCAAGGTAAATCAATAGTTGTGCATCCTTTAGCACCATTAATAATAGAGTAGAAGGAATGGTTGATCCATCTCCCTTTCTCACCTAACATAGGTGGTGCTCATATAAAATTTATAGAGAGAAAGGTCTCAGTATCTCGACCTCTCTTCTTTGTTGTATTGATCAATAGGGTCCAATGACATCTCTTGATAAAGCTGACCTACGAAACTCCTCCATCTTCATGGAAAATATGGACTCACTAGATCCTTGCCTTATGAGGTGGGTAATGGTGAGATATTGTAAGTTTTTATCTAATGGTTAGGTTCTGACATGAGAAACTAAACATGTTGCATGTAAAACCTAAGGGTAATTTGTATCAATTACATATTTAGTCTGATATGTCAATAAATTTGATGGATATGTCATTGATTCTAACTTTGTATTATCTTCCATTACAAGTATATCTGAACTGACAATTTTTAACCACACAATTTTAATAATTACCTCTTCATTGTCTTATCTAGCTTCAAGCTGAGTCTAGGATCCAAAAATAATTTTTTGACCTATTAACTCATTTACTAAAGTGTTCTTAATATCAATGACTTCTCAAGAATATACTAAACATGAAAACACCTTCATTCAGTCTCAAAACTATTCAAAGTAATGCATTAGGGTTGAAATGTTAAATTTCATCACTTATTATAAATTAAATGGTGTTCTTCAAACACACCCCATGATTATTCCTTAGAGTTTTAAGATCCATAACTTGCTTCACTTTACCCCACCTAGGGTTTTAAGATATAAGAATACTAAAGACTCAATCTTGGTAACGACCATGAGTATTGTAAGGTATACTAATTTTTTTAGGATTGCATTGGGTTATATGACCCTAGTAGTTAGGATGTTACAATTATACCCACCTTATAAAATATTCCTTCATCAAATTCTTATTGGACTAACCATGAAATTGACAGAGGTACCCAACTTAGGCTTGTGCCAGATTTACTAAATTACACTCCTCTTTTCTGCTAGAACCAGATTACTCTCATTAGTCTCGTTAAACCAAAAATATAGGTTAATCCTAATATATATTATAAATATAGAGGTTAATTCCATTTCTTAATTTAAAAGAAAAAAATAATCATTATGGTATTAAATTAAATTAGTTAACACATGCCTAGTCATTAAAAAATACATAATGTTTTTTGGACATATATAGGTTCCACTATGTGTCACGTCATACTTATACTATTCTTATTTTTTTTATAATTAAAAATTATTGTGTTTATAAGACCATCAATTAAAGTCCAACATAAAAATATAATGAGTCATGATCTTGAAGTATCATATCAAATATTAGTCATTATTCATGTTTTAAAAAACATCATTATACCATTTTAACTGAAGCCCAACTTTGATTTATGAATTTCTATACAAGAGTAATTCTCACTCCCTTCTCTTCCAATCATATAATACAATGACTAGTGTGTCAAGCCAGAGGTGCACACACTAACCAATTATATTTAGATTAGATGTGCCCTAGAGGACTCGAAACACACACGTGTTGTGTTTTGAATTTATAAAGCCCCAAACAAGGTTTCACTCACAATACTAAAATATGCTCTCGCAAGTGCACGCGGTCATGTCGTAGTATAGGTGAGAGGTAAGAAAAGGGGTCGATCCACAAGGAGAGAGGGAACACTAGAGCTAGGTTAAGGTAGCTACATTCCTAAAGTGGGGAGTAGGGTTTTTAGGTTTTAAAGGTGACTTTGGTTGATTACTCTAAGGTTGCAAGTAATTAAGGCCAACAAGGAAACTAGATTACCGAAAACCTAAAGTATTCCTAAACAAGTTAAGACTAAGAAACTAGGCAAGACAAGTAATAAGAAAGAGCAAAGAACTACACTAAGCTACACTAGACTAGCAATGTAAATTGACTCCTAAGAGACAAGTTAAGCACTAGAGTAAGCAAGGATCTAGGTTATCACTAACTAATAAGATTAACACTAGCAAGTTCAAAAGATCACTAACTACTCAAGAAAAGTCTAACTAGCAATTACTAGGCAATTAACTAAGAAGAAAATAAGAGCAAGCAACTAACTATCATTAACAAGCTAAATAACAAGGAAGGTGTTAGTAATGTTATGAATAGGTGGTCTGTTTGGGAATGATAATAAGATTTTAGTTGGGGTGTTAACATAGCATGCAAGTCTTATATTTTCAATCAAGATTGCCAAACCAATCAACAAGGCAAATGCTATTTGAATCTACCTTATGTTGCTAGTTGGGAAACTAGGGCTAGGTGTAATTCTAATAGGACTTGGCAAGTGAAGGTTTCTAGGGTAAGTGGTATTAGGGGAATTGAGAGGCATGGGTAGGAATGGGGATAGAGATGAGGGTATTTCACCTCATGTTACTCACCATCTAACTTTTAGAAAACTCTAGGAAATTGTACTAAGCACTATTACACTAGCTACTTAGGTCTCACACCCACGTGTAGGAGAAGGGAGTTGTATGTAGGAACATGGGGTGCTATCTAGGGATTCACAAATTGGACCTAGGAGCAATCCCTAAGATAGCCACATACAATCCATTTCCCCTTAGAAGCTAGGTGTTTTCAAGCATCACACAACAAGCAACCCATGTTTGAAAGCACAAATCACAAGTAAGATAATGGGAAATGAGATAGAAACAAAAGACAATCATAATAGAATGGAAATATGATCATTACAAGTTATTTTCTTACAACATGGTATCAAAGTAACATTTTAACCCCAAACAACCCACCATAAGGGGCTTAGCTACACATGACTAAACAAACGAGAAAATAAAAGAGAACAAAGAGATAGAAATCCATAGATCTCATGGTAGATATTCCTCCTTCACCTCCTAGCAGCTGTAGGACGTGGCACCTCCTCCTAGCAGCTGTAGGACGTGGCACCTCCTCCTAGATAGATGAATAGCATGGAAATATGGGGATTACAATGGAAAACCTAGAAAACTAGGGTTTTATGGTGGAAATGGAGTGGAAATGGAAGGTGTGAGGTAGGTGAATGGATTGAATACAAGGAAATGGCTAGATAAAGTATATATAGGGTGTTGACCTCTGTGCTTTAGTCGCCACCTATGTATATATAGGTGGTGGAGGAACACTAGGGTAAGTGGGGGAAAAATGGAAAAAATAGTGAAAAAATGGGTAGGTTTAGGTGCTCACCACAGCCATGGTGGGGGTTAGGTGGCACTGCCATGGGCAATGGGGATGCATGGGGTGATAGGTGGAGGTGAAGTATGAGTATAGACATGAGTGGCATGGGCGTGGCAAGTGCCACATTCATGGTAGATAGAGGATGCCACAGCCGTGCTGGGTAGCACAGTCGTGTTGAAGGAGGTTGCCACGGGCATGGTTGCTCTGAGGGTGGTCTTGTCTTCATATTGCCATGGTCATGGTATTCACCACAGGCTAGGAGGCCTTTGGGGCCACAGTCGTGCTGATGGGCATGACCATTATCATTCACATGCAAATTGGACTGAGTTACTGCTGGTTTTTGGGATCTTGGAGAATAATTTGCCACGGTCATGGCAGTCACCACAGGTGAGTTGCAACTCATCAACCATTGCCACTCTACTGTCCACAATCTTGGTGTCTTCAATGGCTACGATAGTTTTGCTGACCAAGGTCATGGTCATTCATGTACAAATTTGGTGAAGTTTTTGTAACTTTTGAAGATTAAATCACCACAACCGTGCTGGCTTCCCACAGTCATTTTGGGCTTCCTTTTGTTGACTTCAACTTTAACTTCTTCATTTGACCTCGTTTTGCTTTAGATTGATTATTATATATCCAAGGAGAGCTCAGGGAAGAGTTAGGTCCAATCTTAGAGTACAAGGACCCAAAGATGCTCTTCATTTCTCTCCCTTGCATCAATGCATGCATAAGTACCTTGAAAAACACACAAAAGGAGGTATAGTGCATTTGACATGAAAATTCACATTGTAGGAAATAACTTGCAATCTACAATGTTTAGTTGTGATTATAATGCAAAGAGACACAGGATGAAGCCCTAAAATAGGACTGCATCAATGACTTGTGTAAAAAAATGACCTTTCGGTGGGGTTTGGATCTCTGAGTCCTGATTGTCTTCCTACGGAGTATGAACCATTCATCATCTTGATATGGTTTATCAACTCTCCTAACACTATGGTGAAAACCTTAGATTATCCTTCCTTTTAAGGAACTGAGATTGGGTTTCACATAAAACTAGGAGTGTTAGGGTTTTAAGATTATTGGGAATGAGCCTATATTCTAGACTTCGAATAAAAATTAAATATTGTTTTATGGTTCTTTATCATTAGCATGATCTTATTACTTGTAATCAGTGAGTCAATTAAGGTGATTTCTCCACATAAACTTTCACCCGAAGTGCTTATTCACTCCCTAAAGCTTATCCGACTAATGTGTTCTTTGCACCTAAGTGTGCATTGTACCAAAGTGCTCTTTACCTTGGACAAACACCAAATTAACGTTACTTCCTTTACAAAACGCTCAATAATATTGCCAATCTTACCATGTTTCTCCTAGCTAGCTAGATAAACCTAACATACTTGTATTTACAATCCTACCAAAAAGCCATTCTTACCCCTAGGAATACTACATGAAAACTTATGAAGCATATTTTTTAGGCTCTATATCATATGAATATCTTCTAGAATGTAACACTATTTTCATCCTAGACGGTTGATCCATACTACCACAAATCTTGTTCCACTACATGCAATAACACTCATCACATATAACCTTAAAATGTGAGGTGGGGTGGTATTGCTAAGGTATGAAGGACAAAATATGAAAGGTGAGGTGGGGTGGATAATGAAACAATGAGGGATCCTTAATCAAAACATTAGCACCCCATTTTAGGGATTAGTATAATATTATAAGCTAAAAGGGTTTCACACAAAATATAATAATTGGGAGAATTACTTTATAAGAAAATGATAACCGACTTAAAAATGAATACAGGGTTGAATGTATAAAACTTGAAATGACGTTTTTTTAATATATAAGAATAATTTGAAATGAAAAGCCTGACTCACTATTTTGTTTAAAGATAGTTTAGAATGTTTGTAATGAAAATAATCATTGTTTGTTATTAAGATAAAATGTTTAAATAAAAAAAAACAAATTCAATAAGAAAAACACAATATTAGAAGTGATAGACAATCATTTCAACTAGGAAATGGACAAGGAGTTTAGATTCCTATATATGAATTAACCGTTCACTACAGCAAAATTGTTGATTGTTGGCTTTTGGATACACACACAACCACACACATATCACATATATCAATATTCAACTTGTGGATTTCAAAATGACTTCACACAACATTAGAAATATTATCTTCCACACCTCAAGAATATTCTAAAATTACAGTTGCCAAAATTTTCTTCATTTTGTTAGTTTGTAAATTAGTTGGAGAGCCTAAAGTATAATCCTTAAATGATTGTATAGCACATACATAACCACAAAACTAATGTTGTGTATAAAGTGCTTTGTAAAATGTCATCATTACAAACATGTTGGTAAGTACGAAACGAATAGTTACCAAGATAGTACTACAATTGGTAGGAAGATTGCAAGCTCCATTGTATAAGATTTCTCCCTTGATCTTGATAGAGCATTAAAACACCAACTAATACAAGATTAGGGAGAGAAAGGGCCCAAAGGGATAATCCCTATCAATCTTTCTCATCTCTCCAAAAAGCCTTTCTCTTTTTCCCATGTGATGATGAGCTCATACCACAACCAACCTTGTTTTTGACATTAATTGACAACTTCTTCAAAAACTTGCAAAGGATCCCCACTAATGGTATAACCCAAAAGATATATTTTTAGTATAATTACTAAAGAACATATGAAATAATTAGCAGACAATAATAATAACAGTTCTAATCTTATCCTACGAATTTGAAAATTTAACTCCATTTGCTAAATGTATCATATACTTGTTTGTTCACCACCACTACCTTAATTTCATTTTCAAAAGTTCCAAGGTGGAAAAAAGTGTTTTAGAAGAAGAAATCTAGGGAAGAAGTTAACCGATGGTCTTTTAGAATTTCCAAGAAAAATATGCCATAATCCTTAGCCAGACAAGTATTGGTAAAAGATAAACATGATGGTAAAAAAATTACAACAATGTTCTACTATGGACACTAAAATACATCTACAAACTCTGCATGATAACCAATTTCAAGATAAATCGGACATTGATGGATGTGTTGCTTAACGTTTTTGAATGGTGGTCTGAGAACTGGATGTTTTGTTGTTGGGTGTGTGAAGTCTTGCGATTAATTCCAGAATTGGAGATTTTGTCTAGAAGAAAACACTTTGGAAGGCAGGGAATAGGACCTATGACTTTTTAATCCCATTTGTGATTTGTGATGAGGTGTACAGTTGTTGGTTGAGTGATGGCAACTCAATTATGTTTCTTGCGGGTCCAAATCCGCTGTCCCGAAAACGCTGTTCCAAACGTGTCACACTCTTCGTTTCGTTTTTTAGGAGTTGGGTTTTTGGATTAATGTATGGTAGAGATTGTTCGGGGCACAACCGAAACAGCAACTTTGAAACAACATATTTAGAAGCGTTTCTTGCAATGTAGAGATGTTTTGTTTGTTAGTTGAAACAAGGAAATGCAGGCAGAAAGATCATAAATGGGTTCACATCCTCTATGTTCGGGACAACGTGTCATCAAAGTCCGATCGTGCACTCCGCTATGGATCCTACAAATAAAAAAATCAGATGTTCTGGACATTGTGTGAAGGAGACGGATGGAAGAAAGAAGGAAAACAAGTGGAGCCCCTTGCTCATCATGGATGGAAGGAGCAAAACAAGACGTACGTACGAGTGATAAAGCCATGAAAACTGAAGACCACACATCACCTATTCAAACGAACCCAAACATAAGCCTCGAAACAACCGCACGGGGACCTCTTCTCCTCTGAATAACGTTGGCAGAAGAGGAAGAGAAGGTGATCAGTCTGCGTATGGACATAAACTAATCCGGACAACCAGAGCACGCTCAATTCTTTTTCCATCTTCTAGTTCCAAGTAGGCTTCGGCTACCACTACGCAGTCTGCCATGGAAAGAGGAGAACATCATTTGCATGGACTCTTACCCAAACTAGATCTGTACAAGGGATCATCAATCTGTCCTGGTGATCACTCCGTACTAAGTCTTGCCGTGCCCAAAAATTAACACAACTCCATAAGTGAGATTATCATCATCATCTCAAGATGCGAACAAAAGTTGTTTTCGGGATCCGGTCAGCTACAACCGACAACCACACGTTTTTCTGATCAAAAGAATCCACAGAGATACAACAAACATATGTCCAAGAAAGAAATAATGATTTCAATTGGAAGTCTTACTAGAGGACAAGAGAAACCAGGTGGGCAATAACGCGAAGCTAACATTGGGAATAAATACCAGAGAAAAACAAAACCCCCAAGTCGCCGGTGCCAGCGCAGACACCTGCTTGGCGTGGTTTCAGAAAAACCACAAACGCACCCAGGTAGCAGAGAGAGGAGCCCAATCAATACGATATAATAAGATATTCGTAGTTTAACGGGTCAGTGTCTATCAAAAGATATATTTGATTCATGTTCGTAATCATATATGGATTTCATGAAAGATCAACATCACTTCTTCTGCTCCGTTGAATCACAAAAATTCACCAAAAGCCATCCAATTTGTGTCGCCATGCATGCATTGCTTTCCGTTAAACTGATGGAAAAAAAACTAATTTAACACACTTTAACGGGTCAGTGTCTATCAAAAGATATATTTGATTCATGTTCGTAATCATATATGGATTTCATGAAAGATCAACATCACTTCTTCTGCTCCGTTGTCACAAAAATTTCACCAAAAGCCATCCAATTTGTGTCGCCATGCATGCATCCCAAAATAACACACTTTATATAAAATCCGCCTCTCAAAGTGGCATTTTTTTGTATTCAAACCAACATTAATAGCTGGTCGGAGTCTGCGATAAAAGAGCTCTGTTTCCAAACATATTTGTCCATCTGTGATTTCACACTTCGAGTGGAACTTTTTTACTTGACGCTAAAATTAAGTAAGAGATGAAAACGCCACCCAAAGTTGCGCTTTTTTTTTTCAAATTTTTTTATTTTTAAAATAAACATATCAATATGTTGTTCTTTAATCATGGATACAAAACGCTCCACACAAAGTGGCATTTTTAAACTAAAGTGTGCTATTTTGAGAAATATTTTGGAAACAATGCTATATTGGTAAATGTGTAACACCCCTCTAAGATATATATCGTCAGCGGAAGTAAACTCTATGTTGTCCATAGCATGAGCCACTTGGCTTGGAGGAACATTACAAAATATGCTAATCATATCAATAAGATAAATGAAACACCATCCATTACTTGGAAATATAGATTCATACATCGTTCTTTGAAAGAGAAAACTAATATTGTAAACTATCATGTGAACTATATCATCTTTGAACTATAATCTAACACATCAAAGGTAACCCAAATCTAGAGCATACATCTTCTTTGGAAACTTGATACTGGATCCTTTAAGGTGTAGGTGGCACCCACCAAGCTAAGCTCCTAATTTGTTCTTGAGAGGTATGCTTCCTTGATTAAGCCTCATTATTCTTTCCTCCTGCAGACATCACGTCCCCATCTATACATTCATAATAGAAAAAAACATTAGAGTAAACAACATTGAGTATTGTTATAATAACATAATAACTTGACGATAAAGAAAAATATGAAATTAACTGAATAGTAAATTTGGATTCTCATAGTATTCTCTTAGTGGTTGGTTATAATGTCATCTACTCTTATGCACCAACTGTGTTCATAAGGGTGGTAGACTCAACTAATGTTCCACTTGAACTCGTGATTTGCACATAAGTGTCATTAACTATGATCCACTTGAGCTCATAATTTGTAACTAAGTTCCAATAGTTATGCTCTAATTGGGCTCATGATTTGCACCTAAGTGCCATTAGCTATGCTCTGATTGCGCTCATGATTTTCACCTAAGTGCCATTAATAATGCTCCACTTGAGCTCATGATTGCACATATGTTCCACTATGTTCCATTTGAATTCATAAAGCCTGAGGTCTCAACATTAACATGACGAGGACAAAATAATACTGCCAATTACATGATTAAGCATTAACTTGATGATTCTTTACTTTAAGTGAACTTCATATGAATATCTTGAAAGAATAAGCATTATATAATAAACTTTAGGGAACACTAATTCAATTTTCTAAAAATTGAATAAATTGCTATGTATGTAATTCAACTTGATCATCATGATACAATAATCTTAGAGTGATTGAAAACCATTATTTATTACTCAAAATGTATAGACCCAGTTACCTAAGCATGGAGGATTCCTAGTTGCTTTCTTTGGGTTGATGAAACCCTGGCAACATTCCTGGGGTTTATAGAACCCTCATTACCCTATGCATCACATATTTCATATCAATTTCATTTTATTCACCGTCTTAAACCCTAATATTGAATTCTTATCAAACTAGGGTTTTTCGGGTGGAAATCAGACTCTGGAATCTATAAATTCCAATTCCTTTTTTAAAAAGCTTTCTGAATCATATTTAAACTTAATTTTCCAATAAATGGATAATTAGTTATGATATTTCACAGTCTGACCAATCAGAATTCGAGAAACCGATTAATAAATCGAAAAGAAAATTTCAACAGGCGGGACCCCGGTCCAGGTGGCCCAAATCACACATCGCCAACTGACACATAAGCCTACAAACTTGTGTGTGCGACAAAGAGATAAAGGCGCGCTCAAACCAAACAACACCCATGAATACTTAATACATAAGTTTTAACCTTGAAGGGCATATAGGGAAATTGGTACTTGTCTTGTTCGTCGAACACATAGATATTCCCAATCCAAGGAAAACACTGATGAATCATTAACACCAAACCATGGAGCTCGGATTCCCATGAGAAAGGGTTACAATAGTGGAGTCCGCAAAGCTTTGACAAAGTCATAGAACTCTAACTCAGGTTCTGCAATGATGAGATGGCCGTCGAGCATATATCACCATGGAAGCAGGTGCTTCCTAGAAAAGGAACATAAAAGAGCATCACCGTGCAAGGACAACTGGAAATAGGGACAATACAAGTATAGATGGAATCGAGAATTCCAACCAAAGTTAACCACGAATGACACATACAAAGTGACCATGAGTAATCAAACGTCAATCGAGATCCATGACATCGCAGACCCAAAATCAAAAGGGGAAAACATGTAGTACCTCAATTTAGTCCAACGAGAGGGCTCGAAAGACTCTCCAAGCATTCAATAATAGATTTTGCAGTTGGATGATAGATTTGATGGCTCCAACCTCATCGCCGGAGTTGACATAGGGCGTCGTAGGTGCTGAGAACTAGGTAGGCATCCACTAGTAGGATTGGGATGTAGGGAACATATGGTATATCTCTCTTAAAGTTCAGAGATGGTGTATTGATGTATACTTATAGGTGCAAAATCCTGGTATTTTCGGGAATCCTAGTGGACATGGAAAATAGGGAAAAGGAGAATCCCCTTAGTTAACTGGGATTCTAGGGGAGGAATCTTTTCTGAATCATGGGTCAAAATGCTCACTTAAGTATGAGGAACATGTAGAGAAGAATTAATGAAGAAGAGGAAGTGCGAACAACGAGAAAGACATACTGAGGTTGGGAGCATGCATAGACTATAAAGAGTCTGGGGGAAATCGAGAATTGGGTGTAGGGGACGATTCCCCAACCTACATAGGAATATGGGTCCTAGAGTCTGACCAAGAGCCGCATGCCAAAAAAAATGGAACTTTGTTGTATTGATCGAAATCATTAATCAAATTATGTTTTAAAACCATATAAGTACTTTTATAATTGATTTTAGGGGTTAACAAGGTCTGATTGGCCTCAAACTTGGATTATAGATGAACTTTTGGCCCTAGAACACTTTTAAATAGTTACTTTCCCAAATTGATGATCAAAAGGTGTGTTTTTACTATAATGTAATTAGTAACACTTAAGTATATTTAATATGCTTAATTCAAATTGATGCAACCGTTTCTTTTATGGTTTATATGGGTTGATTTTAGTTTCATTTAGTCCATTGATCGAAAATAAGCCAAAATGGGTTAATATGTTCATCGATATTGATAAGGCTCCACCTAGGGGAGAGATGATGCATCAAAGTGTAATTTTTGAATTATATGGAAAAATATCAACATAAAAGGATATTGACTTAGCTATCATCTAAAAAGAGGAGAGGGGAAAAATTATGTTACTCAACCTTTATAATACATAAAAGAAAGTTATCTACTTGGGATATCTACATTGAAGTCTGTTATGACCCCCACCTCCCGATAACCCCCAATTAAGGGAGACCGAGAGGTCAAAGCCGCACCCATAACTTCTGGATCAAAGGTTCAGAAATTAACCAAGCATAATTATCAAATTTTAACATACTATACTGAAAAGCTGTAAGAAAATAAAAATTTTCATACCTTTTTGAAAACTTGGATCTCTAAACTTCTATCCACTTAAGGATCCTACTCTAACTAATCCTCCTTGTATTTAACTTCATGTATTTCACAATATGACGATTTATTGTTTGTCCTTTTGGCTTGTACCTAAAACGCCGACAAACAAAATGTCGGTCAGCCGAAGCTGGTATGTGGGGGAAACAATAATCATGTAAATATGTAATCATTCAATTAATCATTTAACAACCAAGATTACACTTTAGATATAACTCCGCGATGGGAAGAGTACCCTATCCTCTATGTTGTCCTCATTAAACCCCTCATGATCCACCTATAAGTGAACCAATTTCTAGGGTTGAGTCACATGGCACTACTCGTAAGTAGCCCACTCCTTAACTCATGGCAGGCTAATGAGTCTCATGGCACTACACGAAGGTAGCCCAGTTTCTAACTCTCAGTAACCTAGACCTTGCTCTAGGATTACTCCTTTTTTTCTTAGCCTTTTCAAAGCAATAGAGGTGGACCCAGATCTAGTCAGTTATATATGCACATTTATAGTGATAATCATAGTCACTTTATAGTTGCATGAAATAAATAAACATCCAACAATTATTTTCAAGCAACCGATTAAGACTTCGGGAATCGCCGTGAAACTAGAGAGATTATTCATAAGAGTAACCACATACCTGATTTGATGAGCCATGCAGATTATTCAACATATACTTCATGTATATACAATCAATCCAATCAATAGATCCAAGCAAGTAATTCAATCATCACATAATTTTGGAAAAGAATATGTACTCTATTTATTACACACTTTATCAAGAATCTACTTTATTGATTTGGATTCTCTTTCTAGGGTTTCTAATCATCATTAAGGTTTCATCAATACTCATTAGGGTTTCTTAGATCAATTTCTCAAACTTTATCCCTTTTAGGTTAACAAACCCTGAAATACTCTTTTTCATTTATATGAACCTTAATTGCTCAGCTATCCATTTTAATAGTTTTTTATACCCAAATTGACTTAGGATCATCATATCCCTATTTATTCATGGATTTAAACAATTAAACCAATTAAAATACATATTCTCCTAAATTAGGGTTTTCAATATCATTAATGCATAATCATGCATGAAACCCTAACTTAAGCCAATTATATAAAAAGATCATCTTTTTAGATATTTTATTTAACAACATGTTAATATCAGCTTGAATAACATCATTAATTCCATCTATCATCAAATCTAAGGGATTTTCCTCAATTAAATCATTAAAGCTGATAACTTTATGTACTTTTCACATTTCAAGAATATTTATGTATATAAACTCTAAATTAGACTAATCACGTGCAAAGTTATTCCTTTTTGAACATAATGTACCTTTTTACATTTAACAGGTTAACATCAACCCTAAAGATCCATTAAACCCTATTAAACACATTAATCATATCAAAATAGGGTTTCTTAATCTTTAATTCATTAAAGATGATAATATACACTACTTTTCGAATAGCATGCAAAATTAGGATTCAAACATAATTTCTTTGCGTTCCTCTCATTCTGAGGATCAATTTTCATATATAACTTGTTTTAATCCGAGTTTCCTAGAATTAATTATGATTTTAGCAAAATGTTACTTACTTGACCAATCAGGTTGTGCCACGTGTGCTCCATGTAACGTTGCCCTTTGTTTGGAAAACATAATTGAATTACGAATTTACCCTCCACTTAAAGATAAACTCTTTTAGCCCGTGGAGGGCATAACCGTCCAACGCACCCTTTCCTTTCTTCAACCTCGGGCAGGCCGAGTTCTGCTGCCCTAGCCGCCGATTTGCAGTAGGTACGCGTGCGCCCCTTCCTCTCCGAAGGCCGATGACCATCAGGGACAAAGCCCCTACCTCCGACGCCCCTCCACGCACCTCATGGTGCCCTTGGCCCGCGACTAGGACCTCCGATTGGAGTTGGGCACGTCAGCGACCAGCAGCAGGCCTTGCAGCCATGCTGCTGTCGTCCGACACGATCTCGGGTATGGTGATGATGGCAGAGTATCTCTTTGGCATCGTGGGACCTCTCTCATCGATTGTGATGGTCCCAGTAGTCCTTGCTGCCCCCCGGGTTCATGCTACACTTCTATCTTAGGGTTTGTATGCAATGAAACGTGAAGAAGAAGATGGAAGAGAGAGATAGCCGAGTGAGGTCCCTCTAGACTTGGGCAAGGATTCGACCCTTTATATAGGGAGGACGTCCATGCCCTAATGTGCTTGCCCAAGAAGAAAAATAAGGTTCTTTTCTATTAGAAATCTAATTCCTTCATGAGGAAGCAAGATTCTCTCTCCTACTTTCTTCTTTAATATTCTTCATTACTTGAATATATAGGAATACAAAAATCCTCTCCTTTGTTTTCATTATTCTTTCCTTTTAATTTATTGGCCACAAAATTTCTATTTTCTTTTAATAGAAATTACATCCTTTTTTTAATAATACTACATAATTCATTAATAATGCAACACATTATCCTCTGATTTTTCCTTTTTAGTATTTTCTCATTCTTTCCTCTTTATTGGGACTCCTTGGATCCCAAGACACTCCATTATTTCTAAATTCTTTTTATTGGATACTTACTATCCTTCTAGATGCATCATTATGCATTATTTCACATTATCTTGTTTATTTCTCATTTAAATATCTCTTTTTGAGGATTCATTTTTATTTCTCTTTTATTTTCCTCATTGGCATTCCTTTTAATATTAGCAACCTCATGGATACGAAATTTCCCCAAGAAATCTCATTTATGCCTCTTTCCACTCATTTTCCACAATTTATCATTATTTTCAATTTATTTCTTAATAAAGAAATACTTAATTAACCTTTTCTTTTCTTATTGCTTTTTTTTTACAACCTTGGACTCCTTGGTACCCAAGGAACCCAAGAGGCACGCAATCCTCTTTCGATTTGCCTTCTAGAGGTTTCTACATATTTCTTTTCTTAAAAATTCAATTATCCATTTACTAATTGAATTTCCTTGTTATTTGGGCCCAATAGCCAATAAAGCCCAAAATACAAATATCAAGGCTATTTTAAACGAAATCCATTTATTTGAAGCAAATTATATCATTATTTGTTCAAATATCTTTAATATGAGAAATTACATTTCTCACCAAATGAACCTGAAAACAGGGTTGTAACATCCTTCCCCTCTTATAGGAATTTTGTCCTCAATATTCAATCAAGCAAACAAACAATTCAAGATAAGACTTTTCCATGTCCATCATTGGCCCCTATGTGGCTTTACCGTACTCATGGTGCTTCCACAGAACCTTTATCATCACATATTCTTTTCTCTAAGTCCTTTCATCCCGGCGTCTATAAACTGCACAGGTGACTCAGGCTATGTCAGCCTCCCTTGGGGCTCACTAGGTTCATTGCTCAGCACATGGTCGGGGTACCTCACATAGTGCTCTAAATTGGACACATGGAACTCATCACACATTACTTTATCCTGAGGGGTAAGGTCAAACTTAACATTCTCCACCAAACCATGTCAAAAGAACCCATGCATCGGGGATTCAACTCTCTTAGTTATAACTTAGAGGGGTCGGATTTTCATGTCTCATATTCTCCCATAGTGGATTGCATGTCAGTATGCTTTGTATCTGCTCATGAATTTTGTCATCTCTAGGCTCCTTTCAGCCATTACATGATCAAAGCGACTTCATCTACACACACACGGTGGTCCTTTTCTAACCATCATGTGGTCCTTTCACCAACATCACCTTACTGAAGTGGTGACCGACACAACCTCCCTTACAGAGCTTCTTATAAAACCCAATACATGCTATGGTGGTCATTGTCACATCTTTCATAGGACAAGAACTGTCTCTAGATATCACCCTGAACGAGCACACATGCTCTCATCAGACCTCTTTAGTATGGATTATACCAACCATTAGTTAGGGGTGATAAACTGTACTATCATCGAGTTCTTCATGTACCTACTCTCACCTTATGGAAGGGAACCTTTAGGTCAAACTCAAGAACCTTCATACTCAACCTCATGGTGTAGTTGAACCACCTCCCTCATATGTAATTCAACCTGATCTGTCCCTTGACAATACTCTTTCTTTCTCATGTCATCTAGGTAAGGCGATCTACCATAACCCATATTGCATCTTGACCTTCCTTGGTCTAGGGGAGACCTATCACAAATTCCATAGTGATGAACTCCCATTCCCTCTCAGGGACTCTTTTGTCCTCTATATTGATACACTGAGTTACCGGGGTTCATCCTTTACCTCCTGGTTTGCATGGACATAAACCACATGCAACTTCATCTTAAGCATCCAAAGTGCTATTTCCATTTACCACGGTGTATGGTGATCTTCAATCATGATTTCATGTATGTCATGATTCTTCAAGATCGATTCCTCCGAAACCCTAAACCACTCCAGTCGGGGTTTCATCACCTTCTTTTCCAAAGAAGTGCATCTGAGGTTCTACCACCATCCTTTCATTGCATCAAGGACTAGACTGGCTAACCAAACAACCCTTAACTTTTCAACGAATCTTATTACATCTGAGTGTTATCCAAACACCTCTCCTTTTCAAACTTAGGGTTAGACAAACAACCTCTTCTAGCTTCTAGTCAAACAAGTCAGATGTATCTCAACCAGAACATCCATTACCACTTCACATCCTTAGGTAATAGGTAACGTTGAAGACATACACTTCCATGTATTTCACTTATCATCTCCCCTCAAACTCTATGTCCATCTTCAATTAAGAACACTCTCTGATTACATCATTATGGTGATCAAACTCAACCTAGTATAACTTGTAAGTTCCTCATAGCTCATGATAAAAACATCCTCATAAGGTGACTACCTTATTCCTCTTTAGTGTTTGCAAACCATCCATGTATCATTCACTTTACCATGGCATGCTATCTTCTCTGTCCCCATATCTCGTGGCAACATTCCAAACCACATCATCCTTTATCCTTGGTGTATGGCATGCGTATTGTCCTATCTCTCACTCCCATAACAAGAGGAAATAAGCATTTGGCTGCACTCCAAATACATAGTTCTTCCTGTTCCAAAAGTAGAGATGGTACATCCCACCTTGTCAGTACTGTTGACCTAGGTGTCGCACATTGCCCATATTTTGATAATGACTTAACCATTCCATTCATATGTATCTAACAAATCTATTTGAGATTGTTTCAGACATTAGGTACAAGAAAAGAATCACTTTCAACTCCAAAGCTACTCATCCAGCACATGCAAAACATGTGACTTTTGACCGTTTTGTAATATAGCCCTTAGAGGCTTAGAACAATTAATGTAATCACTTATACTCATGTTTTGTATTGTAACTAAGATGGATAAATTGATTGGGACTCAAAAATCCATCGTTTGTATAGTTTTACGAAAATTCCAAAATACCCATAATAGGGATTTTTTCGGCCGAATTCCAAACTCGGCCGATCCATATATTCTGGAATTTTCTGGGCAATCGGCCGAGTTACCAACTCAGCCGATCCCTGTTCGGTCGAGTTTCTATGGTGGGAAACTCGGCCGATCCACTGATCGGTCCAAGTTGAAAGTCGACCGATCGGCCGAGTTTCTCCAAGAGAACTCCACCGACAGTCTAGCTTTCAGCCTTGTCTTTTAGTGGTTCGGCCGAGTTGCCTTTATTGAAACTCGGCCGATCAGACTGTACTGGAATGCAGAAAAAGCAATTCCAACCGTTGGAGGCATAGGTGGGACTCAAAATAGATCCGTTGCAAGTTGTAAAATGGCTAGTTTGTGCCCCTTAACTCTCCCAACCTCAAAGGGACACCCTCAACTATAAATAGGACCTCTTGGACTTCATTCCAAGGTTGTTCATTCACATATGCTTGGTCCTAGCCTTAGTTGAGTGGTTTCTAATCCTTTGAGCCACTTTCTCTCTCTACCTTCAAAGCAAATTCGTGAGTATGAGTGAGTTAGGATCCCATGTATGAGAGCTACCATTTGTAATGTTGTAAAGCTCTCCTTTCCACTTCTCCCATCTCCATTCTCTATGAAGATTGATTGAAGTTTCTTCTCCGAGTGAAAGAGAAGAAGGTTGCTGTTCTTCCCCGAGTGAAGGAGAAGAAGGCTAGCTGCTCCAGGCCTCCGAGTGAAGGAGGAAGGTGCTAAAGCTCTCCAAGTGAAGGAGAGGTGCAAGGCTAAGCTCAAGCAAGATAGGTAAATCCTGCAAGGCCGAAGACTAGAGTAAGAGTGGGTAAGTCCTTTGAAGAAGGCGGAAGACTACTTGCTTGGTGGGTAAGTCCTTGGTGAGGTAGAAGATCTTGGCTTGATATATAAGTCCTTGGATGGTTGGTTGTTGTAGCTTGTAATCTTATTTTGTGATATATATAAGAGAATCAAGTTACAAATCCTAGAGCCTAACCAACTCTAGGTCGTGGACTGACTTGCTCCTAAGTTTAGGACAAGGAACCACTCTAAAGCACCTGTCCAAGTGCATGCTAATCCTTGTCTCTTATCCTTGCTTTGTATGCTAGTCTAGGACATCAAATTGCTATTTTGGTTTAAGTTCTGCACTTAATATAATTTGGTGGTCTAATCACTTTTGTGAAGTTTGTGAAGCTCTATTCAACCCCCCCTTCTAGAGCCCTTTGATCCAACAAGTGGTATTAGAGCAGGTCTTCTCCAAGCTACTTCAACAAGTAGGAGAAGATGGGCGATTCGGCTCTTGGGTCACTCAATCTCGAAGGAAGCTTCTCCATGAGACCCCCGGTCTTCGACGGCACAAACTTCCTATATTGGAAGAGAAGGATGCAATTCTACATCCAAGGAGTAAGCTACGAGATGTGGAAGATAGTCCATCTCAAGTATGAAGAGCCGAACGGGAACATCACCACGTGGACAGAAGATGAGATGAAGCGTGCTCAACTCAATGCTAAAGCTGTGAGCATCATCTACACCGCCCTTTCACCATCGGAGTTCAACCGCATCTCTTCTTGGGACACGGCGCATGAGATTTGGCATAGGTTGTGTGTCACCTATGAAGGGACGGAGCAAATCAAGGAGGCCAAGGTCTACATGCTCGGCGGCCTACTTGAGAACTTCAAGATGGGGAAGAATGAAAGAGTTGCGGACATGTACACAAGGTTGAATGTCATCTTGAACAGCCTTGCAGCCCTTGGGAGTGTCATGGATAGAGGTACCATCAATGCAAAGATCTTGAGATCTCTTCCAAAGAGATGGGAGCCAAAGGTCACTTCAATTGAAGAAGTCTACAAGCTGAGCGAGTTGTCAACCGAGGAGCTGGTTGGTAACCTCCAAGCACATGAACCGAGGCTCGACAAGCAAGAGGAAGAGGAGAAAAGAGAAGAGAAGGAGTCCAAGAAGATGAAGGACACAACCTTCAAAGCTCATGTTGAAGAAATGATGCGGAAACAACAACTTGCCATGAAGTCTCCCTGCCCTTCCTCAAGCGAAGATGAAGGTGCAAATGATCATGAATCCAACTATTCAAAAGGAAGACACTTCAAGGGAAAGCCATCCTCCTCCACTCCTAGGTGCTACGAGTGTGGTCAAAAGGGCCACTACAAGAATGACTGCCCAAAAGCCAAGAAGGGCTATCATAAGAGCAGCCACAAGAAGGATGACAAATACAAAAGAGAAGCCAAGTACAAGAAGAAGGACAAGAAGGAGAGACGATCCAAAGATGCAGCTCATGCGGCATGGGAGGAGTCTTCTACTTCAAGTTCCTCAAGCTCCGAGGATGGAGAATGTCACCTTGCACTCATGGCATCTACTAGTGAAGAAGTAATTGAGGTAAGTGAGGTAAGCAAGGTAAGTGATGAAAATTTACTTGAGCTATCTAAGGAAACCCTCATTGAAATGCTTAATGATTGTCAATCATCTTTTGCTAAATGTAAAGCTAAAAGAAAAAGATTAGGAAAGATAGTTGATGATCTCTATGCCAAGATTGATATTCTAGATCAAAATGAGAAATTACATCTTGATAGCATAGATTCCTTGCAAGGGCAATTTCTAGACCTTGAACTTTAATATAATGGAGTAGAGGTTGAGAATGGTACTTATCTTAAAACTATTGAAAATCTTAAGATAGAGAACCAAAATTTCCTAGATGAGCTAGATGTTCTAAAAACTGAAAATGTTGAACTTAAGCTTATTGATGATGCTAGGAGAGATGAAGTTTATTCTTATCAAAGGGAAATTGTTGTTCTTAAATCTAAAAATGCTAAACTGCTTGTCCAAACAAATGATTTATCTTCTAGACCTATCTTGCCTAGAAATGAAGTTGCAAATTTAACTCTTGAAAAAGATTCTCTTCTTACTAAAGCCCTCTGTCTTGAGGCCGACCTTTTGCATGCTAGAGAAGATCTTGCTAGTTTATCTACTACCATTACAAATCTTAGTGATGATAATGCTAAATTAAGATCTACTTTGCAAAGGTTTCTTTCGGGTAAGAAATCTCTAAATGACGTTCTAGAGCACTCTACCAAACAAGTTGGTACTAGTGGTCTAGGATACAATGAGACTACTCCAAAAGGTAAGAAGAAGAAGAAGGGTAAGAAAACGAGTGTGGAAACTCCAATTTTCAATGGAGAGTCTTCCGGCTCTAAAAACCCCATGGTATGTATGCATTGCAAATGTGATGATCATTATTCTACCTATTGTCCTTACAAGCCTAAGGGGACCAACCCAAATATGAAATGGGTCCCCAAGCTAACCCCGGACCCCAAAGTTTGAGTTGGGTTCCGACATCCTCTTTTCTTGCAGGTCACAAAGAAATGGATTGTTGATAGTGGCTGCTCTAAGCACATGACTGGAGAAATCAGCCATTTCAACAAATTTGTGAAGAAGAAAGGAGGATCGGTAACCTTTGGGGACAACAAAAAGGGTAAGGTTATAGGTGAGGGTGATGTAGGTAATGAATTGTGCATTAAGAATGTTTTGCTTGTTGATGGCCTACATCACAACTTAATTAGTGTTAGCCAATTATGTGATAATGGTTATCTTGTGCTTTTTACCTCCTTAGAATGCTTGCTTCTAGATTCCCTGTCTTACAATGTTATATATAAGGGAACTAGAAATGGTAATCTATATGTAATTGTTCTAGATGCTCTAAAGCCCATACTAAATAGATGCTTAGTTGTGGATAAAAACGATCTTTCGCTTTGGCATCGTCGTTTGGGTCATGTGAACTTGCATCAAATGAAGAAACTGAACAAAAAGGACTTGGTTCGAGGACTTCCTAAATTGGATTTTGAAAAGGATGAGGAATGTCAACCTTGTACACAAGGGAAACAAACCAAATCCTCCTTCAAATACAAAGGAGTCATGAGTACCAAGAGAGTTCTAGAGCTTCTTCATATTGATCTTTTCAGACCAATGAGAACACAAACGCTTCGCGGCTCCAAGTATTGTCTTGTTATTGTCGATGATTTTTCTAGATATACTTGGACTTTCTTTCTCGTTTCTAAAAGTGATACACTTGATGTTTTCTCGAGCTTTTGTAAACGAGTTGAAAATGAAGCGTCTTGCCATGTTGTTTCTATCCGTAGTGATCATGGGGGAGAGTTTGAAAATGATCTTTTTGAATGCTTTTGTGAAAAATCCGGTTATTCGCACAATTTCTCTTCTCCTCGCACACCCCAACAAAATGGAGTTGTTGAGAGGAAGAATAGATCGCTACAAGAAATGTCTAGGACCATGCTTCTTGAGTATGATACTCCTAAGAAGTTCTGGGCTGAAGCCGTTAGCACCTCATGTTTTGTGCAAAACCGAGTTTTCACACATCTGACTTTTAAGAAAACCCCCTATGAACTATGGCGTGGTAGGAAGCCGTCTATTGATTTCTTTCATGTTTTTGGATGTCCTTGTTTTGTTTTAAACACCAAGGATTCTCTCGACAAGTTTGATCTGAAATCTTACAAGGCTTTCTTCCTAGGCTATAGCACTACTAGCAGGGCTTTTAGAGTATTTAACATTGAACTATCTAAAATAGAAGAATCTATAAATGTTAAATTTATTGAAACTAACCCTGTCATTGGCAAGCATATTGGTGATGATGATGTTGCAGATGAAATCATTCCTATCTTAAAAGAGCTCAACATCAAAGACAAAGGTAAGCAGGTTGAAGAATAAGAAAAAGAAGAAGAAAGGAAGGATCCCACTCCCCGCTTTGCAAAGAATCACCCCAAGGAGTTGATCATTGGCAACCCATTTGAAAGAGTGAGGACACGAGCTGCTCACAACAAAGAACAAGCAGATAGTGCCTTCATCTCTCCACTGGAGCCAAAGAACGTCAAAGAGGCCCTTGGTGATGATGAGTGGATCCTTGCCATGCAAGAAGAGCTTGAGCAGTTTGAGAAGAACTGTGTGTGGACCTTAGTGCCAAGACCAAATGATAGAAAGATCATTGGTACCAAATGGGTCTACCGCAACAAGCTTGATGAGCAAGGAAAAGTGGTAAGGAACAAAGCAAGGTTAGTAGCACAAGGTTACAATCAACAAGAAGGTATTGATTTTGATGAAACCTATGCTCCTGTTGCTAGATTAGAATCTATTCGTATGCTACTTGCCTTTGCTAGTTATAAAAATTTCTTGCTTTATCAAATGGATGTTAAAAGTGCATTTTTAAATGGTACAATCGAGGAGGAAGTATATGTTGCTCAACCTCCAGGCTTTGAAAATGATAAGTTACCCAATCATGTATATTTCTTGCAAAAAGCTCTCTACGGACTCAAACAAGCACCTCGAGCTTGGTATGAGAAACTAAAGAACTTTTTGTTAGATAACGGGTATATCATGGGCAAAGTTGATTGTACTTTATTTCTAAAACACACTTCTACCCATTTTCTCATAATTCAAATATATGTTGATGATATTATATTTGGCGGAACTGACCTTGATCTTTGCAAAGAGTTTAGCTCTCTTATGCAGAGTGAATTCGAGATGAGCATGATGGGTGAGCTGACCTTCTTCCTCGGCTTTCAAATCAAACAAACAAAGGAAGGAAACTTCATCAACCAAGGCAAATACACCACTAAACTACTCAAACGCTTTGGGATGGAGAACATAAAGCCGATGGATACACCCATGTCAAACACTGCCAAACTTGACAAGGATGAAGAAGGTGAGAAGGTAGATGAGAAGCTCTATAGAGGTATGATCGGAAGTTTACTTTATTTAACTGCCTCTAGACCTGATATAATGTTTAGTGTTGGCTTGTGTGCTCACTTTCAATCAAGCCCTAGGAAATCACATCTTATTGCTGTCAAGAGGATTTTGAGGTACTTAGCCAAAACTCCAAATTTTGGACTATGGTACCCTAAGTCAAGGGACTTTACTCTTGTGGCATATAGTGATGCTGACTATGCAGGTTGCTTGATTGATAGAAAGTGCACAAGTGGCACTTGCTTCCTCTTAGGACCATGCTTGGTGTCTTGGTTCTCCAAGAAACAGAGCACAGTGGCATTATCAACTACCGAAGCTGAGTACATTGCAGCCGGAAGTTGTTGTGCCCAGGTCCTATGGATGAAGCAAATGCTCCAAGACTTTAACATTTTTTTTTATGCTTCTCCTATTTACTGTGATAATACTAGTGCAATCAATCTTTCTTATAATCCAATATTGCATAGTAGATCTAAACACATAGAAGTTCGCCATCATTTTCTCCATGACCACATTGTCAAAAAGGATATTTATATCACACATGTGGATACGGAAAATCAGTTGGCCGACATTTTCACTAAACCGCTTGCTAGAGAACAATTTAATTTTATTAGATCAAAATTGCTCATAATTTCTATTGATGATATTGAATTGCTCTCTAATTAGTTGGTTACATCTTATATGTGTTGCTCTTGCTTATAAATGCTTTAATTGCTCAAAATGCTTGTTTTTGCTAATTTTTCTTTAATTTCTATCTCTTTTTCGGGCTTTTCTCGCAAATCGGGTTTTAATCGACAAATAGTACCCTATGATGATGGGAATGTGCCTAAATATGCTTAATATACAATCTAGACCAAAAAGAAAAATTGCATTCGGTCATTTGAGGCTAGGGCTAGAATTTCGGTTTTTCCACATCAGGGTTTTGGTCGGCCGAGTTTCCAACTCGGCCGAACGGTCGGGATACAGGGCACCTGTGCGCTCGATCTGCCGAGTTTCCATTTCCCAAACTCGACCGATCGGCGGCGGACTGGTTTTATATATATAGGAATCGGCCGACTTTCTCCCTCTCAACTAGAGCAAGGTCGACCGAACCCTGGCCGTAAACCCCGACCCTTCCTAACCCTGGTCCTCTCTTCCCTCTTTCCAGTCGTTTTCACCTCCAATCGACCTTGTGCTTTTGTTCTTGCTGTTCTAGGGGCGTCGTCTGCTCTCTCTCTCCACGCGGCTCGACTCTATTTCTTCTTTCTCCTCTCCATGAGGTCCCAACGCCGGAAACGAGCCGTTCCTGCCCCTGCCATGGTGACTCCCCTTGCTCCAACGTATATGGTGTTCGACAATCTCTCGTTTATTGACAATGCTGCTGTTTCTCGTTACAAAGAGCTCCTTCCTCGCTCTCCCTTCCCTTTTTGAGCTCTTCATCAACCCAACAACTTTCACGCTGACCTCCTTGAAGCTTGTCAAATCTTTCGCACCCATCACCTTGAGGCGTTTTGCATAGAGGATGCCCGCTTCTATAATTTGAAATATAGTTCCAAAGTCGTCCGTGAGTTCTACGCAAATTTGCGGTGGAACTATGACTCTTTGGTCCCATCCGCGGACACCTCTATTTTGTTGACGTCCATGATCGCCGGACAACCTTTCCATATTACTGAGCATTCCTTCAATCTCTATCTTAATGGAAATGTTGGCACGGCATCTTGGATCACCGACTATCCTCTCTATCTTGATCTTCTTTACCCCGAGGATGTTTATAAGACAATTGAGGTTGACTTGACCGACATCCACAAATTTCTCAAGCAACCCAACTTTCCTTATAGAAAAAGGGGTACTTTGCCTTCCTCCGCCCTTTCTGCCCCTCGCCGCGTCTTGGCGTTTATTCTCAGCTGCAATGTCCATCCCAAGAAGAATCAAACGGACATTGCCGAGAATACGGCGATGATGATGTATCTTCTGTTGAACAATCAAGGAGTCAAATGGGCCCGCTACATCCTTCATCATATGACCTGTTTTGACTCGGGAAAGAACACAAAGGGCACACATCTTCCATATCCTTCCCTTATTTGTGGTCTTTTCCAGCATGCCACTGGAAAATCTCTCTTTGCCGATTTTCTCTACCGCCCTGATCGCAAAGGAGTTTATATCAGTGAGACCACTCTCCAAAAGAGTGTGCCTACCCCTGGTGCATCATCTTCCTCAGCTCCACCTCCACCTCCACCTTCCTCAGCTGCACCTCCACCCTCCACAGCTGCCCCTCCTCCACCTGAACCTTCCTTCCAGCCTCATCTGCAGCCTGCCTTTGCTGATTTCCACGTTTCCAATGAGGCCCTCATGGGGTATCTCATGCACCAGCAAGCGTACAACATGCAGGTCCAGCAACACCATCATCAGGATCTTTGCCACATCATGTCCTCCATGTCTTTATCCTGCCCTCAGCCTTACCCCACCTATGAGCCCTACCCCGGTGGTGACTATGCTTCTTACGCGTATAGCCAGTTTTACCCTGCTCCACCCTTTTCTGCTTCCGCTGAACCCTCTGCAGGTGGATGCCCTTCCCCAGTTCTGGCGCTCCCAGGTGGTCGTCTGTCTGAGCTTCTGGCCCAGTACACTTCTTCTGCTCCCCCCATTGAGGTTGCCTATGAGTTACATGCTCTAGGCATGTCTTGGTCCGAGCAGAGTGCGAGGTGGCCCGGGCGTGCTTCTGGTCCTCCAGACGAGGATATGCCTGACCAGGAGGATGCTGAGACTGATGCTGATGAGGCTACTACGACGGATGCTGAAGACGAGGATGAGGATGACGATGCTGATCATGATGCCGAGGCTACACCGGCTGCTGCTCCTCCTTCTGATGATGGCGATGAGGACTACCGGCCAGACGAGGACATCGATGCTGCTGTTGATGATATCGACATAGAGTAGTTTAGCTTAGGGGCTGATGTGTCTAGTTTTAGTCTCAGATGACCATGTTATATCTCTTTGGACTATGATTGTACTATATACATTAGGCACATCATCTCAGTTGTACTATTTCTACTCTATGATATCCGTGTAGTTTTGTTTTATGGTTTATGGAAACGCTTTGTATGGTTTATCTTGTAGTGTTTTCCATATTTTGATTAATGACATGCATTGCTTTCATGGTTTATCTTGGTGTTCCTCTGTCTTTCTGTGGAGTGATTGATTGAGTGTTTTTGTTGGAGAAGACCTTGCTTTTATGCTCTTCTACCCCCCTGCCTTTTTGAGATGACAAAGGGGGAGAAAAAGCTCAATCATATTGTTTTTATTGCTTGTATGGTTCTTTTCTTGTCTATTAACTGAAATGCATCTAGAATTTCTTAGAATCATATAATATACATATGTGCTGTGGTTGCTTGTTTTTTAACTAACCATGCAGGAATGAGTAAGCATGAATTGAGGGGGAGCACTACAAATTGATCTTATTTGCATCCCCTTGCAATTCCCTAAGAAAAGGTATAACTTTCACGTTCTTTTCAATATGTTGAGGAATGGTTTGTCATTGTCAAAAAGGGGGAGAATGTTGACCTAGGTGTCGCACATTGCCCATATTTTGATAATGACTTAACCATTCCATTCATATGTATCTAACAAATCTATTTGAGATTGTTTCAGACATTAGGTACAAGAAAAGAATCACTTTCAGCTCCAAAGCTACTCATCCAGCACATGCAAAACATGTGACTTTTGACCGTTTTGTAATATAGCCCTTAGAGGCTTAGAACAATTAATGTAATCACTTATACTCATGTTTTGTATTGTAACTAAGATGGATAAATTGATTGGGACTCAAAAATCCATCGTTTGTACAGTTTTACGAAAATTCCAAAATACCCATAATAGGGATTTTGTCGGCCGAATTCCAAACTCGGCCGATCCATATATTATGGAATTTTCTGGGCAATCGGCCGAGTTACCAACTCAGTCGATCCCTGTTCGGTCGAGTTTCTATGGTGGGAAACTCGGCCGATCCACTGATCGGTCCAAGTTGAAAGTCGACCGATCGGCCGAGTTTCTCCAAGGGAACTCCGCCGACAGTCTAGCTTTCAGCCTTGTCTTTTAGTGGTTCGGCCGAGTTGCCTTTATTGAAACTCGGCCGATCAGACTGTACTGGAATGCAGAAAAAGCAATTCCAACCGTTGGAGGAGTAGGTGGGACTCAAAATAGATCCGTTGCAAGTTGTAAAACGGCTAGTTTGTGCCCCTTAACTCTCCCAACCTCAAAGGGACACCCTCAACTATAAATAGGACCTCTTGGACTTCATTCTAAGGTTGCTCATTCACATATGCTTGGTCCTAGCCTTAGTTGAGTGGTTTCTAATCCTTTGAGCCCCTTTCTCTCTCTACCTTCAAAGCAAATTCGTGAGTATGAGTGAGTTAGGATCCCATGTATGAGAGCTACCATTTGTAATGTTGTAAAGCTCTCCTTTCCACTTCTCCCATCTCCATTCTCTATGAAGATTGATTGAAGTTTCTTCTCCGAGTGAAAGAGAAGAAGGTTGCTGTTCTTCCCCGAGTGAAGGAGAAGAAGGCTAGCTGCTCCAGGCCTCCGAGTGAAGGAGGAAGGTGCTAAAGCTCTCCAAGTGAAGGAGAGGTGCAAGGCTAAGCTCAAGCAAGATAGGTAAATCCTGCAAGGCCGAAGACTAGAGCAAGAGTGGGTAAGTCCTTTGAAGAAGGCGGAAGACTACTTGCTTGGTGGGTAAGTCCTTGGTGAGGTAGAAGATCTTGGCTTGATATATAAGTCCTTGGATGGTTGGTTGTTGTAGCTTGTAATCTTATTTTGTGATATATATAAGAGAATCAAGTTACAAATCCTAGAGCCTAACCAACTCTAGGTAGTGGACTGACTTGCTCCTAAGTTTAGGACAAGGAACCACTCTAAAGCACCTGTCCAAGTGCATGCTAATCCTTGTCTCTTATCCTTGATTTGTATGATAGTCTAGGACATCAAATTGCTATTGTGGTTTAAGTTCTGCACTTAATATAATTTGGTGGTCTAATCACTTTTGTGAAGTTTGTGAAGCTCTATTCAACCCCCCCTTCCAGATCCCTTTGATCCAACAAGTACACCTTTAGATCTCAGTTGAAACGTGCCTCATATGTCACTTCATTACAATCCTTTCGATATCAAAGTTACTTCCATGGAAAACTGGTCTCGAACCTACTAAGGTTTATATCCTTGGTCATCTCCTATAGGCCTATAGGATACCAACTCTTTTGGGGTTGTCCCTCTTCCCTCATGCATCAAGGGAGTGCCCTACTCATCTGCCCTTTGGGTCCCATGAGTTCATGAAGGTGATCAATATCCTAACCCATGGCCCTCAGACAATGATAGTTGTTACCTCCTGACCCTATGGTCATGTGCAACTGGGGAATTAGGCAACTCCTACTTTCATCGGTCTTATCCCTACCTGACCCTAGGATAGACTTAGGATTATCCATTATAGTACATGTTCACTTAGAACCTTACCCAAGTCTTCATCATCTCTCTTTCTGCATTCATGGGCTGGCTTTCATCCTTTCATAGGGATCATGGCAACCTGCCTACCTTGGTCAAGCCCCATACCGGTTACCTCCATGGTAACACATTCATATGCAATTAGAGATGGATATCTATGGGTCTACAGGTTCATTCTCATACCATATACTTTTCGCTTAGCTTCTCAAGATCCTGTGATACCTCTTCAGGTTACCTTAAACCAACAAAACTGATATACACCCTACCAAAGGGGTCCCTCTCCCAGGATGGGAGGAAAACTATCTCTTGACACCATGGTCACAAAAGCTCTAAGGTCTAGGATTTACATCCACATGAGCCTACTTAACCCTAGCAAGCTATTAAGGCACAAACAAATCACCTACTATACCATGCTAGGTCATACTTATCCTCTTTCCTCGATGCTGGATCAAGATCATACCTTCCTTTATCATCAACCTAGCTGTGAGGGGTTCATCAAACATACCTTAAACTTAAGGGACTTTCCTTTTCCTCTATACATGAGCAGTACCATGCTCTAAACTATGGCAACTTAATTCTCGTCATGAGCATTAGGTACACTGCTTCCCCTCTTAACCCTGGGAACCCTAGGTTCGCTTGTAGGTGTCCAACTGCATGCTCTATCTCTTAACCACGAACCAAGCATGCAAAAGGCATGACTTGCACTTCTTGTCATCCTTCAACTCGAGCAACACTTAGAGTTGGGTCCCCCTTAAGGACAACCAACAAGGTACAAGGCCTCATAACATGTTACTAAACCTTTCTAGGTCTAAGGAACTCTTCTTCCTACCTCAGAAGGTAAACACCTATACCGTAGGCACATAGGTACCAGAAGCTTCATCTTTTCTCTCTAGGGTTTGGTCCCTCCAAAGGCAACCAAAATATCATCAACTTCCAGGGGTCGATCATGAGGCAACCACTATCATCAACTGTTCCTCATATCTTGGGGTTTTAGGCTTCCAATCTTCTTGCTGGGTTTCCTACTCTCTCTAGAGCTAACCCTACACCCAAACTCACCATTAGAGGTCCTCTCTTCATGAAGGATCAACCTCGAAAGCATGCCCTTACCTGGATGAATCCTATGTTCAACTTAAGTTCTCTCAAGGTTATCCATAGTTCTTTATGCTTATTTCATAAGCCATCCTTCATACTCTCATAGTCAAGGTTTCAACCCTTAGCTCACACTACTAATGTACCCTGTATGCTATGCCCTACCTGCATAAGCCCATAGGGTTTCTAAGGTCCCTTACTATCATTATCATCTAAGGAACTATCCTTTACCCTAACAAGCACGATCCTTCCCAGGGTTGGGTTGCCAAAGGTGCTAGGTCACCCATGGATCATATGGAATCCCAAAGGCATGTCCTTTCAAACACTTGGTCTAACTCATCTCTCTCTAACCTTCACTTAGGGTTAGGGTTAGCATCATCCTCAGAGGATGTGTCAGGTCTCTACTTGAAATGGAGATCTCTATCTCTAAGACTAACTTATCCTCCTGACAAGAAGGTCTAGCCTCAGGTCTCTTCTGAGGACATGACCACTTATGTTATACGACATAAGCATGTATCTATTCTTTAATTTGTGCTTAAACGATTAAGTTTATGTCCATGACATCTTATTTACATGCTTTTCATTTAATTTGGTGGAGGATCCCTTAAACCTTATCAACCTTACCCATACCTCAAGAGGGTGTGGAGGAGAGAGAAAACCCTAATCCTTCAGGTCCTTAACATAATTTGTGATGAGAAGGGATGAATAAGATGAGAAAGTTCTAAAGGTATCTTATTTCGATTCATACCCTAAGACTTTGGCCAGGCAGTCACACGGATCCGGGAGTCCTCGTATTCCGACTAGCGGTGCGGAGGAAAATATTGCCAGCCCCCGGTCATGATCCTTTTCTAGACACCTCCGTCTTTTGGATAATTCTCTAATAACTCCCTTGGGTTCTATGGAGTTTGTAAAATTTAATAATTATTAATGGTTAAATGAGGAACCTACGCTCTGATACCAAATGTTACGACCCCCACCTCTCGATAACCCCCAATTAAGGGAGACCGAGAGGTCGAATCCGCACCCATAACTTCCAGATCAAAGGTTCAGCAATTAACCAAGAATAATTATCAAATTTTAACATACTATACTGAAAAGCTGTAAGAAAATAAATTTTTGCATACCTTTTTGAAAACTTGGATCTCTAAACTTCTATCCACTTAAGGATCCTACTCTAACTAATCCTCCTTGTATTTAACTTCATGTATTTCACAATATGACGATTTATTGTTTGTCCTTTTGGCTTGTACCTAAAACGTTGACAAACAAAACGTCGGTCAGCCGAAGTTGGTATGTGGGGGAAACAATAATCATGTAAATATGTAATCATTCAATTAATCATTTAACAACTAGGATTACATTTTAGATATAACTCCGCGATCCAAGAGTACCCTATCCTCTATGTTGTCCTCATTAAACCCCTCATGATCCACCTATAAGTGAACCAATTTCTAGGGTTGAGTCACATGGCACTACTCGTAAGTAGCCCACTCCTTAACTCATGGCAGGCTAATGAGTCTCATGGCACTACACGTAGGTAGCCCAGTTTCTAACTCTTGGTAACCTAGACCTTGCTCTAGGATTACTCCTTTTTTTCTTAGCCTTTTCAAAGCAATAGAGGTGGACCCAGATCTAGTCAGTTATATATGCACATTTATAGTGATAATCATAGTCACTTTATAGTTGCATGAATTAAATAAACATCCAACAATTATTTTCAAGCAACCGATTAAGACTTCGGGAATCGCCATGAAACTAGAGCAATTATTCATAAGCGTAACCACATACCTGATTTGATGAGTCATGTAGATTATTCAACATATACTTCATGTATATACAATCAAGCCAATCAATAGATCCAAGCAAGTAATTCAATCATCATATAATTCCTGAAAAGAATATGTACTCTATTTATTACACACTTTATCAAGAATCTACTTTATTGACTTGGATTCTCTTTCTAGGGTTTCTAATCCGCATTAAGGTTTCATCAATATTCATTAGGGTTTCTTAGATCAATTTCTCAAACTTTATCCCTTTTAGGTAAACAAACCCTAAAATACTCTTTTTCATTTATATGAACCTTAATTGCTCAACTATCCATTTTAATAGTCTTTTATACCCAAATTGACTTAGGATCATCATATCCCTATTTATTCATGGATTTAAACAATTAAACCAATTAAAATACATATTCTCCTAAATTAGGGTTTTCAAGCTCATTAATGCATAATCATGCACGAAACCCTAACTTAAGCCAATTATATAAAAAGACCATCTTTTTAGATCTTTTATTTAACAACAGGTTAATATCAGCTTGAATAACATCATTAAGTCCATCTATCATCAAATCTAAGGGTTTTTCCTCAATTAAATCAATAAAGATAATAACTTTATGTACTTTCCACATTTCAAGCATATTTATGCATATAAACTCTAAATTAGACTAATCACGTGCAAAGTTATTCCTTTTTGAACATAATGTACCATTTTACATTTACCAGGTTAACATCAACCCTAAAGATCCATTAAACCCTATTAAACACATTAATCATATCAAAATAGGGTTTCTTAATCTTTAATTCATTAAAGATGATAATTTACACTACTTTTCGAATAGCATGAAAATATAGGATTCAAACATAATTTCTTTGCCTTCCTCTCGTTCTGAGGATCAATTTTCATATATAACTTGTTTTAATCCGAGTTTCCTAGAATTAATTATGATTTTAGCAAAATGTTACTTACTTGGCCAATCAGGTTGTGCCACGTGTGCTCCATGCAACGTTGCCCTTTGTTTGGAAAACATAATTGAATTATGAATCTACCCTCCACTTAAAGATCAGCTCTTTTAGCCCACGAAGGGCATAACCGTCCAACGCACCCTTTCCTTTCTTGAACCTCAGGCAGGCTGAGTTCTGCTGCCCTAGCTGCCGATTTGCAGCAGGTACACATACGCCCCTTCCTCTCCGAAGGCCGGTGACCATCAGGGACAAAGCCCCTACCTCCGACACCCCTCCACACACCTCATGGTGCCCTTGGCCCGCGGCTACGACCTCCGGTTGGAGTTGGGCACGTCTGCGACCAGCAGCAGGCCTTGCAGCCATGTTGCTGTCGTCCGACACAATCTCGGGCATGGTGATGATGGCAAAGTATCTCTTTGGCATTGTGGGACCTCTCTCATCGATCGTGATGGTCCCAGTAGTCGTTGCTGCCCCTGGGTTCGTGCTACACTTCTATCTTAGGGTTTGTATGCAATGAAATGTGAAGAAGAAGATGGAAGAGAGAGATAGCCGTGTGAGGTCCCTCTGGACTTGGGCAAGGATTCGACCCCTTATATAGGGAGGACGTCCACGCCCTAACGTGCTTGCCCAAGAAGAAAAATAAGGTTCTTTTCTATTAGAAATCTAATTCCTTCATGAGGAAGCAAGATTCTCTCTCCTACTTTCTTCTTTAATATTCTTCATTACTTGAATATATAGGAATACGAAAATCCTCTCCTTTGTTTTCATTATTCTTGCCTTTTAATTTATTGGCCACGAAATTTCTATTTTCTTTTAATAGAAATTACATCCTTTTTTTAATAATACTACATAATTCATTAATAATGCAACACATTATCCTCTTATTTTGCCTTTTTAGTATTTTCTCTTTCTTTCCTCTTTATTGGGACTCCTTGGATCCCAAGACACTCCATAATTTCGAAATCCTTTTTATTGGATACTTACTATCCTTCTAGATGCATCATTATGCATTATTTCACATTATCTTGTTTATTTCTCATTTAAATATCTCTTTTTGAGGATTCCTTTTTATTTCTCTTTTATTTTCCTCATTGGCATTCCTTTTAATATTAGCAACCTCATGGATACGAAATTGCCCCAAGAAATCTCATTTATGCCTCTTTCCACTCATTTTCCACAATTTATCATTATTTTCAATTTATTTCTTAATAAAGAAATACTTAATTAACCTTTACTTTTCTTATTGCTTTCTTTTTTTTCACAACCTTGGACTCCTTGGTACCCAAGGAACTCAAGAGGCACGCAATCCTCTTTGGATTTGCCTTCTAGAGGTTTCTACATATTTCTTTTCTTAAAAATTCAAATATCCATTTACTAATTGAATTTCCTTGTTATTTGGGCCCAATAGACAATAAAGCCCACAACACAAACATCAAGGCTATTTTAAATGAAATCTATTTATTTGAAGCGAATTATATCATTATTTGTTCAAATATCTTTAATATGAGAAATTACACTTCTCATCAAATGAACTCGAAAACAGGGTTTTAACAAAGTCCAACATTAAAATTTAATTGGTGAGAATTTTAGTAGAAATCCTAAGTTTATTTTATTCAATAATTTGGGCTGTTACAATTCTAGCCACCTTAAATAAATGTGGTCCTCAAAATGTTCTCATACTACTCACCTTAGGGTTTTACATATTCTATGTACACTAATTTCTAATATCATCTTAATGTCTCATCGGCATGGTAAAACACTATCGACATGTGGGTGTACTACTAATAAACCTATTTTGTCATCATCATTGACATGAAAAAGGAGCTCTCTTGCCTCTTCTCCAGAGGTTCTGATTTTGTCATGGATCTTACTTGCTTATCAAATATCTCCTGTTTGCATGCATGTTTAGTCTTACTATGTTTTTGATTAAGTTCAGGTGATACGTCTCAAACTCTTAATGCTAACTCTTATTTTATTTGTTGCCTTTGGATACATGTCAACCGGTCATATATTCATAGGTGACTCATTTTATCACACTTATCTTAGTACCTCCACATGTCCCATACCACATGCACATGAAAGGATAAGATAAGTATGATTATGCATATAGCATTCTCTCTACAAAACCGCATGAGCCTATGTCCCATACCATAAACACATGGGAAAAAGAGAGAGTATGCTATATAAAGTTCTAGAGTTATCATAAAAGCTCAAAACTTCTAGGCACATAACCCTAGTCCTTATTTGATCTTATATCTCTTATCTAGACCTCTACTTCAGTTTCTAATATCTTTCACTTACTTCTTATATACCTAGTGTTAGAACATATGAATCTTTAGCTTAGTGGCCATCTACTCATCGCTCTGATACCATATTGTAACGCCCCTCTAAGTGATATATACATCAGTGGAAGCAAACCCTATGTTGTCTATAACATGGGTCACTTGGCTTGGAGGAACATTACAAATCATGATAATCATATAAATAAAATAAATGAAACACCATGCATTACTTGGAAATATATATTCATACATCGTTCTTTGAAAGAGAAAAAAAATACAATAAAGTATCATGTGAACTATCTCATCTGTAAACTATAATCCAACACATCAAACATAACCCATATCTTGGGCTTACATTTTCTTTGGAAACTTGATACTGGATCTTATAAGTTGTAGATGACACCCCTGCAAGCTAAGCTCGTAATTTGACCCTGAGAGGTATGCTTCCTTGATTAAGCATCCTTATTCTTTCCTCCTGCAGACATAGTGTCCCCAACCATGATTCAAAATAGAAAATATGTTAGAGTAAGCGACATTGAGTATTGTTATAATAACATAATAACTTGACAATTAGGAAAAACATGAAATTAACTGAATAGTAAATTTGGGTTCTCATAATATGCTCTTAGTGGCTGGTTATAATGTCCTCTACTCTTATGAACCAACTATACTCATAAGGCCTGTAGGCTCAACTAATATTCCACTTGAACTCATGATTTGCACATAAGTTCCATTAACTACGCTCCACTTGAGCTTATGATTTGAATTAAGCGCCATTCTCTATGCTCCAATTGAGCTCATGATTTGCACCTAAGTGCCATTAGATATGCTCCCGTTGAACACATGATTTGCACCTAAGTGCCATTAATAATGCTCCACTTAAGCTAATGATTGCACATACATGCCACTATGTTCTATTTGAACTCATAAGGCTCGAGGGCTCAATATTAACACGATGAGGATAAAATAATACAACCAATTACATGATTAAACATTAACTTGATATTCTTGACTTTAAGTGAACTTTACATGATCATGACATAATTATCATGAAAGCATTAGCATCATATAATAAACTTTAGGGAACATTAATTCAATAATTTTTGAAAATTGAATACATTGCTATTTATGTAATTTAACTTGATAATCATGATACAATAATATTAAAGCAATTGAAAATCATTTTTAATACTCAAAGTGCATGTACCTGCTTACCTAAGCATGGAGGATCCTAGTTTCTTTATTTGGGTTGATGAAACCCTATCACATTCATGGGGTTTATAGAACCCTCATTACCCTATTCATAACATATTTCGTATCAATTTCACTTTATTCACTATCTTAAACCCTATTATTGACTTCTTATCAAACTAGGGTTGGTCCGATGGAAAACAAACTTTGGAATCTATATATTGGAATTACTTATTTAAAAATCTTTTTGAATCATATTTTAACTTATTTTTTCGATACATGGTTAATTATTTACGATATTTCAAAGTGTTGACCAATCAAAATTTGAGAAACTGATTAATAAATCAAAAAGAAAATTTCAACATGTGGGAACCTGGCCCAGGTGGCCCAAATCGTACATCACCAACTAGAACAGAGGCCCACAAACTTATGTGTGCAACAAAGAGATAAAGGCATGTTCAAACCCAACAACACCCATGAATACTTAAGACATGAGTTTTAACCTTGAAGGGCATACTGCAAAACTAGTAGTTGTCTTGTTTGTCGAACACATAACTATTCCTAGTCCAAGGAAAATGATGATGAATCCTCTACTCCAAACCATGGATCTCAAATTCCTATGAGAAAGGGGGACAACAGTGGAGTCGGCAAAGCCTTGACAAAGTCGGAGAACTCTAACTCAGGTTCTACTACGGCGAGATGGCCATCGAACATATCTCGCCATGGAAGAAGGTGCTTCCTCGATAAGGAACAACAGAGAGCATCATCACGCAAGTACAACTGGAAACTGGGGCAATACGACTATAGATGGAATCAGGAAATCCAACCAATGTTAACCACGAATGACACGTTCAAAGTGACCATGAGTAATCAAACATCAACCGAGATCCATGAGATCGCAAACCCAAAATCAATAGGGAAAAACATGTAGTACCCCAAATTAGTCCAATGTGAGGGCTAAAAAGACTCTCCAAGCATTCTAGAATAGATTCTGTAGTTGGAAGACATGTTTGAAGGCTCTGAACTTGTCGCTAGAGTTGATATAGGGCGTCGTAGGTGCTGAGAACTAGGTAGTCATTCACCAACATGATTAGGATCTAGGGAACATATGGTTTAGCTCTCTTAGAATTCAGATATGGTGTATCGATGTATACTTATAGGTGTAAAATACTGGTATGTTCGGGAATCCTAATTGACATGGAAAATAGGGCAAAGGAGAATCCCCTTAGTCGACTGGGATTCTAGGGGAGGAATCCTTTCCGAATTAGGGGTCATATTTCTAGCCCAAGTACGAGGAACGTGTAGAGAAGTAGAAATGAAGAAGAGGTGTGAAGAGTGAGAGAGAGATACTAAGGAAGGAAGTGTGCACAGATGGTAAGGAGTCCATGGAAAGTGAGAGCTTGGTATAGGGGACGCGTCCCCAGCCCGCATGAGACTCTGGGTCTGAGAGTCCGACCGAGGGTCGCATGATGAAAAAAATGGAAATTTGTTGTATTGATCGAAATCATTAATCAAATTATGTTTTAATACTATATTAGTCCTTTTATAATTGATTTTAGGGGTTAACAAGGTTTGATTAGCCTCGAATTTGGATTACAAACGAATTTTTGGGTCTAGAACACTTTTAAATAGTTACTTTCCCAAATTGATGATCAAAGGATGTGTTTTTACTATAATGTAATTAGTAATACTTAAGTATATTCAATGAATTATGCTTGATCCCAATTGATGTAGCCTTTTATTTAATGGTTTATAAGGGTTGATTTTAGTTTCATTGAGTCCATTGAATGAAATTAAGCCAAAACAGGTTAATATGTGCATCAAATAGTAATAAGGATCCACCTAGAGGAGAGAAGATGCATCAACTTGTAATTATTGAATAATCTAAAAATATATCAACATAAAAGAATATTGACTTAGCTATCATCTAAAAAAGAATATTGACTTAGCTATCATCTAAAAGGAGAAGGAGAGGGGAAAAATTATATTACTCATCTTTTATAATACTTAAAGGAAAATTATCTACTTGTCCTATTTGCATTGAAGTCCAACATTACAATATAATTGGTGAGAATTTTAGTAGAAACCCTAAGTTTATTTTATTTAAAAATTTGGGATGTTAAAAATGTTTTTATGAAAGTGTGCTATATTGTTTTTTCCCTAAACTGATCAAGTAGCTTTTCGTCAATCAAATGGAATGGTGGTATAAGAGGATGTAGCAAAAACAGTAGAGTCTGAAAATATTTCCATTAGGTTATATTGATTAATTAGTAGGATTTTGATACTTTGATCCATCCTTTATGTCTTCAAATTTGCTATTCAAATCTTGTTGTTCTGGTTGTGTCTCGACGATCTTTGTTATACATTCACTCAAAAATCTACCCCTAAAAATTATTGAGGATGTGTATGAAATAGATTAATATTGAAAATTCTAGATAGAAAATTTGGACTCATCCTTCATAACTAGCACGTGACCCGTAGTTTTGATAAGTTGATTAGTTGTCATTATAGACACACATGTTTTCTTCATAAATAAAAGACCTAATTTGTTAATTTTAAGGCCACATGTGTACCTTAAGAGTTATACAACGAGTCACTAGGTTAGCTAAATGGTTTTTATTTTGGTTGCCCAATACAAATGAGTTTAATTAGGAAAAATACATAAACAAAGAAAATAATCACCTCAATATATGAAATCAATGTAAAAAAATTAGAATAAGAGAAATACATTTTAATAATCAATATCATTGATAAGTTTGTAACAATGATCGAATGATCGGATAATCAATTGATATAATTAAATTGTATTTACATTTAATTTCTTATTGTTGTTACATAATGTGCTTCATACTCATTTAAAAAAATAAAGTATACTTATTTCTCTCAGTCAATTGTCTCATATTTCTTGCTAGATTACATCTTAAATATTATCTTATTTAGGTAGTGTGAGGCTCTAAACATGGCATGGAGACTAATTACTACTCAGTTAGTAGCTCACCCTATCAACTAGGTCAACTATTAGCTTCTAAAGAGATAAATGGACTAATAAAGAAAACATTGTAAAGGAGTTTGTTTGGTGGTTAGTGTATGTTAGTCTATAGTAGAGGACCATGCCTAGTCTACATCTTAGATAGTTGACTAATATGTAAAGGTAAAACTATTGTCTTGTAAAATAGCTCTAAACTTCACAAGTTTATAATTCAGATATGTATCCTATTATAAGATCCCAAACCTAACATAAGACCTAATATCATTTTACTCTCCCTAATTGCATGATGTATAAGAACTAATGCATACTATTTTTGAATATGTGATAGCCCTAAATAGATAAGATAAGTTATGTATATGTTTGATTAAAGTTGCTTCTTTTATTTGTGGATGATTCATTAGTGTTTTGAGGACCTAGTGCATGCATGTAAAGTCATGTTAAGGGATTGGTTAATCAGGATCAATGTCTCTATGATTAGTTGTCCAGGGTTGGTTTCTAAACCCTTGAACTAGGATGATTTGGTATGAAAATCGGCTGAGTTGGTGCTAGGTGTTGGTGTGTATGCCTATTGAGCCAATCTTATGAGTACTCCATTGGAATTGTTTGTACTTGATACGATTATTAATGTTACGAAACATATCTTGCTTATTCAATAATATTGATGTTAATGATAACTTTAGTGTAATTTATATCTTTATTAATTATTATAGCTTCATTAATGCCTAGTATGGAATTTTGGTTGATTAATCATTTAATTTAAGATTGAAGTTATTCGTTGTTAGGTCAACAACATATGTTATACATACCCCTGTGTGGTGAAGTTTGAGACAATATCATGTTTTGTAATAGTTAGATATTTAGTTTCTGCTGCTACATTTGGTACATGATAGATACATTTTGAATAAATTGGTTATCATCCCTTTTGTGAAAAAATTATAATGGAGTTTGATATATGGGATGTTTCCTTTTTATTTAATTTACTAGGGAATGGATTCCCTCTCGGGTCCCACTCCTTAAACTGATACACTATTCTCTAACAAGTATCTGAGTGTTTGGTTTGATATCACATAGCATGACTAATGATATTATGTCATCAACCAACACAATTTCTTGTCTTAAGTGTTAGTCTTGTCTATCAACCTTCCACAATAACATTTGACTAGGGACATTGCAACAATATATATACTCTTAACATTCATATGATCTCATTATTCAGGTCCTCAACTTGAAGACATGAATCATTAAGTAATATCATTTCTTAGACATTTATTATGTTACATCATTGTCTCATCAATGAATACAACAAAAAAATTGGAAGATTGCCTTTATTATGTATCAAATCTTTTGCCATTACAATCATTATAAGATTGACTCTCTGGCCATACATACCAACAGACTCCCACTTGCACTTAGAGCCAATAACCCATGAACTTAATCTTAAGTGATCTAACATGACCTTCATGTTTCTGCTGCAAAATTGTTTTTGCCAAGGGGGTCAACCACATTGCTTTTGGTTGGTACTCTACAAATCTTCATATCTCATCGTTGTACGATCTCTTGTATGAGATGGAACTGCCTTTTTATATGCTTAGAATGCTGATGTGATTTGGGTTTCTTAGCTTGTGAAATAGCTCCATTGTTGTCACAATATATCTCAATTGCATCACGGATGCTTGGAACCACCCCAAGTTCACTGATGAAATTCTTGATCCACACAGATTCCTTTAATGCATTGGAGTAGCAATTACTTTGCCTCTGTTATAGAATCATCAACTTTCTCTTACTTGGAACTCTTCCAACTCATAGCTCTATTGTTGAGGCAAAACACAAATCTTGATTGTGATCGATAATCATTTTTGTCATTTTGTAAGCTTACATCAGAGTAACCACTTACACCCAACTCTTCCTTACAGCCATAAACAAGAAATTGATCCTGAGTTCTTATCAAGTACTTAAGGATGTTCTTTATGCAATCCAGTGACTCTCACCGAGATCTGACTGATATCTACTCGTCATGCTCAAGGCATACAAGACAAGTGAATAACATTGAATACATGATAGATCCAATTGTAGGTGCATATGGAATCTTACTCATGCGAACCCGTTCTTCACAAGAACCAATATATTGGGCTTTAAAGAGGCCAATTCCATGAGACATGGGTAAAACTCCCTCTCTTTGAGTCATGCATGTTGAACCTCTTCAACACTTTGTCAATGTATGTACTCTGGCTTAGACCAAGAAGCCTTCTAGATCTATTTTCATAGATCTTTATTCCTAATATATAGGATGCTTCACCTAAATCCTTCATTGAGAAGGTATTTCCCAACTAGTTCTTTACCATTTGTAAATTAGGAATGTCATTCCCTATCAATAGTATGTCATCTACATACAATATGAGGAATACAATTATGCTCCCAGTAACCTTCTTGTACACATGAGGTCCATCTTCATTTTGACTACAGCCAAACTCTTTGACTGCCTCGTCAAAACAAAGATTCCAACTCCAAGATGCTTGCTTCAATCTATAGAATGACCTTTGTAGCTTATAGACTTTATCTGCATCCTTTGGCCTTATAAAACCCTCTGGTTGTGTCATGTACACATCCTCAAGAAGATTCCCATTAAGGAATGCAGTTTTAGCATCCATCTGCCAAATATCATAGTCATAATAAGTTGCAATGGCAAGCATGGTCCTGATGTACTTAACTATGGCAACTGGTGAAAAAGTATCATTATAGTCAACACCTTGAACTTTTTTGAAACCTTTTGCAACCAATATGCCCTTATAGGTTTGTACATTACCATCCATGTAGCTCTACTTCTTAAAGACACATTTTCACCCTATGAGTTTTACCCCTTCAGGTGGATCCACCAAGGTTCATACCTTGTTGGTGTACATTGATTCCATATTAGATCTCATGGCCTCAAGCCATTTCTCAGACTCTAGTCCCTTAGTATATTCTATGTAGGTTGCTGACTCATCATCTATGACCAACTCACCACCTCTTTGAGTCACAAGATAACTAAATCTTTCATGATCAAGGTGTGTCCTACTAGATCTACGAGGTTCTTATGTTACATGAGGAACTTGAGATTTCACAACAATTTGTGAGTCTCCATGTTTGTCTTGTACCTCTACCTTTTCAATGTTTTATCATTGGTCTCGAACCTCTTTGAGTTCTACTTTTCTCCCACTAATTCATTTGGAAATAAATTCCTTTTCACGGAATACACCAGTCCTGGCAACAAACATTTGTTGCCAAACGGAGAGTAAAAGTAGTATCCCCTAGTTTCTTTGGGATATCCAACAAAATAACATTTATTTGATTTGGGTGCAAAATTATCAGGAAACACATTCTTGACATAAACTTCACATCCCCAAATCTTCATACAAGACACATCAAGATGTTTCCCATAACATATCACATATGGTGTCTTTTGAATCAATTTAGATGGTATATGGTTAAGTGTAAATGTTGTAGTTTCTAGAGCATAACCCCAGAAGGAAGTCATAGGATCAACAAAACTCATGATTAATCCCACCATATATAGAAATGCGTGGTTCCTTTATTCTGATACACCATTGTGTTGTGGTGTTCCAAGTGGGATATCATACCACAGGCTCGCAGATGGTCCTCAAACTCTTGGCTTAAGTATCTCCACCTCAATCAGAATGAAGTTCCTTAATACTTTTACCAAGTTGGTTTGTACTTCATTCATGCAATACTTGAACTTTTCAAGGGTTTCTAACTTATGTTTTATCAAGTAAACATAACCATACCTACTGATATCATCAATAAAGGTAATGAAGTATTGATAACCACCTCTAGAATTTGTTCTAAAATGGACACATACATAAGTATGTATGAGTCCTAATAGATCACTCGCCCTTTCACTATTTCCAGTGAAGGGAGTCTTTATCATCTTACCCAACAAACAATATTGACATGTCTCTATTGATTTGAAATCAAAAGCATCTAGATATCCATCTTTATGGAGTCTAGAAATGTATTTCTTGTTGATGTGCCCTAGACGACAATGCCAAAGGTATGTTTGGTTTGAGTTATTGAGTTTTTGTCTTTAGGTATTTACATTATACACACTTGTCTCTGGATCTATCAAGTATAGACCATGATACATTGGGGCACTGCCATAAAAGATCTCATCTTTACTAATAGAATATTGACCATTCTTTATAAGAAATTTGAATCCGTTCTTGTCCGAAAAAGATACAAATACAATATTCCTATTAATGGCACCATAACAATGGTTCTCTAACTTTATTACAAACACACTTTCTAGAGATAACTCATAGCTTCCAACTGCACTAGCAACAACTCTTACTCCATTAGCAACACATAGTTCAACCTCACCTTTCTTCAAAGATCTACTTCTTTTTAGATCCTTCACATTTGAGCAAAAGTGTGATCTACATCCAATGTCTAGTACCTATGATCAAGTAATGAAGTTAATATCAATTACATATATATGAGAAGTAGAGATCTCTATCTCTTGATTCATCTTCCTTGGTTTCCTTATCCCTCTCCTTATTTTGGGTGCAGAAGACTTAGATAATTCAACTTAGCCTTAGAACACTTCTTGACATTGACTTAGTCCTTGGACTTTATTCCACTGATCACCATCACAGTTTTGTCCTTCTTCATTTGTGCTCGACATTTATCAACATGTCAAGCAACTCAGATAATAGTTTCATCATGTTACTCAAGTGATAACACTCGATAAATGATCTTATGATTTAGGCAATAATTGCAAAATCATATCTATGGACAAGGAAATCCCAGTCTTTCTAGATGTTCCACATGCTCAATCATATTGAGCACATGGGTCTCTACTGGATCTCCCTCTGTCAGTTTGCACTCAAACAACACCTTAGAGACATTATACTTTTCTTGTTTTTCATGGTGTCTATGCAACTCATAGTTCATACAACCCATCATAAGGTTTTTGATGTCTATGACATCATTGACATGCTTCAAGTAAGCATCCATTTCAGCCTTAGGCACATATGGAGTAGATTCCACTGGAACTAGTGTTTCAGAGACATATAGAACGCCTCTCAAAATCTTGAACTAGTTATGAAAATTTATCATGTTCATATTGTTCTTCTCAAGGACCGATCACAATAATTGTGTCCTTTCCATTTTTATCTATAAGAGTAAAATTTGCATTTTGTCAAAACACTTTTTATTTGATTTTATTTGATAATATTGACCATATATAATTAGGCCTTTAATTAATTATTGATCCCACCATTTTATTCAAATTGATATCCCTCACTACCAATTCAGAAGATTGAAACTTACAATCTTCTAGTAATCCAAGATCCAAAATAATTAAGTCAATACCCAACCAACGCTGGTTCTCATGACTAATTATTAACGTAGAGAACATTTGCCAATTGCATCTCATGCAATTCTTGGGATTAAGAGGCATTATCTCCCCCTCTCGCATGCCCTTAATGGAGGCCAAATGCTTTGGAGGGTGGTAAACCAAGGCAACAACAAGGATTTGAACCCCGGTCCCACTGTTAGGGGACACCGTGCTTGACCACTTTACTCCTTGTCAGCTGCCTCATGCAATTCTTATATAGATGGAATGCTCAAATCCTTTCCATATTCCATCTCTATGCTTCTAGGCACTTGATCCTATTAAGGTTACCTAGTTACACCTAAACCATAAGCCAACACGATAGAATATGCACCTGACTAGGGTAGACCAACATATCTACCATCACACTTACATGAGATAGATGACGCACCATGCTAGGGTGTGACCACACTTGGTTGATCAAACTTTCCTTGTGTGTTTCGTATGGAAAGAATCTTAGGCTTAATATTCATTGAGGAATTTGTATTTATATAAATACATATACATATCCAATCACCACATACTTATAGTACATATCATATACATGCTATATCCAAAAATGAGAAATATGAAATTACAAAACATGAGTGACGATTATGGCCATATCTATTATAATTCCTTAGAGCCACAATAAACTGCTACCACCTCAGGTGTACATCACATGTCGCAACCTGTTGCTGATGAAGATCTATGCTTGAACCAATCTAGGTTGATCAGTTCAACACTTGATCCAATCGGCTCGCCTCCTGGTCAGTTGGTTGGGCTGTTGGATCAATTGTCTATTTTTCAGTCCAAACGATGTTTGGACACCTACAGTTGATCGGTTGGCCCATCAGGCAATCAGTTTGGCTCATCCTATCATATGTACTCCTTGATCCTCCAACCGATCGACTACTGATCTAGTTCTAAGCGTCGTCTTTGTCATAAAAAGAATTAAAACTATCCTAATTCTTTTTAACATATTACATTGTAATAGAGAAACCTCAAATACATTCAAGGGGAGCATAGGAAGGAAAGCATTAATACTTTTACATATGGAAGAGAATATAGAGGCTATCAATACAAACCGAGATAAATTAGGAATAACAACCATCCGACCACACACAAAGATCTAAAGGGGGTTATTGTCCATAACCATGCTAACATCCGCCATCGAAACCAATTTTAGGGTGACATATGTAAATTGCATATATATATATATATATTAGTTGGGATTGTATGTGGTATTTAATTAGATATGTCCATTAATCATTTTAAGTATTCACATCGTATGCAATAAATATACAAATATTATCATATCGATTAAGTCCTAAAACATAGTAAATTGACGTGGCTCTGATACCACTATTGGGGAAAATGACATCAGATAAGGTAGCGGAAACAAAATATTACTTACCATATTCTTCTTTAACAACAGATTGTGTCAATAACTACATAATGGGAAGGAAAGCTTGCAAGGTTTATACCTAGTCCTGGAGCAAGTTCGGTGACAATCAATTGTTGCAGTGTGCACCTTTTGTGAAGTTACACTTGGAAGAATATCAGTGTTGGCCTTTGTTGACTCAAGGCCAATTTAATAAAAATTGACTAAACCCTTATTTTGATGATGACTAAACCATTCCACTTATATATGTCTAATGTCTCTACTTGAGTGATTTTAGATTAGGTATAGACACACTCCAAATGCCCTAACTTGCGCATCTCCACTTGGAGAAAAGACAAGTCAAAGTCAAATCAAGTGCACATTTTTGGAATATGATTTAATCCATTAGAATCATGTTGTAAATCACTTGTAATGATTGTATGACTTGTATTAAAGCTTAGAAAAAATCAAGAGCACTTAAAATGAATGTTTAAGCACTTTAATGACATTTTTTAAAATTCATTACAAGCACTATAATGAAAATTTCAAGATTCATTACAGGCACTTTATCGGTCGATTTACAATCTCGACCGATCCTTGATGGATTTTGAGAATGTCATGGTTCAGTCGAGTTGCCACTTCATAGAACTCGACCGATCCCTGTACTGGAACAAAACTAATTTAAGTGATCAGTCAAGTTTCATCCAGGATAAACTCGATCGATTGGTCAAATTCACTTTGTCGCACAGTGCATTCGGTTGAGTTACCTTTATAGAATCTTGATCGATCGCACTGTATGGAAAAGTGTAAAAAAGTGTTTCTAGCCGTTATGGAGTTGCAACAATTGCAAATATATCCCTTTCAAGCCACAAAACGACTAGTTTTTATTTTTAAGGGTTCCCAAAGCCTAAGAGGCATCCATAGCTATAAATAGGACCCCTTGGGCTTCATTTCAAGGTTGAGCATTCAATGAAAAACTCTATATGAGGTTCCTAGTCTATATTTGGGTGCTTCCTACAGCCTCCTCTCTCTCTCTCTAAGCTTAATTACTTGCTACATCCATTATAGTGAGTAGGAGATTTGTAAGAGAGATTTTCATACATGTATATCTTGTGAACCTCTTACTTTCACCACCTCCCTATCTCTCATTTCAACCATGAAGATGAAGGTTCTCTCTCTTGGCTAAGAGAGGTGAAGAAGAACAAGCGCAGGAGTCCCTTGGTGAAGGCCAAGGCTGAAGACTTGGAGCAAGAGTGGGTAAGAATTTAGTGAAGGCAGAAGACTCCTTGCTCAAGTGGGTAAGTCCTTGGTGGAAGCTTCTCTGAGTGAAGGTGAAATGAAAGGCTGAAGATCTAACAAGAGTGGGTAATCCCGGCATTGCTGAAGACTTGTTCAAGAGTGGGTAAGTCCTTGGTGAAGGCCAAAGACTTGTTGCAAAGTGGGTAAGTCCTTGGTAAGGTTTAAGACTCTTTGTATTGGATGAGTAAGTCCTTTTGTGGGTCATGTATTGTAAGTCTTATGAATGAATATAAGAGTGCAATGGTTAAGAAATCCTAGAGGTTGACCTCTCTAGGTAGTGGACTGACATACTCCTAGTTTGGAGTGTGGAACCACTCTACATAGCTTGTCACTTGGTGATTGTTCAACCTCTCTCTCCCTTATTGTGTATGTTTTAGTTGCACTCAAACGTCCTATTTAGAAACCTTATCTTGTGATATAACTTGAAGGTCTAATGAATTTTGTTTAAGTGTATTAAGCTCTATTCACCCCCCTAGAGATTCCAATCACCCATCTGGGATCTAACAATTGAGACCAGAGCAAGTTTCTTCAAGCATACTTCAACAAGTAGGAGAATATGGGTGACTACCAAGGTAGGACATACTTCATCAACCTTCTAATATTTGATGGGAGTAACTTTCTCTATTGGAAGAGAAGGTTACAATAATACATCCAAGGATCAATTCTTAAACTATGGAAAATGGTGGACCATCCACACAAGCTAGCAAAGACCAAGATAGAAGTAGGGATGAAGCTACCATGAAGAAAGCCATCTTGAATGCAAGATCTATCAAAATCCTCTATGCCACAATGACCTCCACCGAGTTCAACTAGTAACAATTTAGAGAACAACAGAAGCAATTTAAGACACAACCAAAAGATCCAAAGAGATCATCATCAAAATCTGTAAATAATTCAAAGCATGTAATTGCAAGATATAGATATACCAATTTAGAGAAATTTGAGAGATAGATTTGTATGCAAGATAGGCAATTTGAAAACATGGTAACATGCATATATAAAGGTACCAAGGGAGTGGAAAAGAATAATGCTATAGGTTGAGAAAATCTTAGTTGAGATGGAAATTCTCATCCAAAAAGCCAACTGCATATTCTGTTCACTGATACATGTATATTTATCCCTTTTATTTATATATTTTTGATATTTGTTTAGGATTATTTTGTTATTTATTATCTTAGTTTAATAATTAATTGTTTTATTTTAAATTTTTCTCTTTAATTGGAGTTTTAATTCTATTTTCTTGGGTTTTGTAGGAAAATTACACAATTTGCAGCAGTCCTGAAAAATTCATATATACCCTCCACCAAAAGTGACATAACTCTTGTATTCGAACTCCAAATTGAGTGCACAAGTATTCATTGGAAAGGGAATTTAATTTCCTTAAATAAAATCCTATTATTTGGACCACTTTTGTGCTTTTAACGGGAGAGAAATACGTTCGAAATTACTTCCGCGAGAATCTACATTAAAGGGAGTTACATGGTCAAGATAATTAAAGACAACCAACTTTCGATTGGACCAGATCTAGAAAATTCAAAAATTGGTCTCCCTCTATTTTTCCCCCCTCTTTTGAGGGCAGCCTATCCCCTCCCCCTCCTATAAAAGGAGTGACTCTTCACTTGTAAAAACATTCTATTCTTCATTCTATTTCATCCAATTTTTAGTTGTAGACCACATCTTGTATAATGTCGGATCTCATTTTGGTTTGCAATTCTTATGGTCTTGTTATGTCTGAGTAAATCTCTCTGGGGAATGGAAGTAGCCCCTTAGCCCGGTTCTATTCAATATAATCAATTATATTCCTCCATCGAACAAATGTCTTCTCTCTATTTCTTTGTGGTTATTTGGATGATCTGATATATTTTTATGGAGTGATATGACCGTGGATCTCTGTAAGAATGAAACAATAGTCCCTTAATTGCGATTATCATCTTTTCGTCTATTTAATCTTATTCTTGTTATAATCCTTGGTGACGCAACCACCTGATCCTTGGGTTTGAATGCCGGTTTGAATTCACATACTTTTTGATATGACCGTGGATAATGGCATGTTGGACGGTTGAGCAATGATCCGTGAATGCCGAGACCAACAGGTTCACGGGAAGTCTGACCCTTGTGAGTTTGTCCGTAAGCATATGTAAACACAAGGTCCTGATTTGAACCTTGGAGTTTAGAATTTGATTAGTTGAATAGGAACGTGGTTTTGGTGGTGATCTTCCGGACCCCAGATCTTTATTTTTGGATTAGTTAAACTTTATTTCAACACTTTTATTTTTTGTTCTTAGTTTTAAACAACTCTCTCAAATCAGGATTTAATTCTTGTACTTGCAATCGGATTTGGATTTCAACTTTTCTTTTCCGTCGTCCCTTGGATCGATACCTATCTATACTAAGTTAACTTGTTGTTCACAACAAGTTGACAATCGGGTTAGAAGGTTAAACTCTAGGACTTTTCCTAGTGATTGTTGCGTGTACAACGAAGCACATCAATTTGGCGCCGTTGCCGGGGATGACACAGGGTATATCTTCTATAATCCTTGTTTATATTCTCTAACTTTCATAACTTCAGTCTTTTTTATAATTTCTTTTAGATTTTTATAATTTCTTTTTGCCTTCCGAGCACAATTCCGAAAGTGTATCTCCTCTTTCTGCTGAGTTTTCATTCCAGCAGTACTGCTTTCTAGTTACTTTTTTTTTATAATTTTAGTGCTTTCATAATTTCTTAGATTTATAATTTTAGTTTTGTTTGTAATTTTGACTAACCTTTTATCTCACAATCTTTCTTCTCTCGTTTTTTGATTGACATATCTTTCAGGAACTTTTCTTTTCAAATAGAGTGGGCATCCCAATATCCCCCACAATGTTATTATTGTGGTTTTTACCACCATGCATCTCTTGCCTGTCCAACTCTACCCCATGCTTATAATAGCACCCCTTTTAATTGCGAGCCCTTTCATCCTGGTGGGTACAATGTGAATCCACATTTTTCTGAGAACCATTATGGAGAACCTTGCTATCCATATTCTAATGGGGGATATGATCAACAATATTTTATGGGGTGTAACCAACAAAACCTTGGGGGTTATGAACATGTTTATGAAACCCAATGTAATCCTCAACAAGAAGAGAGACTTAGGGCCTTAGAAAAGATGGTAGCAGAAGCACAAGCAAAACTTGAATCTAGTCAAGCCATGTTAGCTACCTTACTAGAGGATCAATCACAAACTCCCCCTATAGAGCTTGAGCAACCCAAGATGGTTCTTCCTGATGATGACAATGATGATCCTTATTTTGTGTCATATATGTCAGATCTTGAAAAAATAGAACAAACTATGGAGCCATATTTTGTGTGTGATGAGGACGTTGGTATCCCTATCTTTCCTTTAGAGACTCTTTTACTTGAATATGAAATGTCAAAGAAGGAGAGTCATTATGAAGATCCAACAACTTCTCCCATCCTCAACATAAATCCGAATGATACCATAGACCAATACCCTTCTTTTGAGTCTATTTTGGATAATGAGAATCTAACCCCCTTTATGATTCTTCCCGAGCCGTCACAACCAATTTCCATCCCACACATGGCTGATCTAGAAGGGGAGATACCACCGTTGGAAGAAGCCCACACACCCCCTTCTGTTGTTTGCAAGGAAGACATCATCATCCCTCCTAAATACTTGGGGAACCCTTGTACAAAGGTATTAGAGACATATGTTATATCAACAATGAAACTTACCAAACCCAATGTTGATGACATTAATTTTAAGGAGAAACAAAACACTTTTGTAAATGATTTTAAATTTTTTGTATTAGCATCAATTCTCCCATATGTAGGTCATCATGATGGTGAAAAACTTGAAACAGATCCTCCACCCGACTCAGTTCATCATGCTCTACTGGCATTACTAGTCGGGTACCCGTCAACCTCCCCTTATCCACATCCATCTTCAACACTTCCCTTGCTATCGAAGGAAGATCTATGGATATTATTGGAGGGAATGCGAGGTGAAAGAAAATATGAACACCCCACTGAGCTTCTACAATTACCCTATCATAGATTACATTATGAAGCTCCTCAGATAAAGGTCCCATCCCTCATACACATCCCCTTCAGCTGGACATTTTTTGAGCTACCTGGGCCACCTGGAAATCCTCGCTCTTCTCTTCCCTCCATCTCGGGTTTTGATTTTTCTCGGGACGAGCAACAATCTAAGTCTGGGGTGGAGGTGGGTGGTATATTTCTATTCCATCCACCTTATATTTTTTCAAATTGATGCGCGTCGTTGTACACACAACAATCACTAGGAAAAGTCCTAGAGTTTAACCTTCTAACTCGGTTGTCAACTTGTTGTGAACAACAAGTCAACTTAGTATAGATAGATATTGATCCAAGGGACGGCGGAAAAGAAAAGTCGAAATCCAAATCTGATTGTAAGTACAAGAATTAAATCCCGATTTGAGAGAGTTGTTTAAAACTAAGAACAAAAACTAAAAGTGCTGAAATAAAGTTTAACTCATCAAAAAATAAAGATCTGGGGTCCGGAAGATCACTACCAAAACCACATTCCTATTCAACTAATAAAATTCTAAACTCCAAGGATCTAATCAGGACCTTGTGTTTACATGTCATTACGGACAAACTCACAAGGGTCAGAATTCCCGTGAACCCGTTGATCCCGGCATTCACGAATCATTGCCCAACCGTCCAACATGTCATTATCCACGGTCATATCAAAAAGCATGTGAATTCAAACCGGCATTCAAACCCAAGGCTCAGGTGGTCGCGTCACCAATGATTATAACAAGAATAATATTAAATAGATGAAAAGATGATAATTGCAATTAAGGGACTATTGTTTCATTCTTACAGAGATCCACGGTCATATCACTCCATAAAAATATACCAGATCATCCAAATAACCACAAAGACATAGAGAGAAGACATTTGTTCGATGGAGGAAACTAATTGATTATATTGAATAGAACCGGGCTAAGGGGCTACTTCCATTCCCCAGAGAGATTTACTCAGACATAACAAGACCAGAAGAATTGCAAACCAAAATGAGATCCAACATTATACAAGATGTGGTCTACAACTAAAAATTGGATGAAATAGAATGAAGAATAGAATTCTTTTACAAGTGAAGAGTCCCTCCTTTTATAGGAGGGGGAGGGGGTAGGCTGTCCTAACAAGAGGGGAAAAATAGAGGGAGACCAATTTTTGAATTTTCTGGATCTGGTCAAATCGAAAGTTGGTTGTCTTTAATTATCTTGACCATGTAACTCCTTTAATGCACATTTTCGCAGCAGTGATTTCGAATGTATTTCTCTCCCATTAAAACCACAAAAGCGGTCCAAATAATAGGATTTTATTTTAGAAAATTAAATTCCATTTCCAATGAATACTTGTGCACTCAATTTGGAGTTCGAATGCAAGAGTTATGTCACTTTTGGTGGAGGGTATATATGAATTTTTCAGGACTGCTGCAAATTGTGTAATTTTCCTACAAAACCCAAGAAAATAGAATTAAAACTCCAATTAAAGAGAAAAATCTAAAATAAAACAATTAATTATTAAACTAAGAGTATAAATAACAAAATAATCCTAAACAAATATCAAAAATATATAAATAAAAGGGATAAATATACATGTATCAAAATACCCCGGACTTGAATCTTTGTTTGTCATCAAACAAATAAAATCACAAATTATTCCAATTTATACTAACAACATGTCTATCCTCACCCTTGTAACATCACTTTATTCCTTACCTCCAAATTTGTCCAAGCAACTCAATCTCCTAAAATCGCAAAACACAAAATTCTATATTCCCTATTAAAAACAAATATCATATCTTGGTTCAAAATCAAGATTTTGTAGAAAAACATGCTTCATCTTACTTTTGTTTTGACACTCTCATTTTTATAAATGTTTTTTTTTTAAGCACAAGAACAAGATGAAATTAGGTGGTGTGAAAACAAATAAGGAAGTGATGAATTATTTTTATCCCTCCTCTATTCGACTTGGGATTTAAATTTGTGGAGTTGTGGCTACATTGGTCACAATTTTTTTAATGTGCACCTTTGGCATCTTTTGATGGTACGCCCCTTTGTGGGGTATGAAATTTTTTATATGGGAAGCATGCCACCCCAAACTTGATTAATTTCTGGTGGTGATTCTTTGCTTCTCTTTTTTTTAGAAAGAAAATAAGGGGGAAACAAAAGGTGTCCTTGTGCTTATAACTTCATACATTTATTTTCTCTTTTTTTCTGAAAGTGTCATTACATTAAAAAGAACATTCATGTCAATCACATTATACAAGATTGATATCAAGTTAATCAACAGTTTAAAAATAGAGAAAATTTATGTTTGGTTTTGATTGATTCCATACGACTTGCCAACTTTTCCAAGGAGTGATGCTATTTTGGGATCCTAGGTGACACGGTGGTTTCAGACATGGCAATTTGTAAATTTTTTTGCAAAAGATTTACTAAATTCAAAGGGATACAATGATAAACATTTATTCATATTGGCGGACTAGATAAAGGCCATTTTGCAACAAAAGAAATAAAAAACATGGCCGACTAGATAATGGCCATGAACAAAGTAACTATATGCAAAACAAAAAAAGGTAGAAATAATGAAAGAATAAAAAAGATATGGGGGATGTAATAGAAATATACCACCCACCTCCACCCCAGACTTAGATTGTTGCACGTCCCGAGCAAAATCAAAACTCGAGATGGAGGGAAGAGAAGAATGAGGATTTCCAGGTGGCCCAGGTAGCTCAAAAAATGTCCAGCTGAAGGGGATGTGTATGAGGACTAGGACCTTTATCTGAGGAGCTTCATAATGTACCCTATGATAGGGTAATTGTAGAAGCTCAGTGGGGTGTTCATATTTTCTTTCACCTCACATTCCCTCCAATAATATCCATAGATCTTCCTTCGATAGCAAGGGAAGTGTTGAAGATGGATGTGGATAAGGGGAGGTTGATGGGTAACCGACTAGTAATGCCAGTAGAGCATGATGAACTGAGTCGGGTGGAGGATCTGGTTCAAGTTTTTCACCATCATGATGACCTGCATATGGGAGAATTGATTCTAATACAAAAAATTTAAAATCATTTACAAAAGTGTTTTGTTTCTCCTTAAAATTAATGGCATCAACATTGGGTTTGGTAAGTTTCATTGTTGATATAACATATGTCTCTAATACTTTTGTACAAGGGTTCCCCAAGTATTTAGGAGGGATGATGATGTCTTCCTTGCAAACAATAGAAGGGGGTGTGTGGTCTTCTTCCAACGGTGGTATCTCCCCTTCTAGATCAGCCATGTGTGGGATGGAAATTGGCTGTGACGACTCGGGAAGAATCATAAAGGGGGTCAGATTCTCATTATCCAAAATAGACTCAAAAGAAGGGTATTGGTCTATGGTATCATTCAGATTTATGTTGAGGATGGGAGGAGTTGCTGGATCATCATAATGACTCTCCTTCTTTGACATTTCATATTCAAGTAAAAGAGTCTCTAAAGAAAAGATAGGGATACCAACATCCTCATCACACACAAAATATGGCTCCATGGTTTGTTCTATTTCTTCAGGATCTGACATATATGACACAAAATAAGGATCATCATCGTCATTGTCAGGAAGAACCATCTTGGGTTGCTCAAGCTCTATAGGGAGAGTTTGTGATTGATCCTCTAGTAAGGTAGCTAACATGGCTTGACTAGATTCAAGTTTTTCTTGTGCTTCTGCTACCATCTTTTCTAAGGCCCTAAGTCTCTCTTCTTGTTGATGATTACATTGGGTTTCATAAACATGTTCATAACCCCCAAGGTTTTGTTGGTTACACCCCATAAAATATTGTTGATCATATCCCCCATTAGAATATGGATAGCAAGGTTCTCCATAATGGTTCTCAGAAAAATATGGATTCACAGTGTACCCACCATGATGAAAGGGCTCGCAATTAAAAGGGGTGCTATTATAAGCATGGGGTAGAGTTGGACAGGAAAGATATGCATGGTGGTAAAAACTACAATAATAATATTGTGGGGGATATTGGGATGCCCACTCCATTTGAAAAGAAAAGTTCCTGAAAGATATGTCAATCAACAAATGAGAGAAGAAAGATTGTGAGATAAAAGGTTAGTCAAAATTACAAACAAAACTAAAAATTATAAATCTAAGAAATTATGAAATAACTGAAATTATAAAAAAAAGTAACTACAAAGCAGTACTGTTGGAATGGAAACTCAGCAGAAAGAGGAGATACACTTCCAGAATTGTGCTCGGAAGGCAAAAAAAAATTATAAAAATCTAAAAGAAATTATAAACAAGACTGAAGTTATGAAAGTTAGAGAATATGAACAAGGATTATACAAGATATATAAGCAACCAGATCTGAAAAAATCCTGTGCCGTCCCCGGTAATGGCGCCAAATTGATGTGCGTCATTGTACACGCAACAATCACTAGGAAAAGTCCTAGAGTTTAACCTTCTAACCCAGATGTCAACTTGTTGTGAACAACAAGTCAACTTAGTATATATAGGTATCGATCCAAGGGACGACGGAAAAGAAAAGTCGAAATCCAAATCCGATTGCAAGTACAAGAATTAAATCCCGATTTGAGAGAGTTGTTTAAAACTAAGAATAAAAAATAAAAGTGCTGAAATAAAGTTTAACTAATCAAAAAATAAAGATCTGGGGTCCGGAAGATCACCACCAAAACCACATTCCTATTCAACTAATCAAATTATAAACTCTAAGGATCAAATCAGGACCTTGTGTTTACATGTCCTTATAGACAAACTCACAAGGGTCAGACTTCCCGTGAACCCGTTGGTCCCGACATTCACGGATCATTGCCCAACCATCCAACATGCCATTATCCACAGTCATATCAAAAAGCATGTGAATTCAAATCGGCATTCAAACCCAAGGCTCAGGTGGTCACGTCACCAAGGATTATAACAAGAATAAGATTAAATAGATAAAAAGATAATAATCACAATTAAGGGACTATTGTTTCATTCTTACAGAGATCCACGGTCATATCACTCCATAAAAATATATCAGATCATCCAAATAACCACAAAGAAACAGAGAGAAGACATTTGTTCGATGGAGGAATATAATTGATTATATTGAATAGAACCGGGCTAAGGGGCTACTTCCATTCCCCAGAGAGATTTACTCAGACATAACAAGACCAGAAGAATTGCAAACCAAAATGAGATCCAACATTATACAAGATGTGGTCTACAACTAAAAATTGGATGAAATAGAATGAAGAATAGAATGCTTTTAGAAGTGAAGAGTCCCTCCTTTTATAGGAGGGGGAGGGGGTAGGCTACCCTCAAAAGAGGGGGAAAAATAGAGGGAGACCAATTTTTGAATTTTATGGATCTGGTCAAATCGAAAGTTGGTTGTCTTTAATTATCTTGACCATGTAACTCCCTTTAATGCAGATTCTCACAGCAGTGATTTCGAACGTATTTCTCTCCCGTTAAAAGCACAAAAGCGGTCCAAATAATAGGATTTTATTTTAGGAAATTAAATTCCCTTTCCAATGAATACTTGTGCACTCAATTTTGATACATGTATATCTATCCCTTTTATTTATATATTTTTGATATTTTTTTAGGATTATTTTGTTATTTATTCTCTTAGTTTAATAATTAATTGTTTTATTTTAGATTTTTCTCTTTAAAACTAAGAATAAAAAATAAAAGTGCTGAAATAAAGTTTAACTAATCAAAAAATAAAGATCTGGGGTCCGGAAGATCATCACCAAAACCACGTTCCTATTCAACTAATCAAATTCTAAACTCCAAGGATCAAATCAGGACCTTGTGTTTACATGTCCTTACGGACAAACTCACAAGGGTCAGACTTCCCGTGAACCCGTTGGTCCCGACATTCACGGATCATTGCCCAACCGTCCAACATGCCATTATCCACAGTCATATCAAAAAGCATGTGAATTCAAACCGACATTCAAACCCAAGGCTTAGGTGGTCGCGTCACCAAGGATTATAACAAGAATAAGATTAAATAGATGAAAAGATGATAATCACAATTAAGGGACTATTGTTTCATTCTTACAGAGATCCACGGTCATATCACTCCATAAAAATATATCAGATCATCCAAATAACCACAAAAGAAACAGAGAGAAGACATTTGTTCGATGGAGGAATATAATTGATTATATTGAATAGAACCGGGCTAAGGGGCTACTTCCATTCCGCAGAGAGATTTACTCAGACATAACAAGACCAGAAGAATTGCAAACCAAAATGAGATCCAACATTATACAAGATGTGGTCTACAACTAAAAATTGGATGAAATAGAATGAAGAATAGAATGCTTTTAGAAGTGAAGAGTCCCTCCTTTTATAGGAGGGGGAGGGGGTAGGCTGCCCTCAAAAGAGGGGGAAAAAATAGAGGGAGACCAATTTTTGAATTTTATGGATCTGGTCAAATCGAAAGTTGGTTGTCTTTAATTATCTTGACCATGTAACTCCCTTTAATGCAGATTCTCGCAGCAGTGATTTCGAACGTATTTCTCTCCCGTTAAAAGCACAAAAGCGGTCCAAATAAGAGGATTTTATTTTTGGAAATTTAATTCCCTTTCCAATGAATACTTGTGCACTCAATTTTGATACATGTATATTTATCCCTTTTATTTATATATTTTTGATATTTGTTTAGGATTATTTTGTTATTTATTCTCTTAGTTTAATAATTAATTGTTTTATTTTAGATTATTGATCGAGTTCTGTGTATTGACAACTTGAATGATGACAGCGGTTGACAACACCCATTGGTGCCTATCAGTCGAGTTTTTAATAGGAAAAACTCGACCAACAAAGATGCTAACAAAAGACATATATATATATATATATGTATATATGTGTGTGTGTATATATATATATATATATATATATATATATATATATATATATATATATATATATATATATACATATATGAAAACATATCTAGAGACATGATAAAGATATAAACCATATCCAAACATGTGTAAGCAAGTTAGTAATACACTATGAAAGCGTTAGAAATAATTTTTGAGCAAGAGTGTGAAGAGAATCACAAAGTACCACTTTTGACTCAAAAACCATACACATAGTGCACACTAACTTGGAAAAAGACACTGTGATTGAATATTTGCAAGAATAACATTACCTCTATGCTTACCATTGCTTTTCCACTTATTGATGTCCCCTTTACACGTCAATCCATTTGCATGTGATCTGCAAGAAGAAAGATAAAATGGTCCCCAATCATGTTTTTGGGTCTGGAGGGGTTAGCTTAGCAACCTAAGTCCTAGTGTTGTTAGGTGCTTTCTTAAATGGGCAACAAGTAGAATAATGACCAAAATCATTGCAATAGTTGCATGAGCCCATAGCCTTGGAACTAGAGGATTATCCATGGATGATTGGAGGTCATTTACCTTTGTTGTTTCTTTGGCCACTATCATACCCTAAACCATGCCTACCAATTTGTTTAGTAATATGGTGTAGGATATCATTAAGATTCTTTTTACTAACTAAGAATCTTTGAAAAGAAGATCTCAAACTATGATTATCATGCATAGGAGAAGAAATTGTAGAAGAAAAATTATTGATATTATCTCTCACATGCAAAAGATCATTTTCTAAGCAAAGAGCTTTAGTTAAATAAGAATCTCTATCAATATGAAGAGAAACAACATTATTCTCTCTACTAGTAGAACTAGAATAATATTCAAGCACATTGATTTTAGCAAGTGAGGAAGCATTTTCTTTTTCATAAAAAGCAATCTTAGAAAGATAATACACTATTTTCATATTCTAATCCTTGCAAAGAAAAATCTTTGTTCTTGTTTTCAGATTTAAGAACATCAATACCATGCATGAGAGAATCAACAATTATAGTATGCTCTTCATTAGAACTAGTCAGAAGAGGTTGAGCTTCTATAAATCTAATCTTTTCAAGCAAACTAGCATTTTCAAGTTTAAGAGAGTCTACTTGGATAAGACAATTATTTTTATTATCAAGCAAGCAAGAATTAGCATGTTCAAGATTATCTAATTCTACATGCATATTATCAACAATTTTAGCAAGCTTTTTCCTTTCCCTTTTAGAAGACTTAAGAGAGGCACAAGTACCATTAATGATAGCAATTAAGGGTTCTTTATCTAATGAGTTTAGATTGACCTCATTTGAGTCTTTTCTTGTAGAATCCATGAGAGTAAAATGACATTCTCCTTCTTCACCATAGCTTGAGATTGATCCTTCACTTGAGCTTGAGTGTCACTTCTCTTCTCTTTTCTTGTGATGATGGGTCTTTATGAGTTGTGGGAAATCTATCGTTAAGTGACCCTTCTTTCCACACTTGAGGCACCTGATGGAGGAGGAATTCTTGCTTTTATAGAATCTAGCCTTGGAGTACATGGAATTTTCTTCAACATGAGAGGACGGAGAGACTTGTCCCATAATAGCTTCAATTTGAGTGTTGATTTCAACCTTCTTCATTCTCTTTATCTCTTTCTCCTCTTGTCTTTCAACTTCTTCTCTCTTATCAAGTGTGACTTCATGGGCTTGTATATTTCCAATCATCTCTTCAATGGGGATATCATCAAGAGACCTTACTTCTTCAATGGAAGTCACTTTGGGTTCCCATCTCTTGGGGAGAGTTTTAAGGATCTTTGAGTTGATCTCTCCTCTACTCATAGGATGTCCTAGAACAGTAAGATCATTCACAATGGTGTTGAACCTTGAGTTCATGTTGGCCATCTTCTCCTCCTTTCTGATCTTACAGTTCTCAAGCAGCCCATTGATCATGTAGACTTTGCTTTCCTTCACTTATTGAGTCCCCTCATAAGTGATGCATAGCTTTCTCCATACCTCATAGGCCGTCTCACAAGAAGATCTTGTTTAGATACAACTTTGAGGTTCTTAGTGGTAATCATCTTTTGGTAATGATGCATATTTGATGGCGAGTTATATCCTTTCATGCTTCTAAAATTGCTTATCTCTTTGTTTGGATATATGTCTACAACTACTCATAGCTTGCTTTATCTTATGCATATCTTGCTATGATCTAGATCCTACTAGTAGCCCTAACTTGTGATAACATCTACTAGTAGTTCATATACATGTAGTTCTAGCATCACTTATCTTTTCATCAAGTGGTACTCTACTATATGATATGCTTGTATTTTGTTTCATACTTTTTTTTGGTCGGTCAAAATGCGTGTTACTATTAATACCAAAAAACTTTGGGCACTAAGTACCCCATTACATCACCATGAGCTAAAAACTCATTACAACCAGGATGTAGGACACCCAGAGAACAAAAACAAAACAAAGACTATATCTATAGGCTAACAACCCCAAAAGCCTTCGATCTAGGTAACAGAAGAAACGTGTCCAGCCACACTAGACTAGAAGAAATAGAAGAAAGCCAAAGAAAATCCCAAACTGCACATGCCACCACTAGCATTTAACACATTCTCTGAAGATGTGACAACATGGGCAACGAAAAAACTTCAACATTTCTGGAATCACAAGAACAACACAGCTGGGCAGATCTGAACCTATATCCAGACCTTGGATCATCCAACAATCAAAAGGAAACACCAAACCTGGCCTTCAAGCAATGGAAACATTATCCCAACTTGTCACAGTGAGCCATCCATTCACACACTAGCAATATGCTCATTCACTAAAATTGTGCAGAACAGAGAGCTAGCATGAGACAACAAGCTTATGAAGCCAGGGTCCAAGTGGTCAGTCCTTTGAGTGCAAAGAAGTAGCCCAAACCGTAGAAACAGCAGTATCCGATCATTCTTGGACTTGGATCAGCTGACTACTCCTCTGATACTGCAATCTTCAAAGCCAGCCATAGAGCAGAACTCTCTACTTTAGGCCAAACCAGAAACACAGCTTGCAAACATATTGCTTGCCAGCATCATTCCATCGAACATTTAATAGATGTTCCTAGGAGTGATTGCCGGAGCATTGCACCAGGCCATCGATCACCCTTAGAACCACTGAAGAAAGGTCGAGAATAGGAATCACCTCCGCCACTAAACCGCTTGGTATCAGCTGGGCGATCGGGGGTGAGCCCTAGTCTTCCACCTAACTTCTATGCTGTCGAGACATTATCCCACTGCGAAAATGAAGCAGGCCGACGAAGCATAGGTCATCTGCTGGCAAAGTAGAAACATATGTGAGGCCCGTCCACCACCCTGAACCAGAGAAGAGGACAAGGAAAGCACCCCAATGATACCTCCATCTACCACCAGCCATCCAGAGCCTACGCCTAAGAGCACCTCCAAGCAGCATGACGAAGTCCGTGATGGAGTGCCCATTCTGCAAAGCAGGTCAAATCCGACCGGCTTCTCTCCATCCTAAGGACTCGCCACCCAGCGAGTAGCCATCACCGCCATGATCGCCAAGGTGGGGACCAGTCAGATCTGTGGCTTGCCGTCACCCTGGACAAGCCAGGTTTACTCGGGAAAGGGATGAGGAGGTGCTAGTGAAGTAAGGAGAAGACGCCCCTTGCTTCCTTAGCGTGATGAGGCAGCAACGCAGAGACCGCCGGTCTGGATCTGATCAGCTTCTCTCCATCCGTCACACTTGAATAGATTGGAGTCGACAAGGTCGAGAAGGTCGAACCTCTGCCCAGATCTGACCATCTTGCGGTGCCTTGCATCGCCCCTTCAACCCAGATTCACCGAGGAGGTTCCAGTGAGCGCGACCAACACCCTATCTCTAGAGAACCGCCGCAGCCTTCACACTATGCACCACCCAAGGCCGTTTCATACTTGCTCAAGCTTTTTCTTTGAATTGCATATCTACTATACTGATTTTCTTGCATAACATTGTGATGTTGGATCCATAGATCTACATTGTATTTAGAAATTGGAGCATTTTAGATTTCATGCAGATTTTGCTCCAGTTTCAGTTTTTGGTGCAAGAATAGTGTTTTTTATACATAAATGGCCTTCTGAGCAGGACTCATCGCTTTGCCATGAGCCCTGACAATATTTGGGTGAATTCGGTCATTTTAAGGGTCAAAATCGTGATTTATTATTTTTATACAACACTTTATCTTGCATTATGGGTTGTTCAAGTGCATGCTTTAACTTGCTTTTCTTTCTATGCTTAGACAAGCCCTTAGCTGTGATCTTATACTCTCCTTATATAACTTTTTGTTACCTCCTTTCTTTTAACAAGTGGTGTTTCATATTTTTTTTACCCCTACTTTTTGAAATGACAAAGGGGGAGAAATCTATGTCTTCTTATGGAAAAAGAGGGAGAAGGCATGTCTTACATGAAGAGGAGAAGCATGATCATGTAAAGGGGACAAGTTAAAGGGAAGAAGACATATATGTGTAGAACATATATGAGTAGAAGACATAACATTCTATAAATGTTATGAAAGCTAACCATGCAGGAGAAATAACATCAATTGAGGGGAGTATGAGAACTCCACTAGCATCAATTGAGGGGGAGCATATGAACTCAACTCTATTGAAACCCCTAGGTTTCTCCAAAGGTATGACTTTACTTAAATGCTTTCAATACATTTATGAAATGGTTTGTCATCTTCAAAAAGGTGGAGAATGTTGACTCAAGGCCAATTTAGTCAAGATTGACTAAACCCTTGTTTTGATGATGACTAAAGCATTCCACTTATTTGTGTTACAACCCCAAATTTTGAGTTCCTTTGGCAAGAAAGGTAATTTCTCATATTAAATATATTTGGACAAATAATGATATAATTTGTTGTGAATAAATGGATTTTGTTTAAAATAGCCTTGTTGTTTGATTTGTGGGCTTTATTGTCTATTGGGCCCAATAACAAGGATATTCTATTAATTAATGAATAAATGAGAATTGAGATAAGAAAGGTGTGGAAACCTCTAGAAGGCAAATCCAAATAGGATTTCGTGCCTCTTAGATTCCTTGGGTTCCAAGGAGCCCAAAGTTGCAAAAAGAAAGCAATAAGAAAAGAAAATATCAATTACGTATTTCCCTGTTAATAAAGAAATTGAAAACATTGATGAAATGTGGGAAATATGTGAAAAGAGGTATAATTAGGTAATCCTTAGTGGAATTTCGTATCCCAAGGATTCCTAATGATAAAAGGAATACTAATGAGGAAAATAAAAGAGAAATAAAGAGAAATCCTCAAAAAGAAATATTTTAATAAGAAATAAACATGATAATGGAGAATAATGCGTTTAGATGCATCTAGAAGGATAATAAGTATCCTTATGAAGGAATTTCGAGATCTTGGAATTTCTTGGGGTTCAAGGAGCCCCAATGAAAAAAGAGGAAAGAGAAAATACCATAAAAGAAAAATAAGAAAGTAATATAATACATTATTACTCATTTTTGGTGGGATTGAAAAAGTAATGTATTTTCTATTAAAAAGGGAAAGCATAATTTCGTGCCAATACATTAAAAGACAAGTACAAAGAATAGGAAAGAAGTAATTTTCGAAATCTTAGTGTTTAAAGAAAAAGAAAAGTATCAAAAGGATAATGAGGACTTCTAAGAGAGAGAAACTTGTTTCTCAATGATGGAAAGTGTTTCCTAGTAGGGAAGGGACTTGTTTCCCCTTGAAAGAACGTTTTGAGGCGTGGTTTCCCACCCCTATATAAGGGGTGGAGCCCTTGGCCGAGATCAAAGAGATCCACGCACTCTCCTCTCTCTCTTTTCTTTTGTTTTTGACCATCAACCGTAATCATGAAGGGAAGCACGACCCTGGTGCCATTAGAGCTGTTAAACAGTCTCGATGGGTGCGAGATACTCCCACAACAACACTTGACTAGTGGGCAAGCTAACTTTGCCCTGGTCTTCGCGCTGCACCGTCCGAAGATCTACAAAAATGGTCGCATTGCGGCTTCAACCATGGAGCGATCATGCATGAAGAACGGCCATATTGGCCATGATCGAGAGCGCAAGAGGGCGGCGTAGCTAGGGCAACAAATTTCATCCAATTCCGTGGACCATGGAGGGAGAACCGACCCGCGCATGGCTGCTGTGGGCGGCCGCTAGGGCGAACTGGAGGAGGAAGATGACCCTTGGGGTCGTGGATGATTTTGCCCCTCCGCGGGCTGAGGAAGAAGCGACTTACATAGGGGTACATCAGTAAATGCGTTATGTTTCCAATGAAAGTGGTCGCGCCAAGATTGCATGGGTGGATGACGTGGCACTAACCTATTGGTCCCGAGTAAGTGATTCTTAAAGTTGCTCAGAAAATCGATAGGAATCTAAATAAAATATAAATGAATCCTGATTCCTTATGCAATTCGAAAAGTAATGGAAGATATCAACTTTAATGTATTAATGTTTAAAGAACCCTATTTTGATATGATTAAAGCGATTAGTAGGGTTTAATAGATGATTAAAGTTGATCTTAACCTGTTAATGATGAAAAGGCACATTAGGAACAAAAAGGATGAACTTTTCATATAATTAGATTAATTTTGAGTTTCATGTGCATGAATAATACTCTAATGGGCCTTGAAACCCTAATGTTAGTGAATGATATTATTAATGGCTTTAATTGACCAATTTGATGATGGGAGTTGAAATATGTGCAATCTAAGCTATTAGAGTACAAAAGTCCTTAATTCTGGATAAATACCCTAAAGGTAGTAATTAGGGTTTTCTCTGGAATAAAAGGGTAAAATTATGATAAAATGAATTCATATGCGACTTAGATCATAATGGACTATGAATTGATGATAAATGCTTATAATAATTTTTCCATGGATTAAAAGGATTAAAATAGTAGCTTTAATGAAAAGAGGCTTGATGGACTTAATTGATAGATAATGGTGTTGTTAATCTGAAAACAAGATTAAATGTTGTTAAAGAATAACCTTAACATCTTTTGTGACAACTAGATGAATATTTAGGGTTTATGAGTAATTAGGGTATAAAATAATAAATAAGAAAGGGAAACCCTAATTGCAATGGAAACACTAAAAGTGGACTAGAAACCCTAGGAAGCGAGCTAGATTTAATAGATCTTGATGACATGAGTAGTAAAAAGGCAATTACATTATTATTTCAGGATATTGTTGAAAATGCTTGCTTGCTTGAATTCTTATGTGCATGGATATTTCTATTCAACTCATCAGATCAGGTATGTGGTTAATTATGAATAACCGCTTTAGTTTTCCCGAAGGATACTCAGATGTTTCTTTGCATTGAATGCAATTTAAACTATTTGGATGTTCATACTGCAATTATAAAGTCACTATGGCTATCACAGTTATATATACTTGTGAATTCTCGCACCTACATGCCACTGTGATGGAAGATGCCATAAAGGTCAGGCCTAGAAGGGCTGACCGATGGGCACCATGAGAGGTGACCCCAGACACCAAGCTCGGGAATGAGAAGGTGGTCTATGATGCATGAATATGGAGCACCATGAGAGGTGACTCCCATGCACCAAGCTCGGGATTGAGAAGGTGGCCTTAAAGTCAATGGAAAAAGAGAAACCCTAGAGGGGTATGCCAGGGTTAGGGCAAAAGTGGTGGAGAAGGACACATTGAAAATGTAAAGTGGCTTGTTAAATAATTTGATTGTGATTATTAAATTGTTAACCATATGTGCAAACTTTTGGTTGTTCCCACATACCAGTATATTTCGATATACTGACCGACGTTTTGTTTGTCGGTATTTTAGGTAACATCCTGAAAATCACAAACAGAAAAGTGGCACATCGTGAAATTAAGAAATAAAGTGCAAGGAGGATTAGATAGAGTACTTCAAGCTGTGGATAGTTAGATTTCCCAGTTTTATAAAGGTAAGTAAAAGTTTTAATTTTTGTACCCAATTCTAGTTTATTTAGTAGAATTTTATAATTATTGTTGATTATATGCTGAACCTTTGATCCTGTAAATTGATTAACGATTCCGACCTTCGGGTCTCCCTTAATTGGGGGTTATCGGGAGGCGGGGTCGTTACAATTGGTATCAGAGCGTAGGTTCTCCATCTAATCATCAATAATTATTAAATTTTACAAATTCCATAGAACCAAGGGAGTTATTAGAGGAGTGCCCAAAATACTGTGGTGTCTAGAAAAGGATCACTTCCGGGGGCTGGCAAGATTTTCCTCCCCACCGCTAGTCGGAATACGAGGACTCCCAGATTGTGTGACTGCCTGGCCAAAGTCTTAGGGTATGAATCGAAATAAGATACCTTTAGGACTCTCTCATCTTGTTCATCCCTTCGCAACTCAAATTCTATAAAGGACCTTAAGGATTAGGGTTTTCCTTCTTCTCCTCACCCTCTTGAGGTATGGGTAAAGATAACAAGGTCTAAGGAATCCTCCACCAAATTAATGAAAAGCATGTAAATAAGATGTCATGGACATAAGCTTAATAGATAAAGCGCAAAGAATAGATACATGCTTAGGTCAGATGACACGAGTTGTCATTGCCCTCAGGAGAGACCTGAGGATAGACCTCCTTGTCAGGAGGATGAGTAGAGAGAGTTAGTCTTGGAGGTACATACCTCCATTGAACGTAGAGACCTAGCATATCCTTTGGGGATGATGTTAACCCTAAGTGAAGGTTAGAGAGAGATGACATGATGAGTTAGATGTCATGGTAGACTGGGTGTTTGGATAGATATACCTTTGGTTTGCCATATGAGCTAGGAGAGGTTAGATGACCTAGTACCTTTGACGACCCAACCCTGGAAAGGGTCGGGCATGTTAGAGTGAAGGATAGCTCCTTCATTGATGAGGTTAGTGAGGGACCTATAGAAACCCTATGGCTTATGCAAGTAGGGGATAGCATGCACCCAGAGTACGTCAGTGGTACGGTAGTAGGATGAAACCCTGGCTAGAAGGGCATGATGGATGGCTTATGAGGTAAGCATAAAGGGATTTGAATAATCTTGAGCCAAACATGAGTTGAGCATAGGATTCAACCACATAGGGGTTTGCTTGAGAATACGAGCCTTCATGGAGAAGGGACCTCTAGTAGGTATGGTTGGAGGTGGTTTTAGCTCTAGAGAGAGGAAGCAGGACCCCAACAAGGAGGTTGGAAGTCTAAAACCCCAAAACTTGAGGAATAGTGGGGAGTTAAGGATGATGCGACCTACATGGATGATAGTGGTTGCCTTATGCTTGATTTCTAGAGACTGATGATATCTTGGTTTCCTTTAGAGGAACCAAACCCTAGAGAGAGGACTCAACCCTGAAGCATTGCTCGAGTAGAAAGATGATGGAGGTACATGACATACCTTGGACATGCTTGATTCGTGGCTAAGAGGTTGAGCATGTAGTTGGATACCCAAAGGAGAACCTAGGGTTCCTAGGCCTAAGAGGGGAAGCAGTGTATCTGATGCTCATGATGAGATTTGAGTCTCTATAGTTTCAAGCATGGTACTCCTCATGTGTAAAGGTAAAGGAAACCCCTTAAGGTAAAGGTATGTTTGACGAACCCCTCACCACTAAGTGGGTCTAATGTTGAGGATGAGAACAAGTGTGACCTAGCAGGGTTTTGTAGGTATGCTTGTGCCTTAGTAGTTGTTGGTTTAAGCATGCTCATATGGATGTAAACCCTAAGAAGGCTTGTGACCTTTGTTATAAAGGAGTAGTTCCTCCCATCCTGGGAGAGCGACCCTTTGGTAGGGAGTTTACCAGTTTGGTTGGTTTTGAGGTAACCTAAAGAGGTCTCGTACGATCTTGAGAAGCTAAGTGAAAAGTACATGGTATGAGAATGAACCTATAGACCCATAGACAACCATCTCTAAGTGCATGTGGATGTGTTACCTTAAAGGTAACTGGTATGGGGCCTGACCAAGGTAGGCAGGTTGCCATGACCCCTATGAAGGGATGAAAGTCAGTCATGTATGCAGAGAGAGATGATGAAGGATTGAGTAAGGTTCTGTGTTGGACATGTACTATAATAGAATCCCAAGTCTATCCTAGGGTCAGGTAGGGATAAGACCGATGGAAGAAGGAGTTGCCTAATTCCCTAGTTGCACATGACCATAGGGTCCGGAGGTAACAACTATCACTGTCCGAGGGCCATGGGTTAGGAGATTGATCACCTTCATGAACTCATGGGACCCAAAGGGAAGATGAGTAGGGCACTCTCTGGATGCATAAGGAAGAAGGATGACCCCAAAAGTGCCGGCACCCTATAGACCTATAGGAGACGACCAAGAATTGTGTTTGGACTAAGTAGGTTTGAGACTAGTTTTCCATGGAAGTAATTCTGATATCATGATGTTTGTGATGAAGAGACATAGGTGGCACGTTTCAACTTAGTTTGAGAGTGTACTGGCAAGGTGGGTTGTTCCATCTCTACTCTTGGAATAGGAAGAACTCTGTATTTGGACTGCATCCAAATGCTTATTTCCTCTTTTTATGGGAGTGAGAGGTAGGACAGTACGCATGCCTTACACCAAGGATAAAGATTATGTAAGTTGGAACGTAGCTACAAGGTATGATGATAGAGATGATAACATACCCTGGTAAAGTGAATGATACATGGATGGTTCGCAAACATAAGAGAGGTAGTGTAGTCAGCTTATGAGGATGTTTTATCAGGAACTATGTGGAATTTGCAAGTTAACCAAAGTCGAGTTCGATCACAGTGAGGATGAGCTCAGAGCTTCTTGATGAAGATAGACTTAGAATTTGAGATGAGATGATAAATATAATACATGGAGGTGTATGCTACCTAACACTTAAGGATGAGAGGTGGTAATGAATGTTCTGGTTGAGATCTAGCTGCCTAATTCAGTTCGAGGCTAGAAGAAGTTGAGGTTGTTTGGCTAACCCAAAGTTGAGAAGAAGATGTGTTTTGGCTAACACTCATATGTAATAAAATATGTTGAACAAGTTAATGGTTGTTTGGGTAGCTAGTTTAGTCCTTGATGTAGTAAAAGGATGGTGATAGAACCTCAGATACACTTCTTTGGATAGGAAGGTAATAAAACCCTTTTGAGAGTGGTTTAGGGTTTCCGAGGTATCAAGCTTGAGGAATCATAACAATACAGGAGGTCGTGATATACCTTGGTACTACAAAGATAGTAAGTGATGGTAGCACTCTGGATGCTTAAAACAAAGTTGCATGTAGCATGTGGCCATGCAAGCCAGGAGGTGAAGGACGAACACCAGTAACCCAGTGTATCGATATAGAGGATAAAAGAGTCCCTGAGGGGGAGTGGGAGTTCATCACTATGGATGTTGTGGTAAGTCTCCCTTTGACCCAGAAGGTCAAGATGCAATATGGGTTATGGTAGATCGCCCTACCTAGATAACATGAGAAAGAAAGGAGTATTATCAAGAGATAGATTTCGTTGAACTACATAAGAGAGAGAGATGGTTCAACTACACCATGATGCAAGTTCAAAAGTTCTTGGGTATGACCAAGGTTCACTTCCATGAGGTGGAAGTGGATACATGAAGAACTCGACAATAGAATAGTTTATCACCCCATACTAATGGACAGTATGATCCAGACTAGAGGGTCTGATGAGATCATGTGTGCTCAGTCAGGGTGATACATAGAGACAATTCTTAAGATGTGATGTTAACCACCATAGCCTTTATCGGGATGCAAGAAGTCTTATAGAGTGGTTGTGTCGGTCACCACTTCATTAAGATGATGTTGGTAAAGGAGGCCTCACAAAGGTCAGAAAAGAATCACAGTGTGTGCAGATGAAGTCGCTTTGATCGTGCAATGGCTGAGAGAGAGAGCCAGTGGCAACATAAGTCACGAGTTGATACAAAGCAGACTGACATGCAGTTCACTGTGGGAGAATATGTGATGTAAAAATCTGACCCCTCTGAGCTACAGCTGAGAAAACTGAGTCCCCGATATATGGGTCCATTTGAGATGGATTGGTGGATATGGTTGTGTTTAGCCTTGCCCCTCAGGATAACATGATATATAATGTGTTACATAAGTCCGATCTAGAGCACTATGTGAGGTACCCAAGCCATGTGTTGAGTCTTGAACCTATTCAACTTTTGAGAGACTGAAATGTCCTGAGTCACCTATGAGGGTATGATATACCAAGGTAAGAAAGAACTCAAATGGAAGAAAATGAGATAATGAAGGTTCTTGGGAAACACCATGGAAAGGGTGAAGCCACATGGGAGCCCTGATGGACATAAGACGACTTATCCTATTTGTTTGTTTGCTTGATGGAATTTTGAGGACAAAATTCTTATAAGAGGGGAAGGATGTTACAACCCCAAATTTTGGGTTCCTTTGGCAAGAAAGGTAATTTCTCATATTAAAGATATTTGGACAAATAATGATATAATTTTTTGTGAATAAATGGATTTCGTTTAAAATAGCCTTGTTGTTTGATTTGTGGGTTTTATTGGCTATGGGGCCCAATAACAAGGATATTCGATTAATTAATGAATAAATGAGAATTTGAGATAAGAAAGGTGTGGAAACCTCTAGAAGGCAAATCCAAATAGGATTTCGTGCCTCTTAGATTCCTTGGGTTCCAAGGAGCCCAAAGTTGCAAAAAGAAAGCAATAAGAAAAGAAAATATCAATTAAGTATTTCCTTGTTAATAAAGAAATTGAAAACATTGATGAAATGTGGAAAATATGTGAAAAGAGGTATAATTGGGTAATCCTTAGTGGAATTTCGTATCCCAAGGATTCCTAATGATAAAAGGAATACTAATGAGGAAAATAAAAGAGAAATAAAGAGAAATCCTCAAAAAGAAATATTTTAATAAGAAATACACATGATAATGAAGAATAATGCGTTTAGATGCATCTAGAAGGATAATAAGTATCCTTATGAAGGAATTTCGAGATCTTGGAATTTCTTGGGGTTCAAGGAGCCCCAATGAAGAAAGAGGAAAGAGAAAATACCAATAAAGCAAAATGAGAAAGTAATATAATACATTATTACTAATTTTTGGTGGCATTGAAAAAGGAAAGTATTTTCTATTAAAAAGGGAAAGCATAATTTCGTGCCAATACATTAAAAGACAAGTACAAAGAATAGGAAAGAAGTAATTTTCGAAATCTTAGTGTTTAAAGAAAAAGAAAAGTATCAAAAGGATAATGAGGACTTCTAAGAGAGAGAAACTTGTTTCTCAATGATGGAAAGTGTTTCCTAGTAGGGAAGGGACTTGTTTCCCCTTGAAAGAACGTTTTGAGGCGTGGTTGCCCACCCCTATATAAGGGGTGGAGCCCTTGGCCGAGATCAAAGAGATCCACACACTCTCCTCTCTCTATTTTCTTTTGTTTTTGACCATCAACCCTAATCATGAAGGGAAGCACGACCCTGGTGCCATGAGGAGCTGTTAAACAGTCTCGATGGGTGCGAGATACTCCCACGACAACACTTGACTAGTGGGCAAGCTAACTTTGCCCTGGTCTTCGTGCTGCACCGTCCGAAGATCTGCAGAAACAGTCGCATTGCGGCTGCAACCATGGAGCGATCATGCATGAAGAACGGCCATATTGGCCATGATCGGGAGTGCAAGAGGGCGGCGCAGCCAGGGCAACAAATTTCATCGAATTCCGTGGACCATGGAGAGAGAACCGGCCCGCGCATGGCTGATGTGGGCGGCCGCTAGGGCGAACTGGAGGAGGAAGATGACCCTTGGGGTCGTGGATGATTTTGCCCCTCCGCGGGCTGAAGAAGAAGCAACATACACGGGGGTACATCAGTAAATGTGTTATGTTTCCAATGAAAGCGGCCGGGCCAAGATTGCATGGGTTGATGACGTGGCACTTCCCTATTGGTCCCGAGTAAGTGATTCTTATTAAATTCGTATCTCCTCAACCGTAGCTCGGATAGATGCAATTAATACATGAAAGTTGCTCAGAAAATCGAGAGGAATCTAAATAAAATATAAATGAATCCTGATTCCTTATGAAATTCGAAAAGTAATGGAATATATCAACTTTAATGTATTAATGTTTAAAGAACCCTATTTTGATATGATTAAAGTGATTAGTAGGGTTTAATAGATGATTAAAGTTGATCTTAACCTGTTAATGATGAAAAGGCACATTAGGAACAAAAAGGATGAACTTTGCATATAATTAGATTAATTTCGAGTTTCATGTGCATGAATAATACTCTAATGGGCCTTGAAACCCTAATGTTAGTCAATGAGATTATTAATGGCTTTAATTGACCAATTTGATGATGGGAGTTGAAATATGTGGAAATTAAGCTATTAGAGTACAAAAGTCCTTAATTCTGGATAAATACCCTAAAGGTAGTAATTAGGGTTTTCTTAGGAATAAAAGCGTAAAATTATGATAAAATGAATTCATATGCGACTTAGATCATAATGGACTATGAATTGATGATAAATGCTATAATAATTTTGCCATGGATTAAAAGGATTAAAATAGTAGCTTTAATGAAAAGAGGATTGATGGACTTAATTGATAGATAATGGTGTTGTCAATCCGAAAACAAGATTAAATGTTGTTAAAGAATAACCTTAACATCTTTTGTGACGACTAGATGAATAGTTATGGTTTATGAGTAATTAGGGTATAAAATAATAAAATAAGAAAGGGAAACCCTAATTGCAATGGAAACCCTAAAAGTGGACTAGAAACTCTAGGAAGCGAGCTAGATTTAATAGATCTTGATGACATGAGTAGTATAAAGGCAATTACATTATTATTTCAGGATATTGTTGAAAATGCTTGCTTGCTTGAATTCTTATGTGCATGGATATTTCTATTCAACTCATCAGATCAGGTATGTGGTTAATTATGAATAACCGCTTTAGTTTTCCCAAAGGATTCTCAGATGTTTCTTCGCATTGAATGCAATCTAAACTGTTTGGATGTTCATACTGCAATTATAAAGTCACTATGGCTATCACAGTTATATATACATGTGAATTCTCACACCTACATGCCACCCTGATGGAAGATGCCATAAAGGTCAGGCCTAGAAGGGTAGACCGATGGGAACCATGAGAGGTGACCCCAGACACCAAGATCGGGAATGAGAAGGTGGTCTATGACGCATGACTATGGAGCACCATGAGAGGTGACTCCCAGACACCAAGCTCGGGATTGAGAAGGTGGCCTTAAAGTCAATGGCAAAAGAGAAACCCTAGAGGGGTATGCCAGGGTTAGGGCAAAAGCGGTGGAGAAGTACACATTGAAAATGTAAAGTGGCTTGTTAAATAATTTGATTGTGATTATTAAATTGTTAACCATATGTACAAACTTTTGGTTGTTCCCACATACCAGTATATTTTGATATACTGACCGACGTTTTGTTTGTCGGCGTTTTAGGTAACATCCTGAAAATCACAAACAGAAAAGTGGCACATCGTGAAATTAAGAAATAAAGTGCAAGGAGGATTAGATAGAGTACTTCAAGCTGTGGATAGTTAGATTTCCTAGTTTTATAAAGGTAAGTAAAAGTTTTAATTTTTGTACCCAATTCTAGTTTAGTTAGTAGAATTTTATAATTATTGTTAATTATATGTTGAACCTTTGATCCTGTAAATTGATTAACGATTCCGACCTTCGGGTCTCCCTTAATTGGGGGTTATCGGGAGGCGGGGTTGTTACAATTTGTGTCTAATGTCTCTACTTGAGTGATTTCAGATTAGGTATAGACACACTCCAAATGCCCTAACTTGCACATCTCAACTTGGAGAAAAGACAAGTCAAAGTCAATACAAGTGCACACTTTTGGAATATAATGTAAATCCATTAGAATCATGTTGTAAATCACTTGTAATGATTGTATGACTTGTAATTAATCTTAGAAAAAATTAGGAGCACTTAAAACGAATTTTTAAGTAGCTAAATGACATTTTTCAAAATTCATTGCAGACACTTTATCGGTCGAGTTACAATCTCGACCGATCCTTGATGGATTTTGAGAATGTCATGGTTCGGTCGAGTTGCCACTTTACAGAACTCGACCGATCCCTGTACTCGAACAAGACTGATTTAAGTGATCGACCGAGTTTCATCCACGGTAAACTTGACCGATCGATCAAATTATCTTTGTCGCATAGTGCATCCGATCAAGTTACCTTTATAGAAACTTGACCGATAGCAGTGTATAAAAAAGTGTAGAAAAGTGTTTCTAGTCATTGTAGAGTTGCAAAAATCACAAATATATCCATTGCAAGCCACAAAAAGACTAGTTTTTGTACTTAAGTGTTCCCAAAGGCTAAGAGGCATCCCCATCTATAAATAGGGCCCCTTGGGCTTCATTCCAAGGTAGAGCATTCAATGAAAAACTCTATATGAGGTTCCTAGTCTATAGTTGAGTGCTTCCTATAGCCTCCTCTCTCTCTATGCTTAATCACTTGCTACATCCATTAGAGTGAGTAGGAGATTTGTAAGATAGCTCGTCCTATATGTATATCTTGTGAAGCTCTCACTTACACAACCTCCCTATCTCTCATTTCAACCATGAAGATGAAGGTTCTCTCTCTTGGCTAAGAGATGTGAAGAAGAACAAGGGAAGGAGTCCCTTGGTGAAGACCAAGGCTGCAGACTTGGATCAAGAGTGGGTAAGACCTTGGTGAAGGCAGAAGACTCCTTGCTCAAGTGGGTAAGCCCTTGGTGGAAGCTTCTCTGAGTGAAGGTGAAATCAAAGGCTAAAGATCCAAGAAGAGTGGGTAATCACGACAAGGCTGAACACTTGTGGAAGAGTGGGTAAGTCCTTGGTGAAGGTTGAAGACTCATTGCAAAGTGGGTAAGTCCCTTGTAAGGTTGAAGACTCTTTGTATTGGATAGGTAAGTCCTTTGAAGGCTCATGTATTGTAAGTCTAATAATTGAATATAAGAGTTCAATGGTTAAGAAATCCTAGAGGTTGACCTCCCTAGATAGTGTATTGACATACTCCTAGTTTGGAGTGTGGAACCACTCTACATAGTTTGTGAATTGGTGCTTGTTCAATCTCTCTCTCCCTTTCTATGTATGTTTTAGTTGCACTCAAACTTCCTATTTAGAAACCTTATCTTGTGATATAGCTTGAAGGTATAATGAATTTTGTTTAAGTGCGTTCATCTCTACTCATCCCCCCATCTACAACATCCAATCACCCATCTAGGATCCAAAAATTGGTATCAGAGCAGGCTTCTCCAAGCATACATCAATAAGTAGGAGAATATGGGTGACTACCAAGGTGGGAGATACTTCATCAACCTTCCAATCTTTGATGGGAGTAACTTCCTCTATTGGAAGAGAAGGTTACAATACTACATCTAAGGATCAAGTCTGGAGCTATGGCAAATGGTGGACCATCCATACAAGATATAAAAGACCAAGATAGAAGAATGCAATGAAGATATCATGAAGAATGACACTTTAATGCAAGAGCTATCTACATCCTCTATGCCAGATTGACCTTCACCAAGTTCAACCAAATGTATTCTTATGAGATGGCCTATGAGGTATGGAGAAAGCTATGCATCACTTATGAGGGGACTCAACAAGTGAAGGAAAAAGTCTACATGCTCAATGGATTCCTTGAGAACTTCAAGATGGGAAAGAAGGAGAAGATGGCCAACATGTAATGAAAGCTTAACACCATTGTGAATGATCTTGCTGTTCTAGGACATCCTATGAGAAGAGGAGAGATCAACTCAAATATCCTTAGAACTCTCCCCAAGAGATGGCAACCTGTAATGACCTCGCTTCCCGGTAACCCCCAATTAAGGATGACCAAGAAGTCAATGCCGCTATCCCAAAATAGGATGAATAGTTTTGCGAATAATAAAAAATAATTAATAAATTCTACTACAACTAAGCTTGAAACAAGATAAATTTTTTTTCTTTTCACTTACCTTTAAAAAAATAGGAATCTGGAACTTCTACCCACTATAGAGTTCTATCTAACTAAATCCTCCTTTATGATTTAACTTTATTCTTCACAAGTTCCACTTTACTGTTTGTCCAATTTCAGATATTCCTAAAATGCCGACAAAAAAAATGTCGGTCACTATAATGAATTATATTGGCATGTGGGGGAGCAAAAAACTTGCATCTATTTGTAACAACATAATGCAACCAAATTATTACTGAACAAATCAAACTTTACGTATTAAACATAACTACTCAATCCCAACATATCCTTGCCTCTGTGGTGTCCCTGCAGTGGACATGGATACTACCTCTCTCATATGGTAGATCTCAAATAGTCCCTATGATCCTACCTTATAGGTAGACCACGACCTAGGACTATGTAGTCGTATGGTCCTACCCAAGGGTAGAACAACACATCGACTCATGATAACCTAAGGATCCTACCCCAAGGGTAGACCATGTACTAGGTCATCCATTTCATCATCATCAAAGCTACAGAGGAGGATTAAGATCTGAGATAGTCATGCACATATATTTATGGTTATAGTCACAGTCACTTTACATTTGCATGAAATAAAAGTCAACCAAGAAGTTATTTCTAAGCAACTGAAAAACCTCAGAAATCGTCGTGAAAATAGAGCGATTAGTCATAAGCGTAACCACATACCTGTTTTAGAGATCTCAAAGAAGCAATATATCTAAATCCAACTAGATTTCCAATCAAGTAAGCCAATCAATCAATCAAGCAAGAAAGCAAACATTGATCCTAAAAACATGTATAATGTCTAATTGTCACATACATATCCCAAAAAACTCCTTATTGACTTGGGACACCTTTCTAAGGTTTCTAAGTCTCATTAGGATCCATTAGGCTTCTTAGATGAATTTCTCAAACTTTATCCTTTTTTAGATCAACAAAACCCTAAAACAACAACTCTATGTTCAAAACCCTAAGTATCCAATTATTCATATTAAATCCTCTTATTATCAATTTGGCTCAAGATCATCATATCTTTGTCTTACACATGGATTTGCATAATTAAAACCATTAACAGTCATATTCACCTAAATTGGGGTTTCTAAGCCCATTAATGCACATTAAAAAATCAAACCCTAAACTAGGCTATTAAGCACATGGATCACCTACTTAGACATCAAAACATATTTTTATTAACTACATGTTAATATGCTCATAGATCATCCATATTAATCTTCTCAAATTCATAGAACATCAAATTAGGAATTTTCTTATTCATAACTACATTAAAAGTAGAAAATTTGTGTAATTTTCCAACTACAAGCAATTTCAAGCCTCAATTACATTTTTATTGGATTCTATGGAATTCTCTAATTAATTTTCATATATAACATGTCTTAATCCGAGTTACCAATCGTAATCTATAAATTTTGCAAGATAAGTTACCTTTCATCCAATAGCCAGCCGACACGTCAGCAGTCTGGTTTCCCTTCTCCTTTTCCATGTGGATTAAGGATCCATGAATTGATGTCATCCACCTGGGTAGCCTGCTCCATGCAAGCAAGGTGCCTGGTCAAGGGGTTGTCCCCCTTTTTTTCCCCTTACGCCCTCCAGCTATTGGCCTCGCGTGAACTGGATAGGAGGGTAACTTTACCCATACTCATCTCCCACCTCTGCTCACCCCACTCCAGTGAGCTCCTCCAGTATCCAATCAACTTATCCATTGACCCTAGCCTTCTGGGCATGTGAGGGATGCTCGACAATGGGAGAAGCTCTGCAACTCATCCTCAAACTCCTCGACGACGTCCCCTCCGTTGGGTGAGTAGAGAGTTGGGGAAAGGGGGACCTTCCAGTTCGGCAGCTGAACAGGGGCCGGAGCAAGGAGCAGCAGCCCTACATGTGTGTTCTTCATGGCCCAGATCTGATAACTCCCTTCAGGTTCACTGCACATACATCTGTTCTCTTCAACGCAAATCTTCTAGCCCCTTATATAGACAGGGAGGATGCCCGCCAGTCTCCCAAGGAGTCCAGGTCCTAGCAGACCTTGGGAAAAGTCCCAATCATGCACAGAACTGAGTCATTGAAGGGATCATTAGATCTAGTTTAAACTCCCAAAGATGAATATCAACTTCTCAAGATTCGTTGTGCATCAGGGAGTGAGTGGTATTAAATCGATCTCACGGTTAACTGTTCTCCCTTTCCTAAAATGAGCTAGAGGTAGGAGACCAATTCTCCACCAAAGATCCCTAATTGAATGGCCAAAATACCACATGATGTCATCATGGGCCAGATCTAAGAATCCTAATTCTAATGTAAATTGTGACATTCAAAGATATCCTTCTCACTTTAGGAAATATTACAAAAATCATATCTCCTAAACAACTAATCTGTTTGATCCCAAATTTTAGAGGAAAGTCCATAATGACTTAACCTACTTGTGTACCAAGTTTGGGACACAAATTGAAAAGTATGAGGTACTTTTATTCATAAGAAAATTATCACTTATTAAGGCATATTTTATGCATATTTTCTCTCTCCTATTCTTTTATTTTCCTTTATTTGGATTCCTTTTACTATTAGAAACCATGTGGACTCGAAATATCATCCATGATGATTGCATTGTACATCTTTCCACATATTTCTGATATTTTCATTATTATCTCAATATCTTTTCGTATTTATGCATTATTTGATTTCCTTCAATTTTCTTTCTTCTTTTATCATATTGGACACACTAAATTAATAGGGCCCACGAAATCATATATTTAAAGGAAATGTTATCAAAGAAATTTAGTCATTAAAAATAAATCATACAATTTCATATCATACATATTATTGGAGAAATTGCATCTCCAACCATATGAACCTAAAAAATTGGGTTTGTAACATCCTTCCCCTCTTATAGGAATTTTGTCCTCAAAATTCCACCAATCATACAAACAATAAGGATAAGGCTTTTCCATGGCAATCATTAGCTCCCATGTGGCTTCATCCTCTATATGGTGCTTCCAAAGAACCTTTATTATCTTCTATTCTTTACTCCTAAGCTCTGTCTCACCTCGGTCTCTCGTACCCTCATAGGTGTCTCAGGGTAAGTTATCCTCCTTTGGAGTTCAATTAGCCTCCTTTGGAGTTCAATAGGTTCAATGCTCAGCACATGGCTCGGGTACATCCCATACTTTTCTAGATCAGACACATGGAACACATCATACATCATGTTATCTTGAGGGGTAAGGCTAAACATAAGCAATTCCACCAATCCATCTCAAATGGACGCATGTATCGGGGACTTAGTTTTCTTAGCTATAGCTTGGAGGGGTCAAATTTTCAAAAACACATACTCACCCACAATGAACTGCAAGTTAGTCTGCTTCACATCAGCACATGACTCCTATCAATCATGGGCTTTCTTAGCCATTTCTCAATCAAAGCGACTTCATCTCCATACAGTGTGGTCTCTCTGACCTTCACAAGGTCCTCTTACTAACATCATCCAAGTGAAGCAGTGACCAACACAACCTCCCTTATCAAGCTTCACACATCCCGATAATGGCTATGGTGGCCATCAAAACAAGAAAACTCTACTAGGGGCATGAACTGCTCCCATGAATCATCCCAAACGAGCACATATGCTCTCATCAGACCTTCTAGAGTCTGGCTCATACTCTCATGACTATCCATCAGTCAGGGAGTGATATGCTGCATGAAACTTTAATCTTGTATCGAGTTCTTCATGTACCTACTTCCACCACATGGCCGTGAACTTGAGGTCATGCTTAAGATATTGAACTCAGATCATAGTGTATTTGAACTATCTCTCTCTCATATAAATATATAGTTCAACCAGACTTGTCACACTGGTAGGGCTCTCTTAGATAAGGACTTGGTAAGGTGATCTTCCATAACCCACATTACATCATGACCTCTCTTGGTCCAGGGGAGATGCACCATAACATCCATGGTGATATGCTCCCATTCCCTCCTGGGGACTCCTCATTATCTGTAGCAACACACTGGGTTACTGGTGTTCGGCCTTCACCCTCTGGTATGTATGACAATTGGCCACATGCAACACTATATCCTTATTCATTCAAGTTCTTCAAGGTATCATTGCAGACCTTAACCTTCCTAGTAATACCACAATGTACAGTGTACTTAAAATCATGAGCTTCTTGCATGACATGATTCCGCAAGGGTGACTCCTCAGAAACCCTAAAACACTCCAGTAGCGGGTTTCACCACTTTCTTCTCCTAAGATGTGTATCTGAGGTTCTATAACAGTCCTTTTACCTCATCAAGCTCTGGATTGGCTAACTAGGTAACCACCAACTTGACCAACAGGTCTGGTTGTATCTAAATGTTAGCCACATAGTCCTCTAATGGTCACGAGGTCCATCTAGCAACCTCTTTCATCCCTCTCCACTGGATAGACAAGACAACTGTACGCCTGAGCTGTGTCTCAGCTAAGAGTATCTATTACCAAACTAATTTCCTTATGTGCTAGGTGATGGTGGAAACATAAACCTTTGTATACTCAACTCATCATCCTTGTCTCAGGTTTAGATCTATCTGCATCAAGAAAACTTTGAGTTCTTGCTCCCCTCATCTTAGTTATCAAACTCAAACTTTAACTTGTAAAATTCAAACCACTCTTGATGAGTATGTCCTCATATGACGATTACCTTAGTCATATATGCTTTCACACCATCTATCCAAAATACTTCCCAAAAAGGTGTGATTCCTCTTACATCCTCAATCATCATAGAAAGGTTTCAACTCATATCAGTATATGGCATGCATTTTGTCCTGTCTCTCACACCCATAACAAGATGAAATAAGTATTTGGCTACAGTCCAAATACAGAGTTCATCTCATTCTAAGAGTAGAGATGGTGCATCACACATCACCATTACACTTTCCAGTCTAAGTTGAAACATACTTCACATGTATCCACACCATGAATATCCCAATTCTATGTTTACGTCCATGGAAAGGTTGTTCCCAAACATTCTTGGGTCTTCATATTACTTATATATATATAACATTAGTCCTCACCTCAAGGTCTTCAGGGTGCCAGTACTTTTGGGGTGATCTAACCCTTATACATCTAAGGAGTGCCTCTCACTTTTACCCCTTAGGCCCCATGAACTCATGAAGGTGTCCAACCTCCTAACCCATGGGACTTGGGAAAAGGTATCTATTACCTCCCGACCCTATGGTCTTGTGCATTCAGGGAACACACAACTCCTACTCCCATCGGTCTTATCCCTACTTGACCTTAGTGTTGACTTAGGATTCTACCATAACACATCTCAAACTTGAATCCTCACCCAGATCTCCATCATCTCTCTGGGCACTCATGATGAAACTTATATTCCTTTCATGGGAATCATGGTGACCTACCTATCTTGGTCTTTCCCCATATAGGTTACCTCCATGGAAACATATCCTCATGCCCCTTAGAGATGGTCACACATGGGTCCATAGATTCATTCTCACACTATGTGCTCTTACACTTAGCTCATAAAGCTCTTATAAGTGACATCTTAAGGTTACCTCAAACCTAAACAAGAGTTGGTGCTCACCCCAACAAGAAGGGTCCCTTCCCAGGACGGGAGAAAACTATCTCTTGATAGTAAAAAAGGTCACAAAAAGTTCTTATCTCCAAGGTTTACATCATCACGTATATTCTTAGCCCTATCGTACCATCTATGCATGTGCCTAGCAAGTAGGCAACTTGTTAAACCATTATAAGTTCCTTGGTACGTCATACTTGTTCATCATTACTCAAGGTTGGCCAATCTCATACATGCATATGTTACCAACATGTGTGAGGGGTTCATCAAACACATATCTCATTTACAATGGGATTTCCTTTGTTCTAAAACATGGGGGGTGACATGCTCAATTCCTATGAACTCAATCAACCTTGTGAGCATCATGTGCTCTAGGTACTACTACTTCCCCTCTTTGGTCCAAGAACCCCAAGTTCACCTTTTATGCATCAGCTGTCTAACTGCATTCTGAACTGTTCAACCATGAACCGAACCTATACCAGGTAGAGCATACACATCCTAACACCCTTCCACGTGAACAACCTTTAGAGTCCTACACCAGGACAACCGACTAGGTGAGAGGCCTCACAACTTGTTACTATACCCCTTCAGGGTCTATGGAACTCTCCTTCCTACACCTAAAAGGTAGGCAGTTATATTATCTACATGTTCATTCAGAAAGAATATTTATTTTTTCTAGGGTTTGGTTCCTCTAAAGGCATCCAAGGTACGATAAGCATCCAAGGATTGTGCATGAGGAAACCACATATATCTACTCAGGGTCATCTATTCTTGGACATATTATACCAAACTTCTCATGATTCCTCATGTCTCAGAGTCAAGGTTTCCAACCTTCTTCATCAGGGTCTTGCTCTCTCTCCAGAGAAAACCCTACAATCGATCTTACTACTGGAGGTTCTATCTTAGAAGATGGATCAAGCTCTTAAGGATACACATATACACCTACCTGGGTAAAACGTATGGTTAAAACCTATGTCCGGTCAAGGTAATCCAAAGCTCTGCATGCTCATCTCATAAACATCAGGCGTCACCCATCTGGCTTAGGTCTAAAACTTGTTGTTAGCCCTACTGCTATTCTCATCTATGTAGGTGCATGCCTCTTTTCTACTCATATATATCTATTAGGGTTCCTATATGGTCTTCACTAACCTACTCAATGAGGGAGTGATCCCTCACCCTCAATAGGCACGACCACTCAAGATCGTCTCACCAAAAGGGACACGTAGTCTATGTTTCTCATGCATATCCAAAGCCTTTACATAAAGCATGCATGTCAAACCTACGTACACGCATGCATGGTCAACTATGATATCCATCTCATCGTGTCTTCTCTTTCTCTATCCACTGCTTAAGGTTTTGGGTTGAGAATCATCCTCAGAGGATGCGTCAGGTCTCTTTCTATTCCTGTAGGCTTTTTCCTCCGAGACTATCACTCTCCTCCTCCTTGTACGAGATGTTCTAACCTCACTATTCTCCTGAGGGGTAACCAAGGGCACAAGAACATAGGCCATGCAACCTAAGCGTGTAACTAAACTCAGTCTGAGTTTCTAATTATCAAAACTTATGTCCATGACATCTTTCTTACATGCTTTTTATTATTTGGTGGATGATTCCTTAATTCTTATTCCCAAAACTCAAGAGGGTGGTGGACAGAGAGAAACCCTAATTTATTAAATTTATTCAATGAACGCGGTAGAGAAGGGACGAGGACAGATGAGAGAAGACCTAGAGGTATCTTATTTTGAGTCAAATCCTCTGATTTTGGCTAGGCAGTCACACAGAATATGGGAGTCCTTGTAGACTGACTAGCAGGGCAGAGGAAAATCTTACCAACCCCCAGATCTTGATCCTTTTCTAGACACCTCCATCATTGGAAAATCCTCTAATAACTCCCTTGGGTTCTAAAGAGTTTGTAAAATTTAATATTAGAGATTAAATAGAAAACCATGCTTTGATACCAAATGTAACGACCCCGCTTCCCAGTAACCTCCAATTATGGAAGACCAATAAGTCAAAGCCGCTATCCCAAAATAGGATCAATGGTTTTAAAAATAATAAAACATATTTAATAAATTCTACCACAACTAAGCTTGAAATAGGATAAAAATTTTCCTTTCACATACCTTTCAAAAATAGGAATATGGAACTTATACCCATTGTAAAGTTATATCTAACTAAATCCTCCTTTATGATTTAAATTTATTCTTCACAAGGTCTACTTTACCGTTTGTCCAATTTTAGATATTTCTAAAATGCCGAAAAACAAAATGTCATTCAGTATAATGAATTGTACTAGTATGTGGTGGAGCCAAAAACTTACATCTATTTGTAACAACATAATGCAACCAAATTATTGCTTAACAGATCAAACTTTATGTATTAAACATAAGTACTCAATCCCTATATATCCTTGCCTCTATGCTATACCTACAGTGGACATGGATACTACCTCTCTCATATGGTAGATATCAAATAGCCCCTATGATCCTACTTTACAGGTAGACCATGACCTAGGACAATGTAGTCGTATGGTCCTACCAAAGGGTAGACCAACACATCGACTCATAATAACCTAATGATCCTACCCCAAGGGTAGACCATGTACTAGGTCATCCATCTCATCATCATCAAAGCTACACAGGAGGACTAGGATCTGAGCTAGTCATACACATATATTTATGGCGATAGTCATAGTCACTTTACAGTTGCATGAAATAAAAGTCAACCAAGAAGTTATTTCTAAGCAATAGAAAAACCACATAAATTGTCGTGAAACTAGAGTGATTAGTTATAAGCGTAACCACATACATGTTTTGTAGATCGCAAAAAAGCAATATATCCAAATCGAACTAGAAGTCCAATCAAGCAAGCCAATCAATCAATCAAGCAAACATTGATCCTGAAAACATGTATAATGTCTAATTGTCACAAACATATCCCAAACAACTCCTTATTGACTTGGGACAACTTTCCAAGGTTTCTAAGTCTCATTAGGATTCATTAGGGCTTCATAGATCAATTTCTCAATATTTATCCTTTTTAGGTCAACAAAACCCTAAAATAACAACTCTATGTTCAAAACCCTAATTATCAAATTATTCATCTTAAAGCCTCTTTATTATCAATTTGACTCAAGATCATCATATCTTTGTCTTACACATGGATTTGCACAATTAAAACTATTAAAGTCATATTCACCTAAATTAGGGTTTCTAAGCCCATTAATGCACATTAACATATCAAACCCTAAATTAGGCTATTAAGCATAGGGATCATCTACTTAGACATAAAAACATATTTTTATTAACAACATGTTAATATGCTCGTAGATCATCCATATTAATATTCTCAATTTCATAGAACATCAAATTAGGGTTTTTATTATTCATAACTACATTAAAAGTAGCAACTTTATGTACTTTTTCAATTACAAGAAGTTTTAGGACTCAATTATATTTTTATCAGATTCCAAGGATTTTTTTGATTAATTATTATATATAACATTTCTTAATCTGAGGTAGCAATCGTAAGCTATAAATTTTGCAAGATAAGTTACTTTTCGTCCAATAGCTGGTCGCCACGTCAGCAGTCTGGTTTTCCTTCTCCTTTTCCACATGGATTAAGGATCTACGAATTGCTGTCATCCACCTAGGCAGCCTACTCCACGCGAGCAAGGCACCTAGTTGAGGGGTTGTCCCCCCTTTTTTTCCTTACGCCCGCTGGATGTGGGTCTCGCACCTCCGCTCGCCCCGCTCTAATGAGCTCCTCCTGTGGCTGGTAAACTTGGTCACTGACCCTGGCCTTCTGTGAATGTGAGGGCCGATCGACTATGGGAAAAGCTCTACAACTCATCCCCCAAACTCCTTATCAGTGTCCCCTTTGTTGGGTGAGTAGAGAGTTGGGGAAAGGGGGACCTTCCAGGTCGACAACTGAACAAGGGTAGGAGCAAGGAGCAGCAGCCTTGTGCATGTGTTCTTCATGGCTCAAATGTGAGAAGTCCCTTCGGTTCACCGCACATACATTTGTTCTCTTCAACGCAGAACTTATAGCCCCTTATATATACAAGGAGGATGCCCGTCGGTCTCCCATGGATTCCAGGTCCTAGCAGACCTTGGGAAAAGTCCCAATCATGCACGAAACTGAGTCATTGAAGGTATCATTAGATCCGGTTTAAACTCCCAAATATGAATATCAACTTCTCAAGATTCCTTGTGCATCAGGGAGTGAGTGGTATTAAATCGATCTCACAGTTTACTGTTCTCCCTTTCCTAAAATGAGATGGAGGTAGAAGACCAATTCTCCACTATAAGATCCCTGATCAAATAGCCAGAATACCATGTGACGTAATCATGGGCTGGGTCGAAGAATCCTAATTGTAATGTAAATCGTGACATTCAAAGATATCCTTCGCACTTTAGGAAAAATTACAAAAATCATATCTCCTAAACTGCTTATCATTTTGATCCCAAATTTTATAGGAAAGTCCATAATGACTTAACCTACTTTTGTGACAAGTTTGGGACTCAAATTAGAAAGTATGAGGGACTTTTATTCATAAGAAAGTTATCCCTTATTAAGGCATATTTTATGCATATTTTCTCTCTCCTATTCTTTTATCTTCCTTTCTTTGGATTCCTTTTACTATTAGAAACCATATGGACTTGAAATCTCATCTATGATGATTGCATCATTTCCACATATCTCTCATATTTTCATTATTATCTCAATATCATTCTTATTTATGAATTATTTGATTTCCTTTAATTTTCTTTCTCCTTTTATCATATTGGACTCACTAAATTAACAGGGCCCACAAAATCATATATTTAAAGGAAATGTTATCAAAAAGATCCACTCATTACACATAAATCATACAATTTCATAATCATACGTATTATTAGAGAAATTGCATCTCCAACCATATGAACCCCAAAAATTGGGGTTGTAATAGAAACCAAAGCGACTTCCATTTAAGAAATAAGGTCTCTTGATGATATCCCTATTGAAGAGCTCATTGGAAATCTACACACCCATGAAGTCAAACTTGACAAGAGAGAAGAAGTTGAAAGACAAGAGGAGAAAGAGATAAAGAGAATGAAGAAGGCTGAAATCAAGGCTCAAATTGAAGCTATTATGGGACAAGCCTCTCCGTCCTCTCATGTTGAATAAGATTTCATGTACTCTAATGCTAGATTCTACAAAGGCAAGAATACCTCCTACATCTGGTGCCTCAAGTGTGGAAGAAGGGTCACTTCAAGATAGATTACCCACAAGTCATAAAGACCCATAATCACAAGAAAAGAGAAGAGAAGTGGCACTCAAGCTCAAGTGAAGGATCAAGATCAAGCTCTAGTGAAGAAGGAGAATGTCATTTCTCTTATGGCTTCTACAAGAAAAGACTCAAACGAGGTAAATCTAAACTCTTTAGATAAAGAACCCTTAATTGCTATCATTAATGCTACTTGTGCCTCTCTTAAGTCTTCTAAAAGGAAAAGGAAAAAGATTGCTAAAATTGTTGATAACATGCATGTAGAATTAGATAATCTTGAACATGCTAATTCTTTCTTGCTTGATGATAAAAATTATTCTCTGAGCCAAGTAGACTCTCTTAAACTTAAAAATGCTAGTTTGCTTGATAAGATTAGATTTCTAGAAGCTAAACCTCTTATGCCTAGTTCTAACCAAGAGCATACTTTAATTGTTGATTCTCTCATGCATGGTATTGATGTTCTTAAATATGAAAACAAGAACAAGATTTTTCTTTGCAAGGATTGGAAGATGAAAACAATGTCTATCTTTCTAAGATTGCTTTTCTTGGAAAAGAAAATGCTTCCTTGCTTGCTAAATCAATGTGCTCGAATCGTATTCTAGTTCTACTAGTAGAGAGAATAATGTTGTTGCTCTTCATATTGATATAGATTCTTATTTAACTAAAGATCTTTGCTTAGAAAATGATCTTTTGCATGCTAGAGATAATATCAATAATTTGTCTTCTACTATTTCTTCTCCTATGCATGATAATCATAGTTTGAGATCTTCTTTGCAAAGATTCTTAGTCGGTAAAAATAATCTTAATGATATCCTACACCATACTACTAATAAAATTGGTAGACATGGTTTAGGGTATGATAGTAGCCAGAGGAACAACAAAGGTAAAGGACCTCCAATCTTCCATGCATAATCCTCTAGTTCCAAGGCTATGGGCACATGCAACTATTGCAATGATTTTGGACATTATTCTACTTGTTTCCCATTTAGGAAAGCACCCAAGAGCACTAGGACTTGGGTTGCTAAGCTAACCCCTCCACATCCAAAAACATGATTGGGGACCATTTTATCTTTCTTCTTGCAGGTGACTCACAAATGGATTGACGTGAGCTATGGATTTGCAAATTGACTTCTCAATCCACAATTAAAGAAGAAAGGTAAGATGTAAAGGGGATGACAACAAGTGTAAAATCAATGGTAAGCACATAGGTAATGTTATGCTTGCAAATATTCAATCATACTGTGTTTTGCCAAGTTGAGTGCACTATGCATATGATTTTTGACTCAAAAGTGGTACTCTGTGATTCTCTTCACACTCTTGCTCAAAAATTATTTCTAACACTTTCATAGTGTATTAATCTTGCTTACACATGTATGAATATGTTTTATATTTCTATCATGCCTCTAGATATGTTATATATATATATATATATATATATATATATATATATATATATATATATATATATATATATATATATATATATATATATATATATATATATACTCAGGCTAGAATACACACGAGTGTACAGATCACAATGTACAACCCAATGGTGTTTGCCTATCTAGACCATGGTTTTCCAAAATCTAATCCAGTGATCTTCATGGTTAAAATAATAACACGCCACATACAAAATTTGAGCTCATTTGGATGAGTGTAAGTTACTCATCCAAGGACAACAAAATCAACGCACAAAACTAATTTGAAATGCATGATTTTTGCCTCCTTTAGACGCACGACCGATAAGTGTCCAAATTAGCTGAAATTTATTATATAGTATGTACTTAAGATATTTAAGAAGATCAATGGTTTAGATTTTTCAAAAAGTTACCACATCTTTAAAAACAACTGAGGTGTACGGTGCTTCCCGTATACTAGCCTAATTCTCTCTCTCTCATTATATATATATATATATATATATATATATATATATATATAAATAAATAAATATATATATGCCTTTTGATAGCAACTTTGTCGGTCGAGTTTTTCCTATTAAAGACTTGACCGATAGGCACCAATGGGTGTTGTCAACAGCTGTCAACGGTCGTGTTGTCAATACACAAAACTCGACCGACAACACTGTGTATAGAATACACAGTTGCATTTTTGGATGAGAATTTGCCTCTCAACTAAGATTTTCTCAACCAATAGCCTTATTATTTGGCACTCCCTTGGTACCTTTATATATGAATGTTGCAATGTTTTCAAATTACCTATCTTGCATACAACTCTATATCTAAAATTTCTCTAAATTGGTATATCTATATCTTACAATTACTTGCTTTGAGTTGTTTGGTAGATTTTGATGATGATATATTTGAATCTCTTGGTTGTGTCTTAAATTGCTTCCATTATCTCTAACTTGCTACATCTATCAGTTGTGTATCTTGTTTGGATACAACCGTGAGGTTCTATGTGGTAATCATCTTTTAGTAATGATTCTTATTTGATGGTGAGTTATATCCTTTCATGCTTCTAAAATTTCTTCTCTTTGTTTGGATATATCTCTACATCTACTAATACCATGCTTTATCTTATACATATCTTGCAATGATCTAGATCCTACTAGTAGCCATAACTAGTGATGACATCTACTAGTAGTTCATAAACATATAGTTCTAGCATCACTTATCTTTTCATCAAGTGGTACTCTACTATATGATATGCTTGTATCTTGTTTCATACTTGCTCAAGATTGTTCCTTGAATTGCATATATACTATCTTGAGTTGCTTGCATAACATTGTGATGCAGGATACATAGATCTACATTGTATGTAGAAATTGGAGCATTTTTGGATTTCATGTAGATTTTGCTCCAGTTTCAATTTTTGGTGCAATACTAGTATTTTATTAATGTAGAAACGACCTTCTGAGAAAGACTGGGCGCTTTACCGTGAGCCCTTACACTTTTTGGGCGAATTTGGTCATCTTGAGGGTCAAAATCGTGATTTATTGTTTTTCTATAGCACTTTATCTTGCATTATGGGTTGTTGAAGTGCTTGCTTTAACTTGCTTTTCTTTCTATGCTTGGACAAGCCCCTAGTAGTGCTCTTCTACTCTCCTTATGTAACTTTTTGTTATATCCTTTCTTTTAACAAGCGGTGTTTCTTATTTCTTCATACCCCCACTTTTTGAAATGACAAAGGGGGAGAAAGGTATGTCTTCTTTTAGCAAAAGAGGGAGAAGACATGTCTTACATGAAGAGGAGAACCATGTTCATGTAAAGGGGAGAAGTTAAAGGGGAGAAGACATATATGTGTACAACATATATGAGTAGAAGACATAGTATTCTATAAATGTTATGAAAGCTAACCATGCAGTAGAAATAGCATCAATTGATGAGGAGTATGAGAACTCCACCATCATCAATTGAGGGGGAGCACATGAACTCAACTCTATTGAAACCCCTACGTTTCTCCAAAGGTATGACATTTATGGAATGGTTTGTCATCTTCAAAAAGAGGAAGAATGTTGACTCAAGGCCAATTTAGTTGAAATTGACTAAGCCCTTGTTTTGATGATGACTAAACAATTCCACTTATTTGTGTCTAATTTCTCTACTTGAGTGATTTTAGGTAAGGTATAGACACACTCCAAATGCCCTAACTTGCACATCTCAACTTGGAGAAAAGATAAGTCAAAGTCAATACAAGTACACATTTTTGGAATATGATGTAAATCCATTAGAATCATGTTATAAATCACTTGTAATGATAGTATGACTTGTAATTCAGCATAGAAAAAATTAAGAGCACTTAAAATGAATGTTTAAGAACTTTAATAACATTTTCAACATTCATTATATGCATTTTATCGGTCGAGTTACAAACTGGACCGATCCTTTATGGATTTTAAGAATGTCATGGTTCAGTCGAGTTGCCACTTCACATAACTCGACTGATCCCTACACTGGAACAAAACTAATTTAAGTGATCGACCGAGTTTCATCCAGGTAAACTCAATTGATCCCTACACTGGAACAAAACTAATTTATGTGATCGACCGAGTGTCATCCAAGTAAACTCAACCGATTGGTCAAATAAGCTTTGTCGCATAGTGCATTCAGTTGAGTTACCTTTATAGAAATGTGATTGATAGCACTGTATGGAAAAGCATAGAAACATATTTCTAGCCATTATAGAGTTGCAACAATCACAAATGTATCCATTACAAGCCATAAAATGGCTAGTTTTCATTCTTAAGTGTTTTCAAAGGCTAAGAGGCATCCCCAACTATAAATAGGACCCCTTTGGATTCATTCCAAGGTTGAGCATTTAATGAAAAACTCTATATGAGGTTCCTAGTCTAGAGTTGAGTGCTTCCTACAACCTCCTCTCTCTCTCTCTAAGCTTAATCACTTGCTACATCCATTAGAGTGAATAGGAGATTTGTAAGAGAGCTCATCCTACATGTATATCTTGTGAAGCTCTCACTTCCACCACCTCCCTATCTCTCATTCAACCATGAAGATGAAGGCTATCTCTCTTGGCTAAGTGTAACGACCCCGTCTCCCAGTATCCCCCACTTAAGGGAGACCAAGAGATCAGAGCCGTTATCTAATAACCCGGATCAAAGGTTCGACAAATAATCAATAATAATTATGAAATTCTACTACTAAACTGAAAACTGGTATAAAATAAAAACTTTACTTACCTTTTAAAAGCTGGGATTTCTAAACTTCTATCCATGAAGATACTAATCTAACTAATCCTCCTGTGTACATTATTTCTCATTTAGTTCCACATTTGCCACTTTACTATTTGTTCTTTTCATTTGTACCTAAAACACCGACAAACAAAACGTCGGTCAGCAAGAAGCTGGTATGTGGGGGAAACAATAATTGTGCAACTATGTTAACAATGTAGTCATTCAAATACCCTTTAACATCCAAGATTACTATTTAAGTGATACTACTCAATCCTTTCCTATCCCTATCTCTGTGTTGTCCCTACAGTGGACATGGATACTACCTCTCTCATGTGGTAGATCCTTACCCCCATGGCCCTACCACACAGGTAGCCAATTCTTAGGGTTATGGAATCGCATGGCCCTACCCAAGGGTAGCCCAATCCTTGACTCATGATGACGTGATGGACCTACCCCATTGGTAGCCATTTACTAAGTCATTTAATAACCTGATGGACCTACCCCATTGGTAGCCATTTACTAGGTCAATCTATAAAGCTATAGAGAGGACTAGGATCTGAGCTAGTAGGCACATATCTTAGGTGATAGTCATATTCACATTATAAATTGCAAGAATTAAATGCATCCAATAGTTTAATTCAAGTCATCGATAAAACCTCGAAAATCCATGGGAATCTAATTTGGGGTATTCATAGGCGTAACCACATACCTTTGATATGCAGATTATTCAATCATAATTCAAGCATATTGTCCAAGCAAGCAAATAAATCAAGCAGTCATCATATAATCTGCATTATGTAAATTCTAAAGTGTCACTAACATATTAAATACATTATACCCTACTCTGTCCTAATCTAGGGTTTAGGTTTTAGTTAAGGAATAAGGGCACTAACCCTATTTCCATCACATATTTAACATTTGGTGAACCCTAGTTACTAAAACCATCTTATCCTCTCATTAATATCACTTATATCAAATATGTTCATTAACAACATAGTAAGTTAAGATCCTAATTCCACACATTAAAGATTATCTCCATTAGAGATCCTAAATACGTTGTCATTATTATCATGATTACATTTATTATCATCATGCTCAAAAGGATTAGATACTATCATAAAAAAAGGCTTTTGACATTTTCAACGTCTTAATACCCAAGACTAGGGTTTTAAAGCATTATTCATTACTTTAATCCTTCTTTGCACTAAGTTTATAATAGGGATCATATTTAGGTCTCAAACATATTTTATTTAGATTCTACGTGTTCTCCTGATCAATTTTCATATATAACTTGTTTTCATTCGAGCTACGTAGTAATTTTTATGATTTTTGAAAAATAAAACTAATTGGGCCAATCCCTGATTGACACATCAGTACATCTATATCCTTCTATTATTAATCCAAGATTCTTATTATTAACCTTGGAATGACTAATGTGCCCTTGCGCAGTGACCATGTGCGATCACGCAGATTGGGGCATCTTGGTCATTCTCCAGCGGTCATCTGCTTCCCCGCTCCCGACTTCACGTACTCGGAACAAGCCGCCGCAGTACCATCTCCGGGCAGAGGCCTTCGTTGCCGCGGCCAGGGGGAAGCACCATGACCCCCGACCAACCTAGTCGGACCCTAGAAGACGCTTCGCGTGCCCACAGGTGATCGGCGGTGACAACACAGGGTTCTACCTCGCTAGGGTTACTGCAGGTCGAACCATGGAAATGACGGTCAGAAGTGTACCTGGTCCTTTTATTCGCGACGCATCTCGTCGAGGTAGTTAGGCACCGTCACCACAACAGGATTGCTCTTCTCCTCGCAGGTTGCTGCCTGCAGTTCTGAAAAGCTGGGCACCGCTTAGCCCTTCTCCTGGTGCTTTGCCACCTTCCCCTGGGCAACGAAGATCAAGGCAGAGTGATGCGGTCTTGAGGGATCATCTGGGCAGCCGAATCCCCTCCTAGAACCTACTTCTAACAAAGCTATGAAGGTCTGGTTGTGGTATCATCTTGGTGAAGATCCAGCGGTCGGTCCCCTCCCGTTGGGTGTTTTCCTAAGAACGACGACTCTTGGGTCCTTATATATATATCCTCGTAGGAACCCTAAGGTGATGTTGGAACAGGGAGGTACGCGAGGGATGGGACTTGTTTCCCTTTTCATGCATAAAGGTTGAGAGATTCTCGGGCTCATAACTTGCTAGTATGGGAAATTATAAACATATTATCCATGGACTTCCATGTTTTAATTTTCCCCACATGAAAAACATCAATAAAACAAATATTCTTTCCATCATTGTTTATTGCTTTTTCCCGATGGCATAATCCAAAATATTCTTAACAATCTATATTCTTAGTTATTATCTCTCTCATCTTCCTTGTTCTTGGTTTTTAATCCATTGTCACGAAATTATATTTTCTTTTAATAGAAAATACCTCCTTTTTAACAACACCACAAAATCCATTAATTATGTATCACATTATCCTCTTATTTTCCAATTTTGGTATTTTCTCTTTCTTTCCTCTTCACTGGGAATCCTTGGATCCCAAGAAGCTCTATTATTTCGAAATCCTTTTTATTGGATACTCATTATCTTTTTAGATGCATCTAAATGCATTATTCTTCATTATCATGTGTATTTCTTATTAAAATATTTCTTTTTGAGGATTTCTCTTTATTTCTCTTTAATTTTCCTCATTGGTATTCCTTTTAACATTAGGAATCCTTGCGATACGAAATTCCACCAAGGATAACTCAATTATACCTCTTTTTACTTATTTTGCACATTTTACCATGGTTTTCAATTTCTTTCTTAATAAAGAAATACTTAATTACCCTTTTCTTTTCTTATTGCCTTTGCTTTGCAACTTTGGACTCCTTGGAACCCAAGGAACCCATGTGGCATGAAATTCACCTTTGGATTAAGTTCCTTTCCTTCTAGAGTTTTCCACATCTTTCTTTTCTCGATTTCCTAATTAATTGAATTTCCTTGTTATTGGGCCCAATAGCCAACAAAACCCACAACACAATCGTCAAGGCTGTTGTAAATGAAATCCATTTATTCAAAACAAATTATATCATTATTTGTTCCAATATCTTTAATATGAGAAATTACATTTCTCACCAAATGAACCCAAAACTGGGGTTGTAACATCCTTCCCCTCTTATAAGAATTTTTCCCTCAAAATTCCATCAAGCAAGCAAACAAACAGGATAAGCCTTTCATATGTCCATCATGGCTCCCATGTGGCTTCACCCTTTCCATGGTGCTTCCCAAAAACCTTCATCATCTCATATTCTTCCATCTGAGTTCTTTCTTACCTTGATATATCGCACCCTCATAGGTGACTCAGGACATATCAGCCTCTCAAAAGCTGAATAGGTTCAGGGCTCAACACATGGTTTGGGTACCTCATATAGTGCTCTAGATCGGACTCATGGAACACCTTGCACATCATGTTATCCTGAGGGGCAAGGCTAAACACAACCATCTGCACCAATCCATCTCAAATGGACCCATATATCGGGGACTCAACTTTCTCAGTTGTAGCTTAGAGGGGTCGGATTTTCACATGACATATTCTCCCATAGTGAATTGCATCTCAGTCAGCTTTGCATAAGCTTTTGACTCATGTCACCACTGGGGTCTCTCTCAGCCATTGCACGATCAAAGCGACTTCATCTGCAAACACACTGTGGTTCTTTTCTGACCTTCGCGAGGCCTCCTTCACCAACGTCATCTTAATGAAGTGGTGGCTGACACACCCTCCTTCTTTCATCCCGATAAGGCTATGGTGGTTATCATCACATCTTAACAACTGTCTCTTTGTATCACCTTGAATGAGCACACATGCTCTCATCATACCCTCTAGTCTGGATCATACTCACCATTAGTAAGGGATGATAAACTGTACTATTTTTGAGTTCTTAATGTATCTACTTCCACCTTATGGAAGTGAACCTTGGTCATACCCAAGAACTTTTGAACTCACATCATGGTGTAGTTGAACCATCTCTCTCACGCGTAGTTCAACCCGATCTGTCCCTTGACATTACTCTTTTCTTTCTCATGTCATCTAGGTAAGGCAATCTACCATAACCCATATTGCATCTTGACCTTCTTGGTCAAAGGGATACTTACCACAACATCCATAGTGGATGAACTCCATTTCGTCTCTGGGATTCTTGAATCTCTAAGTCAAAGCACTGGGTTACTGGTGTTTGTCCTTCACCCTTGTCTTTCATGGCCACATGCTACATGCAACTTCACATCAAGCAACCAAAGTGCTACTATCACTTACTATCTTTGTAGTATCACGATGTTTGGTGATCTTAAAACCATGATCTCTGGAATGTCATGATTCCTCAAGATTGATACTTTGGAAACCCTAAACCACTCTCATCAGGGCTTCATCACTTTCCTTTCAAAAGAAGTACATATGAGGTTCTACAACCATCCTTTCATCATATCATGTACTAGACTGGCTAACCAATCAATCATTTACTTGATTAACCATTATTGATACATCTGGGTGTTAACCAAACTTATCTCTTTTCCTCACTTAAGGTTAGTCTAGCAACCTCAACTTCTTCTAGCTTCCAGATAAATTAGGCAACTATATCTCAACTATAGAATTCATTACCACTTCTTATCCTTAGGTGTTAGGTAATGTCGAAGACACATACCTTCATGTATTATACTTATCATCACATCTCAAACTCACAGTTGGTCTTCATCAAGAAGCTTTGAGCTCATCCTCATGGTGATCAAACTCAACCTTGGTTAACTTGCAAATTCCACATAGCTCCTGATAAAACATCCTCATAAGATGACTACACTACTCCTCTTAGTGTTTGTAAACCATCCATGTATCTTTCACTCCACCAAGGTATGTTATCATATTTGTCCTCATACCTCGAAGCAACGTTCCAACTCACATCATCTGTTATCCTTGGTGTACGACATGCGTACTGTCCCATCTCTACCTCCTATAATAAGAGGAAATAAGCATTTGGTGGCCGTCCAAACACAAAGTTCCTCCTGTTCCATGAGTAGAGATGATATATCCCACATCGCCAGTACACCTTCAATTCTAAGTTGAAACATGCAACTTATGTCTCCACATCACAAACATCATGATATCAAAGTTGCTTCCATGGAAAACTAGTCTCGAACCTACTTGGGTTAATACACAATCCTTGGTCATCTCCTCTAGGTCTATAGGGTGCCGGCACTTTTGGGGTCATCCCTCTTCCCTCATGCATCAGAGAGTGCCCTACTCATCTTCCCTTTGGGTCCTATGAGTTTATGAAGGTGATCAATCTCCTAACCCATGGCCCTCAGACAATGATAGCTGTTACCTCCCGACCCTATGGTCATGTGCAACTAGGGAATTAGGCAACTCCTACTTCCATTAGTCTTACCCCTACATGACCCTAGGATAGACTTAGGATTATATCATAGTACATTTCCAACTTAGAACCTTACCCAAGCACTCATCATCTCTCTTCCTACATTCAGGGGCTGACTATCATCCTTTCATAGGGATCATGGCAACCGACCTACCTTGGTCAAGCCCCATACTAGTTACCTCCATGGGAACACATCCACATGCACATAGAGATGGTTATCTATGAGTCTATAGGTTCATTCTCATACCATGTACTTTTCACTTAGCTTCTCAAGACCCTATGATATCTCTTTAGGTTTCCTCAAAACCCAAAAAATTGGTATACACCCTACCAAAGGGTCCCTCTCCCAAGATGGGAGGAAACTAAAACTCCTGACACAAGGTCACAAACATCCTTAGGGTTTATATTCCCAGCAACTACTAAGGCACAAGCTGACCACCTACTAAGCCATGCTAAGTCATACTTGTTCTCTTTCCTCAATGCTGGATCAAGATTATACCTTCCCATGTCATCAACTTAGTTGTGAGGGATTCATCAACCATACCCTTAACTTAAGGGGTTTCCTTTACCTCTACACATGAGGATTACCATGCTCAAAACTATAGAGACTAAAAACTCATCATGAGCATCCGGTACACCACCTCCCCTCTTAGGCCTAGGTTCACCTTTGGGTGTCCAACTGCATGCTCAATCTCTTAACCAAGAATCAAGCATTTATAAGGCATGACATGCTCTCCCTGTCATCCTCCTGCTCGAGCAACACATCAGGGTCGAGTCCTCCTCAAGGACAACCAACCAGGTACCAGGACTTAGAACTCGTTACTTAAACCTCCTCAGGGTCTAAGGCACTCTTTGTCTCCACTTAGCAGGTAAACACCTATACCATAGGCACATAGGTACCAGAAGCATCACTCTCTCTTTAGGGTTTGGTTCCTCTAAAGGACACCAAGATATCATCAGCCTCCAGAGATCAGGCATGAGGCAACCACTATCATCCACTTAGGTCGCATCATCCTCAACCCCCCACTGTTCCTCATGTCTCATAATCTAAACTTCCAACCTTCTTTCTTGGGTCCTACTTTCTTTCTCTAGATCTAACTCCACATCCAGCCTCACTACATGAAGTTGGATCAAGCTTACCAGCATATCCCTACATGGGTGAAGCCTTTGCTCAACTCATGTTTGGCTCAAGATTATCCTTAACTTTTTATGTTTATCTCATAAGACATCCTTCATGATTTCTTGTCCAGGGGTTCATCCTACTGTCAGCACTACTGACGTACTCTGGGTGCAAGATATACCCTACTTGCACAAGCCCAGAGGGTTCTATAGGTTCTTCTCTAACTTCATCCATGAAGGAGCTATCCTTCGCTCAAACATGCATGACCCTCCCAGGGTTGGGTTGCCAAAGGTACTATGTCATCTAACCTCTTATGGCATCCCAAAGGCATGTCCAACCAAACACTCGGTCAACCATGACATCTAACTCATCATGTCATCTATCTCTCTAGCCTTCACTTAGGGTTAGGGTTAACCTCATCCTCAGAGGAGGTGCTAGGTCTCTACTTTTAATGGAGGTCTTTACCTCCAAGACTAATTCTCTCTACTCATCCTCCTGACTAAGAGGTCCATCCTCAGGTTTATCTTGAGAGCAATGACAACTCATGTCATACGACCTAAGCATGTATCTATTCTTTACTGTGTGCTTAATCTATTAAGCTTATGTCCGTGACATCTTATTTACATGCTTTTCATTAATTTGGTGGAGGATTCCTTAGACCTTATTAACCTTACCTATACGTCAAGAGGGTGAGGAGAAGAGAGGAAACCCTAATCCTTAAGGTCCTTAATAGAATTTGAGTTGAGAAGGGATGAACAAGATGAGAGAGTCCTAAAGGTATCTTATTTCGAATCATATCCTAAGACATCGGACAGGCAGTCACACAATCTGGGAGTCCTCATATTCCGACTAGCGGTGCGGAGGAAAATATTACCAGCCCCCGGACGTGATCCTTTTCTAGACACCTCAATCTTTTGGACAATTCTCTAATAACTCCCTTGGTTCTATGGAATTTGTAAAATTTAATAACTATTAATGATTAGATGAGGAACCTATGCTCTGATACCAATTGTAATGACCCCGTCTCCTGGTAACCCTCACTTAAGGGAGACCAAGAGATCAGAGCCGTTATCTAATAACCCGGATAAAAGGTTCAACAAATAATCAATAATAATTATGAAATTCTACTACTAAATTGAAAACTGGTATAAAATAAAAACTTTACTTACCTTTTAAAATATGGGATTTCTAAACTTCTATAGATGAAGATACTAATCTAACTAATCCTCCTGTGTACGTTATTTCTCATTTAGTTCTACATTTTCCACTTTACTGTTTGTTGTTTTCATTTGCACCTAAAACGCTGGAAAACAAAACGTCGGTCAGCAAGAAGCTGGTATGTGGGGGAAACAATAATTGTGCAACTATGTTAACAATGTAGTCATTCAAATATCCTTTAACATCCAAGATTACGTTTTAAGCGATACTACTCAATCCTTTCCTATCCCCTATCTCTGTGCTATCCCTGCAGTGGACATGGATACTACCTCTCTCATGTGGTAGATCCTTACCCCCATGGCCCTACCACACAAGTAGCCAATTCTTAGGGTTATGGAGTCGCATGGTCCTACCCAAGGGTAGCCCAATCCCTGACTCATGATGACTTGATTGACCTACCCCATTGGTAGCCATTTACTAAGTCATTTAATGACCTGATGGACCTACCCCATTGGTAGCCATTTACTAGGTCAATCTATAAAGCTATAGAGGGGACTAGGATCTGAGCTAGTAGGCACATATCTTAGGTGATAGTCATATTCACATTATAAATTGCAAGAATTAAATGCATCCAATAGTTTAATTCAAGTCATCGATAAAACCTCGAAAATCCATGAGAATCTAATTTAGGGTATTCATAGGCGTAACCACATACCTTTTCCATGCAAATTATTCAATCATACTTCAAGCATATTGTCCAAGCAAGCAAATAAATCAAGAAATCATCATATAATCTGCATTATGTAAATTCTAAAGTGTCACTAACTTATGAAATACATTATACCCTACTCAGTCCTAATCTAGGGTTTAGTTTTTGGATAAGGAATAAGGGCACTAACCCTATTTCCATCACATATTTAACATTTGGTGAACCCTGGTTACTAAAACCATCTTATCCTCTCATTAATATCACTTATATCAAATATGTTCATTAACAACATAGTAAGTTAAGATCCTAATTCCACACAATAAAGATTATCTCCATTAGAGATCCTAAATACGTTTTCATTATTATCATGATTACATTTATTATCATCATGCTCAAAAGGATCATATACTATCATAAAAGAAAGGCTTTTGACATTTTCAACGTCTTAATACCCAAAACTAGGGTTTTTAAGCATTATTCATTACTTTAATCCTTCTTTTCACTACGTTTATAATAGGGATCATATTTAGGTCTCAAACATATTTTATTTAGATTCTACGTGTTCTCCTGATCAATTTTCATATATAACTTATTTTCATTTGAGCTACGTAGTAATTTCTATGATTTTTGCAAAATAAAACTAATTGGGCCAATCCCTGATTGACACATCAGTACATCTATATCCTTCTATTATTAATCCGAGATTCTTATTATTAACCTTTGAATGACCAATGTGCCCTTAAGCAGTGACCATGTGCGATCACATAGACTGGGGCATCTTGGTCATTCTCCAGCGGTCATCTCCTTCCCCGCTCCCGACTTCACATACGCGGAACAGACCACCGCGGTACCATCTCCGGGCAGGGGCCTTCGTTGCCGCGGCCAGGGGGAAGCACCCATACCCCCGACCAACCTAGTCAGACCTTGGAAAATGCTTCGCGTGGCCACAGGTGATCAATGGTGACCACACGGGGTTCTACCTCGCTAGGGTTACTGTAGGTCAAACCATGGAAACGACAGTTAGAAGTGTACCTGGTCATTTCATTCGCGACACATCTCGTCGAGGTAGTCAGGCACCGTCACCACAATAGGACTTGGTGTTCTCCTCGCAGCTTGCTGCCTGCAGTTTTGAAAAGCTGGGCACCGCTCAACCCTTCTCCCGACGCTCTGCCACCTTCCCCTGGGCGACGAAGATCAAGGCGGAGTGTTGCGGTCTTGAGGGATCATCTGGGCAGCCAAATCCCCTCCTAGAACCTACTTCTAACGAAGCTATGAAGGTCTGGTTGTGGTATCATCTTGGTGAAGATCCAGTGGCCGGTCCCCTCCCGTTGGGTGTTTTCCTGAGAACGACGACTCTTGGGTCCTTATATATATATCCTCGTAGGAACCCTAAGGTGATGTTGGAACAAGGAGGTATGCGAGGGATGGGACTTGTTTCCCTTTTCATGCATAAAGGTTGAGAGATTCTCAGGCTCATAACTTTCTAGTATGGGAAATTCTAAACATATTATCCACGGACTTCCATGTTTTAATATTCCCCACATGAAAAACATCAATAAAACAAATATTCTTTCCATCATTGTTCATTGCTTTTCCCCGATGGCATAATCCAAAATCTTCTTAACAATCTATATTCTTAGTTATTATATCTCTCATCTTCCTTGTTCTTGATTTTTAATCCATTGTCACGAAATTATATTTTCTTTTAGTAGAAAATACCTCCTTTTCAACAACACCACAAAATCCATTAATTATGTATCACATTATCCTCTTATTTTCCAATTTTGGTATTTTCTGTTTCTTTCAAATTCATTGGGACTCCTTGGATCCCAAGAAGCTCTATTATTTCGAAATCCTTTTGATTGGATACTCATTATCCTTTAAGATGCATCTAAATGCATTATTCTTCATTATCATGTGTATTTCTTATTAAAATATTTCTTTTTGAGGATTTCTCTTTATTTCTATTTTATTTTCCTCATTGGTATTCCTTTTAACATTAGGAATCCTTGGGATACGAAATTCCACCAAGGAGAACTCAATTATACCTCTTATTACTTATTTTCCACATTTACCATGGTTTTCAATTTATTTCTTTATAAAGAAATACTTAATTACCCTTTTCTTTTCTTATTGCCTTTGCTTTGCAACTTTAGACTCATTGGAACCCAAGGAACCCATGTGGCACGAAATCCACCTTTGGATAAAGTTCCTTACCTTCTAGAGGTTTCCACATCTTTCTTTTCTCAATTTGCTAATTAATTGAATTTCCTTGTTATTGGGCCCAATAGCCAACAAAGCCCACAACACAATCATCAAGCCTATTGTAAATGAAATACATTTATTCAAAACAAATTATATCATTATTTGTTCCAATATCTTTAATATGAGAAATTACATTTCTCACCAAATGAACCCAAAACTGGGGTTGTAACACTAAGAGAGGTGAAGAAGAAGAAGGGAAGGAGTCCCTTGGTGAATACCAGATGAAGACTTGGAGCAAGAGTGGGTAAGACCTTGGTGAAGGCAGAAGACTCCTTGCTCAAGTGGGTAAGTCCTTGGTGGAAGCTTCTTTGAGTGAAGGTGAAATCAAATGCTGAAGATCCAAGAAGAATGAGTAATCCCTGCAAGGCTGAAGACTTGTGTAAAAGTGGGTAAATCCTTGGTGAAGGCCGAAGACTCGTTGCAAAGTGGGTAAGTCCTTGATAAGGTTGAAAACTCTTTGTATTGGATAGATAAGTCCGTTGGTGGGTCATGCATTATAAGTCTTATGATTGAATATAAGAGTGAAATGGTTAAGAAATCCTAGAGGTTGACCACTGTAGGTAGTGGATTGACATACTCCTTGTTTGGAGTGTGGAACCACTCCACATAGATTGTCAATTGGTTGTTGTTCAATCTCTCTCCCCTTTGCTATGTATGTTTTAGTTGTACTCAAACATCCTATTTAGCAACCTTATATTGTGATATCACTTGATGGTCTAATGAATTTTGTTTAAGTGCATTCAACTCTATTCACCCCCCTCTAGAGAATCCAATTACCCATCTAGGATCCAACAATTGGTGTCAGAGTGGGTTTCTCCAAGCATACTTCAACAAGTAGGAGAAGATGGGTGACTACCAAGGTGGGAGATACTTCATCAACTTTCCCATCTTTGATGGGAGTAACTTCCTCTATTGGAAGAGAAGGTTACAATACTACATCCAAGGATCAAGTCTTGAGCTATGACAAATGGTTGACCATCCATACAAGATACCATTAAGAAAGCCACCTTGAATGCAAGAGCTATCAACATCCTCTATGCCACAATGGCCTCCACCGAGTTCAACCATATTTCTTCTTGTGAGGAGGCCTATGAGGTATGGAGAAAGCTATGAATCACTTATGAGGGGAGTCAACAAGTGAAGGATAGCAAAGTCTACATGCCCAATGGACTGCTTGAGAACTTCAAGATGGGAAAGGAGGAGAAGATGTCCAACATGTACGAAAGGCTCAACACTATTGTGAATGATCTTCTTGTTCTAGGACTTTCCTATGAGTAGAGGAGAGATCAACTCAACTATCTTTAAAACTCTCCCATGAGATGGGAACCCAAAGTGACTTCCATTGAAGAAGTAAGGTCTCTTGATGATATCCCCATTGAAGAGCTCATTCGAAATCTACAAGCCCATGAAGTCACACTTGACAAGAGAGAAAAAGTTGAAAGAGAAGAGGAGAAAGAGATAAAGAGAATGAAGAAGGCTGAAATCAAGGATAAAATTGAAGCTATTATGGGACAAGCCTCTTCATCCTCTCATGTTGATGAAGATTCCATGTACTCCAAAGCTAGATTCTATAAAGGCAAGAATTCCTCCTCCATCCAGCATCTCAAGTGTTGAAAGAAGGGCCACTTCAAGATAGATTTCACACAAGTCATAAAAACCCATCATTACAAGAAAAGAGAAGAGAAGTGGCACTCAAGCTCAAGTGAAGGATCAATCTCAAGCTCTTGTGAAGAAGGAGAATGTCATTTTGCTTAAATGGCTTCTACAAGAAAAGACTCAACTGAGGTAAATCTAAACTCTTTAGATAAAGAACCCTTAATTGCTATCATTAATGCTACTCGTGCCTCTCTTAAGTCTTCTAAAAGGAAAAGGAAAAAGCTTGCTAAAACTGTTGATAATATGCATGTAGAATTATATAATATTGAACATGGTAATTCTTATTTGCTTGATGCTAAAAATAAATTTTCTGAGCCAAGTAGACTCTTTTAAGCTTGAAAATGCTAGTTTGCTTGATAAGATTAGATTTCTAGAAGCTCAACCTCTTATGCCTAGTTCTAATGAAGATCATACTTTAAGTGTTGATTCTCTCATGCATTGTATTGATGTTCTTAAATCTAAAAACAAGAACAATAATTTTTATTTGTAAGGATTAGAATATGAAAATAGTATCTATCTTTCTAAGATTGCTTTTCTTGAAAAATAAAATGCTTCCTTGCTTGCTAAAATCAATGAGCTTGAATCTTGTTCTAGTACTACTAGTAGAGAGAATAATGTTGTTTTTCTTCATATTGACAGAGATTCTTATTTAACTAAAGTTCTTTGCTTAGTAAATGATCTTTTGTGTGCTAGAGATAATATAAATCATTTGTCTTCTACTATTTCTTCTCTTATGCATGATAATCATAGTTTGAGATCTTCTTTGCAAAGATTCTTAGTCGGTAAAAAGAATCTTATTGATATCCTACACCATACTACTAAACAAATTGGTAGACATGGTTTCGGGTATGATAGTAGCCAAAGGAACAACAAAGGTAAAGGACCTCCAATCTTCCATGGAGAATCCTCTAGTTCCAAGGCTATGGGCACATACAACTATTGCAATGATTTTGGCCATTACTCTACTTGTTGCCCATTTAGGAAAGCATCCAAGAACACTAGGACTCGGGTTGCTAACATAATCTCTCTAGACTCAAAAACATGATTTGAGACCATTTTATCTTTCTTCTTGCAGGTGACTTGCAAATGGATTGACATGAGCTATGGATTTACAAATTGACTTTTCAATCCATAATTAAAGAAGAAAGGTAAGATGTAAAGGGGATGACAACAAGTGGAAAAGCAATGGTAAGAACATATTTAATGTTATACTTGCAAATATTCAATCATAGTGTTGTTTTCCAAGTTAGTGTGCACTGTGCATATGGTTTTTGAGTCAAAAGTGGTACTTTGTGATTATCTTCACACTCTTTCTCAATAATTATTTCTAATGCTTTCATAGTGTATTACTAACTTTCTTACACATGCTTGAATATGTTTTATGTTTCTATCATTTCTCTAGATATGTTTTCACACACACACACACACACATATATATATATATATATATATATATTGAAAACATCTTTGTCGGTCAAGTTTGTCCTATTAAAAATCCACTGATAGGCACCAATGGGTGTTGTTAACAACTGTCATCGGTCGAGTTGTCAAAACACAGAACTCGACCGACAACACTGTGCAAAGAATATACAATTGGGTTTTTGGATGAGAATTTTCCTCTCAACTAGGATTTTCTCAACCAATAACTTTATTCTTTGGCACTCCCTTGGTATCTTTACATATGCATGTTTCCATGTTTTCAAATTGTCTATCTTGAATACAACTCTATCTCTCAAATTTCTCTAAATTGGTATATCTATATCTTGCAATTACTTGGTTTGAGTTGTTTGGATGATGATCTCTTTGGATCTCTTGGTTGTGTCTTAAATTTCTTCCATTGTTCTCTAACTTGCTACATATATCTAGTTGTATATCTTGTTTGGATACAATCTTGAGGTTCTTTGTGGTAATCACCTTTTGGTAATGATGCTTATTTGATGGTGAGTTATATCCTTTCATGCTTCTAAAATTTCTTATCTCTTTGTTTGGATATATCTCTACATCTACTCATAGTGTGCTTTATCTTATGCATATCTTGCTATGATCTAGATCCTTCTAGTAGCCCTAACTTGTGATGACATCTACTAGTAGTTCATATACATGTAGTTCTAGCATCACTTATCTTTTCATCAAGTGGGCCTCTACTATATGATATGCTTGTATCTTGTTTCATACTTGCTCAAGCTTGTTCCTTGAATTACATATCTACTATCTTGAGTTGCTTGCATAACATTGTGATGCAATATACATAGATCTACAGTGTATGTAGAAATTGGAGCATTTTTGGATTTCATGCAGATTTTGCTCCAGTTTCAGTTTTTGGGGCAAGACTAGTGTTTTTTTAATACAGAAACAACCTTCTGAGCAAGACTCATCACTTTGCCATGAGCCCTGACACTTTTTGGGCAAATTCGGTCATCTTCAGGGTCAAAATTACAATTTATTGTTTTTCTGCAGCACTTTATCTTGCATTATGGTTTTTTCAAGTGCATGCTTTAACTTGTTTTTGTTTCTATGCTTGGACAAGCCCCTATTCGTGCTCTTCTACTCCCCTTATATAACTTTTTATTATCTCCTTTCTTTAACAAGTGGTGTTTCTTATTTCTTCATACCCCCACTTTTTGAAATGACAAAGGGGCAGAAAGGTATGTCTTCTGTTAGAAAAAGAGGGAGAAGGCATGTCTTACTTGAAGAGGAGAAGCATGTTCATGTAAAGGGGAGAAGTTAAAGGGGAGAAGACATATATGTGTAGAACATATATGACTAGAAGACATAATGTTCTATAAATGTTATGAAAGCTAACCAAGCAGGAGAAATAACATCAATTGAGGGGGAGTATGTGAACTCCACTAGCACCAATTGAGGGGGAGCATATGAAATCAACTCTATTGAAACCCCTAGGTTTCTCCAAAGGTATGACTTTACTTAAATTCTTTTAATATATTTATGGAATGGTTTGTCATCTTCAAAAAGGGGGAGGATGTTGTCTCAAGGCCAATTTATTCGAAATTGATTAAACCCTTGTTTTGATGATGACTAAACCGTTCCACATATTTGTGTCTAATGTCTCTACTTGAGTGATTTCAGATTAGGTATAGACACACTCCAAATGCCCTAACTTGCACATCTCAAGTTGGAGAAAAGACAAGTTAAAGTCAATACATGTGCACGTTTTTGGAATATAATGTAAATCCATTAGAATCAAGTTGTAAATCACTTGTAATAATTGTTTGACTTGTAATTAAGCTTAGAAAAAATTAGGAGCACTTAAAATGAATGTTAATGACATTTTTCAAAATTCATTATAGGCACTTTGTCAGTCGAGTTACAATCTCGACCGATCCTTGATGGAGTTTGAGAATGTCATGGTTCGTTCGAGTTGCCGCTTCACAGAACGCGTCGATCCCTACACTAGAATAAAACCGATTTAAGTGGTCGGCTGAGTTTCATCTAGGATAATCTCGACCGATTGGTCAAATTAACTTTGTCACATAGTGCATTCGGTCGAGTTACCTTTACTGAAATTTGACCGATAGCACTGTACTGAAAAGCGCAGAAAAGTGTTTTTGGCCATTGCGGAGTTGCAACAATTGCAAATATATCTGTTGCAAGTCACAAGATAGCTAGTTTTCATTCTTAAGTGTTCTCAAAGGCTAATAGGTATCCCCAACTATAAATAGGACCCCTTGGGATTCATTCCACATTTAATGAAAAACTCTATATAAGGTTCCTAGTCTGTAGTTGAGTGCTTCCTACAACCTCCTCTCTCTCTAAGCTTAATCACTTGCTACATCCATTAGAGTGAGTAGGATATTTGTAAGAGAGCTCATCCTACATGTATATCTTGTAAAGCTCTCACTTCCACCACCTCCCTATCTCTCATTCAACCATGAAGATGAAGGTTATCTCTCTTGGCTAAGAGAGGTGAATAAGAACAAGGGAAGGAGTCCCTTGGTGAAGTCCGGATGAAGACTTGGAGCAAGAGTGGGTAAGACCTTCGTGAAGGCAGAAGACTCTTTGCTCAAGTGGGTAAGTCCTTGGTGGAACTTCTCTGAGTAAAGGTGAAATCAAAGGCTGAAGATCCAAGAAGAGTGGGTAATCCCTGCAAGGATGAAGACTTATGCAAGAGTGGATAAGTCCTTGGTGAAGACCAAAGACTCATTGCAAAGTGGGGAAGTCCTTGGTAAGGTTGAAGACTCTTTGTTTTTGATAGATAAGTCCTTTGGTGGGTCATGTATTGTAATTATTCTAAATGAATATAAGAGTGCAATGGTTAAGAAATCCTAGAGGTTGACCTCTCCAGGTAGTGGACTGACATACTCCTAGTTTTGAGTGTGGAACCACTCTACATAGGTTGTCAATTGGTTCTTGTTAAATCTCTCTCACCCTTGCTATGTATGTTTTATTTGCACTCAGACTTTCTATTTAGCAACCTTATCTTGTGATATAACTTGAAGGTCTAATGAAATTTTGTTTAAGTACATTCAGATATATTCACCCCCCTCTAGAGCATCCAATCACCCATCTAGTATCCAACAATTGGTATCAGAGCAGGTTTCTCCAAGCATACTTCAACAAGTAGGAGAAGATGGGTGACTACCAAGGTGGGAGATACTTCATCAACCTTCCAATCTTTGATGGGTGTAACTTCCTCTATTGAAAGAGAAGGTTACAATACGACATCCAAGAATCAAGTCTTGAGCTATGGCAAATGGTGGACTATCCATACAAGCTACCAAAGACTAAGATAGAAGAATGGGATGAAGCTACCATGAAGAAAGCCACCTTGAATGCAAAAGCTATCAACATCCTCTATGCCACAATGACCTCTACTGAGTTCAATCAGATTTCTTCTTATGAGATGACCTATGAGGTATGGAGAAAGCTATGCATCGCTTATGAGGGGACTCAACAAGTGAATAAAAAGCAAAGTCTACATGCTCAATGGGCTGCTTGAGAACTTCAAGATGGGAAAGGAGGAGAAGATGGCCAACATGTTCTCAAGGCTCAACACCACTGTGAATGATCTTGTTGTTCTAGGACACCCTATGAGTAGAGGAGAGATCAACTCAAAGATCCTTTAAACTCTCCCTAAGAGATGGAAATCCAAAGTGACTTCCATTAAAGAAGTACAATCTCTTGATGATATCCCCATTGAAGAGCTCATTGGAAATCTACAAGCCCATGAAGTCACACTTGACAAGTGAGAAGAAGTTGAAAGATAAGAGGAGAAAGGGATAAATGGAATGAAGAAGGATGAAATCAATGCTCAAATTGAAGCTATTATGGGACAAGCCTCTGCATCCTCTCATGTTGAAGAAGATTCCATGTCCTCTAAGGCTACATTCTACAAAGGCAAGAATTCCTCCTTCATCCGGTGCCTCAAGTGTGGAAAGAAGGGTCACTTCAAGATATATTGCCCACAAGTCATAAAGACCCATCATCACAAGAAAAGAGAAGAGAAGTGGTACTCAAGCTCAAGCTTTATTGAAGAAGGAGAATGTCATTTTGCTCTTATGGCTTCTATAAGAAAAGACTGAAATGAGGTAAATCTAAACTCTTTAGATAAAGAACCCTTAATTGCTATCATTAATGCTACTCGTGCCTCTCTTAAGTCTTCCAAAAGGAAAAGGAAAAAGTTTGCTAAAATTGTTGATAATATGCATGTAGAATTAGATAATCTTGAACATGATAATTCTTACTTTCTTAATGATAAAAATTATTGTCTTAGCCAAGTAGACTCTCTTAAACTTGGAGAAATAACATTCCAAGAAGAATGCTAGTCTATGGATGGAAAACATTTCATCGTAAACTCATCACTAATGACTTCCTTCAGGATAAAGGGATTTCTATGGCATCTAGATGTTCCCTTTGTCAACAGGTAGTTGAATCAAATCACCATACCTTTTAGGAGTGCAGGTTCTTTGAATATATCTGGAAATGTGCTGGTCTCCTTGCTACCCCCCAATCTATAGAAGAAGTTATTCACATGAAGAACAAAAAGGATCATCTTTTAATCATTCTCATTTTGTACCACATTTGGTATATGAGAGATAGGATTATTTTTGATGGGTTAAATCCGGATGCAACTACAGTTTGGTGCCTTGTTGCATATGATTTTGATTGTCTAAGCATGTATAGATAGGGCTTCTTTCTTTCTTTTTCCCTACACTTCTAACCATCATATATTCAAGATATAAATAAATAGGAGGAACACGCTTAATGATAAAAAAAAGACTCTCTTAAACTTGAAAATGCTAGTTTGCTTGATAAGATAAGATTTCTAGAAGCTCAACCTCTTATGCCTAGTTCTAGTGAAGAGCATACTTTAATTGTTGATTCTCTCATGCTTGGTATTGATGTTCTTAAATCTGAAAACAAGAACAAATTTTTTTGTTTACAAGGATTAGAATATGAAAATAATGTTTATCTTTCTATGATTGATTTTCTTGAAAAAGAAAATGCTTCCTTGCATGCTAAAATCAATGTGATTGAATCTTGTTCTAGTTCTACTAGTAGAGAGAATACTGTTTTTTCTCTTCATATTTTTAGAGATTTTTATTTAACTAAAGATATTTTCTTAGAAAATGATCTTTTGCATGATAGAGATAATATTAATCATTTGTCTTCTACTATTTCTTCTCTTATGCATGATAATCAAAGTTTGAGATCTTCTTTGCAAAGATTCTTAGTTGGTAAAAATAATCTTAATGATATCCTACATCATACTACCAAACAAATTGGTAGACATGGTTTAGGGTATGATAGTAGCCAAAGGAATAACAAAGGTAAAGGACCTCCAATCTTCCATGGAGAATTATCTAGTTCCAAGGCTATGGGCACATCAACTATTGCAATGATTTTGGCCATTATTATACTTGTTGCCTGTTTAGGAAAGCACCCAAGAGCACTAGGACTTGGGTTGCTAAGATAACCCCTCCGGACCCAAAAACATGATTGGGAACCATTTTATCTTTCTTCTTATAGGTGACTTTCAAGTGGATTGACGCGACCTATGGATTTGCAAATTGAATTCTCAATCCACAATTAAAGAAGAAAGGTAAGATGTAAAGGGGAAGACAAAAAGTGGAAAAGCAATGGTAAGAACAGAGGTAATGTTATGCTTGTAAATATTCAATCATAGTGTGTTTTGCCAAGTTAGTGTGCACTATGCATATGGTTTTTGAGTCAAAAGTGGTACTTTGTGATTCTATTCACAGTCTTGCTCAAAAATATTTCTAACGCTTTCATAGTGTATTACTACCTTGCTTACACATGTTTGGATATGGTTTTTATTTCTATCAGCCTCTAGATATGTTTTCATATATATATATATATATATATATATATATATATATATATATATATATATATATATATATATATATATATATATATATATATATATATATATATATATATATATATATATATATATATATATATGTGTGTGTGTGTGTGTGTGTGTGTGTGTGTGTGTGTGTGTGTGTGTGTGTGTGTGTGTGTGTGTGTGTGTGTGTGTGCACCTTTTGATAGCAACTTTGTCAGTCAAGTTTTTCCAATTAAAAACTCGGCCGATGGGTACCAATGGGTTTTGTCAACAACTATCATCGGTCGAGTTGTCAATACAAAGAACTCGAACGATAACACTGTGCATAGAATATACAATTGGCTTTTTGGATGAGAATTTACCTCTCAACTAATATTTTCTCAACCAATATCCTTATTCTTTAGCACTCCCTTGGTACCTTACATATGCATGTTTCCATGTTTTCAAATTTGCTATCTTGAATACAACTCTATCTCTCAAATTTCTTTAAATTGGTATATCTATATCTTGCAATTACTTGCTTTGATTTGTTTTGTAGATTTTGATGATGATCTCTTTGGATCTTTTGGTTGTGTCTTAAATTTCTTTCATTTTTCTCTAACTTGCTACATCTATCTAGTTGTGTATCTTGTTTGGATACAACCTTGAGGTTCTTAATGGTAATCATCTTTTGGTAATGATGCATATTTGATGGCGAGTTATATCCTTTCATGCTTCTAAAATTGCTTATCTCTTTGTTTGGATATATGTCTACAACTACTCATAGCTTGCTTTATCTTATGCATATCTTGCTATGATCTAGATCCTACTAGTAACCCTAACTTGTGATAACATCTACTAGTAGTTCATATACGTGTAGTTCTAATATCGCTTATCTTTTCATCAAGTGGTACTCTACTATATGATATGCTTGTATCATGTTTCATACTTACTCAATCTTTTTCTTTGAATTGTATATCTAGTATCTTGATTTGCTTGCATAACATTGTGACACATGATACATAGATCTACATTGTATGTAGATATTGGAGCATTTTTGGATTTCATGCAGATTTTACTCCAGTTTCAATTTTTAGTGCAAGACTAGTGTTTTTTTATATGCAGAAATGACCTTCTGAGCAAGACTCATCACTTTGCCGTGGGCCCTGACACTTTTTGGGCGCAGTTGTTCATCTTGAGGGTCAAAATCGCTATTTATTTTTTTTTATATAACAAATTATCTTAAATTATAGGTTGTTCAAGTGCATGCTTTAACTTGCTTTTCTTTCTATACTTGGACAAGCCACTATCTGTGTTCTTCTACTGTCCTTACATGACTTTTTGTTATCTCCTTTCTTTTAACAAGTGGTGTTTCTTATTTCTTCATACCCCCACTTTTTGAAATGACAAAGGGGGAGAAAGGTATGTCTTCTTTTGGCAAAAGAGGGAGAAGGCACGTCTTACATGAAGAGGAGAAGGATGTTCATGTAAAGGGGAGAAGTTAAAGGGGAGAAAACATATATGTGTAGAACATATATGAGTAGAAGACATAGTATTCTATAAATGTTATAAAAGCTCACCATGTAGGAGAAATAGCATCAATTGAGGGAGAGTATAAGAACTGCACTAGCATTAATTGAGGGGGAGCATATGAACTCAACTCTATTGAAAACCCTAGGTTTCTCGAAAGGCATGCCTTTACTTAAATTCTTTCAATACATTTATGGAATGGTTTGTCATCTTCAAAAAGGGGGAGAATGTTGACTCAGTACCAATTTAGTCGAATTTGAATAAACCCTTGTTTTGATGATGACTAAACCATTTCACTTATTTATGTCTAATGTCTCTACTTTAGTGATTTCAAAATAGGTATAGACACACTCCAAATGCTCTAACTTGCACATCTCAACTTGGAGAAAAGACAAGTCAAAGTCAATACAAGTGCACGTTTTTGGAATATGATGTAAATATATTAGAATCATGTTGTAAATCACTTTTAATGATTGTATGACTTGTAATTAAGCTTAGACAAAACCAGGAGCGCTTAAAATGAATGTTAGCACTTTAATGACATTTTTCAAAATTCATTATAGGCACTTTATCAGTCGAGTTACAATCTCGACCGATCCATGATGGATTTTGAGAATGTCATGGTTCAGTCGAGTTGCCACTTCATAGAACTCGACCGATCCCTGCACCAGAACAAAACTAATTTAAGTGATCGACCAAGTTTCATCCAGGATAAACTCGATCGATTGGTCAAATTAGCTTTGTCACATAGTGCATTCGGTCGAGTTACCTTTATAGAAACTCGACCGATGATACTGTATGGAAAAGTACTAGAAATTGTTTCTAGCCATTGTAGAGTTGCAACAATCACAAATATATTCATTGCAAGCCACAAAATGGCTAGTTTTCATTCTTAAGTGTTCCCAAAGGCTAAGAAGCATCCCCAACTATAAATAGGACCCCTTGGGCTTCATTCTAAGGTTGAGAAATCAATGAAATACTCTATATAAGGTTCCTAGTCTATAGTTGAGTGGTTCCTACAACCTCTCTCTCTAAGCTTAATCACTTGCTACATCCATTAGAGTGAGTATGAGATTTGTAAGAGAGCTCGTGCTACATGTATATATTGCAAAGATCTCACTTCCACCACCTCCCTATATCTCATTTCAACCATGAAGATGAAGGTTCTCTCTCTTGGCTAAGAGAGGTGAAGAAGAACAAGGGAAGGAGTCCCTTGGTGAAGAGCAAGGCTGAAGATTTAGAGGAAGAGTGGGAAAGACCTTGGTGAAGGAAAAAGACTCCTTGCTCAAGTAGGTAAGTCCTAGGTGGAAGCTTCTCCAAGTGAAGGTGAAATAAAAGGATGAAGATCCAAGAAGAGTGGGTAATCCCTGCAAGGCTGAAAACTTGTGCAAGAGTGGGTAAGTCCTTGGTGAAGGTCGAAGACTCGTTACAAAGTGGGTAAGTCCTTGGTAAGGTCGAAGACTCTTTCTATTGGTTAGGTAAGTCCTTTGGTGTGTCATGTATTGTAAGTCTTATGGATAAATATAAGAGTGCAACAGTTGAGAAATCCTAGAGGTTGACCTCTCTAGGTAGTGGACTGACATACTTGTAGTTTGGAGTGTGGAACAACTCTACATAGCTTGTCAATTGGTTCTTGTTCAATCTCTCTCTCTCTCTCTCTCTCTCTTGATATGTATGTTTTAGTTGAACTCAAACTTCCTATTTAGAAACCTTATATTGCGATATAACTTGAAGGTCTAATAAATTTTGTTTAAGTGCATTTAGCTCTATTCACACCCCTCTAGAGCATCCAATCAGCCATATAGGATCCAACAATTGGTATCAGAGTGTGCTTCTCCAAGCTTACTTCAACAAGTAGGAGAAGATGGGTGACTACCAAGGTGGGAGATACTTCATCAACCTTCCAATCTTGGATGGGAGTAAATTCCTCTATTGGAAGAGAAGGTACAATACTACATCTAAGGATCAAGTCTTGAGCTATGGAAAATGTTGTACCATCCATACAAGCTTCAAAAGAGCAAGATAGAAGAATGGGATGAATATACCATGAAGAAAGCCACTTTGAAAGCAAGATCTATCAACATCCTCTATGCAATAATGAACTCCACCGAGTTCAACCAGATTTCTTCTCGTGAGACGGCCTATGAGGTATGGAGAAAGCTATGCATCACTAATGAGGGGACTTAACAAGTGAAGAAAAGTAAAGTCTACATGCTCAATGGGCTGCTTGAGAACTTCTAGATGTGAAAGGAGGAGAAGATGTCCAACATGTACTCAAAGCTCAGCACCATTGTGAATGATCTTGTTGTTCTAGGACATCCTATGAGTAGAGGAGAGATCAGCTCAAAGATCCTTAGAACTCTCCCTAAGATATGGGAACCCAAAGTGACTTCCATTGAAGAAGTAAGGTATCTTGATGATATCCCCATTGAAGAGCATATTAGAAATCTACAAGCCCATCAAGTCACAGTTGTAAAGAAAGAAGAAGTTGAAGGACAAAATCTACAAGTTGAAGAAGATTCTATGTACTCCAAGGCTAGATTCTACAAAGGCAAAATTTCCTCCTCCATCTAGTGCCTCGAGTGTAGAAATAAGGGTCACTTCAAGATAGATTGCCCACAAGTCATAAATATCCATCATCACAAGAATAGAGAAGAGAAGTGGCACTCAAGCTCAAGTCAAGGGTCAAGCTCAAGATCTAGTGAAGAAGGAGAATGTCATTTTGCTCTTATGGTTTCTACAAGAAAAGACTCAAATGAGTTGAATCTATACTCTTTAGATAAAGAACCCTTAATTGCTATCATTAATGCTACTCGTGCCTCTCTTAAGTCTATTCATGCCTCTGTTAAGCCTTATGAGTAGAAGACATATTATTATATAAATGTTATGAAAGCTCACCATGCAGGAGAAATAACATCAATTGAGGGAGAGTATGAGAACTCCGCTAGCATCAATTGAGGGGGAGCATATGAACTCAACTCTATTGAAACCCCTAGGTTTCTCCAAAGGCATGACTTTACTTAATTCTTTCAATACATTTATGGAATGGTTTGTCATCTTCAAAAAGGGGGAGAATGTTGACTCAATATCAATTTAGTCAAATTTGACTAAACCCTTGTTTTGAGGATGACTAAACCATTCCACTTATTTATGTCTAATGTTTCTACTTTAGTGATTTCAAAATAGGTATAGACACACTCCGAATACCCTAACTTGTGCATATCAACTTGGAGAAAAGACCAATCAAAGTCAATAAAAGTGCACATTTTTGGAATATGATGTAAATCCATTAGAATCATGTTGTAAATCACTTGTAATGATTGCATGACTTGTAATTAATCTTAGAAAAAATCAGGAGCACTTAAAACAAATGTTTTAGCACTTTAATGCCATTTTTCAAAATTCATTACATATATTTTATCGGTCTGGTTACAATCTCGACCGATATTTGATGGATTTTGAGAATGTCATGGTTAAGTTGAGTTGCCACTTCACAGAACTCGACCGACACCTACACTAGAACAAAACTAATTTAAGTGATCGGTGGAGTTTCATCCAGGATAAACTCGACCGAGTGGTCAAATTAGCTTTGTCGCATAGTCCATTCAGTCGAGTTACCTTTATAGAAAATCGACCGATAGAACTGTACTACAAGTGTAGAAAAGTGTTTCTAGAATTGTGGAGTTGCAACAACTACAAATATATCCGTTGCAAGCCAAAAAATGGCTAGTTTTCATTTTTCAGTGTTCCTAAAGGCTAAGATGCATCCCCACCTATAAACAGGACCCCTTGGGCTTCATTCCAAGGTTGACCATTTAATGAAAAACTCTATATGAGGTTCCTAGTCTATGTTTGAGTGCTTCCTACAACCTCCTCTCTCTCTCTCTAAATTTAATCACTTGCTACATCCAATAGAGTGAGTAGAGATTTGGAAGAGAGCTCGTCCTACATGTATATATTGTGAAGCTCTCACTTCCACCACCTCCCTATCTCTCATTTCAACCATGAAGATTAGGTTCTCTCTCTTGGCTAAGAGAGGTGAACAAGAACAAGGGAAGGAGTCCCTTGGTGAAGACTAAGGCTGAACACTTGGAGCAAGAGTGGGTCAGACCTTGGTGAAGGCAGAAGACTCCTTGCTCAAGTGGGTAAGTCCTTGGTGGAAGCTTCTCCGAGTGAAGGTGAAATCAAAGGCTGAAGATCCAAGAAGAGTGGGTGATCCCTGCAAGGCTGAAGACTTGTGCAAGAGTGGGTAAGTACTTGGTGAAGGTAGAAGACTCATTGCAAAGTGGGTAAGTCCTTTGTAAGGTTTGAAGACTATTTGTATTGGATAGGTAAGTCCTTTGATGGGTCATGTATTGTAAGTCTTATGATTGAATATAAGAGTACAATGGTTAAGAAATCCTAGAGGTTGACCTCCCTAGGTATTGTACTGACATACTCCTAGTTTGGAGTGTGGAACCACTCTACATAGGTTGTCAATTGGTGCTTGTTCAATCTCTCTCTCCTGTGCTATGTATGTTTTAGTTTCACTAAACTTCCTATTTAGAAACCTTATCTTGTTCTAATGAATTTTGTTTAAGTGCATTCAACTCTATTCATCCCCCCATCTAAAGCATCCAATCACCCATCTAGGATCCAACAATTGGTATTAGAGTGGGTTTCTCCAAGCATACATCAACAAGTAGGTGAATATGCATGCCAATATTTGATGGGAGTAACTTACTCTATTGGAAGAGAATGTTACAATAATACATCCAAGGATCAAGTCTTGAGCTATGGTAAATGGTGGACTATCCATACAAGCTACTAAAGACTAAGATAGAAGAATGGGATGAAGCTACCATTAAGAAAGCCACCTTGAATGCAAGAGATATCAACATCCTCTATGCCACAATGAACTCCACTGAGTTCAACCAGATTTCTTCTTATGAGACAACATATGAGGTATGGAGAAAGCTATGCATCACTTATGAGGGGACTCAAAAAGTGAAGGAAAGTAAAGTCTACATGCTCAATGGGTTGCTTGAGAACTTCAAGATGGGAAAGGAGGAGAATATGGCCAACATGTACTCAAGGCTCAACACCATTGTGAATGATTTTTCTGTCCCATGAGTAGAGGTGAGATCAACTCAAAGATTCTTATAACTCTCTACAAGAGATGGGAACCCAAAGTGACTCCCATTGAAGAAGTAAGGTCTCTTGATGATATCCCCATTGAAGAGCTCATTGGAAATCAATAAGCCTATGAAGTCATACTTAGGAAGAGAGAAGAAGTTGAAAGACAAGGGGAGAAAGAGATAAAGAGAATGAAGAAGGTTGAAATCAAGGCTCAAATTGAAGCTATTATGGTACAAGCCTTTCCATCCTCTCTTGTTGAAGAAGATTCCATGTACTCCAAGTCTAGATTCTACAAAGGCAAGAATTCCTCCTCCATCTGGCACCTCAAGTGTGGAAAGAAAGGTCACTTCAAGATAGATTTCCCACAAGTCATAAAGACCCATCATCACAAGAAAAGAGAAGAGAAGTGGCACTCAAGCTCAAGTGAAGGATCAAGCTCAAGCTCTAGTGAAGAAGGAGAATGTCATTTTGCTCTTATGTCTTCTATAAGAAAAAACTCAAATGATGTAAATTTAAACTCTTTAGATAAATAACCCTTAAATGCAATCATTAATGCTACTCATGCCTCTCTTAAGTCTTCTAAAAGGAAAATAAAAAAGTTTGTTAAAATTGTTGATAATATGCATGTAGAATTAGATAATCTTGAACATGGTAATTCTTGCTTGCTTGATGATAAAAATAATTGTCTTAGCCAAGTAGACTCTCTTAACTTGAAAATGCTAATTGGCTTGATAAGAATAGATTTCTAGAAGCTCAACCTCTTATACCTAGTTTAACGAAAAGCATACTTTAATTGTTGATTCTCTCATGCATGGTATTGATGTTCTTAAATTTGAAAACAAGAACAAAGATTTTTCTTTGTAGTGATTAGAATATGAAAATAGTGTTTATCTTTCTAAGATTGCTTTTTATGAAAAAGAAAATGCTTCTATACTTCATAAATCAATTTGCTTGAATCTTGTTCTAGTTCTACTAGTAGAGAGAATAATGTTGCTGCTCTTTATATTGATAGCGATTCTTATTTAACTAAAGCTCTTTGATTAGAAAATGATCTTTTGCATGCTAGAGTTAATATCAATCATTTGTCTTCTACTATTTCTTCTCTTATGCATGATAGTCATAGTTTGAGATCTTTGCAAATATTCTTAGTTGTTAAAAAGAATCTTAATGATATCCTACACCATACTACTAAACAAATTGGTAGACATGATTTAGGGTATGATAGTAGCCAAAAGAACAACAAAGGTGAAGGACCTCCAAGGCTATGGACACCTCCAACTACTATAATGATTTTGGCCATTATTATACCTATTGTCTATTTAGTAAAGTACCAAAGAGCACTAGGAGTTGGGTTACTAAGCTAACCCCTCTAGATCCAAAAGCATGATTGGGGACCATTTTATCTTTCTTCTTGTAGGTGACTTACAAATGGATTAATGTGAGCTATGGATTTACAAATTGACTTCTCAATCCACAATTAAAGAAGAAAGATAAGATGTAAAGGGGATGCCAACAAGTGGAAAAGCATAGAGGTAATGTTTTGCTTGCAAATATTCAATCATAGTGTGTTTTGCCAATTTCATATGCACTATGCATATGGTTTTTGAGTTAAAAGTGGTACTTTTTTATTCTCTTCATACTCTTGCTCAAAAATTATTTCTAACACTTTCATAGTGTATTACAAACGTGCTTACACATGTTTAGATATGGTTTATATTTCTATCATGCCTCTAGATATGTTTTCATATATATATATATATATATATATATATATATATATATATATATATATATATATATATATATATATATATATATATATATATATATATATGTCTTTTGATAGAAGCTTTGTCAGTCGAGTTTGTCCTATTAAAAACTTGACCGATAGGCACCAATGGGCATTGTCAACAACTGTCATCAGTTGAGTTGTCAATACACATAACTTGACCGATAACACTGTGCACAAAATATATAGTTGGCTTTTTGGATGAGAATTTCCCTCTCAACCAAGATTTTCTCAACCAAGATTTTCTCAACCAATAGTCTTATTCTTTGGCACTGCCTTGGTACCTTTATATATGCATGTTTCCATGTTTTCAAATTGCCTATCTTGCACACAACTCCATCTCTCAAATTTCTCTAAATTGGTATATCTATATCTTACAACTACTTACTTTGAGTTGTTTTGCAGATTTTGATGATGATCTCTTTGGATCTCTTTGTTGTGTTTTAAATTGCTTCTGCTTTGATCAAAATTTCTACATCTATCTAGTTGTATATCTTGTTTGGATGCGACCTTGAGGTTCTTAGTGGTAATCATCTTTTGGTAATGATGCATATTTTATGTAAAGTTATATCATTTCATGCTTCTAAAATTGTCTATCTCTTTGTTTGGATATATCTCTACATCTACTCATAGCTTGCTTTATCTTATTAATATCTTGATATGATTTAGATCCTACTAGTAGCCCTAACTTGTGATAACATCTACTAGTAGTTCATATACATGTAGTTCTAGCATCGCTTATCTTTTCATCAAGTGGTACTCTACTATAAGATATGCTTGTATTTTGTTTCATACTTGCTCAAGATTGTTCCTTGAATTGCATATCTACTATCTTGAGTTGCTTGCATAACATTGCGATATAGAATACATAGATCTACATTGTATGTAGAAATTGGAGAATTTTTGGATCTCATACATATTTTGCTCCAACTTCAAATTTTGGTGCAAGACTAGTGTTTTTTAATGTAGAAATGACTTTCTGAGCAAGACTCATCACTTTGTCATGAGCCCTGACACTTTTTGGGCGCATTCGGTCATCTTGAGGGTTAAAATCACGATTTGTTTTTTTTCTACAACAAATTATCTTACATTATAGGTTGTTCAAGTGCATTCTTTAACTTGCTTTTCTTTCTATGCTTGGGTAAGCCCCTAGATGTGTTCTTCTACTCTCCTTACATAACTTTTTGTTATCTCCTTTCTTTTAACAAGTGTCGTTTCTTATTTCTTCATACCCCCACTTTTTGAAATGACAAAGGGGGAGAAAGGTATGTCTTCTTTTAGCAAAAGAGGGAGAAGGCACGTCTTACATGAAGAAGAGAAGTATCTTCATGTAAAGGGGAGAAGTTAAGAAGCATCTTCATGTAAATGGGAGAAGTTAAAGGGGAGAAAACATATATGTGTAGAACATATATGAGTAGAAGACATAGTATTCCATAAATGTTATGAAAGCTCACCATGCAGGAGAAATAACATCAATTGACGGAGAGTATGAGAACTCCACTAGCATCAATTGAGGGGGAGCATATGAACTCAACTCTATTGAAACCCCTAGGTTTCTCCAAAGGCATGACTTTACTTAAATGCTTTCAATACATTTATGGAATAGTTTGTCATCTTCAAAAAGGGGGAGAAGTTGACTCAAGGCTAATTTAGTAGAAATTGACTAAACTGTTGTTTTGATGATGACTAAACCATTCCACTTATTTATGTCTAATGTCTCTACTTGATTGATTTCAAATTAGGTATAGACACCCTCCAAATGCCATAACTTGTGCATCACAACTTAGAGAAAAGACAAGTCAAAGTCAATACAATTGAACATTTTTGGAATTTGATGTTAATCCATTAGAATAATGTTGTAAATCACTTGTAATGGTTGAATGATTTGTAATTAAGCTTAGAAAAAAATCAGGAGCACTTAAAATGAATGTTTAAGCACTTTAATGACAATTTTCAAAATTCATTATAAGCACTTTATTGGTCGAGTTACAATCTCAACTGATCCTTAATGGATTTTGAGAATGTCATGGTTCGGTCGAGTTGCCACTTCACATAACTCAATCGATCCCTGCACTAGAACAAAATTGTTTTAAGTGATCGGTCGACCGATTGGTCAAATTAGCTTTATCGCATAGTGCTTTGGTCGAGTTACCTTTATAGAAACTCGACAGATAGCACTGTACAGAAAATTGTAGAAAAGTATTTCTAGTCATTGTGAAGTTGCAACTATCACAAATATATCTGTTGCAAGCCACAAAACTGCTAGTTTTCATTCTTAAGTGTTCCCAAAGGCTAAGAGGCATCCCCAACTATAAATAGGACCCCTTGGGCTTCATTCCAAGGTTGAGCATTCAATGAAAAACTCTACATGAGGTTCCTAGTCTATAGTTGAGATCTTCCTATATCCACCTCTCTCTCTAAGCTTAATCACTTTCTACATCCATTAGAGTGAGTAGGATATTTGTAAGAGAGCTCATCCTACATGTATATCTTGTAAAGCTCTCACTTCCACCACCTCCCTATCTCTCATTTCAACCATGAAGATGAAGGTTCTCTCTCTTCGCTAAGAGAGGTGAAGAAGAACAAGTGAAGGAGTCCCTTGGTGCATACCAAAGATGAAGACTTAGAGCAAGAGTGGGTAAGACCTTGGTGAAGGCAGAAGACTCCTTGGTCAAGTGGGTAAGTCCTTGGTGGAATATTCTATGAGTGAAGGTGAAATCAAAGGCTGAAGATCCAAGAAGAGTGGGTAATCCCTACAAGGCTGAAGACTGGTGCAAGAGTCGGTAAGTCCTTGGTGACGGCCACAGGCTTGTTGTAAAGTGGATAAGTCCTTGATAAGGTTGAAGACACTTTGTATTGTATAGTTAAGTCCTTTTGTGGGTCAAGTATTGTAAGTATTATGGATGAATATAAGAGTGAAATGGTTAAGAAATCCAAGAGGTTGGCCTCTCTAGATAGTGGAATATCATACTCCTAGTTTGGAGTGTGGAACCACTCTACATATCTTGTTAATTGGTGTTTGTTCAATCTCTCTCTCCCTTGACATGCATGTTTTAGTTGCACTCAAACTTCCTATTTAGCAACCTCATCCTGTGATATAACTTGAAGGTCTAATGAATTTTGTTTAAGAACATTCAACTCTATTCACCCCCCCTCTAGAGCATCCAATCATCCATCTAGGATCTAACAATTGGTATCAGAGCGGGTTTCTCCAAGCATACTTCAACAAGTAGGAGAAGATGGGTGACTACCAAGGTGGGAGATTGTGACGTCCCCAGATTTTCTAAAACTTAATCTAATGTGTGACGTCCAAATTGAAACCCTCACCTCAGCGAGAATCCCAATTTAAACATCCCACACTAGGCTAAGAAGAAGAAAATTAAGGGTGTCAGAAGGAAACAATCAGTAGCACATGTACATGAATAATAATAAAACCATAAACACATGTTCACCATTCAACATATAATTACAACATGAATTGTTACAACATTTGATATTACATATTGAACAACAAACTACACATATACATGTACTACCACTACACTACAGGATCTTAAGACAATAGGTCTGCTTGTACATCAACTTGCTACACAACTCTCAACTATCATGGATCTTCAAGAGCATAACCACAACCTAAACAAAAGATTACATGCGGTACACGTCAGCACAATATTTCAAGAATATTGTACTGAGTATGCCTACATGTCTTTTTATATACCTCTCATCATATCTTGGCAATAAGATAAAACTAATACTTGGCAACATTAAACAAAATATAAGAAAAGGCGTATAGTTGCACAAAAATATTTGTTACCAGAAGAGAACACATATTTTAGGCACATTTCCATTATATGTAAACTTGATCAACCACATGCACTATTCTACCAAAGAGATTTAGTGCTCACATGTACTATTCTGCCAAAGAGATTTAGTACTTCATAAATGCACTATTCTGCCAAAGAGATTTAGTGCTCACATGTACGATTCTGCTAAAGAGATTTAGTACTTTCATCAATGCACTATTCTACCAAAGAGATTTAGTGCTATCATATAATGTACCAGATATCTTATGTTTCATGTGTTCATAGCAATAAGTATGGAAAAATCATGCAACATATCATACAAGAACAATCATTTCAATCAATATCATATGCCAAGTTTGTACTATCATATAACGCAAGCATATTGTATAATAAGCCAAGTAAGAGGTAATGGCATACCTTCCAAAGAGACATCCTAATCACATATCACTGATGTCAACTATAAGCTTGGTCAAACCTGATCAAGACGAGACCATATACTATCATCAGGTTCTCATCCTATTACATCTCATCTTAACCCTAATCATGTTCATTAGGGTTTATCTTATCTTGTTAGGATGTGCGCATCATTACTTGCATTCTTGTCTTAGATTTATCTTACTGATGTCATTTTCTAGATTACATCTCATTATCAAAGTTCATCATTATTATGTCACACATCAAACCTAGGTTACATGCATTACTCAAATTAGGGTTTATCTCAAAATTAAGAGCAAACATCATCGTATAACATGGATTATGTATATCATCTGATCTCATATTTAAAATTGAGGTTCAATATACTGATATGAGCTTTCTCTGTAATTTCATCATTAATAGAGCACGTATGTATTTATTGCATTTTATTAGGGTTATTAGCCCTAATTAGACATATTACGCAAATTACATGATTTCATGCATCATCATCATAATCACTGACATCCAATGGATTATAAGCATGAAATATGATTTACAGGTATTTTCTCATAATTTTAGGGAATCGTTTGATATTTATTATCCATCATATGAGCATTTCACATCTTACATGATATCACTGTTATTAATGCATCAAAAGTAGGATATTATGCTTCCATCTTGTTCTATGAATTTTTTTGAGAATTTTGGTATATTATATGTATTTTTCTGATAAGTGAGCTAATTTCTACGAATTATACAAGATCTGAGATTTTGTGGAAATTTTACCTTGAAAGGCCGATTAGATGGCGCCACGTCGCTCCAGGGTGCACCGGTTCTTCCACTCAGCCTGCTGGGGTCCTGCCGGTTCAGAGGATGGCTTGGATGGGTTCAGGTGTGGTCTGGCTGGTTTAGGGCTTTGAACCAGTTTTTAGTCCTCTGATCGGGGCCTGGTTCACCCGTCCCCCTTTTCTTTTCATCTTCTCGCGATAGCACGGCTTGACGCCCGCTCCGCGTTTACCACCGGTGTGAGGCCAGCTCAGGACACTGCTGTGCTCCTGGTCCTAGGTCGCCGCTCAACGCCAGCCCACCCAACGAGGCTCTATCTCACCAGAGTTCTTGAGACACGGCCGCCACCTGCCGCCTTAGCTGCAAGGCTTCTAGTCCTTTGCAAAGGCGCCTCAGCCCAGCTGATGCCATGGCTTGTGCGCATCCATTCTCGGCATCGTAGGACACCTGCAGGAGCCCGTGTTCCTATGCTCCAGTGCTACCATTTCCGCTACGAACCCTGGCGAGCAAAAAAAAATCTACCAGCTCTCCTTTCTCCCTCCGTCGACCTTGAGCTTTGCTGCTGGCTTCTCCTCAACTACGTGAGGTTGGCCGCCCGATCCTCCTTCATGATCAGATGGGCTCTCCATTGAGAGATCGATGTCCGTCTCCTTTCTTTCTCATGTGATGCTTCTCTCCTTCTATCTTGCCTCACTTTCCAGTGTAACACCATCTGCATCTTTCTCCGATGGATTCCACATGAGCGTGGCCGGAGTTCTTGGTGCCTCTGTGTAGGACAGTGGCTCCAGGCCCTGCCATTCACGAACTTAGGCGCCGTCCTATGGAAGGTCTATGCAACAATCAACTACAGACTCCTTCCTCCTCTGCAAGGCCGGTGGAAGTCTTCGTAACCCCCTGCTACCACTAATGACAGAGAGGCTAGAGAGAAGAGGTCATCTCTTTCTATCTTATGTGGTTGTCTCATGCCTAAATGAGACTGGAACTGCATCTCTCAGCAAGTCAAGGAACTGCCTGGTTCCTGCCCCAGTCACCCCACGAATAGTGATCGTGGCTACCTAGGCAAGCGCTTATGTGGTTGCTCCATGATCTCAGAGCCGTTCCAAGAAAAGGGGTCCCTTCACTGCCATACGATCATTTTCATCCAAGGATTGCATGACATATATCTCCATGTCAAGGCTATACCTACTGGATCGAGATTAACCAATTCAAATCTTGTCCATGCAGCACATACTTAACACACGAGGGTGGCACAACATTTAATCAAAGCCCAAGCTTCTAATTGTGAACGTTGGTCCAAAACACATCAAAAAGTTAATCATTTAATCCCACTTCAAACCTAAATAATTCCATCTAGAAAACTTTGATTGCCACCAAACTTTAACCATACATTTACTATCATCCAAGCTATATCCCATAAAACTCTAGTGCAAACAATTACTTATTTGACCATTCAATTAAATTCCTCAAAAAGGCATAAAGTTAAGGATCTTAATCATGATATCAACATCAATCAACCAACCTACTTTATCATGAGTTCGGAACCCTCAAGATAACTCAACTTTCATGAATTCTCTCATTTCATTGGACATTTAGGATTCCAAAATTCCACTCCATCACATCCTATACACCTTAAAAGATATTTCATCCTCGAAATTAATCTTGAAAACCCACTTTGTCTCATCATATACATCTTAAAAGAACTTTCGTCCTCGAAAGTCAACCATACTCGTACTCCAAGGAAAACTACCATGTCTTCCTCCACATGTAAGCACTATTCTATGTGTAACATATCCGTAAAGGTTACCTAGGACCATGTATCCAGAGCACTATTAGGGGGTTTTACAACCATCTTGGTGCACAAACACTCCATTCAAGGTTAAACTCAAGATTTAGAAACTTAGGTTATATCATTACATATCTCATATGTTAAAGTCACTTCTTTATCTTTCATCTTCATGAATCACTAGGGTTAACACCTCTTATGAAATGTTTCATTAATATGGTCTTCTTCCATTTCTCATAATAAATTGCAACATTTATTAATGAATTCATCGCAAGATTAACCAACACTATCAAATTATCATCATTATTCATGTACATGGTTAACCATTTATGCATTGGTATTTATTAAACCATTTCTAGGTTTCCATCATATCATGTCTATGTATCATATCTCAAGATTAGATCATATTCTTACATATATTACATCATGGTTGTGCTAAACAAACTTATGTGAGTGGCTTATCAAACATATATCAAAACTTTATCTAATTCAACTGAGGTTCTCCTGACCCATATCATGAGGGTAGTTCCATGCTCAGTCTCTCTGAGCTAACTCAACTCTATGAGTATCTCATATACATGTACTTTATCTTTCCTCTTGGTCTACAGTTATTAGGTATACCCCATTGGCACTTGTGATCAACTATACAAGATCTAGCCACATAAGCACAAACCAAACATGCTATGACATTCTCTTCATAGGTCTCTACCCATGAAACATCTTACCCAAAGCTCTCTCATATACACCACTAGATTCCTATGTGGGAAACCACCAACCCGAGCATGAGGCTTCATAGAAACTAACATAGCTTCCTCCTCCAGGGTCTTGGGCTCTCTCCCTCACCCAGATGGTAGGCACTCATATTCATGTTCGCATGTTCATATATAACCAGCCTGTCTCTGTCTCTAGGGTTTGGTCCTCCCAAGGACATCTAGGGTTCAAGATAACTATATGAATCATGTATAAAGGAACTCAACTCAATCACTAAGGAGTAGTCTAGTTTAGGACATATCTGGGGACGTCACTGGTGGTATCAGAGTATGAACAATAGCAAAGCCTGACATTTTCTCATTATGCAACTAAAGAACCTTGAACCTTAATAATCGTTAGGGTTAGATTAGTCGTCTTCTACCTGTGACTCAAGCTCTAGTGAAGAAGGAGAATGTCATTTTTCTCTTATGGCTTCTACAAGAAATGACTCAAATGAGGTAAATCTAAACTCTCGAGATAAAGAATCATTATTTTCTATCACTAATGCTACTCATGCCTCTCGTAAGTCTTCTAAAAGGAAAAGGAAAAAGTTTGCTAAAATTGTTGATAATATGCATGTAGAATTAGATAATCTTGAACATGCTAATTCTTGCTTGCTTGATGATAAAAATAATTATCTTAGTCAAGTAGACTCTCTTAAAATTTAAAATGCTAGTTTGGTTAATAAGACTAGATTTCTAGAAGCTCAACCTCTTATGCCTAGTTCTAATGAAGAGCATACTTTTATTGCTGATTCTCTAATGCATGGTATTGATGTTCTTAAATTTAAAAACAAAAACAAAGATTTTTCTTTGCAAGGATTATAATATGAAAATAATGTCTATCTTTCTAAGAATGCTTATCTTAAAAAAGAAAATGCTTCCTTGCTTGCTAAAATCAATGTGCTTGAATCTTGTTCTAGTTCTACTAGTAGAGAGAATAATGTTGTTGGTCTTCATACTGATAGAGATTCTTATTTAACTAAAGCTCTTTGCTTAGAAAATGATCTTTTGCATGCTAGAGATAATATCAATCATTTGTCTTCTACTATTTCTTCTCTATGCATGATAATCATAGTTTGATATCTTAATTGCAAAGATTATTAGTTGGTAAAAAGAATCTTAATGATATCCTACACCATACTACTAAAAAAATTGGTAGACATGGTTTAGGGTATGATAGTTGCCAAAGGAACAACAAAGGTAAAGGACCTCCAATCTTCCATGGAGAGTCGTTTAGTTCCAAGGCTATGGGCACATGCAACTATTGCAATGATTTTGACCATTATTCTACTTGTTGCCCATTTAGGAAAGCACCCAAGAGAACTAGGACTTGGGTTGCTAAGCTAACCCCTCTAGACCCAAAAATATGATTGGGGACCATTTTATCTTTGTTCTTGCATGTGACATGTAAATGGATTGACGTGAGCTATGGATTTACAAATTGACTTCTCAATCCACAATTAAAGAAGAAAGGTAAGATGTAAAGGGGACTACTACATGTGGAAAAGTAATGGTAAGCATAGACGTAATGCTATGCTTTCAAATATTTACTCATAGTGTGTTTTTCCAAGTTAGTGTGCACTATGCATATGGTTTTTGAGTCAAAAGTGGTACTTTGTGATTCTCTTCACACTCATGCTCAAAAATTATTTCTAATACTTTCATAGTGTATTACTAACTTGCTTACACTTGTTTGGATATGGTTTATATTTCTATCATGCCTCTAGATATGTTTTCATATATATATATATATTATATTATATTATATTATATATATATATATATATATATATATATATATATATATATATATATATATATATATGGCTAAAAGAATTGTGTACCTGACATGTACCCGTCTTTATTTGTGATGATTGTAAAATTATACTTAACAATCTAACCTTATGGATGTAAGATATACACCTTAGATACGATGTGTATTAAAAATCACTACAATCGGGTATTTATAGATCATCTAATGAAAGGATATATGTATTTCTTAACCAACGGTAAGTTGCAGAAATTGCAAAAACTATTGTATAATATATTGGTATATCTCATGATCCATACGAGATATGATTATGATTTTTTAAACACAACTAATCTATATAGTTTTGAATCAATCCATGTCGTTGGATTTGATGATCATACACCGTATGTGTCATTTTAATGTCTGGTACATGTAAGTTTCATGAATTGGCCGGTACCACAGGGTCTTCTTCTACCTCGTGTCGCTTCCTAACCTCTCTCTCTCTCTCTCAATATATATATATATATATATATATATATATATATATATATATGCTTTTTGATAACTGAGTTTTCGGTCGAGTTTGTCCTGTTAAAAACTCAACCGATAGGCACCAATGGGTGTTTCCAACAACTGTCCTCGGTCGAGTTGTCAATACACAAAACTCGACCGACAACATTGTGCACAGAATATACAGTTGGCTTTTCGTATGAGAATTTCCCTCTCAACTAAGATTTTCTCAACCAATAGCCTTATTCATTGGAACGCCCTTTATACCTTTATATATGCATGTTGCCATGTTTTCAAATTTCCTATCTTGCATACAACTCTATCTCTCAGTTTTTTCTAAATTGGTATATCAATATCTTAAAATTACTTGCTTTGAGTTGTTTTGTAGATTTTGATGATGATCTCTTTGGATCTCTTGGTTGTGTCTTAAATTTCTTCCGTTGTACTCTAACTTGCTACAACTATCTAGTTATATATCTTGTTTGGATACAACCTTTAGGTTCTTAGTGGTAATCATCTTTTGGTAATGATGCATATTTAATGGCGAGTTATATCCTTTCATGCTTCTAAAATTGCTTATCTCTTTGTTTGGATATATCTCTAGATCTACTCATAGCTTGCTTTATCTTATGCATATATTGCTATGATCTAGATCCTACTAGTAGCTCTAACTAGTGATAACATCTACTAGTAGTTCATATACATGTAGTTCTAGCATCGCTTATCTTTTCATAATGTGGAACTCTACTATATGATATGCTTGTATATTGTTTCATACTTGCTCAAGCTTGTTCCTTGAATTGCATATCTATTATCTTGAGTTGCTTGCATAACATTGTGATGTAGTATACATAGATCTACATTGTATGTTGAAATTGGAGTATTTTTGGATTTCATGCAAGTTTTGCTCCTGTAACGCCCGGGCCCACTGCCCAAGGCTCTAGTAGAATTTTAGGAATGATGACTGGCCCCACAAATCACCACTAGCCTTAACTTTGCACTTTGTCCTCACTGACGCGCAAGCTAGGATCAACTTCCCGACTGGTCAGCCATCCTAGTACTACTCCAAGCTGAGCACGCTTAACTATGGAGTTCTTTAGTGATGGGCTCCTGGAAAAGGAGGTGCACCTTGGTGATATGGGTAGTCCAATCATTCATTTTAAGATCATGTTATCCGAGGCCTCAAATCCTGGGATGTTACAGTCTCCCCCACTTAGGCTCTTGACGTCCTCATCAAGGCTCAACTATAAGGCCTCATAATCTCTTCCCCATTTCAGTGCAGACCCACAATGGCCCATGGACACCCAGCTCCCGATCTCGAAATACCAACGCAAGGGTGGCTACATTAACCATGGACAACCCTTTCCTACATGCCTGGACCGCACGGCTCAAGATTGGCATGCCATGTCCATGTGGGCCCCACCAATTGGAGGGGTTATGGCTCTGATACCATTTGTAATGCCTGGACCCACTAGTCTAGGGTTGTCGTGGAAGTATCTCGCACCCAACGAGACCGTTTAACAGCTCCTCATGGCACCAGGGTCGCACTTCCCTTCATGATTAGGGTTGATGGTCAAAAACAAAAGGAAAGAGAGAGAGGAGAGTGTGTGGATCTCTTTGATCTCGGCCAAGGGCTCTACCCCTTATATAGGGGTGGGCAACCATGCCTCAAAATGTTCTTTCAAGGGGAAACAAGTCCCTTCCCTACTAGGAAACAATTTCCATCATTGAGAAACAAGTTTCTCTCTCTTAGAAGTCCTCCTTATCCTTTTGATACTTTTCTATTCTTTAAATATTAAGATTTCGAAAATTACTTCCTTCATATTCTTTGTACTTTCCTTTTAATGTATTGGGACGAAATTATGCTTTCCCTTTTTAATAGAAAATACTTTCCTTTTTCAATGCCACCAAAAATTAGTAATAATGTACTATATTACTCTCTTATTTTTCTTTATTGGTATTTTCTCTTTCCTCTTTCTTCATTGGGGCTCCTTGGACCCCAAGAAATTCTAAGATCTCGAAATTCCTTCATAAGGATACTTATTATCCTTCTAGATGCATCTATATGCATTATTTCTCATTATTATGTTTATTTCTTATTAAAATATCTCTTTATTTCACTTTCATTTTCCTCATTAGTATCCATTTTAACATTAGGAATCCTTGGGATACGAAATTCCACCAAGGATAACTCCATTATACCTCTTTTCACTTATTTTCCACATTTCATCATTATTTTCAATTTATTTCTTAATAAAGAAATACTTAATTAATCTTTTCTTTTCTTATTGCCTTTTCTTTACAACTTTGGACCCCTTTGGAACCCAAGGAACCCAAGAGGCAGGAAATCCACCTTGGGATTAAGTTCTTTTGCCTTCTAGAGATTTACACACCTTTCTTTTCTTAAAAACTCAATTATTCATTCACTAATTGAACTTCCTTATTATTGGGCCCAATAGCCAATAAGGCCCTCAACACAAACATCAAGGCTATTGTAAAAAAAATTCATGCATTCAATCAAAGACATCATTATTTGTTCAATTATCTTTATTATGAGAAATCACATTTCTCACCAAATGAACCCAAAAATTGGGGTTGTAACATCCCTCCCCTCTTATAAGAATTTTTCCCTAAAAATTACATCAAACAAACAAACATGATAAGCCTTTCATATGTCCATCATGGATCCCATGTGGCTTCAACCTTTCATAGATGACTCAGGACATTTCAACCTCTCAAAAGTTGAATAGGTTCAGGGCACAGTACATGGCTTGGGTACCTCACATAGTGCTCTAGATCAGACTCATGGAATACATTACTCATCATGTTACCTTGAGGGGCAAGGCTAAACACAACTATCTCCACTAATCCATCTCAAATGGATCTATATATCGGGGACTCAGCTTTCTCAGTTGTAGCTTAGAGGGGTCGGATTTTCACATCACATATACTCCCATAGTGAACTGCATGTCAGTCTACTTTGCATTAGCTCATGACTCATGTCACCACTGGGCTCTCTCTCGGCCATTGCATGATCAAAGAGACTTCATCTACACACACTATGGTTCTATTCTGACCTTCACAAGGCCTCCTTCACCAACATCATCTTAATGAAGTGGCGACCGACACAACCTCTCTATAAGACTGCTTGCATCCCGATAAAGGCTATGGTGGTTAACATCACATCTTAAGAACTGTTTCTATGTATCACCCTGAATGAGCACACATGCTCCCATCAGACCCTCTAGTATGGATCATATTGTCCATTAGTATGGGGTGATAAACTGTACTATCATCGAGTTCTTTATGTATCCACTTCCACCTCATGGAAGTGAACCTTGGTCATACCCAAGAACTTTTGAACTTGCATCATGGTGTAGTTGAACCATCTTTCTCTCTTAAGTAGTTCAACCGAATCTGTCCCTTGACAACATTCGTTCTATCTCATGTCATCTAGGTAAGGAGATCTACCATAACCCATATTGCATCTTGACCTTCTTTGGTCTAGGGAAGACTTACCACCACATCTGTAGTGATGAATTCCCATTCCCTCTCGGGAACTCTTTATACTTTATATCCATGCACTGGGTTACTGGTTTTCGTCCTTCACCTCCTGGCTTTGTTGGCCACATGCAACATGTATCAGGCATCCAAAGCTCTACCATCACTTATTATCTTTGTAGTTTCATGGTGTATGGTGATCATGATTTCCTATATGTCATGATTCCTCAAGGTCAATTCCTCGGAAGCCCTAAACCACTCTCATCAGGGTTTTATTACCTTCCTATCTAAAGAAGTGTATCCAGAGTTCTACAACCATCCTTCTACCACATCAAGGACTAGGCTGGCTATCCAAACAACCACTAATCTTGTTCAACATATCTTATTATATCTTAGTGTTAGCCAAAATTATCTCTTTTTCTCAACTTAAGGTTAGCCTAACAACCTCAACTTCTTCTAGCTTCCAGCTAAACTAGGAAGCTATATCTCCACTAGAGCATTCATTACCACTCATGTTACAACCCCAATTTTTTAGTTCCTTTGGTGAGAAATGTAATTTATCACATTAAAGATATTGGAACAAATAATGATATAATTTGTTTGGGATAAATGGATTTCGTTTACAATAGCCTTGATGATTGTGTTGTGGGCTTTATTGGCTATTGGGCCCAATAACAAGGAAATTCAATTAGTAGATGAATAATTAAGTTTTTGAGAAAAGAAAGGTGTGGAAGCCTCCAGAAGGCAAAAGAATACAATCCAAAGTTGGATTTCGTGCCTCTTGGGTTCCTTGGGTCCCAAGGAGTCTAAAGTTGCATAGAGAATGCAATAAGAAAAGAAAAGACCAATTAAGTATTTCCTTGTTAAGAAAGAAATTGAAAATATTGATAAAATGTGGAAAATAGGTGAAAAGAGGTATAATGGAGTTATCCTTGGTGGATTTTCATATCCCAAGGATTCCTAATGTTAAAAGGAATTCCAATAGGAAAATAGAGGAGAGATAAAGAGAAATCCTTAAAAAGAGAATTAAAAAGGAAAAGAAATTGATTAATAAAAGGGAAATATGAGAAATTGACTTTCAAAAGAAGATAAAGGCAAATGGATTTTCCCCAACATTGGAATCTGTGCCTTTGGGATTTCTTGAGGTCCAAGGGACCCAAAATAACAAGATAATGGTAAAGGGAAAAGAAATAACAATTAATTTTGAATTAATTAATGAGATAACTTGGGAGAGAAGGAAGGCTTCTCATCCATTAGATTTTGTTTCCCAAATTTTGTACAAAACTAGATAATGCCAAGACAAACCTTCCTTTGAAATTTGAGCTAAAAAGGATCAAAGGTTTTGGAGATATAAATTTCTTAAGGTATTTCCAAATTTGGCATTTATTTTGAATTAGGAAAATGGATTTCCTTTTGGTTGATCGTGTGCAACTGAGGCCGTTGGATCTTAATCCAATGCCTGACGTTCATCGGCTAAGTCCCACTGGGAATGGACTCGACAGGTGACAGAGGGATTCTTCCTCTCCGATTTCCTTGTGATCCAGAGTAGATGTGGGCCAACAATGATTCCCATTGAATTTGGGAGATGAAACCACAAGGGAAGATCCCTCGTTTGACTAGGATTAGTCACCGTTTTGGGAAGTGCCCAATTCTTGTAAGCCTACCTCGACCCTATATATAGGGGAGGGTGCGAGAGGGCACCAGCGTCCCTCTTTGCTACCCAAGCAGCTGCGGAAGAGAGTGAGGAACACTTGAGTGCGCTTAATTGCTTCATCCATCTTGACTTGCGACCTCCATACCTCGGCAAACCTCACCGGAATCTGGCGAGTAGGAGGAGGATAACGCGTGGTCGTAGCACACAATTGGAACCATGGTCGAGTTCAGTGGAGGGTTATGAAGCTCCCTGACCCATTGGCGTGATCGTAGATGAATGAGAGCAAGGAGTCAACTCCCTGGTTGACGGAAGAAGTTGATGTGCTCGGAAGCGACGCGAGGTAGAAGAGACCTCGTGGTTATTTACCGAACAACCCCTATGTATCTTCTTTGAAGGTAAGGGCATTCTGGTACTTCGGTTTATTTTTAGATCCCAAATAGGCGCGGGGATCATGAGTCGCTGGAGCCCGAGTGGGCCAGCGGACCACGAATCCGACGCCTCTTGTTTTTCTAAAAATAGCAAGTAAACCAATAAAAAAAGGGGTTTTCCTATAAAAAATCATATCTGGAGATAGGAAAATCGGATGGGAAAAGTTAATACATGAAAAATGATCAGAAAAATACAAGAAATGCATTAACAATGGTTTGGATATCTAAATCTGTATATTTTTGTAAAAGTGCATATTTTGATGGGAAAAGTGTTAATTTGTAATTACAAAACCCTAATTGTTAACCAAATATGGTTTTAATCTTGCAAATAGATAAATTCGAGCATGGTTTACTTGATTAATGTTAAAGATGGTTTTTAACCTATTTTGATGATAGATTTGCAAGGTTTAGGGTTTTAAACCTAATGTGTTGATTAAAACCCTTTGAACCCTAAGTTAGGGAAAAAGGGAAGAAAGAATATAATAATCCAAAAATCGCCTCAGTTTCTCGAGGATTTTCCGGATGGTTAATCACATTGAATACAAATTATCTGTTTGGATGTTCATCCTTGCAAATCATAAAGTCACTATGATTATCACATTAAAAATAGAAGTATGTATTCTCGCACCTACATGCCACCCTGATGGATGATGCCAAAGGTCAGGCCCAGATGGGTAGACTAATGGACACCTTCAGTGGTGACCCTAGGCACCAAGTTCAGGAATGAGAAGGTGGCCTATGATATTGCATGACTAGTGGGCACCATGAGTGGTGACCCCCAGGCACCAAGCTCAGGATTGAGAAGGTGGCCTTAAGTCATTGGCAAAGGAAACCGTAAGGTGGGTATGCCAGGGTTAGGGTAAAAGCGGTGGAGAATGTCATACTCAAAAGTGTAAATTGGCTTGTTAATTAACTTAATTGTGATCATTAGATTGTTATCCTTATGTGCAAACTTTTGGTTGTCCGACGTTTCGTTTGTCGGCGTTTTAGGTACAACCCTGAAATGAACAAACGGTAAAGTGACACATTCTGAAAATAAAACATAAAGTGCAAGATGGATTAGATAGAGTAGATTCAAGCTCTGGATAGATAGATTTCCAAAGTTTTTCAAAGGTAAGTAAAGTTGTAATTTTATACCCAATTCCAGTTTAGTTAGTAGAATTTCAGAATTATAATTGATTATTTGTTGAACCTTTGATCATGTTAATTGGATAACGACACCGACTTTTCAGTTCCCTTAATTGGGGGTTACTGGGAGGCGGGGTCATTACAACTCCTTATCCTTAGGTGTTAGGTAATGTCGAAGACATACACCTCCATGTATTATACTTATCATCTCATCTCAAACTCTAAGTTTGTCTTCATCAAGAAACTCTGAGCTCATCCTCATGGTGATCAAACTCAACCTTGGTTAACTTGCAAATTCCACATAGCTCACAAGAAGACTACACTACTCCTCTTAGTGTTTGTAAACCATCCATCTATCATTCACTCCACCAAGGTATGTTATCATCTCTGTCCTCATACCTTGTAGCAACGTTCCAACTCGCATCATTTTTTATCCTTGGTGTATGGCATGCGTACTGTCCCATCTCTACCTCCCATAACAAGAGGAAATAAGCATTTGGCGGTCATCCAAACACAAAGTTCTTCCTATTCCAAGAGTAGAGATGATACATCCCACATCTCCAGTACACCTTCAATTCTAAGTTGAAACGTGCAACTCATGTCTCTACATCACAAACATCATGATATCAATGTTGCTTCCATGGAAAACTGGTCTCGAACTTACTTGGGTTTACACACAATCCTTAGTCATCTCCTCTAGGTCTATAGGGTGCCGACACTTTTGGGGTTATCCCTCTTCCATTATGCATCCAGAGAGTGCCCTACGCATATGCCCTTTGGGTCCCATGAGTTCATGAAGGTGATCAATCTCCTAACCCATGGCCCTTAGACAATGATAGTTGTTACCTCCCGACCCTATGGTCATGTGCAACTAGGGAATTATGCAACTCCTACTTCCATTGGTCTTATCCCTACCTGACCCTAGGATAGACATAGGATTCTCTTATAGTACATGTTCAACTTAGAACATTACCCAACCATTCATCATCTCTCTTCCTGCATTTATGGGCTAACTTTCATCCTTTGATAGGGATCATGGAAACCTGCCTACCTTGGTCAAGCCCCATACCGATTACCTCCATGGTAACACATCCACACGCACATAGAGATGGTTATCTATGGGTCTATAGGTTCATTCTCATGCCATGTACTCTTCACTTAGCTTCTCAAGATCCTATGAAACCTCCTTAGGTTACCTCAAAATCAACCAAACTGGTAAACTCCCTACCAAAGGGTCCCTCTCCCAGGATGGGAGGAAACTACACCTTGATAACAAAGGTCACAAGCAATCTTAGGGTTTACATTCACATGAGCATGCTTAAACCAGAAACTACTAAGGCACAAGCGTACCTACTAAACCATGCTAGGTCACACTTGTTCTCATCCTCAACATTAGACCAACTTAGTTCATCACACATACCTTTAACTTAAGGGGTTTCTTTCTCCTCTACACATGCTCAAAGCTATAAAGACTCAAATCTTATTATGAGCATCGGGTACACTGCTTCCGCTCTTAGGACTAGAAACCCTAGCTCCACCCTTGGGTGTCCAAGTGCATGCTCGACCTCTTAACCACAGATCAAGCATGTCTAAGGTATGTCATCCTTTCATTCGAGAAACACTTCAGAGTTGAGTCCTCTTCCAGGACAACCAACTAGGTATAAGGCCTCACATCCTGCTACTAAACCTCTCCAAGTCTAAGAACCTCTTCTCCCTATCTCAGGAGGTAAACACCTATACCATAGGCACAGAGGTACTAGTAGACTCATCCTCTCTCTAGGGTTTGGTTCCTCTCATGGAAAACAAGACATCATTAGCCTCCAAGGGTCAAGCATACGGCAACCACTATCATCCACTTAGGTCGCATCATCCTCATCTCCCGTTGTTCCTCAAGTTTCGGGGTATTAGGCTTCCAACCTTCTTTCCTGAGGTCTGCTCTCTCTCTCTCTAGAGCTAATCCTACAACCAACCTCTCTATAAGAGGTCCTTTCTTCATGAAGGATCAAGCTCATAAGCATGCCCCTACCTGAGTGAATCCTATGCTCGAACTTATGTTTAATCAAGATTATCCATAACCCCTTATTCTTATCTCATAAGCCATCCATCATGATCCCTTGTCTAGGGTTTCATTCAACTGTATACACTACTGGCGCACTCTGGGTGCAAGCTATATCCTACTTGCAACATCCCAAAAGGTTTTTATAGGTTCTTCTCTAACCTCATCCATGAAGGAGCTATCCTTCGCTCAAACATGCACGACCCTTCCCAGGGTTTGGTTGCCAAAGGTACTCGATCATCAACTTCTAATGGTTCGTATGGCAATCCAAAGTCATGTCCATCCAAACACCTAGTCAACCATGACATCTAACTCATCATGTCATCTCTCCCTCTAACCTTCACTTAGGGTTAGGGTTACCATCATCCTCAAAGGATGTGCTAGGTCTCTACCTTTAATGGAGGTCTCTACCTCCAAGACTAACCCTCTCTAATCATCCTCCTGATAAGGAGGTCTAACCTCAGGTCTCTCTTGAGGGCGATGACAACTCGTGTCATATGACCTAAGCATGTATCTATTCTTTTACGTTTACTCTATTAAGCTTATGTCCATGACATCTTATTTACATGATTTTCATTAATTTGATGGAGGATCCCTTAATCCTTATCAACCTTACCCATACCTCAAGAGGGTGAGGAGAAGAGAGGAAACCCTAATCCTTAAGGTCCTTAATAGAATTTGAGTTGAGAAGGGATGAACAAGATGAGAGAGTCCTAAAGGTATCTTATTTCAAATCATACCCTAAGACTTTGGCCAGGAAGTCACACAGATGTGGGAGTCCTCGTATTCCGACTAGCAGTGCGGAGGAAAATATTGTCTGCCCCCGGTCGTGATCCTTTTCTAGACACCTCTATCTTTCAGATAATCCTCTTAATAACTCCCTTGGGTTCTACAGAATTTGTAAAATTTAATAATTATTAAAGATTAATTGAGGAACCTTCGCTATGATACCATTTGTAATGCCTGGGCCCACTACCTAAGGCTCTAGTAGAGTTTCAGGAATGACGAATGGCCCCACAAATCACCACTAGCCTTAACTATGCACTTTGTCCTCACTGAGGCACAAGCCAGGATCAACTTCCCGACTGGTCACCCATCCTAGTACTACTCCAAGATGAGCACACTTAACTATGGAGTTCTTTAGTGATGGGCTCCCGGAAAAGGAGATGCACCTTGGTGATATGGGTAGTCCAATCATTCCTTTTAAGATCAAGTTATTTGAGGCCTCAAATCCTGGGATGTTACATTGTCCCCCACTTAGGCTCTTGATGTCCTCGTCAAGGCTCAACTATAAGGCCTCACAATCTCTTCTCCATTTCAGTGCAGACCCACAATGGCCCATGGACACCCAGCTCCCGATCACGGAATACCAACGCAAGGGTGACTACGTCAACCATGGACAACCCTTTCCTACATGCCTGGAACGTACGACTCAAGACTGGCATACCATGTCCATGTGGGTCCCACCTACTAGAGGGGTTATGGCTCTGATACCAATTGTAATGACCCCGTCTCCTGGTAAACCCCACTTAAGGGAGACCAAGAGATCAGAGCCGTTATCTAATAACCTGGATCAAAGGTTCGAAAAATAATAAATAATAATTATTAAATTCTACTACTAAACTGAAAACTGGTATAAAATAAAAACTTTATTTACCTTTTAAAAGCCAGGATTTCTAAACTTTTATCCATGAAGATACTTATGTAACTTATCCTCCTGTGTACGTTATTTCTCATTTAGTTCCACATATGCCACTTTACTGTTTGTTCTTTTCATTTGTACCTAAAATGCCGACAAACAAAACGTCAGTCAGCAAGAAGCTGGTATGTGGGGGAAACAATAATTGTGCAACTATGTTAACAATGTAGTCAACCAAATATCATTTAACATCCAAGATTACGTTTTAAGCAATACTACTCAATCCTTGCTTATCCCTTATCTCTGTACCATCCCTGTAGTGGTCATGGATACTACCTCTCTCATATGGTAGATCATTACCCCCATGGTCCTACCACACAGGTAGCCAACTCCTAGGGTTATGGAGTCGCATGGTCCTACCCAATGGTAGCCCAATCCCTGACTCATGATGACTTGATGGTCCTACCCCATTGGTAGCCATGTACTAAGTCATTCAATGACCTGATGGGCCTACCCCATTGGTAGCCATGTACTAGGTCAATCCATTAGGCTATAGAGGGGACTAGGATCTGAGCTATTAGGCACATCTCTTATGTGATAGTCATATTCACATTATAATTTGCATGAATTAAATGCAACCAACAGTTTAATTTAAGTCATCGATAAAACCTCGAAAATCCTCGAGAAACTAATTCGGGATATTCATAGGCGTAACCACATACCTGTCAATTTGATATGAGACAGAAATAATCCAATCAACCAGTAGGCAAGCAAGCATTCAATAAGATCCTGAAACAATTATACAATTTCCTTTTTTTATTCATGTCATTGCGATCTATTAAATCTAGCTCGCTTCCTAGGGTTTCTAGTTCACTTTTAGGGTTTCCATTGCAATTAGTGTTTCCCTACATCTTTTACTATTTTAAACCCTAATTTAATGCAATTGATCACAAACCCTAATTATCTCAACATCTAATCCTCAATTTTGGATTTAAGGCATAATTAACCATTAAATAAGTCCATTAAGCCTATTTTATATTAAAGCTACAATTTTCATCCTTTTAATATATAACAAGATCATTATGCTCATTTATCGTCAATTTATAGTTCCTAAATTGTGGATAAATAACCTTAATATAGAAATTAGGGTTTTTGAATGAATCAAGATGGAATTAATGACAAATAGAGTTCGCATGTGAATTCAATCATTATGAACTATGAATTGACGATAAATGAGAATAATGATCTTGTTATATATTAAAAGGACGAAAATTGTAGCTTTAATGTAAAAGAGGCTTAATGGACTTATTTAATGGTTAATTATGCCTTAAATCCAAAACTGAGGATTAGATGTTGAGATAATTAGGGTTTGTGATCAATTGCGTTAAATTAGGGTTTAAAATAGTAAAAGATGAAGGGAAACCCTAATTGCAATGGAAACCCTAAAAGTGAACTAGAAACCCTAGGAAGCGAGCTAGATTAAATAGATCTCAATGACATGAATAATAAAAGGAAATTGTATAATTGTTTCAGGATCTTATTTAATGCTTGCTTGCCTATTGGTTGATTGGATTATTTATGTCTCACATCAAATTGATAGGTATGTGGTTACGCCTATGAATATCCCCAATTAGTTTCTTGAGGATTTTTGAGGTTTTATCGATGACTTGAATTAAACTGTTGGTTGCATTTAATTCATGAAAATTATAATGTGAATATGACTATCACATAAGAGAGGTTCCTACTATCTCAGATCCTAGTCCCCTCTGTAGCCTAATGGATTGACCTAGTACATGGCTACCAATGGGGTAGGCCCATCAGGTCGTTGAATGACTTAGTATATGGCTACCAATGGGGTAGGACCATCAAGTCATCATGAGTCAGGGATTGGGCTACCATTGGGTAGGACCATGCGACTCCATAACCCTAGAAATTGGCTACCTGTGTGGTAGGACCATGGGGGTAAGGATCTACCATATGAAAGAGGTAGTATCCATGTCCACTATAGGGATGGTACATAGATAGGGGATATGTAAGGATTGAGTAGTATTTCTTAAAACGTAATCTTGGATGTTAAATGATATTTGGTTGACTACATTGTTAACATAGTTGCACAATTATTGTTTCCTCCACATACCAGCATCTTGCTGACCGACGTTTTGTTTGTCGGCATTTTAGGTACAAATGAAATGAACGAACAGTAAAGTGGTACATGTGGAACTAAATGAGAAATAGCGTACATAGGAGGATTAGTTAGATTAGTATCTTCATGGATAGAAGTTTAGAAGTCCCAACTTTTAAAAGGTAAGTAAAGTTTTTATTTTATACTAGTTTTTAGTTAAGTAGTATAATTTCATAATTATTATTGATTATTTGTCGAACCTTTGATCCGGGTTATTAGATAACGACTCTGATCTCTTGGTCTCCCTTAAGTGGGGGTTACCGAGAGATGGGGTCATTACAGCTCCAGTTTTAGTTTTTGGTGCAAGACTAGATTTTTTATGTAGAAACGACCTTTTGAGAAAGACTCATCGCTTTGCCATGAGCCCTGACACTTTTTGGGTGATTTTGGTGATCTTGAGGGTTAAAATAGTGATTAATTGTTTTTCTGCAGCACTTTATGTTGCATTATGGGCTGTTCAAGTGCATGCTTTAACTTGTTGTTATTTCTATGCTTGGACAAGCCCCTAGATGTTCTCTTCTACTCTCTTTATATAACTTTTTGTTATCTCCTTTCTTTTAATAAGTAGTGTTTACTATTTCTTCATACTCCCACTTTATGAAATGACAAACGGGGAGAAAGGTATGTCTTCTTTTGGCAAAAGAGGGAGAAGGCACGTCTTACATGAAGAGGAGAAGCATGTTCATGTAAAGGAGAGAAGTTAAAGGGGAGAAGACATATATGTGTAGAACATATATGAGTAGAAGACATAGTATTCTATAAATGTTATGAAAGCTCACCATGAAGGAGAAATAACATCAATTGAGGGAGAGTATGAGAACTCCACTAGCATCAATTGAGGGGGAGCATATGAACTCAACTCTATTGAAACCCCTAGGTTTCTCAAAAGGCATGCCTTTACTTAAATTCTTTCAATACATTTATGGAATGGCTTGTCATCTTCAAAAAGGGGGAGAATGTTGACTCAATACGAATTTAGTCAAATTTGACTAAACCCTTGTTTTGGTGATGACTAAACCATTTCACTTATTTGTGTCTAATGTCTCTACTATAGTGATTTCAAAATAGGTATAGACACACTCCAAATGCCCTAACTTACGCATCTCAACTTGGAGAAAAGACAAGTCAAAGTCAATACAAGTGCACGTTTTTGGAATATGATGTAAATCCATTAGAATCATGTTGTAAATCACTTGTAATGATTGTATGACTTGTAATTAAGCTTAGAAAAAATTAGGAGCACTTAAAACAATTTTATAAGCACTTTAATGACATTTTCCAAAATTCCTTACAGGCACTTTATTGGTCGAGTTACAATCTCAACTGATCCTTGATGGATTTTGAGAATGTCATGGTTCAGTCGAGTTGCCACTTCACATAACTCAATCGATTACTGCAATGGAACAAAACTGATTTAAGTGACTGTCCGACTTTCATCCAGGATAAACTCGACCGATTGGTTAAATTAGCTTTGTCACATAGTGCATTCGGTCGAGTTACCTTTATAGAAACTTGACCAATAGCACTGTATGGAAAAGTGTAGAAAAGTATTTCTAGCCAGCCTGGAGTTGCAACAATCACAAATATATCTGTTTCAAGTTACAAAATGGCTAGTTTTCATTCTTAAGTGTTCCCAAAGGCTAAGAGGCATCCCCGACTATAAATAGGACTCCTTAGGCTTCATTCTAAGGTTTAGCAATCAATGAAAACATTTACATGAGGATCCTTGTCTATAGTTCAATGCTTCATAAAGCCTCCACTCTCTCTAAGCTCAATCACTTTCTACATCCATTAGAGTGAGTAGGAGATTTGTAAGAGAGATCATCCTACATGTATATCTTGTGAACATCTCACTTCCACCACCTCCCTATCTCTCATTTCAACCATAAAGATGAAGATTCTCTCTCTTGGATAAGAGAGGTGAGGAAGAACAAGGGTAGGACTCCCTTGGTGAAGAGCAAGGTGGAAGACTTGGAGCAAGAGTGGGTAAGACCTTGGTGAAGGCAGAAGACTCCTTGCTCAAATGCATAAGTCCTTGGTGGAAGCTTCTCTGTGTGAATTGTGAAATCAAAGGCTGAAGATCCAAGATGAGTGGGTGATCCCTGCAAGGCTGAAAACTTGTGCAAGAGTGGGTAAGTCCTTGGTGAAGGCCGAAGACTCATTGCTAAGTGGGTAAGTCCTTGGTATGGTTGAAGACTCTTTGTATTGGATAGGTAAGTCCTTTGGTGGGTCATTTATTGTAAGTCTTATGGATGAATATAAGAGTGCAATGGTTAAGAAATCCTAGAGGTTTTTTTTTAAAGGGAACTTTCCTTGGTGATAGTTTTATTCATCTTGCCCACCTCGTGCAAGCATATTTAAATGCGGGTTACACAACTTGGAAATTTGCAGGGAATTAACTATGGTAGTACTACTACCATTACACGGATGCACTTCCCCAGTGTCAAGTACAGCTGTAGAAGGTTTATCATAGAGTTTAACAGTGCTGTTACAATCCAAGTGGAGCTTTGCCAACACATCATCAGGAGTATTTTTCTCCCTCTATATATACGAGATCGAGGGATTATTTTTGAGGACCTATTGGATGCTCTTGGTGATGTTAGTGTAGCGAGGATATCTTCTATAGTCATCTTTAACCATCTTAGATGCTAGCATGTTGTCTGTTTTCACAATGGCATCAGGTATAGGAGCAGTTCGGATAATTATAACCGCCAGCAAGATGGCCGTATGTTCTGCTTCAAGAGGACTATCCACAGTGATCGACTTTCCAACTCCTCCCTGCCAATAGTTGTTTTGGTCTCTGATGACAACTGCTATGGCCCCTCGTCCCTTCTTCCATGCAGTGTCAGTATTAAGGATTAGGCAGTCAACGACTAAGTGCTTCTGTATGTCTGGCCTATGTGTGGGCTTTATGCACTTCCTTAGGTCCAAAGCTTCTCATACATATTGGCTTCCATCAAGATGAAGTTGACTTGCTGTTGTGTAGTTGTCTATTGCCTTTCAAAGATCCACTGGTTCCTTTGTTTCCAAATGACCCAACATGTTATAAAGAATATGTTTCTAACTTCCTCCATGGAACAAAGGTTCTATCTGATCCATTGCTCGAGGTTTTATGTGGACCTGAATGTGGAGGGTAGTTTGAGGTTAGGTAATTGTAGCCATATGGGCCTCTCCTTAGCATAATCTCACAGTGCATGAAGGTTGGTTTCATCCGGTGCGTTGCATCTGCTACAGGTGGCACTCATTGTCATCTGTCTACGCTTGCAACTCCAATTTGTAAGAATGGCTCCGTTGGCTATTATCCACATGAAGGTCTTGACCCTTGCAGCTACCTTGGCATTCCATAACTTCCTCCAATGCCCCGAACGCTTGACTTCACAGTCTGCACGCAAGACTGTATGGAAAAATTTTGTTGTATAGCTTCCTTCCTCATTTTGGCCTCCGCATGCATATGTCTTCTTCCTCCGGATCCACTGGGGGATGGAATTTATACACTTCCTTGGCGATGTTCGAAGGCATCCAATTTTCCAGGAAATCACAATCCCATTGTCCTTCTAAGTTTACCAGGTTGTTGACCTCAACGTCTTTGAGCTCTTCAGGGACGGTTTGGGTCATGTGATCCATCATACGGGCACTTCTAGGTAACCATACATCATGCCATGCATTGATGGTGTGTCCATTGATAGGGCTCATATAAGTGTTAGCCTCCATAAAGGGTCTTGAATGTAGCAGAGTTCTGGTTAGTCGAGATAGATTAGGGGGTGATACTGGATACTTGTTCAACAGCTTATTTCTCATGGCCCTGTGCCACAAAGAATTCCATCCACTATGGATATCCCAACTATGTCTTAGAAGCAAAGCTTGATTCCACTCATGCATAGATTTGAGTCCGAGGCCCCCATGCATTTTCTTATTGGTTATGCAGTTTCAAGACAGAAGATGTATCCCTCTTTTACTGCGTCCCCCGGTCCATATGAAACGCCTAATTTACCCATCAATTCTATCACATAATTGAAGAGGGAGCTTCGCCGTTTGCATAACGTAAGTTGGAATAGTGGCTAAAGTACTCTTAGCCAGGCTCATGCATCTAGCTAAGGAGAGGTTTTGTGCTGCCCTTGAGTTAATCCTGCTGGTTACTCATTCTAGAACTTCATTATAGGTTTTATTGTTCACCCTGTTGTGAAGAATAGGGTCCCCTAGATATTTCCCCAAGTCTTGTGTTCTTTGTATCCCACTTCTTGAGGAGATCCGTTCGGCTTCCTGATTTGAAACACTATTTGAGAAGAACACTCTTGTCTTTTCGATGGAGATAGCTTGACCGGATGCAGGTTCAAAATCACTAAAGCATTGCATGATAGTATCTATGTTCGATTCATTAGCTCTAGCAAACAAGAGTATGTCATCGGCAAAGCACAGGTGGGCAATCAAAGGCCCTCTTCTTCCCAATTGAATGGGTTGCCATTTTCTGGTATAGACACAATCTTCGATCATTTGGCTAAGTCTTTCGATGCACATCACAAATAAGTAGGGGCTTAATGGGTATCCTTGTCAGAGCCCCCTCTTAGGTTTAAAGCTGGCTGAGACCTTGTTGTTCAATGCTATGGTGGAGCTACCCTGAGTGATGGAGTTCATGATGTAAACTTTCATATTATTGGGGATATTGATCTTATCTAACATGTCTTCAATGAAATTCCATGCCATTTTGTCATATTCCTTTGTGAGGTTGATCTTTATGGCCATCATCTTCCTTGAATGCTTCCCTTTCATACTGTGTATAATTTCTTGGGCAGCAACTACGTTGTCTGAAATCTTCCTCCCTGGTACGAAGGCACTCTGTGCCGGGTTGATCCAGTCCGTAAACCACTTCTTGAGCCACTCGACAATGATCTTGGAGCATAGCTTGAGGATTGTATTATTGAGTGAGACGGGACAAAACTGGCTTCTATTCTCAGGTTTGGGCACCTTGGGGATGAGGATCACTGTCGTATTACAAAGTTGATCGTCCAACCTCTTCGAATGAAGGGGCTCATGGATAGTCCTTATAACAAAATCTTTGACAATCGACCAATTAGACAACAGGAAATGGGGAGTTATGCTGTCAGGTCCAGTTGCTTTGTAGGGATCCATCGACTGTAGGGTCTGTAAGATTTCAGTTGGTTGAACTTCCTCGGCTAGGGAATGGTGCTCCACTTTAGGAATTGCAGCGAACCAGGCAAGTATATTCATAATATTTTGACGGCTTATGTTACTGGGAGTAGTGAACAGGTTGATGAAGAAATCAGTAACTAGGATAAAGATCTCGTCTGCATCAGAAATCCAGTCCCCATTGGGGTCTTTGATGGTGTTGAGTTTGTTGGACCGTCTCCTTTGATTCACAAAGGTATGATAGAACTGGGTATTGGAGTCCCCGTCTCTAAGCTAGCTGATGTGGCTTTTTTGCTTCCAGTCCTCCTCCTCGTGCTTGAGAATGAGCTTGAGGTCAGCCTACATTTGAAGGCATAAGTTATCTGTAATTTTGTCATACCTGATGAAAAGGTTTTTCTAAAGGGTGTTGATATTTCGTAATAATCGATCTTTGTTGGCTCTTTGTTGCCTGTGTTTCTCAGCATCCCAGGTGCTCAGAAGGGGTGTTGCTGAAGCAATAGCTTCCTAGAAGTTCATGTCCCTCCTCCAACAAATTTCTAGACGTGGGGCGAAGGTGGTGTTTGTGTTCCACGAGGCCTTTGTGGTGAATCTCTTTGGAGAGTGATTACATTTGTCTATCTGGATTAGCAGCGGGCAATGGTCAGATTCGACCTTAGCGAGGTGCATCACAGCTACCTTGGGGAACTTGAGGAGGAACCCGTTATTTGCCATTCCCTGATCAAACCTACTTTGCTTGAGGCCATGCTGGAACATGAACTTTTGTCCCGAGAAGCCAAGGTCAGCCAGTCCAGCTTCAAGCATGGTGGAAGAGAAGAGTTGTGCTTCACGGTGGTTGTAGTTTTGGTACCCAACCATCTCAGTAGGAGTAGTGATGGTATTAAAGTCGCCCTCCACTACCCAAGGCCCAGAGAAGTGTTTTCCCATCTCGCAGATGTGCTTCCAGAGCAGGGTGCATATCTGAATGTGTGGGCTAGCATAAATGAAAGTTGCAATGTAGGAATTGTTTACACTATAAGTAACAAATTGACAATGCGTGTTGAGGATTTCCATGTCACAGAGGGCAGAGTTCCAGCAGATCCAGTCCTTCCCGAGAAGTCGCAAGCTTCACACCTATGAGAGTTTGAGAATCCCAGCTTCTTGATCATGTTAACAGCTTTAGCTGCACTTGTTCTGGGCTTGAGAATGGAGGTGATAACATGTTTATGGAAAGACAATAAATCTTTAAGCACTCTATAGGTGTCATCGTTTTCGATTCCATGTACATTCCAACACATGATTTTGGACATCGCTCAATAAGCTTGGAGCTCGGAGTTTGGAGGGAAATCGGGTCAGGCTTGAATCTCAAGGTTTTCCTTGTTGGCAGCGATGACGAGCGCCTCCAGAATAACCTCCTTGTTCTGGGTTCCTTTGATTCTTGGGCTTCTTATAGCTCCTTATATTACAGATTTCGCTGTCCCCTGCCTCTTCATCTTTGTGCCACTACCTTTGAACATCTTTCCGCTTGTGGAGTTTTTTGAAGTGCAGTTGTTTGTCATTGACTCATCAGAGTCTCATTTCTTCCTGCCTCTGTGGTTCTTATGCCTGGTTACGGTTGTGGGATCCTGTTCTTTAGGGTCCGAGATGACCTCGATCACTTTGTCCACTTCAAGATTAACCATCATGTGGTCCTTTGTGTGAATGTCCTTCATGCTTACTTGTTTGCTGCTTGAGGCCTGGTTAGTTTGGTCTGTAATGTCTTTCAGGGCTTCCACCTTCTGCTCAATGGTTTCGATGATGGTGTTTGTCTTCTTCTTCCTCCATATCTGCGACATCTTTTGTCCTTTCAATCAACCTATAACCTGCTTCTCAAGTTGACTAGTGTTTGTGAGGTCTACATTGCTATCCTCATCGACAAGCAGGTCCGAGAATCTGTTCCATGATACTATGGGTATATCTTGTGGTTTCCCAGATGCTTGTTCCCACTCCTAGAGGTTTCATCTGCTGTGTTGGGTGCGCCAAGGAGGTTCAACTTCAGCAGTGGTTGTAGTTGTATTTGATCTAGGTACGGTGCAGTTTTCCTCCTTGTGTTCTGTGTTAGATTTACATTGTACTTATGTATGTGCCTCCTCGTCGTAGGTTTTACACTGGAAAGGGAAAACTTCAAACTCCATTTCATGCTCTACGCCATTGATTAGTATACAGGATGTCAAGTCGATCGTTGTATCAAGCTCGATGGAGAGCCTTGGAAATTTGCTCCTGGTCCTTTGGACGGTGTGGTCGTCAACCTTGATTAATCGACCTAGAGCCCTACTTATGTAATCGAAGATGGTTTTAACGTAGAGATGTAAAGGGAGGTTAAGGATCCTCACCCAGTAGACTATCTTTCTTGGAAGCTCAGGTGAGGGGACGAAGGAAGGATGCCAATCCCAGACAAGCAGATTGCATCTGAAGATTTTAGAGGGTCCCCATGCCACTTCCATTTCGTCGTCCCGTCTATAAGAAACCTAGATAATGAAGTGGTTCAGATCCAATTCATAGATATTATATTTGCCTATCAAGCTCTACATGGCTCGTAGGCAGTCTCTAAGGGTCATGTACCCTAACTGAGTGCCCATGGCCTTCACGAAAATAACATATTGCCAAGGTCTAGTTAGGAACTCTTCGTACATCAGATAGATAATGATTTCTGGTTGCTCATCAGACTTGTTGAGGCTGATTGCCTCTGGGTCCAGGTGTTCCTCGAACAACTTGTTAAGGAATAGATCAGATGCTGCTCCATTACTCACCAATCTAGTGTTGGTCCTAGTCATATTAGGGCCGCAAGCGTTCACCGTATCGGCCAACGGTTTCTCTTGTGAAGTCTGGTTACTGCCAGACAACGGTGGGAAGTGCTCTGTGGATGGTGTTGCTCTGCCGTCTGTTTGATCGTATGTAGATCTCATTCCAGTCCTCTCGCTATGTGTATCTGAGTTTTGGTTCCCTTTCTGCGATGTTCCTCTCAATCCTGTGTATTGGAATTCCATTCCAATATGCGGTATGCTAATCCTTAGAGTTTGTGGCCGCGGCACTGCTGTCACGCTGTTGTGCTTCCTCATGGTTGTGCCCATATCTTCCTGGACTCCGTGATCATCTCCTATCCATCTTCTCTTGTTGAGATCTGCTGGCCTCTTTTTCCCTTACATCCGTTGAGTCCCTTGTTCCTGTGGAGCCGGATCCGGTAGTCTCCCCTAGATCACTCACCGCCGCAGACCCCCTCTCCGCCTCCATAACCCTAACAACTGGTACACTGCTCTAGAGGTTGACCTCTCTAGGTAGTGGACTGACATACTCCTATTTTGGATTATGGAACTACTCTACATAGCTTGTCAATTGGTGCTTGTTCAGTCTCTCTCTCTCTGCCTTGCTATGTATGTTTTAGTTGCACTCAAACTTCCTATTTAGCAACTTTATCTTGTGATATAACTTGAATGTCTAATAAATTTTGTTTAAGTTCATTCAGCTCTATTCACCCCCCTCTAGAGCATCCAATCACCCATATAGGATCCAACAATTGGTATCAGAATGAGTTTCTCCAACCATACTTCAACAAGTAGGAGAAGATGGGAGACTACCAAGGTGGGAGATACTTCATCAAACTTCCAATCTTTGATTGGAGCAACCTCCTCTATTGGAAGAGAAGGTTACACTAATACATACAAGGATCAAGTCTTGAGCTATGGCAAATGGTGGACCATCCATACAAGCTACCAAAGACCAAGACAGAAGAACGGGATGAAGCTACCATGAAGAAAACCACCTTTAATGCAAGAGCTATCAACATCCTCTATGCCACAATGACCTCCATCGAGTTCAAGTGGATTTCTTCTTGTGAGACAACCTATGAGGTATGGAGAAAGCTATGCATCTCTTATGAGGGGACTTAACAAGTGAAGGAAGTAAAGTCTACATGCTCAATGGGCTGCTTGAGAACTTCAAGATGGGAAAGGAGGAGAAGATGGCCAATATGTACTCAAAGCTCAATAGCATTGTGATTGATCTTGCTATTCTAGGACATCCTATGAGTAGAGGAGAGATCAACTCAAAGATCCTTAGAACTCTCCCCAAGAGATGGGAACCCAAAGTGACTTCCATTGAAGAAGTAAGGTCTCTTGATGATATCCCCAATGAATAGCTCATTAGAAATATACAAGCCCATGAGGTCACACTTGGCAAGAAAGAAGAAGTTGAAATACAAGAGGAGAAAGAGATAAAGAGAATGAAGAAGGATGAAATCAAGGCTCAAATTGAAGTTACCATGGGACAAGCCTCTCCATCCTCTCATGTTGAAGAAGATTCCATGTACTGCAAGGCTAGATTCTACAAAGGCAAGAATTCCTCCTCCATCCGGTGCCTCAAGTGTAGAAAGAAGGGTCACTTCAAGATAGATTGTCCACAAGTCAAAACGAGACATAATCACAAGAAAAGAGAAGAGAAGAGGCACTCAAGCTCAAGTGAAGGACCAAGCTCAATCTCTAGTGAAGAAGGAGAATGTCATTTTGCTCTTATGGCTTCTACAAGAAAAGACTCAAATGAGGTGAATCTAAACTCTTTAGATAAAGAACCCTTAATTGCTATAATTAGTGCTACTCGTGCCTCTCTTAAGTCTTCTAAAAGGAAAAGGAAAAAGTTTGCTAAAATTGTTGACAATATGCATGTAGAATTAGATAATCTTGAACATGATAATTCTTACTTTCTTGATGATAAAAATAATTGTCTTAGCCTAGTAGACTCTCTTAAACTTGAAAATGGTAGTTTGCTTGATCAAATTATATTTCTAGAAGCTCAATCTATTATGTATAGTTCAGATGAAGAACATAATTTAATTGATGATTCTTTCATGCATGGTATTGATGTTCTTAAATATGAAAATGAGAACAAAGTTGTTGCTTTGCAAGGATTAGAATATGAAAATAATGTCTATATTTCTAAGATTGCTTTTCTTGAAAAAGAAATTGCTTCCTTGCTTGCTAAAATCAATGTGCTTGAATCTTTTTCTAGTTCTACTAGTAGAGAGAATAATGTTGTTGCTCTTCATATTGATAGAGATTCTTATTTAACTAAAGCTCTTTGCTTAGAAAATGATATTTTGCATGCTAGAGATAATATCAACCATTTGTCGTCTACTATTTCTTCTCTTATGGATGATAATCATAGTTTGAGATCTTCTTTGCAAAGATTCTTAGTTGGTAAAAAGAATCTTAATGATATCCTACTCCGTACTACTAAACAAATTGGTTGTCATGGTTTAGGGTATGATAGTAGCCAAAGGAACAAGAAAGGTAAAGGATCTCCAATCTTCCATGGAGAATCTTCTAGTTCCAAGGCTATGGGCACATGCAACTATTGCAATGATTTTGGCCATTATTCTACTTGTTACCCATTTAGGAAAGCACCCAAGAGCACTAGGACTTGGGTTGCTAAGCTAACCCCTCCAGGCTCAAAAACCTGATTGGGGACCATTTTATCTTTCTTCTTGCAGGTGACTTGATAATGGATTGACATGAGCTATGATTATCCATAATTAAAGAAGAAAGGTAAGACGTAAAGGGGATGACAACAAGTAGAAAAGCAATGGTAATCATAGAGGTAATGTTATGCCTGCAAATATTAAATCATAGTGTGTTTTGCCAAGTTAGTGTGCACTATGCATATGGTTTTTGAGTCAAAAGTGGTATTTTGTGATTCTCTTCACACTCTTTCTCAAAAATTATTTCTAACACTTTCATAGTGTATTACTAACTTGTTTACACATGTTTGGATATGGTTTATATTTCTATCATGCCTCTAGATATGATTTCATGTATATATATGATCCTTTTGACAACAACTTTGTCAGTCGAGTTTGTCCTATTAAAAACTCGACCGATAGGCACCAATGAGTGTTGTCAACAATTGTCATTGGTCAAGTTGTCAATACATAGAACTCGACCGACAACACTGTGCACAAAATATATAGTTGGCTTTTTGGATGAGAATTTCCCTCTCAACTACGATTTTCTCAACCAATTGCCTTATTTTTTGGCAATCCCTTGGTACCTTTATGTATGCATGTTTCCCTATTTTCAAATTTCCTATCTAGCATATAACTCTATCTATCAAATTTCTCTAAATTGGTATGTCTATATCTTGCAATTACTTTGTTTGAGTTGTTTTGTAGATATTGATGATGATCTCTTTGGATCTCTTGGTTGTGTCTTAAATTGCTTCCATTGTGCTCTAACTTGATACATCTATCTAGTTGTATATCTTGTTTGAATACAACCTTGAGGTCTTAAATTGCTTCCATTGTAATCATCTTTTCGTAATGATGCATATTTGATGGCGAGTTATATCCTTTCATGATTCTAAAATTGCTTATCTCTTTGTTTGGATATATCTCTACATATTCTCATAGCTTGCTTTATCTTATGAATATCTTGCTGTGATCTAGATCCTACTAGTAGCCCTAACTTGTGATAACATCTACTAGTAGTTCATATACATGTAGTTCTAGCATCGCTTATCTTTTCATCAAGTGGTACTCTACTATATGATATGCTTGTATCTTCTTTCAGACTTGCTCAAGCTTGTTCCATGAATTGCATATCTACTATCTTGAGCTTCTTGCATAACATTGTGATGCAGGATACATAGATCTACATTGTATGTAGACATTGGAGCATTTTTGGATTTAATGTAGATTTTGCTTTAGTTTCAGTTTTTAGTGCAAGACTAGTGTTTTTTATGCAGAAACAACCTTCTGAGCAAGACTCATCACTTTGCCATGAGCCCTGAAACTTTTTGGGTGAATTTGATCATCTTGAAGGACAAAATTGTGATTTATTATTTTTCTACAACACTTTATCTTGCATTATTGGTTGTTCAAGTGCATGCTTTAAATTGCTTTTCTTTCTATGCTTGGACGAGCCCCTAGATGTGCTCTTCTACTCTCCTTATATAGCTTTTTGTTATCTCCTTTCTTTTCACAAGCAGTGTTTCTTATTTCTTCATACGTCCACTTTTTGAAATGACGAAGGGGGAGAAAGGTATGTCTTATTTTGGAAAAAGAGGGAGAAGGCATGTCTTACATGAAGAGGAGAAGCATGTTCATGTAAAGGGGAGAAGTTAAAGGGGAGAAGACATATATGTGTAGAACATATATGAGTAGAAGACATAGTATTTTATAAATGTTATGAAATCTAACCATGTAGGAGAAATAGCATCAATTGAGGGGGAGTATGAGAATCCCACTAGCATCAATTGAGGGGGAGCATATGAACTCAACTCTATTGAAACCCCTAGGTTTCTCCAAAGGTATGAATTTACTTAAATGCTTTCAATATATTTAAGGAATGGTTTGACATATTCAAAAAGGGAGAGAATGTTGACTCAAGGCCAATTTAGTCAAAATTGACTCAAGGCGAATTAAGTCAAAATTGCTCTCTAGTGTCAGTTTGCTACAGAAATGATGACTAATTCCTTGTTGAGTGTAACTTTTGTTTGTTTGGATAAGGGTCTCTGTCATCAGTTTTAGCTCAGAACTGACATGTAAGTACTTACTTTGTCATTGATTTTCACAAAATCAAGTGACGACTAAGTCAACTTTTTTTTGTTTGGATAAGGGTCTCTAGTTTTAGTAAAGAACCAATGTCTAAGTACTTAGTCCTCTATTTGTCTCTCCTAAATTGACACCTAGTGCTTAGTTTGGTTTTTGATACCAAATGATGACAAAATTCACCTAATAGAACCTACAAAATGTTTATTTTCCGATTCTCTATTTCATACCCCTGACACCTAGTTCTAGTGATCATGCTCTTACTGTTGTGTTGTTGCTTCTAATATTGTTGCTGCACATTGATCAGCTGCCACCATCGACACGACTGCTACTGTTGGAGTTTCTTTTATTGGAGTTTCTATTGTTGCCCAATTGCTCGTTCTCAATGTCGCCGCACCATTGACTATTAATGTCATCACCACTAGAGTGGTCGTCCTATTGTTGCTACTGCGGCTCTGCCTGAGTTGCTATTCTAGAATTTTTGATCAAGGGTTTTTTTAGCTACATTTTCGGGTAATTTGATTAAATGTAATGAGGATTTTAAATATAATTGATTATGTGATTTGATGAAATGTAACTTGGGTTTTGATACATAAATTTGGATCAATTAGAGAAATGATACTTTTAATTTTTCTTTTATAATTGAAATTCATGCATACGTGCTTGCATATTTGATTGCATTGTTCAATTTAGATGTTGTATAGATTCTTTCAATGTTGAATAAAGTTCAGTTACTTTGCTTATAATTTTGACTTAAAGAGTTACATTTCATTATGGATTTTGAGTTTTCTTTTCTTTGCCTTCTTTTCAAGTAGGAATAATCATTGGGTGTTGTTGGATATTGTTCCCTCGATGCTAATTGTGTATTATCCATATCCTAAGGGTGACCAAGTAGAAATTGAGGGCCACGAACTGAAAAAACATTATTCACATGAGTAAATTTTTATATCCATTAACATATATTAATACATGAGTATTTACTAATGCAATTCAATGTGTTACATTAAATTCTAGGGCTATAAAATAATTCAAAAAGGCTGGAGGAAAGGTGATTAAGAAAAAGAAACTGTTAAGTTGGAAGAATATTGAGGTAGTTTTTTCTGACTCCAATGCATATTTATGCAAAATATGCTTACTTTAATTTATTAAGGTTTTGTATGGTGGTAAACTTATAATGCCCTATACAAGAAAATGTTTGTGTATGCACATACTACGTGTGTCAGTATATGGACATAACTGTTAGACAGGGGGCACTAGACATCAATTGCATACAAAATGTAATATATATAGTCTTGATCATCACACATACATAGTCTTATTTGATGATATCAAAATATCAAATCAAACTCTTTAATTATATCATTCTCTTTGTAGTTGTTTGACACAAAAATGCCCTAGATGAGATACGAGAAAAATGGGTAAATCCTTTGTTAAGGAAGTAAACTCTAAATTTGATTAGGATAAAATATGAGTCTTTTGTACTTTGATGTCATTATTTATATATATATATGTAATGCTTATGAGTTCTTGTAACTTCAAATTTGATGTGAGTAAATTATGGGTGCATATGTGAACACTGAATATATACATGTGTGTAATGAATGTGAAGATGAATGAATACAATGAGAATTGCATTTCTACATGTCATGAGAATGGAATTGGTACATATGTGAATGATGTATATATACATGTGTGTGAATAAATGTGAATATGAATGAATACAATGAGAATTTTATTTATACATTTCACAAAAATGGAATTGGATAATGGATCTTATATGTGGGTGGATTGTGTGTTTCTTATTGTAGGTTTTGCACGTTGTTGACCTGTTGTTAAGCTAAACACTGGATGAAACTTGCAACTCAGAAATCCTGGTCGCCGGACCATTGACCATTGTTGTCATCACTGTTGGTATGTATGCCCTGAGAGCCAATTATGGGATGATTGCTGGGATACATTAAGATTGATTTGATGAACATCAAAGGCAAGCTTCCAATTCTTTCTGGTTCAATCATATGAGATAGTGATAGAACAGATTGAATGTCTAGAGAATGAGAGTACTCAATGACGTATGCCTTCAGGTTCAGGACCTGAATGATGAAATCATACGGATGCTAAGAGTTTGTACATTCTCATTATGTCCCTAGTCGGATGTCATTGTGGAAGGTAGATAGACAGCAATGACACATAAGACTAGATTGTGGTGTTGGTTGATGACAAAATATCATTAGTCATGATATAGAGATATCAAACCAAACACATAGGTACTTGTTAGAGAACAAGTGTACCAGACAGACCCACCGTCAGTTTGACACATGGAACCATGACATGGTAGTCACAGTCAGTACTCATAGTGATGGTGGTGAGTGTGATTCTTTGACCTGAAATCACTACACTCAACACATGTTGTTGGGCACACTTTGACATCATCACACGCAGTCCTGAAACATGGGTTGTACTAAAGGTATTGATTGGGTGGCTTTGACACATGGGGCTTTTGAGGGTTGAGTGATAGATATGGGATTTGTCCCTCCTGAGGGAGTTTTATATCCATGTCCACTTGATGAGTAGGATTGAGAAAGGCGTGCATGGATGTGTGAATAAATATGTGATATTGATGTCATACATATCACTTTCAATCTACTTTGATATCAAGAAAGTGAATGAACGTTGACAGGATGATTGTTCCATGCCTCGAGTTCATTCAGGATATCAGTGACAAAGGAATTATACATTCACTATAACACCATTCACGGATTGTAGGATTGAACGTTGTTCTCCAACTTTCTATTTCACTTGGGTAGCACTTATGTGTGACTAGACACCGCTCTTTGCTTGTGAAGTCATAAGTGTTATGGACTTTCACTGCCAACGTGAAATGGACCTGCAGGGTCACACACATAGGATTTAACCTAGAAGAGGAGTTTTGTCCACAAACAATGTTTAGATTGATTACTAAAGGAGTTTAGTAGTTTAATTAAACACTCAATCAATTGATAGCTCAGTATCATAATGTTCAAGGTGTTGGACTGATTGATTAGAGTATCAGATTGATTGAAACTACAATTGACTGATTCTGCACAATCTACACTTCCAACCGATCGGATCATGTGATGAATCGATCGGCTGAGCTTGGTGAACCGATCGGCTCAGATGGTGAGTCGATCGGCTCATGGACATGGTGAAATGATTGGTTCAAGTGTTGAAATGATCGGTTCAACTGATGCAACCGAGCAAGTTGGGAAAGTAGGATTTGTGAGAAATTTCTTTTTGTTTCACTTGCCCAATTTGATTGGAACAAGGATTGGTATTTGGTACCAATTAGAAACAAAAGAGGAAAAGTCAATCAGGAACTGATCAGGACCACGAACCGACCGGTTCAGAAGTGAACCGAACATTTCATGGGTTAGAACCGATCGGTTGAGGTGTCAACCGATCGGCTCAGGTCCCCAACCGACCGTTTCAGAAATGAAATCATCAGTTCAGGTTGCGCAGTTGGTTGTTGTTGTGGAAAATCTCAAACCCTTCTACTCCTGCTTTAGTCCCACATTGCCTGGGATAGAGAACCCTGTCCCATGACCCTCCTATATATATAGGGGTATTGGGGGCTTCTCAATGTACAACTCAGTGCAACCAGTTGCTCTGTAAAGTTGTCATTCTCTCTAGTTTTGGTAACCGAGAGAGCCCGAGCAAGTGCTACCCGATAAGGGAGGCACAACAAGGGAAAGACAACTACAAAAAGCGACTGGTGGTGGGAGTGTGTGTCAGTGACTAGTACGCTGACAGGAGGGTGCGACTCCTTCCAATTCCTTATAGGATAAGGAGATTGGAGTTCCAGGTGGTCTGTGTGGACTACTACAGAGGCGGGAGATTTCTGCCACTCGGAGGACAGCTATCAATCCCGACAGTCCCGGTGAGACCAGGAGTTGTCAGTCCCGGTGCGACCAGGAGCTGCACATACACCATCCAAGACCGGAGGTGAAGACCACGCAAGGTGTGGGGTATTGTCTCCGAGCAAGCCTCGGGACAAGGTATGATTTCACAAACCATCCCCTTTCCTATTGTATAGACGTTGATGCGTTTCCTTGTTCTGGGTTTGGGGGAGAATTTTTTTTGTTTCCGCTGCCTTCTCTGCCTCCCCTAAAACCCAACAGTGGTATCAGAGCCACGTCAACTGCTCTATACTTTAGGATTATCGATATGTTCGATTTTGGTTTCTCGCCTTTATTTATTGCATACGATGCGAATAAAATTGGATTTATGCATGTCCAATCCTAAATCCACAAATCCCAATTTACATATATGATATGTATTATGAATGCACTCGATACGCGTCACCCTTAAATGAGTTTTGTGGTGGATTTATAGAGTGGTTATGGCCAATAAACCCTATCTATGTTTGGTTGTATGTGGTTGCTTGCATCTCCGTCTGCGCACCGATCTTCCTTCTCCTATTCCTGATGTAACTCAAAATAATTTGAGATTTCTTTCCTACCTTTGCTCCCCTCGAATGTAACTCGAGGTTTCTCTTTTTACAATGTAAAATAGGATAGAATTTTATTTCCTGTTATGTCAAAGAACGGAGGACATCCTGACGATAGCTGAGACGAACGGTTCAAGGTGTGAACCGATCGGTTGACGTTCTAGACGATTGGTTCAATGAGTGAGCCGATCGGTTGATGACCGGTTCAAGGAGCGAGGCGAGTGGGTGGCAGCCATGATGAGATGCACGACGACGAGGCGAACTGATCGGTTGGAGGAGCCAACTGATCGACTGGTGGAACCTAGCCGACCGGCCTGATGGCGAGCCGATCAGTCATGTAATGAGTTGATGAGACCCAGAAAGGCATATGACAGAGTTCATCTTGTACAGGTTGCATATGATGTAGACCTAGATGACCGTGATTCCTCTTGGCTCGAGGAATCACATTAGGATGGCCATAATCATCACTTTTATCGTTTTGCATGTTTTCTGTGGGATATAACATGTATATGATACATACTATATATTGTGGTGATTGGATATATATATGTATATAAAAACCAAATCCCTCATTAAATATTAAGTTTTAGATGCCTTCCAAATGCGACACATGTGAAAAGATTGAATGACCAAGTGTGGGCATGCCCTAGCGTGGTGCACCGTCTATCTCGTGGAAGCGTGAAGGATGAATGTGTGGGTCTGCCCTAGCAGGGTGCATATTCATCGTGTTTGCTTTGGGTCAGACTTAACAAGGTGATCTAGATGGGATCTAGTACCTTGAGGGATGGAGATGATCATGGCAAGGAGTTGCATATGACATCTTATCAAGAGTTGCATATGATGTAATTGGAAAGAGTTGCCTACCTGAGAGATCTAAGTTGTGGGTGACAGCCCTAGCTGGTCCATGACTTAGAGGATTTCAGGATCTTGCCCACTAGAAGGTTGTACGCTGCAATCTTCCGAATTGATGGTGAGGGATATCAATTTGAAGTAAAATAGTGGGAGTGTTAATTAATTAAAGGCCTAATTATATCGTCAACTTTTCAAATCAATCAAATAAGTCAAAAATAATTTTTTGGACTAAAATTGCATATTTCCTTTTGTAGTACAAATGACAACAAACAACAATCACTTTTCTTTGCGATCGGTCCTTGAAAAGGACAGGCTAAATGGGACAAACTTCCACGACTGGTATAGGACATTGACAATTGTTCTCACTCAAGAGAGAAAGCTCTATGTCCTGGTGACACACTTTTTACGTGCGTAGAAATGCAAGTGTACACGTCAATGTAATATAGGCCTTTGTGAGGCCGAGTCGAACTCAGGGACACGTGAATTATCGGAGACTACTACTAACTACTCGCAATCAGCTAGACCAGTTAAAGAGTTGGAAGTTGTTGTAAAATTAAAATAAAATAAAATGAAACAAAACAAAACAATTGATTAAAGGTTTAGTTTAATCAATTCAGGTGGAGATCTTTAGGATTGTGGTTTCACCGCGGGTTTTCATTGTAATAAATTCTATATAGTTATTCAAATTTATCTCTCTATCCGGGTAGTGGCCTGAAATCAGAATTGCCCACTGTCGTGGTACAATTCACTACCTATGTCTAGGTCCGTTCCACTGTCGTAGTAACCTATACCGTAAACTAGGTGCATTTAAATCGATCTCTCAGTATCCACCATTAACCATACACCACCTTGTTCAAGGGATTTGTCAATTAATGTAAAATTCGTCTCTTTTCAACCGTTAATCCTTCTTTCAAAGTAATTAAGGGCATTAGATTATTATTATGGTGATCAAGCATAACAATATAATTGAGAAAATGAATTCATACCATGGATTTAAGAGATAAATGATGAATTACTATGATAAAATTGTCATACAATGATTTCCCAGGCTACTCCCGGTCCTAAAGATAAAGGGGATTAGCGCCGCATGTTCAGCTCAGAGCAAAACATGGTAGAAAAAAGGGGAAACATGGGGAAAACGTGATTGAGTGGTGAAACCCCTGAACGGAGAAGATCCAAGCACTCCTTGGCGTAGAATACACATTCTCCCGTCTTTTGGTGGTGGAAAACGTCTTCTTCGGCGTCCGGAATGGATGGGGCGTGCTTCTGGGCTCCGTTCTTCTCTCCACACCTTCTCGGGATGTGTGCAGCGGCTAATGATGTGATAGATTGCTCTTGGCCGCCGTCATTATGTATAATCACCGAGTTAGGTCGCCAAAATATCACAGCCGTCGGATTTAGATAGATCTGAAGCAAACTTATATCTGACGGGGTCAATACCATCGACGCGGGTCAATAGTATCGACCCTGCATTGTATCAGCTAGTCTCCTTTTCTTTTCTTTTTCGTGACTGATGCTACACTAGTCGATAGTATCGACATAAGCGTCGATAGTATTGACTCTCTTCTCGCCAGCAACCTGATGGTGTCTCAATACCATCGACTTCTGTGTCGATAGTATCGACTCTACGATACTCCTTGCGGCTGGCAACCTGTGGTCATGTCGATGGTATCAACCACTGTCGATAGTATCGACAGTAGCAGATACTTGTTTTTCCTGAAATTACAACATGAAACCACATAAGCCGAAATAAAACATATTCTTGGAATAATTTATGCTCAAAAATACTGAAATAAGGGAGATTTGACATAGAGAAGGATTATAGACCAAAGTAGTTGGATTATGCAATATTAACCACCAAACTGACTAATAAATGCATAAAAACACAAACAAAACAAGTCTATAAATGTGACTCATAATCATGGCATCAAACTCCCCTAAGCTTGAACATTGCTCGCCCTCGAGCAACTAAACCTTAGAATAGAATCGCCAGAGTCAACTAAAGAACAAATCATCACAACATACATCACCATATGATCCCCACCAGACATTCACATTATGGCCCTCACTAACCACAGAATGATAATTACCCTAAGGCGACAGTAATCATACATAAAAGATATCCACCTCAAAACTGATGAACACTATCACATAAGGTAGTTAACATAATAAAATTTGTCAGTCCAGACTCAGTGCATCTTGTGATCTCCTATACTACATTGCTCGCCCTAACTACCATCTACATGGAAGCAGCTCTCATGATATTCATAAGTGAGGAGAAATTCACGGTGGCCTACCAATTCGAGCAACAAGTGGATGGAATGGGTGGCTAATGGAAGAAATGGAAGCATTATACGGTTTCAACATGCATAAAGCAAAAGTGCCCTAAATGATGCATTTGCTCATGAAAATAGCCTAATGCCTATAATTAGGTGGAATGATGCATGCACTAACATCCTGTCTCAAAATGAGATGGAATATCTAACCGAGCTACATCATGTACTTATTCTTCTTAAAATGCAGTGAAAAACATGTTCCTTTCTCCCTCTCATTCCTATTTACTTCTCAATTCTTTTTTTTTCCATTTTCATATTTTTCTTCTCTTTTTTTTTCTCTTTTTAAGGCCCTTTATATCAGCAAATGACAATGAATAATTTGTTGGGCTTACTTTTTCTGCATATCTCAAAGATTTGAATTATTTAGAAGGTATGGCACAATTTGATCACCATTAAAGAAGAAATCAGATACATGATGTACTCTATGCATAAAAAATATGAATGCAACTAAATGACACACACCTAAGGGTAATGTGCATGTATAACTATTCTATATATATTTTTTCTTTCTTTCATGCAAAACATATGCAAGCGGTTGCAATGCAAGACCTATCTACATGATATGCAATCAAAAAGATTAAAACCGTAAAGTACTTCCAATTCTTATGGTGGATTGTGAAAAACAATGAGGTGGAAAGATCACAAGACTAATTGACTGAACCTTTGAAAATTATTATGTGTCCCTCCTTACTGATTTGTGTAGTAGTTAAGAGGTTTCTCTCTCATATTTCAAATTAGAGTCTCATTATCATTTGGTCAGTTTAGGCTCAAACAACCAATCTTGTCCACTTTTCATGAATCATTAGGAATGTACAATTGTGATTTTCTATTTTAGAGTTGACAAAACCAATCATTTTCTTAAGTTATGTGCTCAAAGTTGAACAACACAAGCTTGCGAACACTCAATTTTTTTTTAATTTTCCCTTAATTCCCATGTACAAGAAATTGAGATGACACATGACTTAAGACATCAATAATTACACTAGATAGATTGTGGATCCTACAAACAAACTAAGATTGCAAGAAACAAATGACAAGAAACAAAACAATAAAAATCAAAAAATAAGAAAAATAAAGGATAGAGATGTTGCAACACCCCCCCAAGCTTGAATTCGACTATGGCCTCATAGTAAAAAACAATCTTAAAGGTTGGAACAGAGATACCAATTACTCTTCTGGTGGAGGTGGGTACTGTGGGGCCGTGGGGTCCCAGGATGGGTACTGCCCCTGAAAGCTTGGATCATACTGGGGCATGGGCGGAGGTTGTGGATAACCCCCAAAGTAGTTCTGGCTCCAGTGATGATCATAGAAGGGTTGCTGCTTCATCTCCATCCTATGCAACCTGTTGTGAATATTTTGTTGGTTGTCGAGGAGGAGGTGCTCATTTTCAAAAATAGCGCTTCGATTGTCAAGAAGCTGGTTCGTTGTATCATGAATACCGGCGTATGTCACTGTATGATGTTGTTGCGTCTGTTGTATATCCTGCAGCATAGCATACATACCTTGCATTGAGTAGACTCCTCACTTTCCTGCGAGGGCGGTGGTGGTGGTGGAGGCTGGTAAGAAGAAGATGCACCCGGATGCATGCGGGGACGCTTCCTAGGTGCCACTCGTGCACGAAGAGGAGTGTAGGCCTCCTCTTCCTCTTCAGCCTCATCATCATTGTTGTTTTCGTCGTTGCCGCCATCTTCCTCAGAGTCATCAATGGCTATGATGGGCCATCGGAAATGCTGCGCACCCTCAATATGGAAGACGGGGTCTGGAAGTGAACATTCCTGATATGCTTGGTTGACGTGGCAGTGTGCATACGCCAGGCCATCACGAAGAAGGATAAGGTTGGAGTGGTGCAGATGTTGCAGGTTCACCTTGCTCCTGTTGGAGAGAGGAGTCAGCTGGGAGAAATTCAACCCAAGGTAGGAGGCCAGTGGTGTAATGAGCCCTCCAAAATGAATTGGAGCCTTACGTGTACTCCTCTTTACCGCCAACAATCGCTGTAGAAAGAAAGCTCCCCAGTTGCACTCTTGGCACTTCAGGAATTTATGCAAGAAAAACAAGTCTGTCTCCTGGAATTTGCTAAGGGACAAATCACCACGGGCGAAGAGAGTGGTGCACAACATGCAGTGAAGAACCCGCATGAACGGATATTTGAAATCTGCCATCACCGCGTTGTGGTAGCTCACAGCTTTGCCCAGAGGCACAGTTACTAACTCGGCGAAGATCGCGTCATAGTCTGTCCTGTTATCTGGTCGTCGGTACTGCACTCGCCCGTGATTCCAGTTATAGATGGAGTTGAACTGCTTGAGGGTGAGAGTGTATTCAATGTTGTACATCTGGAAAGAAACACGACCATTGATCCATTCCCGATTCGTGGTGATGATGTCATTTGGCACGACACCGATGTCCAACGACGCCATGAACTCGGCAACTAGCCCCTTGAAAGTAGGCCATTCATTGAAGAACGACTGACCGTCGGCATGGAACTCCATCTCATCAGGCCTCCTGCCCGTGTGCCTCACCTGCCCTTTCAAGACGTAGGCGAGATTAGTGTCAAACCCCATATTACGTATCATGTCGCGCTCGACGTAACGGGTCGGCTCGATCTTGTGCTTCATCAGTTCCTCATAAACCTTCTTGACTTCCGCGGACTGATGGACAATCCGCGGACATGGAATGGATGCAGTCAGTGGAGGAAAGAACACCGGGATCTCCATCGGTGTCGCATGTGAAGAAGATGCACCGACGGTGTGCACCATTGTCAAAGAAGAAGAAATAGAAGAAGGAGCTCGGTGCAGGTCAGAGAAGGAAATCTCTGCTTGGTGAAGAACGAGCTCCTGTGGTGCTCATCATCGGGCTCAGATTGCTCTGGAATACGCTCTGCACAGGTGGAGAAGGATTGCTCTAGAGTTTTGACGTCATCTAACGACAATCCTTCTCATATATGCCATGGTCGGAGCTTGTATATGCCCGTCGATACCATCGACGTGGGTCGATGGTATCAACTCGCATAGCACAATCTATACTGCCGCTGGTATCGACGGTCGTCGATGGCTGGATGTACTGGGCCAGGATCGTTGACGTGTCGATACTATCGACAGGTGTCAATGGTATCGACTCGTTCCCCGGATCGACTCTCTAGTTGCTGCGATCGCCATTGATCTCCTCTCGTGGATCAGTGATGTGTCGCGTCGATACTATCAACTTTTGGTTAGGGCAACACCCTCGCGAGGTCGGCCGCCGCCTTTTGTATGTGAAGGAGTTGATACCATCGATAGGCACGTCGATTCTATCGACTTCTCTGAGATGCTTTCTTCTAAATATCTCCAGATATCTCACGAGTATCGACACCCATGTCGATACTATCGACCTCTGCTTGCGATCAGCCTGTTGGTGTGTTGATACCATCGACTAGGCCGTCGATGGTATCGACACAGTGCAATTTCTGCAGTTGCCAACCTATACCCAGGTTGATACCATCGACACAAGGGTCGATGGTATCGACTCTGCCTCAGTCCTGCACATTGCACAAATGATCACGGTACCTTTTTTACACTAAAAACAAAGTCAAAACAAACCAAAGTACGAATGTGAAAGAAACTAAACTACACTACCGATGGTTGGGTTGCCTCCCAACAAGCGCCCTTATTTAACATCTTAGGCTAGATGAAATCAAGCTTCTCATCAACTTAGAACTTTGGAGAGTGTGCCCAGGGGATCGTGCGTCAGTTTGAACTCAACTCGATCTTGGCCAATCCCCAAGGTCAATGTACCTCTCCCAATGGCACTAACAACATCGGCAGTTGCTTGAAATGGCCTACCTAATAGGATATCACAACTTTGAAGCTGTGGGATGTCCATGACGATGAAATCCACCAAAAAAATGAACCTGTCTACCTTGATGAGTACATCCTCGCATACTCCGTATGGTTTTACAATGGACCCATCCGCCAACTCAATAATTGCCGCTGATTTCTTTATTTCCTTCAACCTAAGCTTTTGAAATGTGGACAGAGGCATAAGATTAATGATGGCGCCCGAATCAAACTGTTCTTGTGGAAAGAATTGACCGCCTATGGAACATGGAATGTAAAAGCCTCCTGGGTCTTTCCTCTTCTGTGGTAAACTCCCATGGATAATTGAGCTCACCATCTCATTTACCCGTCAAACGTCCATGTCTTGTATCCGCCTCTTTTTGGTGATGATTTATTTGATAAACCTCCCATATGCAAGAATTTGCTCAATCATTTCCACCAACGGAATATTGATATGGATTTTTCTGAACATATCCAAGAACTTCCTGAAGTGTCGGTGCTCTTTGTTCGGCCTTGTGGTATCCGGATAAGACACAACTGCCTCATTTAGACGCTGATGAGGTGGCACGTATTGGCTTTTTGGGGAAGACTCCCCTAAGCTTGCTTCAATGACTCCCTCCGGCATGTACTTTGGTAGATCATTTTCAACAGGTTTAACTTGTAGTGGCTCCTCTCTCACAGTGGATGGAGCTTCACCTAGATGCATGGCCTTCACCTGCTCTTCTTGCACAGGTGTGGGTACGACCGAGATGGACGCTTTGCGGGCTTTTCTTACTAAACAATACCAGCCTGGAAGTCCATAATGACTATGAGGATACGGTAGTTTCAGTATAGCCACCGTATCAAAAGTCATTTTACCTTTGTCCTGGACCTCTACCATTGGGGGTTCTGCCTCAGTAATCACAGATATGTATTTTACTTGATGATGTGCTTGAGCAACATCTACATTCCCTGCTCGTCTCTATTAATTGGCATGCTTTATGGCCTCCACTTCATTAGAAATTTGGGTCACAGTCGTCTCTAGTGCCCTCATTTGTGCTCCATGGCTCTGCAGTGTTTGTCCAAACTTGGTCAAAATATCACCCTGGGACTGCAGCTACTTACTAAACATGCTCATCATCTCCTGATTTTGCTGCACCACTTGACTAAGCAACTCGGTGCTTTTATCTTCAACTCTTGGTTGTGGCTTTGCATTTGGATCTTGTAGGAAGTTGTTCGGATCCTTCCATGAGAATTTCCTATCCTTCCTCCAAGCATAATCATTATTTCTATAGACCTATTGTTGCATGAATTTGACCTGGGCCTCCACATCGGACTTTGCATCCTCCTTGGAGAGCAATTTCTTGGCTAAAAGATGTAGTTTATCATTCATCTCCTTGATGACCCTGGATTCACCTACGACTTTAACTTGTTATGGTGCATCCCTATCACCCCAAGACTGCTTCTTTGCCATATTTTTCAAGATCTCCCAGCACCTTGTACCTGAGTTGTTCAAGAAAAATCTTGGACCTGTCGAATCTAGGTTACTTCTATCATGCTCGGAAAGAGCAAAATAGAAGATTTTGACCTACTTTTCCTTATCAAGCCCGTGGTGCGGGCACCTCCTAAGCATGATCTGAAACCTTTCCCAAGTCTCAGAGTAGGTATGTCCTACTTTTTGGGTGAAGTTATGAATTTTCCTGATCATGTCATTTGGTCTTCTCGGGCGGGAAGAACCCTTCAAAGAATACCTCCACCATGTGGTTCCATGATTCCACATATTCATCAACAAGATTATGTAGCCATTCTCATGCATTGCCCGCCAGAGAACTCAGAAACAACTTCAAGTAGAGCGTCTCTTGTGGGAATTTGTCGATTTTAATCATGTCACAATTCTCCACAAATTGGCTTATATGGGTAACCGGGTCTTCGTTCTTTAGCCCATGGAATGCGTTTGACTTGACCAAATTGATTAATGCAGGATCAATCTTGTAAGTCAGAATATTGATCGTCTGCTTCTTGATTGGCCCCTTCGACGCAGATGAAGAAGAAGCCTTGATCTTCTCCCATATCGTCTGTTCCTCTGCCATTTCTTCTTGTTCAAATTCAGAATCTGTTTCTTCTTATTGGTCCTTGGTGTAGTCTTCCTCGTTGTCCGGTTCTGGCAGTGGAACCTCTGGTGCTGGTTGTGTGTAGTCGGTGCTACGCGTCTGCACCATACACAGTACCTACAAAATGAAATTTTAAGTTCAGTACCGTGCTAGACGATTACAAAAAATTAGAAAACAGACTATGAATTTTTGAAATGATTTCAAAATAATAAAAATAAAAAGTGGCCTAGAGTGGCTTCTTGTAGCACTCGTAGTGCCGACAATTTCCGTGTCCCCAGCAACTGCGCCAAAAACTTGACATGCTTTTTACGTGTGTAGAAACGCAAGTGTACACATCAATGTAATATATGCCTTTGTAAGGCCTGAGTCGAACTCAGGGACACGTGAATTATCGGAGACTACTACTAACTACAAGCAATCAGCTAGACCGGTTAAGGAGTTGGAAGTTGTTGTAAAATTAAAAGAAAATAAAATGAAACAAAACAAAACAATCGATTAAAGGTTTAGTTTAATCAATTCAGGTGGAGATCTTTAGGATTGCGGTTTCACCGTGGGTTTTCATTGTAATAAATTCTATATAGTTATTCAGATTTATCTCTCTATCTGGGTAGTGGCCTAAAATCAGAATTGCCCACTGTCGTGGTACAATTCACTACCTATGTCTAGGTCGGTTCCACCGTCGTAGTAACATATACCCTAAACTAGGTGCATTAAAATCGATCTCTCGGTATCCACCATTAACCTTACACCACCTTGTTCAAGGAATTTGTCAATTAATGTGAAATTCGTCTCTTTTCAACTGTTAATCCGTCTTTCAAAGTAATTAAGGGCATTAGATTATTATTATGGTGATCAAGCATAACAATATAATTGAGAAAACGAATTCATACCATGGATTTAAGAGATAAATGATGAATTACTATGATAAAATTGTCATACAATGATTTCTCGGGCTACTCCCGGTCCTAAAGATAAAGGGGATTAGCCATGCATGTTCATCTTAGAGCAAAACATGGTAGAGAAAAGGGGAAACATGGGGGAAAATGTGATTGAGTGGTGAAACTCCTGAACGGAGAAGATCCAAGCACTCCTTGGCGTAGAATACACGTTCTCCCGCCTTTCGGTGGTGGAAAACGTCTTCTTCGGCGTCTGGAATGGCTGGGGCGTGCTTATGGGCTCCGTTCTTCTCTCCACACCTTCTCAGGACGTGTGCAGCGGCTAATGACGTGATAGATTGCTCTTGGCTGCCGTCATTAGGTATAATCACCGAGTTAGGTCGCCAAAATATCACATCCGTCGGATTTAGATCGATCTGAAGCAAACTTGTATCTGACGGGGTCGATACCATTGACGCGGGTCAATAGTGTCGACCCTGCAATGTATCTGCTGGTCTCCTTTTCTTTTCTTTTTTGCGACTGATGCTACACTAGTCGATAGTATCGACATAAGCGTCGATAGTATCGACTCTCTTCTCGCCAGCAACCTGATGGTGTCTCGATACCATCGACTTCTGTGTCGATAGTATCGACTCTATGATACTCCTTGTGCCTGGTAACCTGTGGTCGTGTCGATGGTATCGACCACTGTCGATAGTATCGACGGCAGCAGATACTTGTTTTTCCTGAAATTACAACACGAAACCACATAAGCCGAAATAAAACATATTCTTGTAATAATTTATGCTCAAAAATACTGAAATAAGGGAGATTTGACATAGAGAAGGATCATAGACCAAAGTAGATGGATTATGCAATATAACCACCAAAATGACTAATAAATGCATCAAAACACAAATAAAACAAGTATATAAATGTGACTCAAAATCATCGCATCACCTGGATACTCCAATTCCAGAGGAACCTGCTCCTAATGCACCAAAGGCAGAAATGGATGCTTACAAGAAGCATTCTGATGATGCCATTGATGCAAAGTGCTAGATGTTGTGCTATATGAACCACGAGTTGTAGAGACAACATGAGAACATGGGTGTCATTGAGATGATTCAGCATCTCAGGATCATGTATGAAGATCAAGCACGATAAGAGAGATACGATGTCTCAAGGGCATTGTTCAAGTCCATCATGACAGAAGGAGATCCAGTTGGTCCTCACATACTCAAGATGATTGGGTATGTAGAGAACCTGACAAGACTGGAATTGAGCCAAGAGTTGGCTACTGACGTGATACTGCAATCGTTGCCAGAATCCTACAGTCAGTTTGTGATGAACTACAACATGAACAACTTTGATAGGCCACTGTTAGAGTTGTTGGGCATGTTGAGGACGTCCAAGACACAGATGAAGAAAGACAAGCCTAAGTCTGTGATGGTGATCACGAGTAATAAAGGCAAGTCCAAGCGCAAGGGCAAGGGCAAAGCTAAGAAAGGTTCTGATGCTAGCCAGGAGCCCAAGTCGTCTTCAGCTCTCAAGGCCAAGGGAGGCATGACCAAGAACGACAATTGCCACCATTGTCAAAAGCCAGGACATTGGAAAAGGAATTGTCCTCTCTATCTGGAAGAACAAAAGAAGAGGGAGGCAACAAATGTCTCTACTTAAAGGTGTCATGAAAGTAAACTTGTAACACTTTTTGTAAAGTGTAAAGCACTCAATAAATGGGGCAAGTGTTGCTGCCATAGATAGGAGTACTTTAGTTTATCTTCATCCTAAAAGGCATTTAATACAGTTATGAACTGCTATTTCATATTTGCCAATAGATAGAAACACTTTATTTTTGCATATTGTATGACAATGATGGCAATCAATAAAGAGATGTTTCAATTTCTAAAGATATGATCTTTGGGGCAATGCCTTGTTTATCTTGTGGTATTTGATATGCATAAGATAAAATGATACCTAAAAGTTATAGATAACTCAAACAATCAAATTAGCATCAATCATGAGAAATTCATTTCTAGTTTCCATGTGATGGATAAATCTAGACTCTTTTGGTTAGAGAACCAATAAGAGACATGAATATCTTGGACATGATTAATCAATTTTCACTAAAGGTAGTGGGAGAATGATTATCCTATTAGGCATGATACATGTGATGTATTTACATACCTATTGGAACAAATGCTAATACTTCAAATGGTTTTTAGAGAAATACCAATATGAATATCTTGAAGTGTTCAAGATTATCGTAGATGAAGCGCAAATTTGGTAAAGTATTAATTCTTGATGAGATCAATGAGTGAAATACTTAGACCAAATGTTTGAGATCCTTATGAGTGATTATGATAGTGTATCATAGTGAACTCATGATTAAGGCATGGTGATGTCTAAATCAAGCAGGAATCATACTCTAAGGAGTTAGAGAATGATTATCAAATAACTAAATTCTTCTTAATAAAAGAATACCCCACACTAATAAAGGACATTAAGAATTACAAGGAGTTGTGAGTTCTTATATCCTTAACAGATATACCTCAATTATCTATGTGATGAGTTGTTCATGTGATGAATCAACTATCCAGATGAATATGAGGAACCGAATCTTGAGTTATGGTTTATGACCATTACATCCTAATGACTTCCATGTGAACCATAAGGTATGACCTTGATGGTAGCACCCATTGGAATAAAATCCATAAGTGTGAATAAGTCTTAAGTGTTAAGACACATGGATAACATTTTGAGAAGGATGATGCTTGTTGATTGCAACTTAATGACTAAGACATTTGGCATATGGATAATAAAACCACATTCCTATGAGGAATAAAATAAGGATGTGTACGCGACACAACCTATAAGGTTTATAAATCCACTAAAGCAAATGAAGTCTATAATTTACAATGGACTAATCAATGTGATTGATTGAGTACAAGCAACTCAGAATTGGATCTTTACTTTGATGATATAGTCATAGGGTTTGACTGATATGTCAAAGATAAAGAAGGATCTGTGATTTAGTGGGAGCGTGTTCACATTCCACATGTTGATGTGAAATGGAAATGTTCTAGAATGGAAATCCTAAAGTGGAAATTATCTTTAAGGAAGATAGAGATGTTTCCTATGTGATAGGAATAGAGATCTATAGAGATAGTTCTCGAAAACCTCTTGAACTGAAAAGAGAAAGCATACATTGGCAATCTGTACTGAAGGGTTCAGTATGTACACATTCAGTGGGAGAAAACTTGTCCATGTTACATGGAGTTAGTATCCCAAGGCCAAGTGACCAATTCTTATGAATAATGGGAACACTAAGAATAGATATGGATCTATCATGTATGTAATCATCCCATCATCTTGCATGGAAAGAACAAAATGCATTCATCATCTTGTATGTATGACATGGCAGTATGATATGCTCATCCTGATAACTCGTATGTGAAACATGACGAGTGGATGTGTGTCTACTTCCAGTAAGGGTTACTGGAATACCATGAGAACTTGATAAGTACTTGAGAAGTACTAGTTCTATGGAGATAAGGAAGAGTTCAATGTAAAGAGTTACATTGATGCGAACTTCCGAAAGGATAGAAAATTAATCGCAAAATATATATATATGATATATAAAAGTGAAAGTTTGTTGATAATTGGAAGTGTTCCAATAAAACCATTTAAAAGGGAAATGCCGAGTATCTATGTGTTAGAGAACAGCAATGGATACTATATGGATCTAGAAGTTCATGAGATGAACTTATAGATATTCCGCTCATTGATGACAAGTATGGAATCCTTGATAATGCAATGTGGCTAAAGGTTAGCAAAGGAATACTAGATCGCATATTATGGCAAATCCATCTCATACGTGTGACGTACAACAAAGAGATGAGAGACATGTAATTTATACTAACTTTGGAAAAGTGTTTCTATAACTCACTATGTTCGCACTAGAGCACAATAACAAGTGGGACATGTTTGAAGATCACTATGAATATGATTCAAGGGTGATTGGCTCGCAGTGCAAGTGGGAGTCTATTGGTATGTATGCCCTGAGAGCCAATCATGGGATGATTGGTGGGATACATTAAGATTGATTTGATAAACATCAAAGGAAAGCTTCCAATTCTTTCTGGTTCAATCATATGAGATAGTGATAGAACAAATTGAATGTCTAGAGAATGATAGTAATCAATGACGTATGCCTTCAGGTTCAGGACCTGAACGATGAGATCATACGGATTCTAAGAGTTTGTACATTCTCATTATGTCCCTAGTCGGATTCATTGTGGAAGGTAGATAGACAACAATGACACATAAGACTAGATTGTGGTGTTGGTTGATGACAGAATCTCATTAGTCATGATATAGAGATATCAAACCAAACACATAGGTACTTGTTAGAGAACAAGTGTACCGGACAGACCCATTGTGAGTTTGACACATGGAACCATGACATGGTAGTCACAGTCAGTACTCATAGTGATGGTGGTGAGTGTGATTCTTTGACCTGAAATCACTACACTCAACACATGTTGTTGGGCACACTTTGATATCATCAAACGCAGTCCTAAAACATGGGTTGTTATAAAGGTGATGATTGGGTGGCTTTGACACATGGGGCTTTTGAGGGGTGAGTGATAGATATGGGATTTGTCCCTCCTGAGGGAGTTTGATATCCATGGCCACTTGATGAGTAGGATTGAGAAAGGCCTGCATGCATCTATGAATCAATATGTGATATTGATGTCATACATAAATCTTCCAATCTACTTTGAGATCGAGAAAGTGAATGAACGTTGACTGGATGATTGTTCCATGCCTCGAGTTCATTTGGGATATCAGTGACAAAGGAATTATACATTCACTGTAACACCATTCACGGATTGTAGGATTGAAAGTTGTTCTCCAACTTTCTATTTCACTTGGGTAGCACTGATGTGTGACTAGACACCGCTCTTTGCTTGTGAAGTCATAAGTGTTATGGACTTTCACTGCCAACGTGAAATGGACCTGCAGGGTCACATACATAGGATTTAACCTGGAAGAGGAGTTTTGTCCACAAACAATGTTTAGATTGATTACTAAAGGAGTTTAGTTGTTCAATTAAACACTAAATCAATTGATAGCTCAATATCATAATGTTCAAGGTGTTGGACTGATTGATTAGAGTATCAGATTGATTGAAATTGCAATTGACTGATTCTGCACAATCTGCACTCCCAACCGATCGGCTCATGTGATGAATCGATCTGCTGAGCTTGGTGAACCGATTGGCTCAGATGGTGAGTTGATCGGCTCATGGACAGGGTGAAACGATTGGTTCAAGTGTTGAAACAATCGGTTCAACTGATGCAACCGAGCAAGTTGGGAAAGTAGGATTGGTGAGAAATTTCTTTTTGTTTCACTTGCCCAATTTGATTGGAACAAGGATTGTTATTTGGTACCAATTAGAAACAAAAGAGGAAAAGTTAATCGGGAACTGATCAGGACCACAAACCGACCAGTTCAGAAGTGAACCGACCATTTCATGGGTCCCAACCAATCGGTTGAGGTGTCAATGGACCGGCTCAGGTCCCCAACCGACCGTTTCAGAAATGAAACAATCGGTTCAGGTTGCGCAGTTGGTTGTTTTTGTGGAAAATCTCGAACCCTTCTACTCCTGCTTTAGTCCCACATTGCCCGGGATAGAGAACCCAGTCCCATGACCCTCCTATATATAGGGGTATTAGGGGCTTCTCAATGTACAACTCAGTTTAACCAATTGCTCTGTAAAGTTGTCGTTCTCTCTAGTTTTGGTAACCGAGAGAACCCGAGCAAGTGCTACCCGATAAGGGAGGCACGGCAAGGGAAAGACAACTACAGAAATCGACTGGTGGCAGGAGAGTGTGTCAGTGACTAGTAAGCTGACAGGAGAGTGTGACTCCTTCCAATTCCTTGTAGGACAAGGAGATTGGAGTTCTAGGTGGTCCGTGTGGACTACTTCAGAGGCGGGAGATTTCTGCCGCTCGAAGGACAGCTGTCAATCCCGACAGTCCCGGTGAGACCAGGAGTTGTCAGTCCCGGTGTGACTAGGAGCTGCACAGACACCGTCCAAGACCGCAGGTGAAGACCGCACAAGCCACGAGGTATTGTCGTTGAGAAAGCCTCGAGACAAGGTATGATTCCATAAACCATCCCCTTCCCTATTGTATAGACGTTGACGCGTTTCCTTGTTCTGGGTTTGGGGGAGAAATTTTTTTGTTTCCGCTGCCTTCTCTGCCTCCACTAAAACCCAACAATCACTACCAGAGTGGTCATCCTATTGTTGTTGTTGCAGCTCTGCCTAAGTTGCTATGCTAGAATTTGTGATCAAGGTGATTGTTTTTGCAACATCTTTGGGTAGTTTGATTAAATGTAACTAGGATTTCTAATATAATTTTTTGTGTGATTTGATGAAATGTAACTTGGGTTTTGATACAAAAATTGGGATCAATTGGAGAAATGATACTTGTAAATTTTCTTTTATAATTGAAATTCATGTATAAGTGCTTGTATATTTGAGTGCATTGTTCAATTTCAATGTTGTATAGCCTCTTTCAATGTTGAATAAATTTCAGTTACTTTGCTTATAATTTTGACTTAAGAGGTAAATTTCATTGTGGATTTTGTGTTTTATTTTCTTTGCCTTATTTTCACATAGGAATAATAATTGGGTGTTGTTGGATATTATTCCCTTTACGCTAACAACATATTATCCATATCCTAAGGGTGACCAAGTAGGCATTGGGGGTCACGAGCTAAAAAAGATATTATTCACATGAGTAAATTTTTATATACATTAACATATATTAATACATGAGTATTTACTAATGCAATTCAATATGTTACATGAACTTATAGGGCTATAAAAGAATTCAAAAAGGTTAGAGGAAAGGTGATTAAGGAAAATAAACTGTTAAGTTTGGAAGAATATTGAGGTAGTTTTTTCTGACTCAAATGCATATTTATGCCAACTATTCTTACTTTTATTTATTAAGGTTTTCTATGGTGGTAATCTTATAATGCCCTATACAAGAAAATGGTTGGGTATGCACAGACTATGTGTGTCCGTATATGGACATGATTGTCAGACAGGGGGCACTAGACATCAATTGCATACAAAATGTAATCTATATATAGTCTTGATCATCACAATTACATAGTCTCATTTGATGATATGAAAATGTCAAATCAAACTCTTTAATTATGTCATTCTCTTTGTATCTGTTTCACACGACAATGCCCTATATTATAGAAGAGCTAGATGATATATGAGAAAAATGGGCAAAATCTATGTTAAGGAAGTAAACTTTGAATTTGATTGGGATAAAATATGAGTCTTATATACTTTGATGTCATTATTTATATATGCATGTGATGTGTATGAATTCTTGTAACTTCAAATTTGACGCGAGTAAATTATTGGTGCATATGTGAACGATGAATATATACATATGTGCAATGAATGTGTAGATGAACAAATACAATGAGAATTGCATTTCTATATGTCATGAGAATAGAATTGGTGCATATATGAATGATGTATATATACATGTGTTCGAATAAATGTGAAGATGAATGAATACAATGAGAATTGTATTTGTACATTTTACAAAAATGGAATTGGAGAATGGATCTTATATATGGGTGGATTGTGTGTTTGTTATTGTAGGTTTTGTAGGTTGTTGGCCTATTGTTAAGCTAAACACATGATGAAACCTGTAGCTCAGAACTTTAGGTCACCGCACCATTGACTATTGATGTCATCACCTATAGAGTAGTCGTCCTATTGTTTATATCGTGGCTCTTCCTGAGTTGCGATTCTGGAATTTTTGATCCAGGTGATTTTTTAGCTACATTTTTGGGTAAATTGATTAAATGTAACTAGGATTTTTAATATAATTGTTTGTTTCATTTGATGAAATGTAACTTGGGTTTTGATACATAAATTGGGATGAACTGGAGAAATGATACTTTTAAATTTTCTTATATAATTGAAATTCATGTATAAGTGCTTGTATATTTGAGTGCATTGTTCAATTTCAATGTTGTATAGCTTCTTTCAATGTTGAATAAATTTCAGTTACTTTGCTTATAATTTTGACCGAAGAGTTACATTTCATTGTGGACTTTGAGTTTTCTTTTCTTGCCTTCTTTTCATGTAGGAATAATCATTGGATGTTGTTTCCTCGACACTAATTGTGTATTATCCATATCCTAAGGGTGACCAAGTTGACATTGGGGGTCACAAATTGAAAAAGACATTATTCACATGAGTAAATTTTTATATCCATTAATATATATTAAGACATGAGTATTTACTAATGCAATTCAATGTGTTACATTAACTTATAGGGCTATAAAAGAATTCAAAAAAGTTGGAGGAAAGGTGATTAAGAAAAAGAATCTATTAAGTTGGAAGATATTGAGGTAGTCTTTTCTAACTCTAATGCATATTTATGACAACTATGCTTACTTTTATTTATTAAGGTTTTGTATGGTGGTCAACTTATAATGCCCTGTACAAGAAAATGGTTGGGTATGCACATACTATGTGTGTCAGTATATGGACATAATTGTCAGACAGGGGGCACTAGACATCAATTGCATACAAAATGTAATCTATATATAGTCTTGATCATCAAAATTACATAGTCTCATTTGATGATATGTAAATATGAATTCAAACTCTTTAATTATATCATTCTCTTTGTAGTTTTTTGACACAACAATGCCCTATACAACAGAAAAGCTAGACGAGATACTAGAAAAATGTGCAAATACTTTGTTAAGGAAGTAAACTTTGAATTTGGTCGGTATAAAATATGAGTCTTTTATACTTTGATGTCATTATTTATATATACATGTGATGCTTATGACTTCTTATAACTTCAAATTTGATGTGAGTAAATTATTGGTGCATATGTGAACGATGAATATATACATGTGTGTAATGAATGTGAAGATGAATGAATACAATGAGAATTACATTTCTACATGTCATGAGAATGGAATTGGTGCATATGTGAATGATGTATATATACATGTGTGTGAATAAATGTGAAGATGAATGAATACAATGAGAATTGTATTTGTACATTTCACAACAATGGAATTGGAGAATGGATCTTATATGTGGGTGGATTGTGTGTTTGTTATTGTAGGTTTTGTGGGTTGTTGGCATGTTGTTAAGCTAAACACAGGATGAAACCTACAGCTCAGAACTCTAGGTTCTGCATCCTACTGAACAGGTGGACAATAGGTCTGTAGACCTGTTTTTTTTTAAATTATATGTGTTGTTTGTAGTTAAAAAAGCCCAACATTGTAGGTCTAATTCGTCGATTTTAAACTAGAAATCGACATTATATGACTACTCTAAAACAGTCATGCTGGACTATAGGGCCTTAGCAGTCAATTTTTAGTAAAAAATAAACATTATAGAGCTACTCTATGACATCAAAGTTCATTTTTGTTAGGAAGCATTACCATGCTACCAGCTAGCTTGTGATGTCAGTTTATAAAAAAATCAATGACTCAACTAATCTGTATCATCCTTTTGTAAATATAACCAATGATGTAGAAACCTTTATCAATTAAAAATGTGACCTGGTTTAGTAGTGCAACTTTGGTTGTTGCACCAAAAATGAACAACGTAGTTGCTTTTTTGTGTCAGTTTCTTTGATCATAGCAACCAAGACTGGGACTGAGTCCTCAGTTTGCACGTCCACAAAAAATCAACATTGTAGGCGCTTTTCTCTAATGGTGCCCACTTAGATGTCAGTATAAAACTAATATTATAGGTATATTTTTTCCAATGTTAGAGGTGGTTTCCTGTACTAGTGCATTCAATTCTATTCTCCAGTTCCATTCTTATCACATGTACAAATGCAATTTTCATTGTGTTTGTTCCTTTTCACATTCCTTTTCACACATACATATATATAAATGATTCACATATGTACCAATAATTCACTTTCATCAAATCTAAAGGTGCAAAAACTCATAACCATCACATATATATAGAAATAATGACATTAAAATTTAGAAAACTCACATTTTATCCCAATCAAATGCAAAATTGACTTCCTTTATGAAGGATTGTGCCCACTCTTCTTGTATCTCATCCAGATCTTCTTTTATATATAGGGTTTTCTCGTGTTAAATAGCTACAAAGAAAATGACATAAGTCAATAGTTTGACTTTTTTATATCATCAAATGAGACAATTTACTTGTCATGATCATGACTATATAGATTATGTTTTTTATATAATGGATGACTTGTAATGCCTATATGACAATTGGGTATATATACCACATCATGTAGTATATGCATTCCCAACTATTATCTTGTATAGGGAACTATAAAAATTTGTAGTTATGAGAAATGTTAATAAATAAAAGTAAGCATAGTTGGCATATATATGCATTGGAGTAAAAAAACTACCTTAACATTATTCCAAGTTAATAATTACTTTTTTTTATCTACCTTTCCTCCTCCCTGTTTGAATGCTTTTACACTCCTATAAGTTAACGTACTACATTTTGTTGAATTAGTAAATAGTCATGTAATGATGCAGACAATGATATATGGTGACAGACAAAAAGATTTACTTACGCTACTAGTGCCACATTCGTTGTGTGCCCCCACTCCCTATTTTGTTACCCGAAGATTCTAGATAATTGTAGATAGTGACTTGAGGATAATTACCAAAAACTCTCAATGCCTTTTACCGAGTGAAAAAATGATAAACAAATGAAAACTCAAATTCCATAATAAAATGTAATTCATAAGTAAAAATAATAAGCAAAGTACCCAAAACTTACTTAATATTGAAAGGATCTATAATCATACTCTATCTTGTAGTACCAAAATATTTAAATGTGGAAGAGAAATAATCACTAATAAATTTTGGGTCTCGATCTACACAGATAATCAATAATGGAACTAGAAATGCCACAACGGTTAATGTGATTTGTCCACACAACATATATAAGTAGCTACAAAACATTTATGTATGGATTGATATATAAGAAAACAAACCAACAAAAATTTATACATACATAGAATGAGGCATTTTTTTTAAGATCTCACTATAATTAAAGTTCAATCATGGTTGTATTTGACCAATCATAAGTAACCAACTCCACAATATCTATCAAGAATATACTAGTATCGTGATCTTGACCTGCAACATCCTCTTGGATGCAGACCATCATAGTCTACCCTTCATATAAATTTTGTAACTATATTTCCAACCCCCAACAGTTAGGATTTCATTTGCAATTTTGTATATAGTGTTACATATACCCAAACACAAAATATTTTAAATTCACCTGAAAGCCTATTATATCATGAAAAAACTTACACGGGGCATGCTTGGCGGGTCCATGGGATTACTCCCAACCACTTTTGTGTGGGGAGGGTCCACCTCATAAGAAGAACGATGTAGGTGAGGTATTGTTTGAGGACACTAAGAATCCTAAAACTATCTCATTGCTTCATCTATTGAAATTGTGTCCTCTATGATATGCTTATTTTCAACTATTGTATTATCTTTATTTTTCTTTTTCTTTTTTACTTAAGTGTTATGTAATATGGGACTAAGTATAATATTCCCATTAGGGTTTACTGTTTTCTTCCTTGTTTTGTCCCCTCCTATTTATAGGAGGATTGTACTTTTTCAACATGTAGAAAGACAACTACTTTCAACATGATATAAAAGCAAGACATATAGCTACCTCAAGGCCCATCCTTTACAAGATGATTCCACCTTTGTATCCCCTCTTATTCCCACTCATCATCTTATTTATTCTCCATCGTTGTTGGCCACACCAAGGGAGATATAGCCTTCCTATTACTACTATCCTCTTCCCAACAAAAGGAACTAAGAGATCTGCCTACGGCCTTTCTACCGATCTTATGCCCTATGTTGGAAAAGTCATATGACATCCTTTTTGTGGTCATCTATGACCATATTTTATACGGATTTTTGACGTAATATTTGATATGATTGGGTCTTTCCAATATTTCTCTATTTTATTGGTGATCCGTAAGGGTCACTACCTATTTTGGGTCTTTTTTTGGACTTAGATTTTCTATTTTTCCGCCTACATGGCATGTCTGTGGCCTAACATGGTGTCTGGTCATCATGAATCTACTGTTGTGCACTCTATTGCACTCAACATGGTGGGTCAACTTCCTAATAAGGCATGTCAGTGACTTTCTGAACACTTTTCTACTCCAAATCTGTTGTTCTATTATACCTTGTGTTGGTATATTATTGGCTCATCTTCTTCCTCCATTGGGATTCTCAAGACATACCCTGAGTCTGTAACCTCCATGAAGTTTAATGGATCCAACTATGTCCTATGGGAACACTCCTTTCACATCTATAGAAACTCTTTAGGAAAACTAGAACATCTCATAGATCTACCTCCACTACAAGAAGATACATATGAAAAGAAGAAGTCTATCAAAGAAGCATCTGACAAAACAAAGGCATATTTTAAAAGTGGAATGAACATGACTCTCTAGTTATCTCCTAGATTTTGAATAGTTGTAAATCATATATCTCTTCTAATCTACTCTTCACTGACACACCCAAGGAGGCATGGGATCACCTTGCCCAAGTGTACTCTAGAAAAGGAAATGAATCTCAAATATTTGATATGTATAAAGCATTCCCTTAAACTCAAAGACAACTCAACCTTTAATTCACATTTTGTAACCTTTAAAGGGATTTGGGGCGAGCTCAAGCTTCATCACCCCTTATCATCTGATCTTTCCTAAATGCAGAAGTATCAAGAGGAAAAATATTTGTGTCAACTTTTGGCATCTCTACCTTCCAGTTATGAAGCTGTTTGCCAAAAAATTCTTCCATATGAACGCTTGCCAACATTAGATGATGTCTATCTTCAGCTATCTTGTTCTGTCTCTTCTACTACTACTACTAATGAGAAGCCTATTGCCCTTGTTGTTTCCATACAAGGGCATGGTAATCTTGGTCTTGATGGAGAAAGAGCCCCAACAACAGTGGGAGAGGATCCTCTTCTTCATTGTCCCAATCCAGATTCTGTAATTTCTTCAAATGTACTAATCACATTGAAGATAAATGTTGGATGAAGCATGGGAAACAAGAATAGGAAAATAAAGTGTCAACTACCAATGTTGATGTAGATTATACTTTTGTTCGTCATGGTACTAATCCTAAGATGGTAACACTGAGTTAATCTGACCTTAAAAAACTGATCTTCTACTATTACACCTCATGCAATCATTTCCCAACACTCATGTGACTCCTAATGTCTTAAAGCCTTTTCCTCTTCATGAAAAGATGATTGAGTTATTGATTCGGGAGCTACAACCCATATGATTGGTAATAAGAAGCTTTTTATGTCCCTCAAAAAATCTACATGTCATCGTCATGTGTGTCTAGAACATGGATCCACTTATTTGGTTGTTGGGAGGGGAAATGTGAATAGCAATCTTCTTAAATTTGTTTTGTTTTTTTTTCCAAAATTCTCGTTACACTTGATGTGTGTTAGTAAAATTACCAAATATGAAACTATGGTGTAACCTTCTTACCTTACACCGTATCTAAGAAAAATCTCATGATTGAAAAGACAATTGGTGGGGGATATGAAGGTGGAGATGGTCTATAATACCTATGGACCTCATCAAACCCCCCTACTACTGCTCTTGTGGCCCAGTCTAGCTTCATTCATCAATGAAACCTGTGACTTGGTCATCCTTCTGCTTCCAATTTGAAGTCTTAATTTCCAACACGGTCTATTGCAAAATTTTCATGTCAATCTTATCCGCTCAAAAAACATTATCAGACAGTGTTTCCTCCTCGTTGTAATAATAGGAGTCCAAATTTGTTTTATTTAGTTCATTTTGATGTTTGAGGACCATGTCATATTGCTAATCATACTAGTGTACACTATTTTGTAACCTTTATTAATGATTGGTATCATGTTACTTGGATCTACTTGTTAAAAGATCGTTATGAAGTTTTAGATGTTTTATCCAAATTCATAAAGAAATAAAGACTCAATTTTCTATTTCTACTAAAATTTTCCACATTGATAATGCTTCTGAATACGTGCAACATAGCTTTCAAATGATTTGTATAGCCAAGGGGATTATTCACCACACTTCTTGTCCCTATATCTGACAATAAAATGGAGTTTTCAAAAAGAAAAACATAAACCTACTTGATGTACCTTGCACTCTCCTGATTGAAATGGAAGTCCCTAAGTTTTATTGGGGGATTACATCCTTTTAGAAATTATCTCATTAATCAAATGCCCTCTTCTATTACCAAAAATAAGATTCCTTATAACCTTCTTTATCCCTATGAACCAATCTTTTCTTTACTACCAAAAGTTTTTGGTTGCCTATGTTTTGTTCATAATAACCAATCTAGAAGGCATAAACTATCACCCTATGTTTTCTACCGTTGTTTTCTTAGATACTCACAAAGGGGTATAAATGTTTTGATCCTATTGCATGTCATTTGTTATTCAATGTAGATGTCACATTTTCTAAAGATGTCTTTCTTTTTTGAAACTAGTAACTAGGTCTCACTTCCACATGTTCCCATTCATGAACCCACTGTGTATGCATCTCTACCTGAAGTATCCCCTACTTGGCCTCTTCTGAGACCGACGATCTACCCTAAGACAATGGTAATATAACTGATTTTGTTGCAACTTTTGATTCTGAAATTCCCATTGCATTACGAAAGGGGAGACAATCTGGTACCAACTATTGTATCTCTTAACATGTTTCTACAACTCATTTATAGGCTTCCATGGCGCAATTTACTGCTTCTTTGTCTACAATTTCTATCCCAAAGAACGTTCAGGAGGCACTACTACACTTTGGGTGGAAATGAACTATGGATGAGGAGATGGATGCACTTCACTCTCATGGGACATGGGACCTTGTTGATCTCCCTATAGGTAGTAAACGTGTTGTCTACCGATGGGTTTTTATTGTGAAATACTTTCCTGATGAGATAATTGAATGCCTAAAGGACAAACTTGTTTCTAAGGGATACACACATGAAGTTGGGATTGATTACTTTGAAACCTTTTCTCCTAATGCACTTCTTAATTCTGTCCATATTTTGCTCTATGTTTCTATTAATGAAGGTTGACACTTACATCAACTAAATGTTAAGAACGCCTTTGTATAGGGAGTTTTTCAAGAGACTATCTATATCTGACAGCCTCTGGGTTATGTTTCTCATGTGGAGTACTCTGAGAATATAAGTGGTAAAAGAATGTAAAATTCACACACAACATATGAAACATATATAGCTATAATAAAGAATGTAATATGCACATGTAGCATATAAAAAGTAAAATTCACACACAACATATGAAACATATATAGCTTCCTCGAGCAGATTTGGCTATTTCCTCTGTCGAGCTGGTCCTAGAGGCTAGATTTCCTCCCCCTTTCCTCTGCATGTTCTGTTTTCCTTTGCTGTTTTTGTTTTCTTAGTTGTTTCGTCGGGTCTGTGGCAGTTTATCTGCCTTTTCTCACCGTTTTATCGGTGTTGTTCGGTCACCGTTTATCGATGTTGTCTGGTCGCCTTCCGGCGATCCTCTCTTTAGGAGAGTGAGAGATTTCTAGTTAGTCTAGATCTTGTTTTGCCACAGTTTGATCTTATTGCTTGGTTCGTCTGGTTTCGGTTGAGTAGATTACCCTTTATCAGATCACCATGCTGATCGAGTTCTTAATTCACTGCTTTATGCTCATGTTGAAGGAATTTCTCAAGAGAAACTGCATGTGTTAGTTCAACAGAAGAGAAATCAATACAGAAGCATTTTATTTTCTTTCCGATGTGAGTTGCAGTGTTTCTTTGTTTCTGATCAGCTCTTTGTATGGTTTTGTGGTGTTGTACTCTACTCTTGTAGATGTCGTATGGCGTATTGAGTAATGAATCTTTCTGCTTGCTATCAAAAAAAAAAGTAAAATGCATGCCTCTAGTATATTGAATTGCTAATCAATTAAAATTTCTCCTGTTTGATCTCCACACGTATATTTTTCAGTGTTATCTTCAACATTTACACTTGGCAAGAGAACTAAGAATGGATTGGAGTCATCATACTTGTCATAGTACTCTTTTTCATCTATAGGATATCCAGTAAACTATCTTTCCCATGAAGAACGACATATAATTTTTCATTTGCAAGATCATCGATACATGATACTTGCTTCACCTATGATGCCATTATGAATGGTTCACCCTTCTGGACAATCATTTAAAAATTCACTATGTAAAACCTAATTCATCCACTACAACTCCTTTGCTATTATCAACCCAATAATGACTAAAGATGAGAACTCTAAAATCTATATAGTAAAACTCCCATATGTCTTCAATGGCACCAAAATAAGACATTTTAGCTTCATGTGGACTCTTATCCTTTCTACGAGAAGTATATAATCAATACACTTGAAGGGTGTCCCCACTATTTTTGATGACATTATTATCATCTTGACGTTATGGGTAATATGAAAATCCATTCATGTCAAATACTTCATTAGATGCAACATTCATTTGTGGTTTAAAGGCAAGCCATATGATATTTTCATCAACATTATTTGATGTTTGAGATAGTTTACATAATACTTTATCTTCAAACATGTAACTAATGCCCAATTATGTTCTCTAGCAAGCTGCATTGAGCTAGCTCGAGGATATTTTGTCTTGATAAAATTGGTATTTTTGGTGTTACAGATACCCACTTTATCGATGTTGATAAAACATACAAGTGTAGTTGTTCCCACAACCCATGACTAATCACTTTCACTCGTGCTCCTAAAGTCCCTTCGTCAAATAAGCATCAATATTCTTTACATCTGCATGAGCTTCATTACAACTCAAAAAGTCATTGTAAAAGTCCATAACCTCCCTATCCACATAACCCTCAATTATACTCCATTCAAACTGATAACAGTTTCAAATATCACCTTTAAAATCACACATGTACCGTTCAAAAGGATATTTCCATTGCAAGAAAATCAGACCAAACATTTTTAGTTCCCTAATCAAGTGGACAACAAGATGTACCATGGTATCAGAGAGTGAAGGAGAAAAATACATCTCAAGCAGGCACAAGATAACGACCACTTCTCTTTCCATTGTATCAATATTATTAGGATCAATAGCTTTGTTGCTTAGATTGTTGAAGAAGAAACAAAGCCTAGTGATTGCAAACCTTACATGCTTTGGAAGTGTATATCGAATAGCCACATGCAATATTTACTATGTTAGAGTGTGACAATCACAATATTTAAGACCTATCAACTTCATATCCTTCATTGATACAAATTTACAGATATTAGAGGAGTATCCTTATGGTAACATAACATTAAGAAAGAACTCACAAAAAGTTCTCTTCTCCTATCTAGACTATGTATAACAAGTAGGAGGCAAATATGTTTTTGGGTCACTACTTTATTCTTTTCTTATACCCATTTCACATAGGTCCATCATGGATTTGATGCCATCTTTAGTATTACCTGGTATATTCAATAGAGTACCAATGATGCTATCACAAATATTTTTTTCTCAACATGCAAGACACCATTACAATGCCTATATACCAAAGAACTCCAATAAGGAAGATCCTATAATATTGACCACTTCTTGAATAAATATTTTCACTCTGTATGGAAGTATTACATTGTAATATCTTACCAAATGATTGAAAAAATCTTTTACTATTTCATAAACATCCTCCCTTGATATAGGTTTAGGGGAACTTCATTCCTTAGTTGAGCCATTGAATGCTTTGTGCAACCTTTGGTCAAGATGAACTTTTGGAAGAAACATTTGATGACCAAGATATATAGTCTGGCCTCCATGTTTTAGTCATTTTGAATCGATGTTCTTCTCACATCTAGGGCATGCTTTGGACCCTTTTAAATTTTATCCAGACAAATTTCCATATACTAGGAAGTCATCAATAGTGCAAAACAACATAGCATGCAGATAAAATGTCTCTCTACATGAAGCATCATAGGTCATCACACCTTCTCCCTATAGTTTCTTCAAGTCATCAATCAGAGGTTCAAAAAAAATTCAATATCATTGCCAGGTTGTTTGGGGTTGATATCAACAAGGACATCACGACATACTTCTTTTTCATGCACAACTAGGGAAGAATATTGCATATAACAATCATAATAGTCTAAGTGCTATGTTGTCTGCTTAATGTACAATATGGATTCGTCCAAATGGTATTGTGACACCCACTTTCACACAAGACGATATTACTCAAAAACAAAGCATAGAAACCATCACTACTATGGATTATAAAAAAACATTGGAAATTAAAATCGATTATGGTAAGGCACAACATAAAAAAACTTATCGCAAGGAGATCCAAGGACACATGTCATCTGCATTATATAACCTGAAACAACATTATGTACAACATGATGCATACAGGGACCACATGTCACGCACGAAACATGTTCCACTTACATCAACATGTACAACAACCAACTATACAATAAGAGGCAATCAAATCCAAAACTCTCATCGATATCATCATCAACAACACAAGTAAAGAAATATAAAAAAACTACCACCAAGGACATGAGTGTACATGGACCACTCTATGACTCCTACAAAAAAGACTAGCAAGCATCACTCCAACCTCAACAACTACTGTCCTTCTTGTTGTTGCTCGACCTCCACAACACGATCTCTACATCCTCGTGCACGACCACCTAAAATATGTGGCAAACCCACAGGGTGAGATTCCAAATCTCAGCGAAAGATATAACTCTCCACCAACTCTACTATAACACAATTATAACATGTAAAGAGCAGATAGTAAGGCCATTACTATGATATGCAGGTGCAGTGCTGATATAAGAAGAACATTCATCATCATCAACTAAGAAAATTAGATTACTATAATATAGGAGATATGATAGTTGCATCAATCAGTAGAACAATTATATGACTAAATAGATCTAGTAGCTGCATCAATTAGTAGAACAATTATATGACTAAGAAGGAATATGAAGAATAGGTATACCATCTATCAACTATACTATACAAAGCAAGCAATACCTCATCCAATATTCCCATATTTGATCATATGCAAGTATGCTACATGGCTGATTACATGTTTTATTATGCCCTGAGGATTTGAGTCGTACCATCCAAATCCAACCGACCACTACTAAGTCAAAGTCGGTGCCATACAAGGTCCATGGAAGAACTGGGATCCATGACCTCACTCCCTCAGTCAGTACGAGTGAACTTGCAATAATATCACAAGTTAAACTACTACTAGTGACATATAGTCCAATTTTAGAAGTCTAGCCCACCTTGGTATAGGTCACGGTGCTAGTGGAACTGAGCTACTGCCTACAACCACACTCCTACCATGGTATGACCCACATCCAATCTTATATTACATATCATTGAGCTACGACCCTCATCCACACTCTTGTATAACATATTATTAGGAGACCAGCTTACGCATGGCTGTCTCATATATCCTAAACGTAAGGGGATATTCTTCCTCACCCCCACATTTTAAAAAATATGCGCTCTGAGTTAAACTTGTTTCACTATCCAACAAGTGCTGACACTGAATGGATCTATGTCCTAGGAAAAAAATATGTGTTCAGGTTCCACTTAATTAGTTAAGTGCATTATAATACCTTTTATCATCAATCAAGTTATAACGTATAAAGCCAGAACAAGTTCTATGGGATACGGGCATAACATATCCCCAAAAGATATAACATGTGTATGGTAAGAACTTGTCACACTATCACCACATGATGCATGTATTATTTCCATTTACATCATCATCATCATCATCATCAAGCCATATGCCATGTATACCAATCCCTCATTTCATCATGGGAAACATTATATCATAGTAGGCAACCACCACTTTTAGGTCATAGGACCCAATCACCACATTCTTGTATCACGTGTATCATCAACATGCCTCACAAGGGCATATTCAACCTATCTCACATCATAGCTATCATAGCACACACTAGCTATGGTCATCAAATTCATAACACCTGCATAGTTAGAAGATCATAATTAAGAGAGATAATCACATAACATAATAACCATCCATGGTAAGGAAATAAGCAAAACTTGTTCACTATTAGGGTTCAGGGTTTCCTATTTAGCCGATTATGGTTTACAAGGTTAGGGTCATCCGACCATCTTAGAATTACCACCCTCCATCATCTTGGAGTGTAATAGAATTAGGTAATATCATTAGTATAGATTAGATAACACATCATCTTGTAAGACTTGTTTGCCTTTGTCTTTATGTTGTTCTAGGGCTATGTCTATCTCACATGCATGCAAGTTGATGATGATTGTAGGGGTGTGTGCCCTACTTTCTTTACATGTGCTAGTATGGAATGATATTTCTATTTGGTTATGGTAAGTAACTCTTTTTTTGTTGTTCTTTCTTTTTATGCCCTTTTGGGTAGTACTATTCTCTTTCATGGGAAGCATTTATTCTTGACGTCCTTTATTCCCTTAAATTGCTCAATTTTCCTATTTTATGCACATACTAGCCTTTTCTGATGTCATCTATTTTCTCCTCTGACTGGGGTATGCTTCCAACCCTAGGTGGAAGATAATGAAGACATGGCATGATGATATAGATATAGCTTAAGGAGTTAAATCTTGGAGACAATCTTGATATGGTTTAGATTTCCCTCTACTTAGATCGTTATGTTGTATCATACATGTAAACCCTTGTGGGATATTATGATGTACTTTTGTAATATTTTTTGAAAGTTGAATATAGTCATTCATTTAATTCTGCTACTACAATTTGGTTGTTTTGAATACAATTTATTGAAGTTTGAAAATTTTGCACCTATTCAAGCATACCTTTGAGTGTGTATGGAATGGATGTTTTATTCTTCAAATTTTTAGTAGGGAGTGGATCCCCTATGGGATCCCACTCCTTACAACCTTGAATATCGTGAGTTCCCCCAAAAGTTCATATTAGGAAAATGCGAAAAATATCCTTGTAATAATTGATGGATTATGAAAGCCCTTCCAAAATTTGGACCGAGAACTTGAAGATTAGACCACCACAATTTAGGATTGTGTCAGTGATTCTAGCCCTAATATTCTATTGCCAATGTCTATGCTAGTAAGGAATAGACTCGAATGAAATGTAAATTGTGTAATACGAGCATTTTTTATATGTAATATTATGTTATGTTTGTTCCTATATCATATATCGATATGAAAACCTAACAGTAAAGAGGATGAATGCCTACCTTAGCCTCTTTAGGAAACCGTGCAATGGACCAATGTGTTGGTGTACCTATCTCTGGGTGGGTGACTAAATCCTAATATAATGATGATGAGTCGCAAACATGAATGTTAGGTGTGGTGACTTCTACATGGTGAGGTATGAGCCAACTAGTTTCATATAAAGATGACAAGCAATGTAGAATATGGGATAAACGTCTCTTATATTCCTTTTACTGCTATATAATAATTCTATAGTTATTGAATATGTTTATTATTTGTGGAGATCAATTTTCTTTTATTAAACATAATACATTGTCTTGTTCTTATCTTCCTAGCATGCCTACTATGGAATATGGTTGTAATATTTGATATCTAGTATATTTCGAACTTGATATCACATCTTCTTTATGATTTGTCATTAGTTGATATGTGAACCATTCTATTGGTAGACATGTTTGTGTGGACTTAAATTTTAGGATTGCAGGACGTGTTCATAGTATGTCTGATGGGGTGGCACAAAGATGGTGTTATTATTTCTGGATTACAAATGTTCAAATGTAGACGTGTACTCCTATAATAGGATTGTAGTTTTGAACTAATAACTATTTGTTGATTTGTTTACAAAGATGCTCCTAAATGGTAAGAAGTTAAAATTTGACTAAAAGAATGCCTTTATCATTAATTTTATTATTATCATAAACAAGATATAATAAATTGTTATTGTCATAAACTATATGTACTAAATTCTAGAATGATCTTTTAGACTTGTTAATGCATGCACTTTCTGTTGAAGTTCAATATACTTAACCTGATGCTAAGGTATCTTACTTGGCCGAGTTAGAAATTTCCACTCACTTAGGCTCTACATGAGTCTCATGAGGTTGTTGCACATGTTTTTTAGGTATAATGAAAACCATCAAAGATGTGGGGACAAATAATATGTAAACAAGATAATTTATTCTAGATCTTCCTATAGTCTCACTTTCCAGGATGTGTTGTATGTCAAAAATTTGTTTATTTCTTCTACATGTAATGTGATGTGACATGAACAACATATGAAAGATAAAATTTGATTCTTGATTTTCACTGAGTTGAATGAGAGTTTTGATAAATCAACATGTTTGTCATTTGATTTGGAAGTATTTTTGAAGTTAAATAAAAAAGGAAAAAAATACCGATGTTTCTTGTATACCATTTCAATTGTCTTATTGAGAATCTGGTGTTTTGTTTCATAATTTGAGTTTAGTTTAGGGTTTCTATCTAATGATTGGAATTTATGTTTGTTAAAAGAGAGGTCACTTTTCCAATCATGTGGATTGAGACTTTTATGAGTTCCAGTACTTCTTAAATGGTCTTGGTCTAATTGTTTTTACATGTAGTATTTTTTACTGAGATATTATTGGTATGAAATTATTAAGGCAAGAAATATTTTTTTAATCTTCTGGTATGGAATCAAATGCTTCATCTGCTTGACCTAATAAAATATCTTAGATATACTTCCTTTTAAACTATTTAGTTGATTGGAACTCTCTTTGGTATCCTTCTCATTGCTCAGTTCTACTTTGATTAGTTCCCAGATGTTTCTATATTGGCACATAAGACATATGGACAAAAAGTTGGCAATGTAAAGCTTCATGATCCTCCACTAGAAGATTCATTGCAGGTCCTCGTACATTTTGGTTGTGCAAGGATGAATTATGTACTTTAACTCGTGTGCCTCATTGAAAACTTTAATCTCATTGCTAATTGCTCACGAACCCACATTCTACTTTTATACACAGACTAACATTGAGAGACATAAACAAGTGTGTTTGAGGATTAGACAAGAGAGAGGAGAGTTCTTTGAGATTAGTACTAGTCTTTGGTGCCTCAAGTAACTTAGACTACAACCCAGGAATGAAAGAAACATTGTTGCAAAGAATAGATCATGTATTAGTTGCGGCTTCCAGTTCACCAAATCATCCATGTTCTTCCACTCAGGGATAGACAAAGATGCACATACTGTCATTTTCCTACCAAGGGGAGTGTCGACTACATTTTCCTTAATAGGGTGGTAGGCAATAGTAAAATCATAGATAATATGTACTCGATCCATCGATGATGACGATGGTTTGTGTCCTTTTGTGTCAGGATGTATTTCAAGCTTTTGTGATCGGTGAAGATACCAGATGTCAACCTATATAGATAATGCCTCTATATTTTGAGAACATAGATTAATGTAGTAAATTCTGAGTCATGAGTGGGATATTAATTTCATTTGGTTTTAGTTGGCTAGATGCAAAATCCACTACCTTCTTATCTCTCGCAATGACCTAGGATAACTTATTCTACTTAGTTTATGTTGATTTTTTCTCTTTTGTTTTCCTTCTTCTATGTGTTGTCACCAACCCAGCCAGAGGTTGAGCAGTCTACTGACCAATTGTTTAGAGAAATTTCTTAGGTCTAGTTGTTGAGAAGTTATGAGATGGCCAAATTTCCCATGTCAACTAATCTTTCTAGTTTACATTTCCTTTTCTGTTCCATTGTCCTTGAAGGACCCCTTGTCGAACAATAATAAATTTTGTAATAGTCAAGTTTACTTTTCTACCAAAACAATTGTCTTGTTATTTACCATACTTATTGTCAAATTTACATGCAACTCTTTACTTTTACAAATTTTGGTGGTGATCCTGTGAATGGGGGGTTTTGTATGTTATTTTCTCATAAGAAGTAAGGAGTGGATCCCCTGTCAGATACCACTCCTTATAAGATGGTATTAAAACATGTTTACGGTCACTAAATTGACTATCTCAAAAATTTTCTTTGTATGTTCCCTTATAGTTACACTTTGTGTAAGGGGAAACAAACTATTTGAGGACACCAATACTACTCAAGTGTCAAATGTCATAAATATCCACTCTACATTGTAAAGCCCTTGTTGTGGCATGTTGTTGTTGATACCTCCATTTCACACCTCGATCTCTCATTCTATGCCTACAACTAAACCTCACATTGAGGTAGTTGTCAACACTATGTGTGCTACTCTGACATGAATTCCTATTGAGCAAACTTTGGTCATGATCTGGTAGTTTCTCTCCATGTCATGGTGGGAAAGTTGAACACCATTGTTGTTGCAGAAAAACCAAAGGAGTACACCTTGACTGACTTTGTCAATATGCAACCACCAAATTTCAAGGATGAAAGTAAATTGGAAATGGTGAATAAGGTAGACAATTGAGTTCTAGCCCTGGAATAGACGTTCAAGGTAATGTTCCTTCATCACTGGAAGGTTGTATTAGACTCATATGTCCTAGAAGCATCAAAACATGTATGGTGATATCGCATAGCCCAATGCACATTCACTTTGTCATGGAATCAACTCATGATACTCTTTCTTTAGAAGTACATATATTCTACAAGAGAAAGAAGGAAGCATAGTTCTATATCTTGAAGTAGGATTCTCTTAGTGTCCATGTCTATGTGTAGAATTTCCTTATGCTTGAGTGCTGCACTACTTCACTAGGAGAGGCCACATGGAAACAATATTCTTAGAAGGGTTGTACTGCAATTATAACATCCCAAAATTTGTCCAATATAATTTAGAGTTCTTAATGGAGTTTCGTGATATAAGTTAACCAATAGACTTACTACAAATAGCCACAATTTATAAAATTTTGTATGATTGCAATATCTTGTTCCTTACACATTAAACAACTCACCTTTATCTTAATATACAAAGAAATAATAAGTTACTCTTTTATTTTCTCTCTCCTATGATATTACCTTCAAGTATACATAAAAAGATTATGACTAGGCCCTAGAGTGGATAATCACTCTCAATCTTGAGCTTAAGCTCGAAATCATGATTATTGATAATTAATGGTATGTATAATGATGATGATGATGATAATAATAATAATAATAATAAAGATAATGGAGTTAAAACTTGTTTTTGTTATAATTAATGTGAGATAATCTTAAAAGATAAAGATAACTTCAAAAGTGGATTCCTCAGGTCCTAAAAATCTAGGATACCAATTTCCACTCCAAATGGATAATTGATAACTACTTCAATTTAGTTAAAAAATAAATATCAAATATTACACTCCTTCTAATAACCATACATTATGTAAATTAGTTAAATATTCCATTCTCATTGTCACACACTTGATTTTCCCTCATGTGTATCTACTATCATGTGTTTTACTTTTATACGACTTAATTATGGTCTGTTGGATCGGAATCCAACTGTGGGTTGATCATCTCCCACCTAACGTCTGGTTCTTCCTAGACTGTATCGTCTAGTGGTTCTTCTCCATTTCCCTCTCAATATCATGCTCTCTCTCTTACTCATCTTATCATGGTATTCCTACCTTGCTGGATCCATAGTCGAATCCCAAATCCATTGAGCCTCATCTCATATCTCCTCTCAGTCTATGTAAGAAACACCCTTTTAGTGCTGGACTACTTTCTCTCTTTGGAAGTCATAAAACTCTCTCTCATCCTTTTCTCTTATATATAGGTGCATCTAGAACAGTGATAGATGTAGAGCAACCCTTCTCTATGCTCAATTTGGCCTCTTATTCCCTAAGCTGCCTTAGCTTACTTGACTTGTTATCTGACGACCATCACCACACCACAACTCGTATCTTCCCCCTCATGTAGAATTGAGAATCAGGTAAGAATATATGACCATCTATACTTGTTTCCCCACCAACAATTTTCATGTGGGTTCCAAAAATACCCCATCCTATAAGCTCCCTATCTAACCATCATTGACATTCATCACTAGGTTGAGCCAACAACTTGCTGACCTCGATCTTTACTTTGTGTGAGTCTGAGTAACCCATATGATGCTTCCCCTAGTTATGTTCATATTTTTAGCACAATTTCATCACATCTACCATTGAGCTCTTTTCCCCTATTTTCAATCATTTTCTTGAGTGGTTTTGGGAACAGAGAGGTCCTTAGCTATTTAAATGGTTGCTATGGATTCATTGGTATTGTCACAAAGGCGACTGAGCCTTCTTTTCTTGTTGAATCCTTATGTTTCTAGGTTTTGTATCTTTGAGTTTTCCAGCAATGGATGCACCAACGAACTGCTGGCATGGAGGTTGAAAATGGGGAAGAAGAAAGGCAAGGGGAAAAGTACCCAAATGCCCATGAGAAACAAATTGAATTATTTATATCACAAGGACAATTTTAGATCTTTGTACAATTGCTTTTTGTTTATCAAACATAGAATTCAATTGGCTTAAAGGATGTTTTTACCCTTACTTATTTAGTGGGAGGTAACATGAATCTAAGGTTCACCAGTCTTTTCACATTGTATCCAAATCTATTGAATTTTTATTTAAATGGTTGTCATGTCTATAGTTTATTGAGTTCTGATGGGTCAACAATATAAAACCCATAACTAATAAAAAATACACACAAATATTTGTTGGAAAGGATTTTTCATGAGAAAGTCTTTTTTAAGGGTTTTTAACCCTGGTTTATTTAAGTCAGACCATGTTTTCCTAATAACCTTTAATCAGGATTTAAAATGATATTAAAGGTAATAAGTAATATAAAGCATGTTAATTTAGGAGAATTAAACTCGACTTAAGATCATATAGGCTAAGTTATGATCTACTTTGCTCCCAGTAAAATGGTCATGCTACTGTGTATAGTTATTCATGGTTGATTGAATGTCATGTATAAAGTAGAAATTATGATTTAACATTTAGTTTTCTAAATCATGTTCATTATATCATGTTCTTGATGAATGCTATATATTATGTCTTATGGTTACCATTATCAATAAGGTTAGAGATCATGTTTCTTCTCATAGCCACACCCAAGAGCTCCAAGATCATATTTTACAAGAGGTTGGTTCTGTACCTACATGATTATCCTTTGTCTCTATGCATATTTCAATATGTAATAATACGTTTAACATCCTTTTTTTGGTCCAATTTATCATGTACACATTCTGTACTCCAAAGACCTAGTCTATTTTAGCAGACACTTACTATATTTCAATAATCCAACAATTTACTATAAGCCTATCCTCATAGCAAAATCCTATTCTCTCTTCTCTATAAGATGACCATGTACATGATTTCTTACTTACTATTCCTACTGAATGATTTGTCTTGTGTATGTCTCTATGTTGGGTATCGATCTATACTTCGGTACCAACTCATGATCCCCTTATATTTTGGTGATGAACGTTGCCTGCTCTGCATGACTACAAATCTCGATGCCTTTGGTGATCATGTTGTACACTGCCTTTCATGACTAGAATTAAGTTCTGTCAAGATGTTGTTTGCGATGCTCTTCTTGTTATTGTATCTTGTGTTAGGATAAAGGTATTGAACGAAGCTCCTATGGCCTTCTTTGGGACACATGTTGATGGTCTCCATGCTCAAGGTCCTGTCGATATCTTATTATTTGACTTAACAAATGCCAAACACACTTGTGTGGATCTCATTGGTGTTTCTCCTATAATTGGAATCCTTTCAAATACCTTTAAAGTAGGCCAAGAAACTTCCAATGTTGTGGCACAAAAGGTCCATAAGCATGGAGCAGTTTTTGAAGTAAATCATCATCATTTTCTGCCTTTCTCTTTTGATAGCTTTGGGGGTGCTTGCTTATGATGAAATTTCCCTTCTTTAACACCTTCAAAATATTTTAAATAGTAATCTTATGGTTTCTCCATCTACATCCAATAATTTTGCTTTTAGATCCATAGGTTTTGGCATTCAAAAAGGATTGGCAGCCCAGTTTGTTGCATGTGCTTCTATTAAGGTGTTTCTATAATCTTGGTTGTTGGGTTAACTATTTGTGTATATACTTGAGTATTAATATAGCAAAAATAACAAAAAATTTTAATGACTAATGAATTTAAAGTTCAATTTTGAAGAGGGAGAAATCCTATAATGTTAAAGATTCAAGTTTAACATTACTATCATGTTCATGTTGATTTTAGTGTTAAGATAATTGGAATTGAATCAATTTTTATATGCTTCTCGAACCATGAACCCCAAGAGGTCATCAAGGGCTTTCCTAACAATCACGTTCTCTTAAGTGGGCATCGTAGAGAGATGCATATATTTATTTCTCAATTCTTTATGTTATTAAATGGCTCAAGAATGTATAAAATTAATATATGTCAAGTTTTCTTTATGTCAAGCATATATATATATTTTCTTTTAATAAAGTGCCAATACCATTTATTGATGTGTTGTTTTTCCCCTTTGCGTGGATTGGGACGTGATGTTTGTAGGTATTGGAGCAAATAAGGATAAAGAGGAGAAAGACAAGGATTAGAAGAACTTCAACTACAACCTGGTTGGGTGCCATCTACCTTAGACAATCCTATTATTTAGAATGTTATCTTTTATGTTTTAGTTATTCCAGGTTTGAATGTTAGATCTTATACTTCATAAAGGAAAATGTTGTAGTGTTGTATTCAAAGAACAATCTATGAATCTATTTAAGACAATGTAAGATGATTTATTTGTTTATTTGCAAAGAGTATTATGATGTGACATCCCTCTTCAAATGTGAAATTCTTTCACCCAGTCATTTTATATATGCAAAAGTGGGATTTGATATTAATCGTATTTGAGAAAATAAGTAGATGGCCCCAAGCAACAATATGATTCATATGTTCTAACTCAAGGTATATGTTACCTTTTTCTAGATGGACACTATGAGATCTGACAAGGGCAAGGATAGGGATGATGGTGCTAGAGCGAAGTGAATTAGGAAGGAAACATAAGACAACCTTGGAGGACTTAGTCCAAACACTCACTAATGACCTAGGACAAGGACAACATCAACCCATACACCATGAGCTGACTTTGGTGGACTTCTTGAAGATAAGGCCTGACTCCTTTAATGGAGAAGAAGAAGTTGATGTTATCACCAAGGCAGAAGAATGGATTACAAACATGGACCATTTTGTGTGTGACATGGACTACCTTCAACAATCTAGAGTAGGTTCATGACTCATATGTTGATGTGAGATGCTTGTACATGGTGGGAAAATTTCCTCAACTCAAGAGCGGCCAATGCACATGTACTCACATGGAAAGGTTTCTTTGAAGCCTTCAAGGAGCACTATGTGTCTAAAGACATGGTAGAAAGAAGGATCTAGAGTTTTCCAATTTGTCTTAGGTTGGTAAGATAAGTGTGACCCAATATATCATGAAGTTTAATATTTTACAGAAGTATGGTTATGATCATGATGATCAACATCGAACAAAGATGTTCATTTGGGGACTCAAGCCCAACCTAAGGTTTTCCCTATCAGGAAGGGGCCACATGACCCTCCAGGGAGCCCTAGATGCATCCCTAGAGCTAGAAGATTACATTGGAAGGTCATACAAGGCAGAAGCTCCTCAGAAGAACAACAAGTATCAACACAAACCTCCCAATAACCATAAGAGAAAGACACTTGAGCCTGCTGCAGAAGTTGAGAAGCCCCACTGTCCAATATTCAAGAAGAACCAGGCAGACCCATGTTGGTATGTTACATGAGCATGCTACTACCATGGAGAGACTGGACACTTCAGATTGAGCTGCCCAACATTGAAGAAGGATCCAACTCCAAATCAGAATCCACCCTAGGATCATAATGGAAACCAAGATCCTCTACTAAGGAGGCAAGCTAGGATTTTTTTCATGAACTTAAAAGATGATGATTCATGCATTGCAAGCCTTAACTATTGGCGTATGACATTATGAAAATTTTGTAACTTAATTAAGGGATAAGAGAAGACTTAAGGTGGGCAGTGGTCTAAGGAAATTTCAAGGACAAAATTCATGTAAGGTGGGTAGAATTGCAACATCCCAAAGTTTCACATATATACATTTGAGTTCTTAATGGAGTCAATGATAAATATTCAACAATGGACTTAATGGAAATATCCACAATTAGTAAAATTTCATGTGATTAATATATATTGTTCCTTTATACATTAAACAACTCACTTTTATCATAATATGCAAAGAAATAAGAGATAACGCTTTTATTTTCTCTCTCCTATGATAATCCCTTCAAATATAAATAAAAGATTGTCAGTAGGCCTTGGAGTGGAAAATCACTCTCAACATCAAAATTAAGTTCAAAATCTTGAATGTTGGTAGATGTATAACAATTAATATTAAGATATAATTAAACTATAACCATGTTGGAACTAATGTGAGATAATCTTAAAAGATAAAACTAGCTTCAAAAATGGATTCCTTGGGTCTTGTTAGCCAGGATATCCAATTGGATCATGATAACTACCACAATTTAGTTAAAAAGATAAGTAAAAAATAATACTCTCCTTCTAGCTAGTAACTGGAATTTATGTAAATTGGTTAAATCTGCAACTCTAACTGTCACACACTTGATTTTCTTCTTTCTCCTATGTTCTAACTGTTGCATGTTTTACTTTTACACAAATTCAGTATGAACTGTTGGATGGGAATTCAATAGTAGGCTGATCATCTCCCACCTCACGTGTGGTTCTACCTGGGCTCTACAGTCCAGTGATTCTTCCCCATTTCCCTCTGAGTCTCATGCTCTCTCACTTCCCCACTTTATACCTCTAGATGAGTATACAATAGATGAGATATCATCATGTACCTCGTGATTACAAACTACATGGAATGGACTCTCTCTTATACCCTATAACATGCATATACCAACCATTTCTCACAAAATAAATTTCTTCATATTTACAAGTCTGAGACAAATGCAACTAACTATATCATAGCCTCTGGCATGGAAATTTGAGGTAACACACTTTATCCCGGAAGCTCCAAAAATCTAGGACTGATAGGAGATGCTTCTATTGATTAACCTAAGCTTATGTAAAGATCTTGGTAGGTTTCCCTAAGTCCTCTAAGCACAACCCGCAACCCAATTTTTGAAGAAGGTACGTGTGCCTCCCTATCCAAAAGCCACCTCTATCTTCAGTGAGCTCCACCGCATCGTGATGCCACAAGAAGTCCCATACCAATTTCTTCCATTGAGATATTCAAAGAGATATCAGTAAGAAATGTTGTAACGACCCCACCTCCCGGTAACCCTCAATTAAGGGATACCATAAGGTCAGAGCTATTATCCTAATTAATAGGATCAAAGGTTTGACAAATAATCAATAACAATGATCAAATTCTACCAAACTATACTGAAATCTGGTATAAATTAAAACTTTTTGCATACCTTTGAAAAACTTGGATTACTAAACTTCTATCCACATGAAAGAATATTCTAACTAATCCTCCTTGATCGTTAATCCTCATTAAATTCCACATATGCCACTTTACTAATTGTTCTTTTCATTTGTACCTAAAATGCCGACAAACAAAACGTCGGTCAGCATAAAGCTGGTATGTGGGGGAAACAATAATCGTGCAACTGTGATAATAATGTAATCAACCAATTATCATTTAACAGCCAAGATTACATTTTAAGCAATACTACTCAATCCTTACCTATCCCCTATCTCTATGTTGTCCCTAAAGTGGACCTGGATGCTACCTTCCTCATGGTAAATCCCCATTAAACCCCACATGATCCTACCTAACAGGTAGATCAACATCTAGGGTTAATTCGCATGGCACTACCCATAGGTAGCCCAATCCCTAACTCGTGGTGTGCTAAAGAGTCACATGGCACTACCCATAGGTAGCCCAATCCCTGACTCAAGGTGACTTGATGGACCGAACCCATTGGTAGCCATGTACTAGGACAAACTATTAAGCCATAAAGGGGATTAGGATCTGAGCTAGTAGGCACATATCTTAAGTGATAGTCATATCCACATTATAGTTTGCATGAATTAAATTCATCCAACAGTTTAATTCAAGTCATCGAGGAAAACTGTGGAAAACCTCAAAAAACTAATTTGAGATATTCATAAGCGTAACCACATACCTGTCTAGCAGATTTGAGATAGAATCAACAAAGAAGGGAAATCCAATCAAGCAAGTACAAGAATCCTAAAATCACATCCAATTCCTTTTTATTAAAATTTATTCAAACCATCTTGCTACTTAAGGTTTCTATTCCTTTTTAGGATCTCTACCTCTTTTAGGGTTTACTTTGCAATTAGGGTTTTTACTTCATTTTACTCTTTTAAACCCTAATTTCTCATCTATCCTTCATGAAAGTTATTAAGGTTACCTTTTAACAACATATAACCTTAATTTCAGAAATAACACAATTAATCATCAATTCATAGTTCATTATGATCTAATTTACATATGAACTCTATTTGTCATTAATTCTACCTTTATCCATTAGAAAACCCTAATTACTACATTAAGGGTATTTATCCACAATGAGGAACTTTTATATTCGAAATAGCTTAGAATCATCAAATCTTAGCTTTATTCATGATTTCGAATAATTAAAGCCATTAAGAGTCACATTTACCAATATTAGGGTTTCAAGGCCCCTTTAAGCACATGAAACTCTCAATTAAATTAATTACATGCAAATTTCATCATTTTTTTAACTTAATGTATCTTTTTACAATTAACAGGTTAATATAAACTTTAAACACCCATTTAACCCTTCCCCAAATCCTTAATCACCAAAGATTTGGGTTTTGCATTAATTAAACCATTAAAGATATCATCTTTACACACTTTTTGAATTTCACTCAGAATCATGCTTCAATTATATTTTTATTGGATTCCCCTCATTTTTCGAAGCAACTTTCATATTTTATGCATATTCATCTGAGCTAGTATTAAGGAGATATGATTTTTGTAATAAAACCTAACTTGGGCCAATAGGAAGGTGCCACGTAGCCTCTATACATGCAACACGTTTGCTTTGGGAAAACATTTTGAATTGTCGACTCTGCCCTTACTTAAGTGGTCGGTCCTTCACACACCAGAGGGGCATTTACGTCCAATCGACCCAAGGGTCATCTTCAACCTTGCTCCGACGGCCTGTTGCTTCCCTAGTCGTGGTTGGGCACGGTTCCTCTCCTCCCCTGGACCCCGACGGTGACCGAAATTTGTTCCATTCTCTCGGACACCCTCCACCGCACCTACAGGTGCCCTAAACTACTTCCATGGTGGCGGGAAATGGGCTAGGTATACCTGCAACACGGCCACCCTATGTAGCCGTGCTGCTGCTGCCACGACCAACTAGGGTGAGGGGACGCTCACCCAAGCACCTCAGGCCATTGTGGAAGCGGAAAGGCTCCCTCACAACTCCCTCTTGTAGCCTTGTGGCTTCAAAAACACGTAGCTTCTCTTTAGTTAGGGTTTATGGATGAAACCATGGAAGAAGAGGAGAAGATGATGTGTGGTATCTTCTGGACTCGGCCCCAGGTCTTACCCCTTATATAGGGGAGTGTAGCAACACCCTGGGATGCTTGCCCTTGAAGCAACCAATCCCTATTTCAATAGGAATTCAATTCCTTCATGAAGAAGCAATTTTCTCTCTGTTAATCATCTTCTTAGAACAACATATTCATTAAATTTTTAGGAAAATGAAAATCATCTCCCTTATTCTCTTAAGACTTTCCTTTTAATTCATTGGCCACGAAATCCTATTTTCATTTAGTAGAAAATACTTCCTTTTTTATCAAAGCCACCAAAATCATTAATAATGTATCACATTATCCTCTTATTTTGCATTATTGGTATTTTCTCTTTCTTTCTTCTTCATTGGGGCTCCTTGGACCCCAAGAAACTACAAGATTTCGAAATTCCTTTTTAAGGATACTTATTATCCTTCTGGATGCATCTATTTCTATTATTTCCTCATTATCTTATTTATTTCTTATTAAAATACTCTTTTTGAGGTTTTCTCTTTATTTCTCTTTTATTTTCCTCACTAGTATTCCTTTTAACATTAGGAATCCTTGGGATACGAAATCCCATCAAGGATAACTCAATTATACCTCTTTTCACTTATTTTCCAAATTTTATCATTGTTTTCAATTTCTTTCTTAATAAAGAAATATTTAATTGGTCTTTTCTTTTCTTGGTGTATTATCTTTGCAACTTTGGATTCCTTGCGACCCAAGGAACCCAAGAGGCACGAAATCCACCTTTGGATTACATACTTTTGCCTTCTAGAAGTTTCTACATTTTTCTTTTCTCCATTTCTTATTAATAATGGAGTTCCTTTTGTCTCTTCCTTGTTATTGGGCCCAATAGCCAATAAAGCCCACAAAACAACCATCAAGGCTATTGTAAACGAAATCCTATTATTCAAAACAAATTATATATTTATTTGTTCAAATATCTTTAATATGAGAAATCACATTTCTCACCAAATGAACCCAAAAGTTGGGGTTGTAACAAATGCCAACCCTCAAAGGGTATCAAGGGACCCCAGTTGTGGTACCCACAAACCAACACCTACTAACTCAAGATGCTCATTGGAAATCAAGTCTCTGACACTGTGAGGTATGCAAACAATGCAAGGATCCTCACAGTCACACCTCAGATTGCAATGGTTTGAGGTAATTTTCCGTCTTGTTTCCCATGTGTTCTCAACCTTGGATCAAGGGGCATCTCATCAACAGAGACCCCCACCTTGGGCCATCACAGGCATCGCCAAAGAGCTCTCCTATTTTGGCAGAGCCTCTCAATGATGGATGTACCCCCAACTATTTTGCCCAAGCCTAGGAGTTTGAGGTTCAACTCCTTATTTATCTTCTCACCCATTGTGAGCTGAAGCAACAGCCGAGCCAACAAGAGGGATGATCAATCCCGAGGGCAATTGACCAAAATGCCCTAACTTGCATGATAACTCAATTCACAACACAAGGGAACTAGGGTCATTTACCACTTACTCAATTCTTGTCTACATGAGCAAGACTTCAATATGGCATAATCCCATCATTAGGGCCTAATCTCACGTGGATAATAGGATAATGCATTGTTCGCTAGTGTGGGATTTATGATTGGTCCAAATATGTTTATCTTGCAGATATTCTTGTAAATAATTGGTAACTTCGATTAGGGTCAAACTATATATCAAATTTCTCCGAAAAATGTGTAGATCACAAATACAATAGTTCTAGAGTCCAATTACACCATTTTTCAAAATATAGATAACACATGAATATAGGATGATTAATACATGTAAACACTAAATTTGATAAAAGGAGTGTTGATCATGTTGAATATGTTCATAACTTTATGTTGATGAAATATAATGAAATCCCAAGATCTTAATCATATTAATATTATAATGATGCTCAATTAGGGTTGCTAGATCATATGAACCACATACATGTGAATTTGGGTTTTGAGATATAATTATAACATCAACCCTAATCCAAGAAAACCCAAACCCAAGAGTCAACCTTGTTTGCAATACATGGATATATGGTGACACCCCAGTGTTATACATACATGTAGGTTGAAAGATTAAATGATTTCTTGGAATCTATGCTTGACTGATTGAATTTTACATGCTTAAATTATTGCATGGTTCTACATTGAGGGACATGGTTATTTATGAATAATCACAGATGCCAAATTTTTAAGTTTGTTGAGGATTTATTAAAGTTTGATGAAATCATTGTTGGATGTTTATTTTATTCATATTCAAATTTTAATGCCAATTATGATTATAATATAAAGAAACTATGATAATACCCCATGTCAACCTACTAAGGGGTATTTCACCTAAGTCTGTTAATGGAGAGAGAAAGGTCATTACACCCTAGGTGGCTTGATAAATGTGGGATAGATTATCTAAATGGTTCAACAAGTTCATATGTGTAAATACTTGATTGTTGAACTGTATATGTTGTTCTCATACATGCACACTTTGTATGCACCCACGTACACAATACAACAATATACTAATCCATTTTGTTTTTTGGCATTTTAGGTGAATCTTATACATAAAAATATGAAGATAAGGAAACTCAAAAGAATGTATCAAAGAGGAATAAGATAAGTCACTAGGAAGATTAGTTAGTTAGATAACTTAATACTTATTCTCATGTACATATTATTTTCCTTTGAAAATTTCAAGAAACTCCTTAGAGGATCCCCATTATACATGCTGTAACCAATCTTTGTTCAATTAATTGAAATTGTTGATTATTATTTTTTTAGTTGTTAAATCTGGGTCCTAGATATTTCAGCTCATGAATCCCCAACTTTATTATCTCTCTTAATTGGGAAATACTCAAAAGTGGGGATCGTTACAAATTACATCCTATTGAATCAGGCGATTATATAGAACCACTACCCTTTGTCCTGTATTGATGACTTGTTTGATCAATTGAAGTCAAACACTATTTTCTGAAAGATAGATCTACTTAGTGGCTATTACCATATACACGTTGTAGGCACGATGAGTTCTTAGTTATACCCTTCAGTTTGACTAATTCCCCACTCACCTTTATGGATATTATGAATCGGGTTTTGTGCCCTTATCTTGACAAATTTGTTGTGGTATATATAGACAATGAACTTATCCATTGTGAGTAACTGGATCACACACCATGAGAATCTGCAAATTGTCATACGGTTTATACGTGAGAACCATCATTACACAAGTTTTTAATGAGTGAATACTAGATATAGGAAGTTATGTTTGTGGGATACATGATCTCTATAAGTCACATTAGTGTAGATCCATATAAAGCTATGAAAAAGTGGCCATCTCCAATGAACCCTTTTGAGATATGAACTTAGGTGCCACGGGTAACTATAGAAGATTTACCAATAATTTCTATGAGGTTTCCCTTCTAATGATAAAGTTGATTCATAAGGATTTTAAGTGTTCTTGAGCTTTGGGGCATGAGAAAAGATTTTAGGTTCTAAAGCAATAATTGACTCAAGATCATGTTTTGGCCTTGCCTATTGAAGGGAAACCCTTTTCCATTTATAATGGTTCTTCTAAATAGGGTTTGGTATGTGTCCTTATGCAATAAGGACAAGTAATTTCTTATGCCTCACACAAGTTGAAACAGAATGAGGAGAATTGGACCACTGACTTTGAGCTTGCAACTATCGTTCACACACTTAAAATCTATCAAAATCAATTACACATAGTATAGTTTCAGGTTTTCTCGGATACTAAAAGCCTTTTTTTTCTCATGACACAAAAACATATATGAATATGTGGCAAAGGATACATATGGAGTATTTCAATGATTATGATTTTACAATTATATACCACTCCACTGAGATGAACACTGTCATAAATGTCCTAATCCAGAAGAAAGATACAGTTGTACATCTCTCTAATGTTTCTTGTGGAGGAGTTTCTATCATGTTTCTAGTTGAAGACCTAAGTTTCTAGATGATGTTGTTATGAAAACATTGATCATTCATATGGCTAGTTTATCATTCACCCCTTCTCAAAATTTTAAATAAGTTCTGATTAGTTATCTAGTCCTGACCTTGAAGAGATGAAGTCATTCACCGAGAAGATACAACCAGAGTTTGCTATTAAAGTGTATGGTGTCATATGTTGTTTTCTTCAATTATGGATTCCTAATGTTCATGACTTGTGGTAGAGAGTGTTAAGTGAATCCAATGTGTACCAACAAATAATTCAAACGGGTACAAGAAAGATGTATAAGGACATGTACTGGGGCTTTCAATGGATAAACATGAAGAAGGATATTTCCACCTTTGTTGTGAAGTGTATGACTTTCTAGTAACTGAGGATAGAGCATAAAAAACATGGTGGTCTTCTCCAACCTCTATGATTCGGGAACGGAAATGGGAGAATGATTATGGACTTTGTGACAGGATTTCCAAAGTCAAAAGGTAGATTCAATGTGGTTTCAGTTCTTGTGGATTTCCCAACCAAGTTAACTCACTTATTGCCCTTTATAACCATCTTTAAGGTTCCTGATATGGTAGACTTGTAGGTGACTAGATTGTTCATTTTCATGGAGTGTTGAACTCTATAGTTTCTGATCATGACCCTAAGTTTTCATCACATTTTTGGAGGCAGGTCCAAGAAGAGATGGATTCATATCTGTATTTTAGTACCACTTACCTCCCACATACTAATTGGAAGTGTAACGCTCGGGCCCACTACCCAAGGCTCTAGTAGAGTTTTAGGAATGACGACTGTCCCCACATGCCACCACTAGCCTTAATCGTGTGCTTTGTCCTCACTCACGTGCATGCCATGATCAACTTCGCCATATGTCACCCATCCCAATAATACTCCAAGTTGACCACGTTTAACTATGGAGTTCTTTAGTGATAGGCTCCCGGAAAAGGAGGTACACCTTGGTGATATGGGTAGTCCAATCATTCCTTTTAAGATCATGTTATCCGAGGCCTCAAATCCTGGGATGTTACAATCTCCCCCACTTAGACTCTTGATGTCCTCGTCAAGGCTCAACTATATGGCCTCATAATCTGACCCCATTTCAGTGCAGACCCACAATGGCCCATGGACATCCAGCTCTCGATCACGAAATACCAACGCAGGGGTAGCTACGTCAACCATGGACAACCCTTTCCTACCTGCCTGTACTGCATGACTCAAGACTGGCATGCCACATGCCCATGTGGGCCCCACCTACTGGAGGGGTTATGGCTCTGATACTATTTGTAATGTCCGGGCCCACTACCCAAGGCTCTAGTAGAGTTTCAGGAATGACGACTGTCCCCACATGCCACCACTAGCATTAACTGTGCGCTTTGTCCTCACTCACCCGCATGCCATGATCAACTTCCCCACAGGTCACCCATCCCAGTACTACTCCAAGTTGAGCATGCTTAACTATGGAGTTCTTTAGTGATAGGCTCCCGGAAAAGGAGGTGCACCTTGGTGATATGGGTAGTCCAATCATTCCTTTTAAGATCATGTTATCCGAGGCCTCAAATCCTGGGATGTTACAGGAAGTATGAGATCATAATTAATATTTTAGGAAGATATATGTCATGCATGTGTGATGGATTAGGAGGTTCTTGCGATACACATCTCTCATTGTCTGACTTCGGATACAACAATAGTTGCCAAGCTAGTATTGACATGCCATCTTTTGAGTCATTCTTTGGTCAGCCTTGTTGTTCTATGTTACATTGACATGATGTAGGGGAACACACACTTTTGAAGACTACTGAAATGTAGATGATGAATGTTAGTTTGATAAAGAAAATGATGATAGTTGCACAACACCAATAAAAGAAGTATGTAGACAAGAAAAATGACGTATGTAAGCTTTTCCGTTGGAGATTATGTGTTTGTATATATAAAACCCCTCCTATCCATGGAAAGCTACAATATGAAAGGCAATATTAGTCATCACTTTGGAAACCTTTTTGAATTTCTAGATAAGGTTGCAAAATGTGCTTACCTTTTGGCTCTATCACCTTCATATGACAAAATTTGCAACATGTCTGATATATCTATGTGAAGGACCTTTTTCTACTGCTAACCTTGGCCTTTATCCTCTTTGATTTCTTCTTCCCTGACACCTCGATTTACTAGGGTTAAATCCCATCTATGATAACTACCCAAGCACCCTTCTATTCCCAACTCTTTGATCATTTCCACGTGATTTATGCCCAATATCTTTCCTCTAATAATGACCTTCTAGCCTTCATAGTGGAAGAGTCTAGATTGATGAGAGACATAGTAGGAAGATTATCCTCCCTACTTTGACGAATCTACCCTATGTTTTCCCTTATTTTTCTAAATTATTTCTAGGGGTAAAAAGGTCTTTTCATGCTATTCAATTTCAAGAACCACTCATTTCCTCACATATGTTTGTCACCTTATTGATCTCTCAGGCTCCTTTGTTTTGATTACCGATGCAAGGTTATTTATGTGTTTTGGCTAGTCTTTCTTTTAATAATTCAACAAATGCTATAAACGTGTAAAATTCATAACTAATTATTGAAACATTAGAAAAAGTATAATTAAGTAGGTTTTTAAAATTAAAAAAGCATATCTATAGGATGGTTTCATGGTCTAATTCATATGTTCCAAGAATTGACTATTAGTGTCTTTTTAATAAATGAATCTATGAACACTAATTGGTGTACAATAATGTATACTAGTGTATAAACCCTAGTTGGAGGATTATGGTGCAATTTCCTTAATCTAGAATTAGATTTAAGGTGTGTACATCCACTCAATTTCTTTTTGGCATTATGATAACTAGAACATTAACTTCCCATATGAGGTATTTCTCTAGAATATATCTATCCTTTGAATAACTCTATAGTCTTGATAAAAATATTTTCTTTTGAGTTTTTCTCTCTAATCAATTACTAAAATTTCGAACATCATTAGTGATAGTTATCTAATGAAAATATAATATACATGGATGTTCTCATTCCTTTATATTTTGATAGAAACTAAAATTGATTAACCATACATCTTACCTCTCTATTATTCATGTCCAATAGACTAAAAGCATTTAGGGAAGTGGTACATCTATGCCAACACATAATAGGACGTGTGTATTCTATCCTGAGTGTGCTTTTCTACTCATTTACATATAGGGCACATATATTTCCTCCCATGGTGTGCATTTTCTGCCCAACTCTTTTGGCTTGAGATTTTGTGAGTCTCAACCCTACTTATATAGTCCTAGTCTTATTGTTTTTACATGCACTACTTTTGATTGAGATTTAATTGATATGAGATTTGTTAAGGAGAGAACTCTTAATTATTTATCACCTCTAATGAATTAAAAGTCTCATCTACTTGACCTAATAAAATATCTTGAATATAGTTTCTTTTAAACTATATGATTGGCTGGAACTCTCTTTGCTCGATATCTTCCTAATTTATTAATTTTTCTCCAATTAATGCCCAAATGTTTTTATACTACACATACTCAGTTGATGCTCACTATGTTTCTCTTTTGTTTAACTTGTTCTGGGTGATCTCATCAACCCACCCAATGGCTGAGGATCTTGAGGACCAGATGTTTGGTGAAGCTACTTATGTCTAGTTGCTGAGAAGTTATGAAATGGACTGGTTGGCTGCTGCAACCAATCTATCCAGTTTAGATTTTATTTTAATCCATTTTCCTTGAAGGACTAGTTGTCAAACATTGATAAATATTGTTTTTAGTTTTATATTGCAGGAATAGTCTTGTTCTTTACCATAATTATTTAGAAATCTACATGCACCCTTAACTTTTGATTTTTTTGTGTGATGGATCTATAGATAGATTTATGTATGTTCTTTTCTCACAACAAGTAAGGAGTGGATCCCCTATCAGGTCACACTCCTTACACTATCCATCATTATCCAATTATCATGAAAATTGACTCTTCAAATAATTAGTATGTATATCATCCAATTTCAGATCCTAATCCTATTATGAGATCGTTTATTAGGCCACCTATTATATTAGGTGTTTTTATTGTATATAAATGCATATGTAGTTACCATATTCATGTTTATTATTATTCTAGGATTATCCAATCATGAGAAAAGTTTCTAGAATTTATTTTTTCTAACATGTATGGTTTCACTTAAGTCACTAAATAGGGTTTGGTATGTGTCCTTATGCAAGAAGGTCAAGCAATTTCTTATGCCTCACACTAGTTGAAACAAAATGAGGAGAATTGGATTGCTGACTTGGAGCTTGAAACTATCAGTCACATACTTACAATGTGGTAGAATCAGTAATGCACAGTATAGTTCTAGGTTTGCTAATATAGTAAAATCATTTGTTGTCTCGTGACACAAAAATATATGAATATGTGACAAAGGATATATATGGAGTATTTCAATGATTATGATTTCACAATTATATGCCACCCCACTAAGTTGAATGTTGTCAAAGATGTCATGGGGTAGAAGAAATATATAGTTGTACATCTGTCTAATGTTTCTTGTGGAGGAGTTTTGATCATGTTTTTAGTTGAAGACCTAAGTTTCTAGATGATGTTGATGATGTTGTTATGAAAACATTGAGCATGTATATGGATAGTTTATAATTCACCCCTTCTCGGATTTCTAAAGTCATTTCTGATTAGTTATCTAATGCTGACCTTGAAGAGATGAAGCCATTGACTGAGAAGCTAGAATCAGAGTTTGCTATTAGAGTGTATGGTGCCATATTTTTTTTTCATCGTTTATGGATTCCTAATGTTGATGACTTGTGGTAGAGAGTGTTGAGTGAATCCAATGGGTATAAAAAAGATGTACAAGGACATGTAGTGGGGTTTTCGATGGATAAACATGAAGAATAATTTTTATACCTTTGTTGTGAAGTGTCTGACTTTCTAGTAGCTGAAGATAGAGCATCAATAACATAATGGTCTTTTCCAACCTCTTATGATTCTAGAATGGAAATGGGAGACATGATTATGGACTTTGTGACAAGATTTCCAAAGTCAAAAGGTGGATTCAGTGTGGTTTCAGTGGTTGTGGATTTCCTAACAAATTCAACTCACTTATTGACCTTTATGACCACCTTTAAGGTTCCTGATATGCCAAAGTTGTAGGTGACTAGATTGTTGATTTGCATGGAGTGCTGAACTCTATAGTTTTCAACCATGACCCCAAGTTTTCATAACGTTTGTGGAGGCAGGTCTAAGAAGAGATGGATTCATATTTGCAATTCTGTACAACTTAACACCCACATACTGATTGGTAGTATGAGAGGATAATTAATATTTGAGGAATATATCTTGCATGCATGTGTGATGGATTGGGAAGGTTCTTGCGATACATATCTCTCATTATCTGACGTAGCTTACAACAATAGTTGATAAGGTAGTATTTGCATGCCACCTTTTGAGGCCTTCTTTGGTTAGCCTTGTCGTTCTATGTTACATCAGAATGATGTAGGGGAAGACACACTTTTGAAGACAGTTGAAATGTAGATGATGAAGGTTAGCTTGATAAAAATAAGATGAAAGTTGCACAACACAAACAAAAGAAGTATGTAGACAAGAAAAGGACGTATGTAAGCTTTTTCGATTGGAGATTATGTGTTCGTATATATAAAACCCATCCGGAAAAGGCAAGCTTAGCAATCACTTTGGGGACCTTTTTGAATTTCTGCATAAGGTTGCAAAATGTTCTTACCTTTTGGCTCTATCACCTTCCTATGACAAAATTCACAACATGTTCGATATATCTATCTTGAAGAATTACATGAAAGACTATTATGTTGAATAATTTCTATATAAGGTTTCAAAATGTGCTTACCTTTTAACTTGACCCTCTATTTTGCTTAATATTTTTCTCACATAATCCTTTTAGAGACGTGGAGCGTTATTGCATAATCAACCTTAGGTATATGGCTAGACTATTCCCTTACATTATGATCATTTAGTCTTTGTATCCTTTTGCTCATTTATAGTGTACTAGGATGTTATGAATATAGAAATATATAGTTTAGCTAATAGTCAGCATATTTGAGGATTAAGTGTACTTAATTGGGATAGTAATTTTACAATTATAATAGTTTAAATTTTGTTTTTTTGAATTTTCATATGATTAGGTGAGGGAAAGGAGTAGTCAAAATATGAATTTTGGAATTAAAGGAATTGATAAATTCATTAATAGATTACTTAACCTTTAATTCATGATTTTCTATACTTAAAATTCTAGAAAGTATATAGTAACTCCACATTCAGATTCCTCACCCCTCAATTAGCTAACATATCAAGTTTAACTAAATCAAACATCAAACACTCACTCAATTTGACAAGAAAAGAAAAAAAAGTGCAAATCAAATGTGAAGTTTTAGTGTCAATTTTCCTTGTCACATTTTTTCCCCTCGATTTTAATCAATGTGGGCCCATTGTGGACCATCTGATCTTGACTAGACAACATGGGGTGCATCTCCTACATCGAGATGGAGTGTATTATTGTATGGTAAGTATGCCTACATCTAGAAATTTTATCCACCTAATTCTCTCTATACTTAATCAAACTTCAAGATTACTTTTTCAACAAATGCCTTATTTGGTTTCACATTAGTTTGAGCTCTAGCTTCCCTAATAATAGAGACACCCAAATACTTTTTGTATCCCTCCAAATTCTCAAGCTACACGAACCCATCTAACCATGACCTCTACCACAACTCCCAGAACCTTCATCCATTACTAATAGCTCCATAGTAGCCTCATTTTTCTACCGCCAACCTTGCCCTTTATCCTCTTTGATTTCTTCTTCCCCGACACCTTCATTTACTAGGGTTAAATCCCCTATATGATAACTACCATAGCACCCTTATCTTCCCAACTCTTTGATTAGTTCCACATGATTTCTGCCAAAACTCCTTCCTCTAACGATGACCTTCGTGCCTTCATAGTGGAAGAAACTAGCTTGATGGGAGCTAGAGGAGGAAGATTGTCCTCCTTGCTTTGACGAATCTACCATATGTTTTCCCTTTTTTGTATATTATTTCTAGGGGTAAAAAGGTCTTTTGATGCTACTTGATTTCAATAACCACTCAATTCCTCACATATGTTTTTCACCTTATTGATCTCTCAGGATCCTTTATTTTGATTACCGATGTAAGGTTATTTATATGTTTTGGCCAATCTTTTTTTTAATAAATCAACAAATGCTATAAACTTGTAAAATGCATAACTAATTATTGGAACATCAGAAAAATATAAATAAGTAGGTTTTTTAAATTAGAAAAGCATCATATATAGGATGGTTTCATGGCCTAATTCATAGGTTTCCAAGACTCAACTTTTAGTGTCATATTTAATAAATGAATATATGAACACTAATTAGTGAAAAATAATGTGTATTGGTGGATAAACCATAGTTGGAGGATAATGGCACAATTTCCTTAATCTAGAACCATATTTATGGTGTGTAGATCCACTCAATTTCTTTCTGGCATTATGATAACTAAGATCTTAATTTCCCGTATGAGGCATATCTCTTGAGTATATCTATCCTTTGAATAACTCTATAGTCTTGATAAAATTTCGTTTGAGATTTTCTCTCTAATCGATTACTAAAATTTAGAAAATCATTAGCAATGATTCTCTAATGTAAATCTAATATACGTGGATGTTGTCATCCATTTTATATTGATAGAAACTAAAATTGATTAAGCGTACATATTACCTCTTTATTTTTCATGTCCAATAGACTAAAAGCATTTAGGAAAGTGGTACATATATACCACCACATAATAGGACATGTGTATTCTATCCAGAGTGTCTTTTCTACTCATTTACATATAGGGCACATGTATTTCCTCCCATGGTGTGTGTTTTCTAACCAACTCTTTTGGCTTGAGATTTTGTGAGTCTCAACCCTACTTATATAGTCCTAGTCTTATTGTTTTTACATGCACTACTTTTGGTTGAGATTTGATTGATGTGAGATTTGTTAAGGAGAGAACTCTTAATTATTTAATCCCTGTTATGGAATCAAATGTCTCATCTACTTGACCTGATAAAATATCTTGAATATACTTTCTTTTAAACTATATCATTGATTGGAATTGTACTTGCTTTATATCTTCCTAATATATTAGTTTTGCTCTAATTAATGCCCAAATGTTTTTATACTAAACATACTTAGTTGATGCACATTATGTTTCTCTTTTGTTTATCTTGTTCTGGGTGATCTCACAAACCCACCCAATGGTCGAGCCTCTTGAGGACCACACGTTTGGTGAAGCGGCTTAGGTCTAGTTGTTGAGAAATTATGAGATGGAGAGGCTGGCTATTGCAACTAAACTATCCACTTTAGATTTTGTTTTAATTCCTTTTTCATTGAAGGACTAGTTGTCAAACATTGATAAATATTGCTTTTACTTTTCTATTTCTAGGATACTCTTATTCTTTACCATACTTGTTTAGAAATTTGCATGCACCCTTAACTTTTGATTTTTTTGTGCGGTGGTTCTATGGGAAGATTTATGTATGTTCTTTTCTCACAAGAAGTAAGGAGTGGATCCCCTATCTGGTCTCACTCCTTACACTAGTCATCATTATCTAATTAGTGTGAAAATTGACTCTTAACATAATTAGTAGGTATATCATCCAATTTCATATCCTAATCCTGTTATGATATCATTTATTAGGCCATATGTTATATTAGGGGTGATTATTATATATAAATGCATATGTAGTTGTCATATTCATGTTTTTTATTATTCTAGGATTATACAACCATGAGAAAAATTTCTAGTATTTATCTTTTCTAACACGTATAGTTTCACTTAAGTCAGTCATGGAGATATTTTAATATAATTCCATTCATATGATTATAGCATGAATCCCACAATTGTACTTAATTCCAAATAATACATGTTTATATGTGGTGCAAATACTTCTAGAAATAATGTATATTTAGGAACATTTAGTAAATATTCACATGATTTAGGTAATATTGGGTGAATTAATATCAATCAACTCAAACTCACTCAGAGCACATAATTTGGGGTTTCAGGGTTGACATATCTAGGTTCCTCTATGTTATAATAGTCCACCCTTTAAAGAGGATTTCATCCTCAAAATATTTCCATCCATAATCTAATGTACTATTATATCTAGTTATCACACACAATTACATTCCTTAAACCTCTTGTAGTGTTCTTGATCACTAGAGGGGACTGCCTCTATTCATATACTAATAATACTATCTTATATCTCTCTACAATCATAGTTTTAGCTGCATTTATGGCCTAGTTTTGTATTCATTTCCATCATTTTATCTTAGAACTAGCTTGCATTTAGACTTTCTTTATTTTATGATAATATATAAGGTTTTGATCCAATTTCTTGATTTGGTTGGTAGGCTTGAACTTCTTTGCATGGTAGGAGCATAGGAGATGGGCTTACATTAACCAAACCTTCAGTCTACATCTTTCTATCATTCCTTTGGTTGACAACTGGAGGAATCCCATCATTTGTCCCCATTGTCACCTTCAGATGGATGCCCTACACTCCACAATTGAAGGGAGTTATGCTTTACCTTCTGATGGCTGCCCACCGCATGCCTTCTAAAGGTTCTTCTACATTCACCTACCGATGGTTGCCCAATGCATGCCTTCCAAAGGAACTTCTGACTTTGCCTTCTTATGACCTATTCTGCGCTTGCACCTTCTAATGATCACTCAATACCTATCTTCTAACAGAAAACCTACTCATGCCTTTTTATGATTCTCCTATGTACTTCAACTGAAGGCTAACCAACATTCTACAAACTAAAGGAATTGTGCGTCCTGTTCAGATGGTCTACTAGACCATTTGCCTACTGAAGGTATTATTGAACACTACAAGATCCTTCATCTACCAATGGATTTACTATAGAACATGGACCCTTTGTCTTCCTCACGCCTCCGCCATCCCTTCACCTCCATAGAGTCCAGGAGTTAACTCCATAATGGTTGGGAAAGGTTATAGACCCTACCATCTACCTATAGACAAAAGCTCCAACCTCCATTGGGAGGTATTTCTTCTCCATCTACTAGGCTACCACATTCATCACTCAGCCAGTAGAAGATGATTCCTCTGGTGATTTCTATTGGTTAACAACCATATCAATCAAAGACCACCACTCCATCAAGGCTCGACCTCCTAGACTCATAAGAGGAATATCAAAGGTGCCTCTGCCATCACATCATGCTCTTTCATCTGCACATTATATTCAAGAATGAGGTGTGGCAAAGAACAAGGGTTATCTAACGTCAATCCTGGGCATGTAATCTATTGTTGCATCTCTTCTACCCACAGAGATTATCTCTATCTCCTTCTTTTTCCTTATTATTTATCCTGATCTCACTATGAGCAGTGAGTAGTTCCTTACACTAGGACGTGGGGAGTCACCATACTATTTTCTTTCATCTCTTATTCATTTTGACTCTCTATGAACCTTATTGCACTTCAAATCAATCATTTTAGTCATGTATTCTTGTCCGATCATTAGGTTTACATGTTTATCATGATCGTGGGTGTAGAGAATTTTGAACTCAAAATCAAGGATGTGATTATTTCTTGTTAAACCCTTGATGAGAACTTTAGATATGTGTTTCTGAGGCTATGTAATAGGATCTCTAGGTAACACAACAATGAGCATAGAGTGATATATGTCCAGGTTTGATCCTAACACCAAAAGGGGGATTTACCTGGTCTCAATCGTACACATTTATGCTTGTTTGCAATGCAGTGAGAGATTGAACATAGGTAATGGTGGTGAAACTCACTCACCCTAGTGTTTCCCGCCATCGATAATCTTAGATTTGATTTCAGCCCTTTTATTCTTGAATTTTAGTTATAATTAACCATCAACCTTCCTATGATAAATACTCTTCCTATTTTATTAAACTGATCAATAAATTCTTATAATGTTGTCCTTTGGGTTCAATCTTTAACTATATTGTGATAAGACTTGTCCATCTACGGGTGGTATTATCTTGCTATTCTTTTGGTAAAATCTAGGGATTTCATATCCCTAGTGAATTTGAGGGTACAAAATAACCACATTCCCATGGGGATAACAAGGTCTTTTATAAGACTCTTCTCCCCCACTATATAATCATAGGATTACATGGTTAGTTTCTCTCTAGGGTCTTGGATATTTGAATATAGATCCATGTCGAAAGTCTCATATGTTCTTGAGTTTTGAAATATTAATGGAATAATGATATCACAATGATTAAATATTATGGAATTAGCTTGTTTTTATAAAACAACATCAATATATATAATTGTTACTATTAAATTATTTACCTAAAATATTAACTATGATGCATGTCCTTTAAGAGTGTAAAATGTATACATTTTCCCGGTATTAGAGTTACGTCAAGTTTAGCATATTGATGGTTTGATCTAGAAGAATTTAATTATCTCATGCCTCATGACTACGAAAGTAAAAATAATATATTAGGTAGGTTACAGTTAAGGTGTTATATTCGGTTAGTTAGAAAACATATCTAATCATCCATTATCAAGCATTATAATATGTGAAGTGTAACTTGATTATGTGATTACTAAAATCTTATTACCTACTCATATGTATTAGATCATACTATAGCTAAGGTACTCAAAATGCTCATCACTAGTATTTTCATTATCATGGGGGGATGTAAATTCACTATGTTTACCATTCATGAACTGTTTAAGCTAGTCCTTAGAGTAGAGTTACCTCTAACATTACCTTTATAGTGATTTAGAGTATAGGAGGTGTAATGTCCAAACTTTTAATATGTAAGTCACACAACTATTTTTCTTCTTGTATATCAACTTTATCTTAATAATTAGTTTGTTTTAGCTAATGTATCCACCTATCTTCTTATGGTCACCAAACTTATATAATTAAAACTGTATCCACATTTATCTTAAATATATCACTAATGCCCATGATGACAAAATTAACAAGGTTTTCCCATTTACCATAGTTAGGAAGTTGTTATATATGCTTTTAATTACTTTGGGAAATTATTCAGGAGTTACTTAATGCACTCATTACTAAATGCAATTAGACCTTTAGTATAATTACACGATTATATACTAAAGGGTACACAACTCCAACCCTTAAATGCATTACTCTACAATCCAACTAACCACCTAAAGGTATAAATGGAGTAGGTGAACTAAGCTTTATGTACACATAACTTCTCCTTTGTCTTTGCTATGCACCTAGATCTAGTGTAAAGAGTGGGACCCGATAAAGGACCCACCCAAATGGTACAATACAAAACCCATGAATTATAAAGTAGCAACACACACTACTATTTAATTTATCACAAATATATCAATAAATTGATTTCTCCTTACAACATGGTATTATAAAATACCAATTTTCAACTATTTACATATAAGATTAGTTGAAGAGGGCAACCTATTCGTCCTAAAATATCCTCATATCCAAATCATGCATGTGAACTTCCTGAGTCATTATCTTCTAAGTCACCTTTCACTTGGGTGGTTTGGGAACAACACTCATAAGATAAAAGATAAAGAGAAGGTATGCGTCAAATGAAATTGGCATTTGTGCATAATTGAAAAAGATTTGGGCATTGAAAGAATGCAAGTATAATGGAAGGAAAAAAGAAAGGGTGTTTCCCGAAAAAAGATAAGAAAGTTCATTAAGAATTTTATCAAAAGGATGAGTGAGGAAGGAATATGCAATAAATATTGAGGCATTATCAACTAGAGATCAAGTTAATGAGTAAAGAAATTCTTGCATTTAAAACCACAAATATCAACATATAAAAGTTGGATGCAGATTAAACAAGACTATAATAAACTAAAGAAGGGTTAGGAGCCACAAACCACTAGCCATGAAAGTAGGACTAGAAACTCAGTGTCGATATATAAAACATGGTAGTGGAATAAAACCCAATGTAGGGAATAGAACCCAATGCCTATAATCATAACATTGTAGGGGAATAAAACCCATTAATGACATGGGAATAAAACGCATTTCATAAAACATGGTTACACTACTATTAAATGTTACTACTACAAATCTAACATGCAAAGATCATAGTGCAATCCAATTAATATGCACATACCAAAGGATGAGTACATCCAAGTTATGAGGAGTGGAGTCACATGCCTCATATAAAAGGGAAATATTATTCCAGTAGTAAAAACCAAAAAATTTAGTGGATGATATTCAATATTCAAAGAGGGATTTCAATGATATTAAAGAATAAGAGTACCAATACAAATATTCCTTGATACTAACAAATTAGGATATTGTCACAAAATACAAAAATAAAACTGAGATAGAGCACATACCTGATCTTCACGGCTAAGGGTTAACTCTACTAACATATTTTGGTCCACAAATTCATGTTTTCATCCTAGAGACACATTAGATCTATTGGTCAAATCAAGGTAAACATGTATATGCATTCCTAGCATAGCTCTACATTTTTTACTTATCCTAGTTGTGACCACTTAATGGCATATTAGGACTTTTTCTTGTATTAAGTGAACATACAATCCATTTAATAGCTACATTAATTATAAGGATTCATTTTTAGTCACATAGGTCTAAATATGTCTATGGTACATATGTGTTTTAGTAATAATATACACTCCTCCAATATTGGTCTCGAAATATTATTTTCTCTCTAATGCCATAGGTTCCATATTATTCCACACATCATATATGGATATTTGTGTAAGTTGCACATCTTATGGTCAAATTCTTGAATATGTTCTTAATACATATATTCTATGGATACATATAAATAAGTATAACCCAAATACAACATGTTCAAAATAGGTCGATCTATATGAGCATACCCTTTAAATCAATTTTGTACAACGTTACCTATATAAGTGTGTATATATATAAAGAGAGATCTAGGTTTCAAATCCCCTTGTGACTAATGATAAGATAGTCTATTTTAATCATCATTATCATATAATATGTCATTTACTTTATCCTCATTAACCAATATCTAAAATTCAAATGTAAGAGAGAATTTACCAACCTATACTAGTAGAAGTCTCCTAATGATTGATGTCCAACTGAGTACGACAACCAATAGGTTGGTATGTCATCCAATTCTATCTGGCATCTCCAGGCTTGACCAAGGTCGACCTAGTTGTCATCTTGGTCAAATGAGGGGGCTGGCTGTGCATCCCCAAGGAGAAGGAGAGACTCTCACTAGTTTGTTGAAGGTCACCAAAATTTTGCATAAGTCACAACAAGGTTCACTGGCAACATGATGAGGTGGAAGTTTCCTTCCACACTTTCTGCAGATCAAGCTTGCTCATTGAAGACACCTTCAACTCAATCTGGGAGAAATAGAAGGGCACCACTATTTAGGATGAAAGACTGAAGGAGGGGTGACAATGTGGAGAGGTGACCTTTGCACTTAACCAATAGATAGGTTTCATACTATGTCCTTGGTGTTTCTAGACATATTTCAGATCACTGACATTGAATTTCTAGATGTGGATCCTAGATGAGATTCATGTTGTTCGAGAAATGGTACAAACAAAAAAAAGAAATAAACAATGAAAGATTATAACAGATAGAAGGTGCTGAGGCGTGCAAGATGCACTGTCCTTAAGAGTATTTCCATGGTTCTTGATGACAAGCATCTTTGCACTAGACAACTATGATAGCTACACTCTAAGGATACAACAATGAGTGCCAATGTGAAGTGTGCACACACAATCACACACCAGTGATCAAACATAACTGATTATTTTTCCAGTGAACAGGAAAGTGACAGAGAGAAAGAAGGAAACCACAATGTTTTTCTACCATTTAGAAAGATGGAGAAGAAACTATTAAATAAAAAAACAAAAGCCTCGTTAACAGATACATGCAGTTGTACACTAGTGAAGGGATGTGTTGCGGTTTGGAACTGCCCAATTGAATAGGTACAATAAGACCAGAAGAGCCACAAAATGGTTAAATGAACTTAGGAGGAAAACCAATCTGGGGCCACACCCACACAAGGAGGATCAGGAGGCCAGATTTTCTCCCCCCTGCATGCGAGACGCGACATGCGCCGAAGCGCCCGGTTAAAAGGGTTCTGGATCGGCCCGACCCAAATCCAGTTGGGCTTCCCCACCATACGCATGCAAAGCCCTTATTCACTTGTTTTCATCAATTATCCTATGGGAAAGAACCCATATATAAGGAGGAGGGAAGTATCAGAATCTCCCAATATGGAACTAAAGCATTGCCTTTGCTTTTGAAATAAAACACAAAAACAACAATTCCCCACTATTCTAAAAACAAAACATTAAATCTTTGAATAATAGCTCACTGGAAAAACTTAAACAAATGTCACGTATAAACTTTAGTAGAACTAAGTTCTTTGAACCAAAGCATAGAGTAGATATACATAATCTGTAGAGAATTGGAAAAATTATGTTCTTGAACCAGTTTCCCTTTTATCTAATCATAGGTTTCATTACTCACATGGCATTCATAAAATCAATTACCATTCTTACAGATTGGTACGTTAAGGCCATGCGCCTACTGGAAAAATTCATGAGTGTTCTACAAATCTATCCAAATCTCAATGGGAGCAGCCCCAATCCACACTCACATAGTTGGACTTTCATCAAGTATATATTGTAGCTATATACACCACCACCAATGGCTATGAAATCCATTCATAAAATAAATTCAACTTAATCACTACAAATTATTGTTTACATCATAAGAATGAGATATTGAATATTACAATACATTGAGTCATCCACTGACTTAGTTTTTCTCATTGAACCTCTTTCTCGGGATCACAGTTCATGAAGGTTGGGTATCTATCACTTTGACTTCTGATAGGGCATAATCCCATTCTTGTCAATGTGTTGCTCACTAGTCTTTGACTTGATGGATTCGTCAAAGGATCAGTCAAGTTAAAATTCTGACTTTACATAATTCATCAGGATTATGCTATCGCTGATAAGCCGCCTCACAATATTATGACATAGAAGAAGATGTCTACTCTTCCCATTATAAACTTTGTTTTTAGCTCTTTCTATGGCAACTTGATATATCACAGTGAATAAACACTAGTGGAGAAGGTTTCTACCAAATGGGAAGTTTCATTAGAACATGTCTTAGCCATTTGGCTTCAGTTTTAGCCTTTTCTAAAGCAATAAACTCAAATTCCATAGCGGAACAAGATATACATGTTTTCTTGGTGGATTTCTAAGAGATAGCACCACCACCCATGGTGAAGATGTAGCCACTTGTAGATTTCAATTCATTTGAATTAGAAATCCAATTGGCATCATAAAATCCTTCTAGCATAGTTGGAGATCCAGAAAAAATCAATCCATGATTAATTGTACCTTTTAGGTATCTTAAAATCCTATGTAGAGAATCCAAATGATCCTTGTTAGGATTTTGAGTATATCTACTTAATCTCCCCACTACATATGCTAGATCTGGACAAGTACAATTCATTAAGTACATTAGGCTTCCAATTACTTGTACATATTTGACTTGTTGAATACTAACACTTTTATTTTTCTTAAGATTGCAATTAGAAATAAATGGTGTGCTAATTGGCTTAAAATCAAACATTGAAAATATTTTGAGGATTTTCTCAACATAATGTTCTTGAGAGAGCATGATGAATCATCACTTTTAGGAAGTTTAATTACCAAAATTACATCTGCTTCTCCCATATCTTTCATGTCAAAATTAGAAGCCAAGAAACTTTTTGTACTAATTATTATATCAATATTAGTGACATATATAAGCATGTTATCCACATAAAGACATATAATTACACAACCCTATTTATCAACTTGTGAATATATACATGTGTCTCCATCATTTATATGAAAACCATATGATACAACGACTTTATCAAATTTCTCATGCCATTGTTTAGATTCTTTATATTAAGCCACAAAGAGATTTGATTAGTCTACATACCATATATTCCTATCCAGGAACAATATAACCTTCTGGTTGATCCATATATATTACTTCATTTAAATCTCCATTCAAAAAGTAGTTTTTACATCCATTTGATGTATAATTAATTTCTTAATAGATGCCAAAGAAATTAAAATCCTGATTGAAGAGATTCTAGTTATAGGAGCAAAAGTATCAAAATAGTCAATATCCTTTTGTTGTTTGAATCCATTGGCTACTAATCGAGTTGTATATTTATCTACAGTACCGTCCATTTTTAATTTTCTTTTAAATATACATTTACATCCAATCGGTTTGATGCCTGGTGGAAGATCCATTAATTCCCATGTGTGCTAAGATAATATAGATTCAATATCACTATTAATTACTTCCTTCCATAAGGAGGAATCAGATGAATTAATAGCATCATTGTAACATTCATGATCATTATCTTCAATGAAGGAATAGAAGTCATCACCGGGATTCTTTTCCTTCCTCATTCTAGTAGATCTTATAGGTTCTACATCACCAGGTTCAAAAACATCATTAGTATTGGATATCTAGGCATGTTCTCTAAAATTTCATTTGAAGGATCAGACACTTTTTCCATAGGGATTTTTCATAGGAAAGATATGCTCAAAAAATTCAGCATTTTTAGATTCAACTATAGTATTAGGTTCTACAACATTGTTGCTACTTCTAAGTATGAAGAATCTAAATGCTTCACTATTTTGAGCATAACCTATAAAAACACCATCTAGAGTTCAAGATCCTAATTTGTGTTTCTTAGGTTCAGTTAATAATAATTTAACTAAACGCCCCCACACTTTGAGATATTTCAAATTAGGAGGATATCCTTTTCATAATTCATATGGTGTCTTATTTGTCCTCCTACTAGGAAAACATTTTTGAAGAAAACAAGATGATAAAATTGCTTCCTACCACAAGTTGTTGGGTGCTCCTGAATTAACTAAAATAGAATTCATCATTTTCTTTAAATTTTTATTTTTACGTTCAATAATTCAATTTCATTGAGGTGAATATGGAGGAGTGTATTCATGTATGATACCATGGGTTACACAAAAATCATTAAAAAGAGAACAATCATATTCGCCACCCCTATCTGAGCAAGACACTTTATTTTCTTATTAAGTTGAGTTTCTACCTCTATTTTATATATAACAAACATCTCAAAGGCTTCATCCTTTGAATGTAATAAATATAATTTTGTATATCATGAGAAATCATCTACAAAGATAATATATAATCTTTTTCCACCTCCAGACAAATTTCCTTTTAAATCTCCAAGATCTGTCTGTACTAAATCTAGTAATTTAGAATTTCTATGTGAAATTTGAGGACATGGTTCCTTTGTGGAATTAGTTTTAGCACATACTTGACATTTATTATTAAAATCAACAACACTATGTATATCTTTTAACAAACCTAAAGATTTCATGTGTTGTACATTTTTAAAATTAATATGTCTAAGTCTATTATGCCACATATCAAATGAGTCAACGATATAAGTAGAAGAGGAAATTTCATTAGCAGCAGAATTTGGTACATTCAAAAGAAGGAGACCATTTGAACAGTACCACATACCAAGGTAGCCCCTAGACTTGGACAAAATGACCTTGTTAGATTCAAAGGACACCTTGACCCCAAACTTAACAAGTTGAGAGATATAAATCAAATTAACCCTAATGTATGGAACATATATCACATCTCTGATCAGCAAAATTTTCCCAAAAGTCATCTTGATCATGATATTTCCCTTTCTGATCACATAAGAAGCAATGGAGTTGCCCATGACAACTCAATGATCATCCTTTTCCTACTTCTGAGTAGGTCATGAAGGCCTCTCTGTTGCCACTAATGTGGAAACTAGCCCCGAAGTCGATGATCCAATCATGTTGTTGGAATGATCCCATGTTGACCAGGCTGATGAATGCCACAAACACTTTCTCGGTGACAAGGTTGGTTGTTGTTTCCTTAGAATAATGAACCGCTTGCTTCTTTTTGTGCCTGCATTTAGGAGAAGTTTGACCAGGTTTACCACAAACATAGCAAAACAAAATATTTTTCTTAATGTCTTTGTTGCCTTTATTTTTATTTTTATTTCCTTTCCCTTCCTTATTTTTCCAATTATTTTCAGACTGATTAGAATAATTAATTTTAACATCATTGTTAACAAAGTTTGCAGTACATGATAACTCTTTATTCAAATCAGATTTTTCTCTAGTGCAATTTTGATCTTCAACTTAGATGTGTATTATTACATCATCTAGTGGCATAGTACTTCTTTTGTGCATTAAGTTGTTCTTATAATATTTCTAAGAACCAAGCAAATTTTAATTAAAGACCCCACAATGAAAGACATAGGAAGATCAATTATTTCATTATTCAAGTCATCTAGTAAGATCTAAAAATCATGAATCTGAGTGGTTATTTCATTATCTTCAGTCGTATGGAAATTTAGAAAATTCATAGCAGTAAACTTTTGCGTAGAAGCCTCTTCCAGAATGTATTTCTTGTTTAAGCTTTTCCAAATTTCTGATACAATTTTAATTGGAAATTATGCGTCAAATAGTTGGTTAAATAATGTACTTAGAATAACATGTTGATAGATATGATTTGCTTAACATGTTGACAGATACAATTTTCTTTCTCCCAATCAACATAATCATTTTTAGGTTTCGGTTCAGATAAAGAAAATGATACATTAGAAACTTCCAAAGCAGTAAGAATTTTTTCTTGCCAACGCCTATAATGTTGTCCATCAAACTGTTCAAATTTCGTAACAACATGCAACAATATTTGAGAAATAGTAGAAACAATGGGAATTTGATTGTTGTTATTTGACAGCATCACAGGTGTAAAGGGGGTTTCAAAACCTTCCATGTTAGTACTCATCAGAATATGAAAATACACTTAAGATTTTTGTTTGAGAAAGGATACAAACCATGAAGAAGCAGTAAACAATGAAAGATTATACCAGATAGAAGGTGTTGTGATGTGCAAGATGCACTATCCTTAAGTGTATTTATGCGGTTCTTGATGGCGAGCGTCAATGCACTAGACGACTATGATAGTTACTCTCCTAGGATCCAACATCGGGTGCTGATGTGAAGCGTGCACACACAATCACACACAAGCAAGAGAACATAACACATTATTTTTCTAGTGAATAGGAAAGTGATAGAGAGAAAGAAGGAAGCTAGAGTGTTTCGCTATCATTTAAAAAGATGGCAAGGATGTTGTTAAATAACAAAACAAAAGTCTCATTAACAGATGCTTGCAGTTGTACACTGGTGTAGGGATGTGTTGCGGTTTGGAACCGGCCAAACGAACAGGTGCAACCAGACCGGAAGAGCCACAAAATGGTTCAGTGAACCAAGGAACAAAACCAACCCGCGACCGTGCCCACTCAAGGATCAACCTTGTTTGAACAATACCCCATACCAAGGTAGTCCCCAGACTTAGACAGAATGACCTTGTTTGATTCAAAGAACACCTTGACCCCAAACTTAACAAGTTGAGAGACAAAATTCAAATTAACCCTAATGTCTGGAACATACATCACATATTTGATCAGTAGAATTTTCCCAGAAGTCATCTTGATCATGACATTTCCCTTTCTGATCACAGAAGAAGAACCAGAGTTTCCCATGACAACTTGATGCTCATCCTATCCTACTTCTATGTAGGTCACGAAGGCATATCTATTTCCAATAGTGTGGTGACTAGCCCCAGCGTCGATGATCCAATCATGCTATTGGAATGATCCCATGATGACCAGGATGATGAATGCAACAAGCCCGTCCTCAATGACAAGGCTGGTTATTGTTTCCTTAGAATTCTAAACTTCTTGCTTCTTATTGTGCCTGCATTTTGGAGAACTATAACTAGGTTTGACACAAACATAGAAAAAACATTTTTTTACTTAATGCCTTTGTTGCCTTTATTTTTATTTTTATTTCCTTTCCCTTTCTTATTTTTCCAATTATTTTTAGACTAGTCAGAAGAATTATTTTTAGCTTCATTGTTAACAAAGTTTGTAGTACATGATAACTCTTTATTCAAATTAGATTTTTCTCTAGTACAATTTTGATCTTCAATTCAGATGTGTATTATTACATCATCTAGTGACATAGTCTTTCTTTTGTGCTTTTAGTAATTCTTGTAATGTTTCCAAGAACCATGTTGTTTTTCAATTAAAGACCCCACAATGAAAGACTCAGGAAGATCAATTTTTCATTTTTCAAGTCATCTAGTAAGATCTAAAAATCATGACTCTGAGTGGTTATTTCTTTATCTTCAGTCATATGGAAATTTAAAAAATTTGCAATAGTACATTTTTGGGTAGAAGCCTTTTCCAGTATGTATTTCTTATTTATATTTTTCTAAATTGTGGATGCAATTTTAATTGGAATGTGTGCATCAAAAAGTTGGTTACATAATGTACTCAGAATAACATGTCGATAAATATGATTTGCTTTTTCCCAATCAACAGATTTATTTTTTAGGTTTGGGTTCAGATAAAGAAAATGATACATTAGAAACTTCTAAAGCACTACGAATTTTTTCTTGTCAATGCTTATAATGTTGTCAATTAAACTGTTCAATTTTCATAACATCAGTCAACGATGTTTGAGAAATAGTATAAATAGTGACAATTTGATTGTTATTATTTGACGGCATCACAGATGTAGAGGGGTTTTTAAACCTTTCATGTTAGTACCCATTAGAATATGAATATACTCTAACGATTATTGTTCGAGAAAGGGTATAAACCACGAAGAAGCAGTAAACAATGAAAGATTATACCAGATAGAAGGCATGAGGCATGCAAGATGCACTATCCTTAAGAGTATTTCTACGGTTCTTGACGGTCAACGTCAGTGCAACAAACAACTACGAATGCTACTTTCCTAGGATCCAATAGTGGGTTCCGATGTGAAGTGTGTACATGCAATCACACACCAGCGAGTGAATGAAACTGATTGTTTTTCTAGAAAATAGGAAAGTGACAAAGACAAAGAAGGAACCAGAGCATTTCTCTACCATTTTGAAAGATGGTGAGGATGATGTTAAATAACAAAACAAAAGCCTCGTTAACAATGTGTATGGTTGTACATTGATGAAAGGATTTGTTGTAGTTTAGAACTGTCCAAAAGAACAGGTGCAACCAGACTAAAAGAATCATAAAAAGATTTAGTGGACCAAGGAGGAAAACCAACCCAGGGTTGCGCCTACGCAAGAAGGCTCGGGAGATCAGATTTGCAAACTCGTTGCGTGGGACGCGACATGCGCCGACACACCCTATTAAAGGGTTTCCAGATCGTCCTAACCCAAATTCAGTTGGCCTGCCTCAGCATGTGCTTGTGAAGCCCTTATCCATTTGATTTTATCAATTATCCTATTGGCAAGAACCCATATATAAGGAGGAGGAAAGTATCAGAATCTCCCAATATGGGACTAAAACATTGCCTTTGATTTCAAAATACAATAAAAACATAACAATCCCCCACTATTTTAAAAACAAAATATTAAATCTTCGAATAATAGCTCACTGAAAAAATTAAACAAATGACATGCATAAACTTTAGTAGAACTTAGTTCTTTGAACAAAATCATATAGTAGATGTATGTAATCTGTAGAGAATTAGTAGAACTATGTTCTTGAACTAATTTCATTTTTATCTGATCAGAGGTTCATTACTCACATGGCATTCATAAAATCAATTACCATTCTTACGGATTGGCACGTTAAGGCCATGTGCCTACTGCGAAAATTCATGAGTGCTCTAGCGATCTACCCAAATCTCAACAGGAGGGGCCCCACTCCATACTCACATAGTTGGACTTTCATCAAGTATATATTGTAGTTATATACACCACCACCAATGACTATGAAATCCATTAAGAAAATAAATTCAACTTAATCAATGTAAATTATTGTTTACATCATAAGAATGAGATACAAATATTAAAATACATTGAGTCATCTAGTTACTTAGTTTTTCCCTTTGAACCTCCTTCTCGGGATTAACGTTCATGAAGGTTGGGTATCCATTACTTTGACTTTTGATATAGGCATAATCCCATTCTCCTCAATGTGTTGCTCACTAGTCTTTGACTTAATGACATAATCAGAGGATCTACCAAGTTTAATTTTATCTTTACATAATCCAACGTGATTATGCAATCACTGATAAGCCGCCTCAAAAGATTAAGACATAGAAAAATATGTCTAATCTTCCCATTATCAACTTTTTTTTTATCTCTTGCTATGGTAGTTTGATTATCATAGTGAATGAACACTAGTGGATAAGGTTTCTCCCAAATGGGAATATCCATTAGAACATGTCTTAGCCATTCGGCTTCAGTTCTAGCCTTTTCTAAGGCAATAAACTCAGATTCCATATTGGAAGGGGCTATACATGTTTTCTTGTTGGATTTCTAATACACAACACCTCTACCCATGGTGAAGATGTAGCCACTTGTAGATTTGAATTCATCTGAATAAGAAATCCAATTGGCATCACAAAATCATTCTAGCATAGTTGGAGATCCACAAAAAAATCAATCCATGATTAATTATACCTCTTAGGTATCTTAAAACCCTTTGTAGAGCATCCCAATGATCCTTGTTAGGATTTTGAGTATATCTACTTAATCTCCCCACTACATAAGATAGATCTGGATGAGTACAATTCATTTAGTACATCAAGCTTCCAGTTACCTTCACATATTTGACTTGTTAAATACTAAAAGTTTTTTTTTCTTAAGATTGCAATTAGAATTAAATGGTGTGCTAAGTGGGTTACAATCAAACATTGAAAATCTTTTTGAGGATGTTCTCAACATAATGTTCTTGAGAGAGCATGATGCAATCATCACTTTTAAGAAATTTAATTCCCACAATTACGTTTTCTTCTCCCATATCTTTCATATCAAAATTAGAAGCTAAGAAACTTTTTCTACTAATTATTATATCAGTATTAGTGCCAAATATAAGCATTCCATCCACATAAATGCATATAATTACACAACCTTGGTTATCAACTTTTGTATATATACATTTGTCTCCTTCATTTATATGAAAACCATACGATACAATGACTTTATTAAATTTCTCATGCCATTGTTTAGGTGTCTATTTCAAGCCATAAAGAGATTTGATTAGTCTGCATACCATATTTTCCTTTCTAGGAAAAATATAGCCTTCTAGTTGATCCATATAAATTTCTTCATCTAAATATCCATTCAAGAAATCAATTTTAACATCCATTTTATGTATAATTAATTTCTTAATAGATGTCAAAGCAATTAAAATCTTGATTGAAGAGATTCTAGTTACATGAGAAAAAGTATCAAAATAGTCAATATCCTTTTGTTGGTTGAATCCTTCGGCAGCTAATCGAGCTTTATATTTATCTACAGTACCATCTATTTTTAATTTTCATTTAAATATCCATTTACATTAAATCGGTTTGACACCTGGTTGAAGATCCACTAATTCCCATGTGTGATTAGATAATATAGATTCAATATCACTATTAATTGCTTCCTTTAATAAGGAGGAATCAGATGATTTAATTGCATCATTGTAAGATTGAGGATCATTTTCTACAATGAAGGAATAGAAGTCATCACCAAAGTTCTTTTCCTTCCTCATTTAGTAGATCTTCTAGGTTCTACATCATCAGGTTCAAAAACTTCGTTAGTATTGGATGTACGGGGTAAGTTCTCTAAAATTTCATCTAAAGGATCAAACACTTTTTCCATAGGGGTTTTCATAGGAAAGATATGCTAAAAAATTTCAACATTTTTAGATTCAACTATAGTTAGGTTCTACAACATTGTTGCTACTTCTAAGTACCAAGAATCTATACACTGCACTATTTTGAGCATAACCTATAAAAATACCATCTAGAGTTCTAGATCCTAATTTTTGTTTCTTAGGTTTAGTTAATAACACTTTAGCTAAACATCCCCACACTTTGAGATATTTCAAATTAGGAGGATATCCATTCCATAATCCATATGGTGTCTAATTCGTCTTCCTACTAGGAATATGATTTTGAAGAAAACAAGATGATAACATTTCTTCCCCCCACAAGTTGTTGGGTGCTCCTGAATTAATTAAAATATAATTCATCATTTCCTTTAGAGTTCTATTTTTACGTTCAGAAATTCCATTTGATTGAGGTGAATATGGAGGAGGGTATTCATATATGATAACGTGGGTTACACAAAAATTATTAAAAGGAGAACAATCATATTCACCACCCCTATTTGAGCGAAGACGCTTTATTTTCTTATTAAGTTGATTTTCAACCTCTATTTTATATTTAACAAACATCTCAAAGGCTTCATCCTTCGGATGTAATAAATATAATTTTGTATATCATGAGAAATCATCTACAAAGATGATATAGAACCATTTTCCACCTCTAGACAAATTTCCTTTTAAATGTCCAAGATCTGTGTGTACTAAATCTAGTAATTCAGGATTTCTATGTGAAATTTGAGGACATGGTTTCTTTGTAGATTTAGTTTCAGCACATACTTGACATTTATTTTTAAATCAACAACACCATGTATACCTTTCAGCAAACCTAAATATTTCATGTGTTGGACATTGTCAAAATTAATATGTCCTAGTCTATTGTGCCACAAATCAAATGAGTCAATGATATAAGTAGAGGAGCAAATTTCATTAGCAGCAGAGTTTGGTACATTCAAAAGAAAGAGACCATTTGAACAGTACCCCATACCAAGGTAGTCCCCAAACTTAGACAGAATGACCTTGTTTTATTCAAAGGACACCTTGACCCCAAACTTAACAAGTTGAGAGATAAAAATCAAATTAACCCTAATGTATGGAACATACATCACATCTTTGATTAGTAGAATTTTCCCAGAAGTCATCTTGATCATGACATTTTCCTTTTCATTCACAGAAGAAGCATTGGAGTTGCCCATGACAACCCGATGCTCATCTTGTCCTACTGCTGAGTAGATCATGAAGGAATCTCTATTACCACTAGTGTGGTGACTAGCCTCAGAGTCAATGATCCAATCATCCTGTTGGAATGATTCAATGCCGACCAGGCTGATGAATGCCACAAACACATCCTCAGTGACAAGGTTGGTTGTTGTTTGCTTAGAATTCTAAACTGCTTGCTTCTTCCTATGCATGCATTTAGGAGAAGAATGACTAGGTTTGCCACAAACATAGAAAAAAAACATTCTTTTTCTTAATGTCTTTATTGCCTTTATTTTTATTTTTATTTCCTTTCCCTTTCCTATTTTCCAATTATTTTTAGACTGATCAGAAGAATTATTTTTAACTTCATTGTTTACAAAGTTTGCAGTACATGATAACTCTTTATTCGAATAGATTTTTCTCTAGTACGGTCATGATCTTCAATATAGATGTGCATTATTACATCATCCAAAGGCATAGTCTTTCTTTTGTGCTTTAAGTGGTTCTTGTAATGTTTCCAAGAACCAGGCAGTTTATCAATTAAAGACCCCATAATGAAACACTCAGGAATATCATTTTTTTCATTTTTCAAGTCATCTAGTAAGATATGAAAATTTTGAATCTGAGTGGTTATTTCTTTATGTTCGATCATATGGAAATTTAAAAAAAAATCAACAATAAATTTTGGGGTAGAAGCCTCTTCCAAAATATATTTCTTGTTTAGGTTTTCTCAAATTTCAGATACAATTTTAATTGGAAATTATGCGTCAAATAATTGGTTAAATAATGTATTTAGAATAACATGTCGACATATACAATTTACTTTTTTCCAATCAACATAATTATTTTCAGGTTTGGGTTTAGATAAAGAAAATGATACATTAGAAACTTCCTAAGCACTAAGAATGTTTTCTTACCAAAGCCTATAATATTGTCCATTAAACTGTAATTTTTGTAACTTCAGGCAAAGGTGTTTGAGAAACAATAGAAATAATGAAAATTTGATTATTATTATTTGATAATGTCATAGGTGTAGAGGGGGTTTCAAAAACCTTCCATGTTAGTACCCATTAAAATAAAAAAATACTCTAAAGATTGTGGTTCGAGAAAGGGTACAAACCACAAAGAAGCAGTAAACAATGAAAGATTATCCCAGACAGAATACGCCGAGGTGTGCAAGATGCACTATCTTTAAGAGTATTTCCATAGTTCTTGATGGCGAACTTCAGTGCACTAGAGGACTACAACAACTACTCTCCCAGGATCCAACAGCAGGTGCCAATGTGAAGCGTGCACACACAATCACACACCAGCGAGCAAACGGAACTGATTTTTTTTCCAGTGAATAGGAAAGTGACATAGAAAAATAAGAAAACCAGAGCATTTTGCTACCATTTAAATTGATGGAGAGGATGATGTTAAATAATAAAATAATAGACTCATTAATTGATGCGTGCAGTTGTACACTGGTCAAGGGATGTGTTGTGGTTTGGAACCGCCCAAACGAACAGATGCAACTTGACCTAAAGAGCCACAAAATAGTTTGGTGAACCAAGAAGCAAAACCAACCTGGGGCTGCACCCACGTAAGGAGGCTTGGGAGGCTGGATTTGCACCCCCTGTGTGCGGAGAGACATGAGCTGACACGCCCAATTAAAGGGTTTCTGGACCAGCCCATCCCAAATTCAATTGGGCTGCCCCACCATGCGCTTGTGAAACCCTTATCTATTTGTTTTCCTCAATTATCCTATAGGAAAGAACTTGTATATAAGCAGGAAGGAAGTATCAGAATCCCTCAATATGGGACTAAAACATCACCTTTTCTATTGAAATACAATAAAAACACAACAATCTCCCACAATTTCAAAAACAAAACATTAAATCTTCGAATAATAGCTCACTGGAAAAATTTAAACAAATGATATGCATAAAGTTTTGTAGAACTAAGTTTTTTGAACCAAAGCATATAGTAGATGTATGTAATCTATAGAAAATTGGTAGAACTATATTCTTGAACCTATTTTCCTTTTATCTGATCAGAGGTTCATTACTCACATGACATTCATAAATCAATTTCCATGTTTACGGATTGGCACGTTAAGGCCATGCACCTACTGAGAAAATTCATGAGTGCTCTAGAGATCTGCCCAAATCTCAACAGGATCGGCCCCACTCCACACTCACATAGTTGGACTTTCATCAAGTATATATTATAGTTATATACACCACCACTAATGGCTATGAAATCTGTTAAGAAAATAAATTCAACTTAATCACTACAAATTATTTTTTACATCCTAAGAATGAGATACAGAATATTATAATACATTGAGTCGTCCAGTGACTTATTTTTTCCCATTGAACCTCCTTCTCAGGATCGCCATTCATGAAGGTTGGGTATCCATCACTTTGACTTTTGATATGGGAATAATCCCATTCTCCTCTAGGTGTTGCTCACCAGTATTTGATTTAATAGCTTCATCAGAGATCGACCAAGTTTAATTCTATCTTTACATAATCCATCGAGATTATGCTATCACTGATAAGCTACCTCACAAGATTACGACATAGACAAATATGTCTACTCTTACAAGTATAAACTTTGCTTTTAGCTCTTGCTATGGTAACTTGATTATAACAGTGAATAAACACTAGTGCAGAAGGTTTCTCCCAAATGGGAAGATCCATTAGAACATGTCTTAGCCATTCAACTTTAGTTCCAGCCTTTTTTAAGGCAATAAACTCAGATTCCATAGTGGAACGAGCTATACATGTTTTATTGGTGGATTTACAAGACACAACACCTCCACCCATGGTGCAGATGTAGCAACTTGTAGATTTCAATTCATCTGAATCAGAAATCCAACTCGCATCACAAAATTCTTCTAGCATAGTTGGAAATCCACAAAAAATCAATCAATGATTAATTGTACCTTTTAGGTATCTTAAAAGCTTATGTAGAACATCCCAATGATCCTTGTTTGGATTTTGAGTATATCAACTTAATCTCCCCATTGCATATGCTAGATCTAGACGAGTACAATTCATTAAGTACATCAATCTTCAAATTACCTGTGCATATTTGACTTGATGAATACTAACACTTTTATTTTTCTTAATATTACAATTACAAGTAAAAGGTGTACTAACTGGCTTACAATCAAACATTAAAATATTTTGAATATTTTCTCAACATAATGTTCTTGAGAGAGCATGATGCAAACATCACTTTTAAGAAGTTTGATTCACAAAATTATATTTGCTTCTCTCATATCTTTCATGTCAAATTAGAAGCCAAGAAACTTTTTGTACTAATTATTATATCAATATTAGTGCCAAATATAAGTGTGTCATCCACATAAAGACATATAATTACAAAAATGTGGTTATCAACTTTTGTATATATACATTTGTCTCCTTCATTTATATAAAAACAATATGATACAATGACTTTATCAAATTTCTCATGCCATTGTTTAGGTGCTTGTTTCAAACCATAGGGAGATTTGATTAGTCTGCATACCATATGTTCCTTTCCTGGAACAAATAACCTTCTGGTTGAACCATTTAAATTTCTTCATCTAAATCTCCATTCAAGAAAGCACTTTTAACATCCATTTGTTGTATAATTAATTTCTCAATAGATGCCAAAGAAATTAAAATCCTGATGGAAGAGATTCTAGTTATAGTAGCAAAAGTATCAAAATAGTCAATATCCTTTTGTTGTTTGAATCCTTTGGCAACAAATTGAGCTTTATATTTATCTATAGTACCATCTATTTTTATTTTTATTTTAAATATTCATTTACATCCAATCAGTTTGACACCTAGTGGAAGATCTCCTTATTCCTATGGATGATTAGATAATATAGATTCAATCTCACTATTAATTTCTTCCTTCCATAAGGAGGAATCAGATGAATTAATCGCATCATTGTAAGATTGAGGATTATTATCTACAATGAAGGAATAGAAGTCATCAATAAGATTCTTTTACTTCCTCATTTAGTAGATCTTCTAGGTTCTACATCATCAGGTTCAAAAACATCATTAGTATTGGATGTACTGGATATGTTCTCTAAAATTTCATCTGAAGGATCACACACTTTCTACAAAAATTCAGCATATATATATTCAACTATAGTATTAGGTTCTACAAGATGGTTGCTACTTCTAAGTACCAAGAATCTATACACTACACTATTTTGAGCATCACATATAAAAATACCATATAGAGTTCTAAATCCTAATTTTCATTTCTTAGGTTTAGTTAATAAGACTTTAGTTAAACACCCTCACACTTTGAGATATTTCAAATTAGGAGGATATCCTTTCTATAATTTATATGGTGTCTTATTCGTCTTCCTATTAGGAAAATAATTTTAAAGAAAACAAGATGATAAAATCACTTCCCCCCACAAGTTGTTGGGTGCTCCTGAATTAATTAAAATAGAATTCATCATTTCCTTTAGAGTTTTATTTTTACATTCAACAATTCCATTTGATTGAGGCAAATACGGAGGAGTGTATTCATGTATGATACCATGTGTTACACAAAAATTATTAAAAGGAGAACAATCATATTTGCCACCCCTATCTGAGCGAAGACACTTTATTTTCTTATTCGGTTGATTTTTTGCCTCTATTTTATATTTAACAAACATATCAAAGGCTTTATCCTTCAGATATAATAAATATAATTTTTTTATATCGTGAGAAATCATCTACAAAGATAATGTAGAACATTTTTCCACCTCTATACAAATTTCCTTTTAAATCTCCAAGATATGTGTACACTAAATCTAGTAATTCCAAATTTCTATGTAAAATTTGTAGACATGATTTATTTGTAGATTTAGTTTCAGCACATCCTTGTCATTTATTATTTAAATCAACAACACCATGTAAATCTTTTAGCAAACCAACAGATTTCATGCCCTGTACATATTTAAAATTAATATTTTCAGTCTATTGTGCCACATATCAAATGAGTTAACGATAGAAGCAGAAGAGGAAATTTCATTAGTAGTAGAGTTGGGTATATTCAAAAGAAAGAGACCATTTGAACAATACCCCATACCAAGGTAGTCCCCAGACTTCGATAGAATGACCTTGTTTGATTTAAAGGAAACCTTGACCCCAATTTTAACAAGTTTTAGAGATAAAAATCAAACCCTAATGTCTGGAACATACACCACATCTTTGATCAGCAAAATTTTCCCCAGAAATCATCTTGATCATGCCATTTCTCTTTCTGGTCACAAAAGAAGCATTGGAGTTGCCCATGACAACCCGATGCTCATCCTGTCCTACTTCTGAGTAGGTAACGAAGGCATCTCTGTTGCCACTAATGTGGAAACTAGTCTCAGAGTCGATGATCCAATCATGCTACTAGAATGATCCCATGCTGACCAGGATGGTGAATGCCACAAACATGTCCTCAGTGACAAGGTTGGTTGTTGTTTTCTTAGAATACTGAACTACTTGCTTCATCATGTGTCTACATTTAGGAGAAGTATGACCAGGTTTGCCACAAACATGGCAAAAAACATTCTTTTTCTTAATATCTTTGTTGCCTTTATTTTTATTTTTATTTCCATTCCCTTTCTTATTTTTTCAGTTATTTTTAGACTGGTCAGAAGAATTATTTTTAATTTCATAGTTTAAAAAGTTTGTTGTACATGATAACTCTTTATCCAAATTGGAATTTTCTCTAGTATGATTTTGATCTTCAACTCGGACGTGTATTATTACATCATCCAGTGACATAGTATTTCCTTTGTACTTTAAGTTGTTATTGTAATGTTTCCAAGAACCAGGTAGTCATTCGATTGAAGACCCCACAATGAAAGACTCAGGAAGATTAACTTTTTCATTTTTCAAAGTCATCTAGTATGATCTAAAAATCATGAATGTGAGTGGTTATTTCTTTATCTTCAATCATATGGAAATTTAGAAATTTGCAATAATAAATTTTAGGTAGAAGCCTCTTCCAGAATGTATTTCTTGTTTAGCTTTTTCAAATTTCACATGCAATTTTAATTGGAAAGTATGCATCAAACAATTGGTTAGATAATGTACTTAGAATAACATGTCAACATGTACAATTTGCTTTTCCCCAATCAATAGAATTATTTTCAGGTTTGGGTTCAGATAAAACAAATGATACATTACATTTTTCCAAAGCATTAAGAACTTTTCTTAACAACGCCTATAATGTTGTCCATTAAACTGTTCAATTTTTGTAACTCCAGGCAACAGTGTTTAGGAAATAGTTGAACCAGTGACAATTTGATTGTTTTTGTTTGATGGCGTCATGGGTATAGACAGGGTTTCAAAACCTTCAATGTTAGTACCCATCAGAATATGAATATACTCCTAAGATTGTTCTTTGAGAAAGGGTATAAACCACGAAGAAGCAATAAACAATGAAAGATTATACCAGATAAAAGGCGTTGAGGCATGCAAGATGCACTGTCCTTAAGAGTATTTCTCTGGTTCTTGATGGCAAGCATCAGTGCACTAGACGACCACTACGACTACTCTCCCAGGATTCAACAACGGGTGCCGATGTGAAGTGTTCACACACGATCACACATCAGTGAGTGAATGGAATTGATTAAAAATTGGTGAACATGAAAGAAATAGAGAGAAAGAAGAAAACTAGAGCGTTTCACTACCATTTAGAAATATGGCGATGACATTGTTAAATAACAAAGTAAAAGTCTCGCTAAAAAATGAATGCATGCAAATGCGCCGACGTCCCGGTTAAAGGACTTCTAGATTGGTCCAACCAAATCTAGTTGGTTTGCCCCACCATGAGTTTGTGAAATACTTATCCATTTGTTTTCTTCAATTATCTTATGGGTCAAGAATCATATATAAGGAGGAGAGAAGTATCATAATCCCCTAATATGGAATTAAGACATTGCCTTTTGCTTTTGAATTACAGCAAAAACACAACAAATCAGAATATCCTAGAGGAAGTGGAGTGCTAGGGGTAAGATCAGAGAGGTTTGGCGCACGGTTGTTGCCAGATTAGATGGATGCAAATTGAAATAGGTCCCCTACGTCAGGTTTGCAGCAGTTGGATCTCCGGAGTCGGAACTCTAGTTCCTGGTGGAGGCACCATAGAAGCGGTTGTAGCTGGGTGAAAGGTGATGGCAATGAGAAGAAAGGAGGAGTTGTGAAGCGACACTTGTTCCGATCCCTATGGCAGCAGCTTTGTTCAGGGGTGACTGTTAAGAGTTGAATGCGAGAATACGACGATTTCGCAATGGAAGAACAAGACACGAGAAACAATCACACAACCAAAACATAGGATTTATGTGGTTCATTCGAGATGACCTACGTCCATGGGAGGGGACGAGATTTCCACTATTTTAGAGAAAAGATTACAAAGGGACACCCTTTGTACGGAGGCAGCCGTCAAAGAAGAATACATGATGATTACCGAACCCTAACAAGGGTGTACATATATATATATATACAAAAAGAGTAATCGGATCCGAAATCCAAGTCGTACCATACCCACCCCCTTGGCATTGGCGGGCTAAGGCACGCACAATGCCCCGTAAATGGGTCGGCAAAGATCCACTTAATTTTCCAAATTGGATATGCAGTCGGATCAGGACATTACTTCAAGTCACATAACAATCTCCACCTTGACTTGAAGTCTCTGGCTCTCTGAAAAGGAATAATAGTAGATCTCTCTCCCTCTCCAGCCCCTAAGGGAATCACTGCATGTTGTGTAGACTAACCAAGTCCAGACAATGTCTGAACTTGGAAACTGGCAACGACTTTGTCATCATGTCTGCATGATTTTCTTTTCTTACAATCTTCTTCACCACAATCTTCCCCTGCGCTATCACCTCTCTGATGAAGTGATACTTAATGTCGATGTGCTTTGTGCTTGCATGAAACATCTAATCTTTTGTAAGGTGAATTGCACTCTGACTGTCACAGTAGATTGTCGTCGACTTGTCAAGAATATAAAACTCAGCACACAGTCCTCTAAGCCAGGTGGCTTCTTTGATGGCTTCTGTCAATGCCATGTACTCAACTTCAGTAGTAGACAATGCAACAGTGGGTTATAATGTAACTTTCCAACTCAGAACACAACCACCAATAGTAAATAGATAACCTATAAGAGAACGCCTTTTGTCACGGTCATTTGCAAAGTCAGAATCAACATAACCAACAAGCGTCTCTGTGCTCTTGCCAAATCCTAGGCATGTAGAAGATGTACCCTTAAGGTACCTAAGAATGTGCTTGACTGCTTGCCAATGTAGCTTTCCTGGATTGGACATGTATCTGCTCACCATGCTAACTGCTTGTGCAATGTCTGGATGTGTGCAAATCATAGCATACATGATGCTACCAACTACACTGGAATAGGGAACACGAGACATGTAGTTTTCATCCTCTTCAGATTGCGGCAATTCAGCAAATGAGAGCTTCTTAAACTGATCATCTAAAGGAATAGATACTGGAGTTGCATCAGACATAGAGAACCGCTGTAGAACTTTCTTCACATACTTCTCCTGACTGAGAAGTAACCTTCTAGCTTTGCAGTTTCTAATGATTTCCATCCCCAAAATTTTCTTTGCTACTCCCAAGTCTTTCATCTCAAATTTGCCACTAAGTAACTGCTTCAGACTACAGATTTCAAAACTATCTCTGGCTGCAATCAACATGTCATCAACATAGAGCAAGAGGTAGATAAGAGAATCATCAGGAAGTTTCTTCAAGTAAACACAAACGTCATAGCTACTCCTGAAATATCCATGCTTGAACATGAAAGAATCAAATCTACGATACCACTGGCATGGGGATTGCTTCAAACCGTAAAGAGACTTCTTCAGTAAGCACACACGATCCTTCTTTTTAGTAGAAATATAACCTTTAGGTTGATGCATGTAGATCTGTTCCTCTAATTCACCATGGAGGAATGCGGTCTTCACATCAAGTTGTTCAAGCTCTAAATCATATCTAGCAACTAATGCCAATAGAAATCTGATGGAAGTGTGTTTGACAATAGGAGGAAACACATCATTATAATCTATACCTTCCACCTAACTGTAGAAATTTGCAACTAGCCACACTTTGTACCTTTCAATAGAATCTACAGGACCAGCTTCCTTCCTTTTGAATACCCATTTGCATCCAACAATCTTCTTCCTAGCAGGAAGATCAACAAGTACCCATGTCTTGTTCTTTTGAAGAGACTCCATCTCTTCATTCATAGCAATAATCCACATGGCTGAATTGGGATCAACCATGTAGGTAGTTGGTTCCCTAGAATCATTTGTTTCTTCAGCTGTAGTAAGGGCATATGCGACAATATAATATGAATGCCTTGCAGGTGGTCTGATCTGTCTTCTTGGTCTCCCAATAGCAATGATATATGTTTGTTCTTCATGAGTGTCATCTTCAACATCATCTGGATTTTCCTATGTAACAAGAAGAGGTGTCAGGTTGTGTGCACTAACTTCAAGCTCCACCTGTTCCGTGGAACTATGAGAACCTATAGCTGGAGAATGGACGCCATCTTGTTTTGCAGAAAACATGGCAGACTCGTTAAAAGTAACATTTCTTTCAATAAAGAACTTTGATGAGTTTGGCTCAGTGCACCAGAATCTGTATCCCTTCACACCATCAGCATAACCCAGAAAAATACACTTCTTCGATCTAGGCTCGAGCTTTCCTTCATTTGAATAGACATATACAGGACAACCAAAAATACAAAGATTAGAATATTTTGCAGGATGACCAGACCATACCTCTTCTGGAATTTTGAAACCAAGTGGAGTAGATGGTAAACGGTTGACAAGATAGGCTACAGTAGAGATGGCTTTAGCCCAAAAATCTTTGCTAAGTCCTGCACTAATCAGCATGCAACATGCACACTCTAGAAGAGTTCTATTCATGCGTTCTGCAACACCGTTCTGCTAGGGTGTATGTCTAACTGTGCGATGTCTTTCAATACCTTCAGACTGGCAGAACTCATTGAATTCAGAAGAACAAAACTCCATGCCATTATCTATCCTCAGTGTCTTGATGCTCCTTCCTGTTTGTTTTTCAATAAGCGTGTTCCACTTCTTAAACTGATCAAAAGCTTCAGATTTATGCTTCAGAAAATACACCCAGACTTTCCTTGAGAAATCATCTATGAAACTAAGCATGAATCTAGCACCTCCCTTGGACGGTACTTGAGAAGGACCCCATATGTCTGAATGAATATAATCAACAATACCTTTTGTAGTATGATTTGCAGTAGAAAAACTGACCTTTTTCTGCTTTCCCATAACACAGAGCTCACAGAAATCTAACTTTTCAGTACTGATATCACCTAGATGTCCTCTCATGCATAATAATTCCAAGCCTTTCTGGATCATGTGTCCCAGTCGCATATGCCACAATTTAGTGGCATCCAGTTTTGGAGTGGGTGAGGAAGAAACAGCAGCAGCTTCGTCAGTCACAGTTTCACCAATTAATTTATAAAGGTTTCCAAGAATACATACTCCCTTTATCATAACATCATCTCCTTTGGTAATAGACAGGATTCCATCTTCAGCCTTGTATGGAAAAATGTTGGCTTCAAGTAAGCCAATAGAGATGAGATTTTTCTTCAGACCTTGAACACGACGAACATTGGAGACAGTTCGGATAACACCATCGAACATCTTTATGCGGATTGACCCAATGCCAATTGTCTTGCAGGTAGAATCGTTCGCCATGTTTATAGCACCTCCATCAAAGTGCTAATAAGAAGAAAACCAATCTCTGTGTGGGAACATATGGTGTGAACATCCTGAGTCCAGAATCCAAGAAGTTTGAAAATTGACGGATGAGGAAGATGAAGCCATAAGAACATATTCTGGATCTTCACATGCTAAATTAGCATCTGTAGGTTGTTCTTGTTTTTTATTCTCCCTCTTCTTCTTATTCTGTAACTTGTAGCATTCATCGACAATGTGTCCAGACTTCTTGTAGTATTTACAGACCTTCTTTGATTTAGACTTAGATCTGTGTGTTTCCTTCTTGTTGTTTCCCTTTTATTTTGTACGACCCCTCACCATAAGAGCCTCTGACTGACTCCCGCTAGAAGAAGTAATTAGGTCTTTATCAACCATGGTCTTTGACAGCAATGAAGATATAACATCCTCCGCCGTGATTGAAGACTTTCCATACAGAATAGTTTCCCGAAATTGCTTGTATGAAGGGGGTAAAGAGAACAGAAGAATAAGGGCTTTATCTTCATCTTTGAGTTTAATATCTATATTTTTCAGATCCATAATAATAGATGTAAACTCATCAATGTGATCATGGATAGATGTACCTTCCACCATGCGTAGTAAGTAGAGACATTGCTTGTGATATAATTTCATTTGGATAGACTTCGTCATGTAGAGATCTTCGAGTTTCTTCCAAATATCGGCAGTAGTAGTTTCTTTGGCAACTTCGGCCAAAACCTTGTAGTCCAAGGATAACTGGATGGCGGTGAGAGCCTTCTGGTCCATCACTTTCTTTTCTTGCGGCGTCACAGTGGCTGGCATCTTCTCGATCCCTTCCAAAGCCTCAGAGACTCCCTATTGAACGAGCACACCATGCATCGTGATCTTCCATAGTCAGAAATTGATTTTGCGATCAAACTTCTCGATCTTGTATAGACTCGTCATCGTTCAGATCTTGAACACGCGGCTCTGATACCACTTTGTTAAGAGTTGAATGCAAGAATACGACGATTTCACAGCGGAAGAACAAGAAACGAGAAACAATCACACAACCAAAACACAAGATTTACATGGTTCGGTCGAGATGAACTACGTCCACGGGAGGGGGTGAGATTTCCACTATTTCAGAGAAAAGATTACAAAGGGACACCATGTGTACGGAGGTAGCCATCAAAGAAGAATACAAGATGATTACCGAACCCTAACAAGGGTGTACATATATATAGATACAGAAAGAGTAATCGGATCTGAAATCCAAGTCGTACCATACCCACCCCCTTGGCATTGGCGGGATAAGGCCCGCACAATGCCCCGTAAACGGGTCGGTGAAGATCCATTTAATTTTCCAAATCGGATATGCAGTCAGATCAGGACATTACTTCGAGACACATAACAATGACGAGGGAGAGAAGGATGCCATTTTATCTACATATTTCACCTTCAGAATGGCGGCGGACATGGCAGTGGTACCTGTAGGCATAGGAAGAAGAAGGGAAACAACAATGGAGTTGTGTTACTACAGCCGACAGAGATACTGCGGCTCTAGTTGGTGGTGGAAGAAGGGAAAAGAATGCAGTCGGCTAGGGTTCTTGGATCTGAGGAGGAGGGGGGGAGGACAAAGAGGAAAGTATAGGAGAGGGAGGCGTAGAGGAAGAGGAGAAGGGAGAAGAAGGAGAAAATGGCCCTATGCCATTTTCAGTCACACAGAATATGTGAACAGGAGATACGACAAGTCCGAGTGAGGAAGATGTTACAGAAGGAAATAAAGGAAAGAAGGGAACGACCAAGGGAACTAAATGTAATAATTGTATATTAAAGCTAAGGTTTTAAATCAACTAACTGATGGTCAAATGGAGTCCAATTGACACACCAATTTAGGGATAATCTAATTAGACTGTGAGGATTCCACAATTAGTATTAATTTCACCCTTTTATAAGCATTTGATATTTTATTTTCTTACTTATAAATTAAGTACTCAATAATTGTATTTTACTAATTGTTTTAATTGTTTGACACATTACATTATATTTTTCAAGTTTCTATCATAAATTAGTATTAGAATGATTTTATTACCAATTTAGAGCTAAAACTCATTAATTAGTGAAAATAAATAATTAACCTTGATTTGAAGACTTAATTAATAAATTAATTTGTCATTAACCTTGTTTCACACTCCACCTCTTAAAGAAGATTTTGTCCTGAAATCCGTCCAGTCAATCTTAGGACACCATTTTGACTTACAAAACCACTTGAATCTCTCAACCTAGAAATTTACCTTAAAGTTATTAGAACAAATTTTAAATTGACTTATTTTAAGTTATCCAATTAACGCCCACTTCATTGATCTTTGTAAGGATTAATGAGCCTAATTTAGGGAGTAATTGTTCTTGAGTGATATTAAATGATGAATTTTCACTTGGATTACCTAGTTCATTTATTATTAAGTTCACAAAATAATAAAGTTTAATTATTCTCCTAAACTACTAACGTATAATACTCCCCCACTTCAAAGGGTTAACAATACATATAACTTGTCACTTAAAGGGATAGAATGGGGTATAGATCAATTAAGTGATAGAGACCTAAAATTTTAACTCATTGCTTTGCTCTTAGGTCTAAGGTACATGGTCGACATAGCAAGTCATATGTTTCCACTCAAAAGGAATTCTTATTACAAAAACTTTACATGGTTGAAACTTGGTTCATGAAACCTTTGATAAAAATAAAAAAAATTATATACATATAGTGTAATAATGAATATAGTTTGTATGATGAAAGGCTTGCGATGTCCGTTCCAAAATGGAGCCTAAATCAACACATGAACGAACTTAAAAAAATTCCACCATTCCAACCTGATTTGTTTATTTTGTCATTACTTCGTACCACCATGAGAGTCTACTTATTTTAACATATATAAGGACATACCAACAACATCTCTCCCCATATAGCATGGGAGGGGAGAAAGGTTTCTTATTGTAGACAATCAACTTCTAGGAGAATATAATAAGGAACGACACCCATTATACTTAATTCATGGTTCAAAATTGATTATACATGCATGCTAAGTAGACATATTTGAGGCACGCTAGAAATACAACAAAGGAAAGGGTTTAAGGTGAGAACTAGGGTTACATATAGCTATAAGTGCTCAAGTCAACCTACACTTCATAGTGTTCCAGATAAACTCCTAGAAAATAGGAGATATATTTCAAGCATTCAAGAGTAAACTCCTACATGATGATATTTACACGTCCATAAAGAGGATAGGGATGGATAGGGTCACTAAAGATTGATCTCAATGACATAGATAGTTTGAGGAGTGAAGTGGCTGACTTAGTTAGGGATTGAAACCCAAGTTAGTATCACGTGACAAAGGGATAAAATATCAACAAATATAACTTACTTCGATATCTAAATTAAGGACCAACATGGGATAACTTGAAAGAGTCAAGTCACCAACTACTTAAGATTTGATACTATATTGTAGAAAATGAGACTTGATAAGGGACCCACTCAAATTATCTGATATGAAATCCATGAATAATCAAGCGATGGAAAACATAACTATTTCATTTATCACAAATATCCCAAAACACTGATCCTTACCTTAAAAGGTGGTATTATAAAATAAATTTTTTAGTTAATTACATATAGGACCACCTGTAGAGGGAAACCTAGACATCCCAAGCTATCCTCATGTCCACATCATGCATGCGATCTTCCTGATTCATTGTCTTATAAGTTACCTATCATGTGGGTGGTTTGGGAACAACACCCAGAAGAGAAAAACCAAAGAGAAGATCTACGTTGGATAGAACCGGTACATAATTGAAAAACATTGGACATTGAAAGAATAAAAGTATAATGGAAGGACAAAAGAAAGGTATCCCGATAAAAATAGTACTATCGACATATAGGTAAGTTGCATAAGAATTTTATCAAAAGGATGAGTAAAGAAGGAATATGTAATAAATATTGACGCATTATCAATTAGAGAATTAAGTTCATGAGTAAATAAATTATTGCCTTCTAAACTATAGATGTCAACATATAAAAAGTTCATGTAGATTAAACAAAACTAGAATATACGAAAGTAGAACTAGGGAACCAAAAATCACTAGCCATGAAAGGAGGAATAAAATCTCAGTGCCCATTTATAAATCATGGCAAGGAAATAAATCTTAGTTCTTGAAAGGGGAATAAAACCTAGTGCCCATAATTATAACATTTTAGCAGAATAAAACCTAATGCAATTCAGTGGAATAAAACCCAATGCCTAAAACATTGTTACACTACTATTAGATATTACTAGTCAAAATATAGAGTGCCAAGATCATAGTGTAATCCAATTAATATCCAAATACCAAATGATGAGAACATCCAAGTTATGATGAATGAAGTCACATGGCTAGTATAAAAGGGAAATATGATTCCAATAATAAAAAATGGATAGTTTAGCGAATGATACTCAATATTCAAAGAGGGGTTTTAATGATATTACAAAAGAAGAGAACCAATATAAATATGCATCAATGTTAACAAAATTAGGATGCATTCATTAAATGCCCAAATAAAATTGGGATAAAGAACATACCTAATCTTCACGGCAGGTACCTTTACATGAGTTCCATGGCCTCAACCATAACCTATATATAAAATATGCTATATGCATAAATACAACATTTACATTAAACATGAACCAATGTTTATGGCCAAAAAGTCAAATCAATATATAGGATGTACAAAACTCCCCACAGACATGAAAGTACATGGATGACTCTAGAAATCTATACTAACAACTGACCTTGTGCCTGTACGGATCTTTAAATTGTGCCTCCTCGTCACTTTGCAACTGATGGCGATGTCAGTCACCTAAAAAGATGTCGTGAACCATGAGCTAGGACCCATGTCCCAGTGAGAGATATAACTCTAGATACATCTATTGCTTATCAGGATCATGTACTTTAAGTAGTTTAAGAAAATAGTATTGTAGAGTTAAAAAGATGTATAACTTGCACATAGGAACATGCATAGCTAGAGCCATAAGTACTGTTGATTTCTCTTATTGCATTATAAATCATCTAAAAATCACAAGAAACATAGTAGGGATCATCATCCATTGTGAATTGCCAAGCAACCCTAACAGTTATGATACATGGGTGAGTTACATATTCTATAAGCCCTAGTTAGTTTGAGACATACCACTCAAACTACTAGCTGACCACTGTGAAGTCAAAATCAGCCCTGTATAACATCTAAAAGGAATGAAATCCTAAGATCTCTTCCCCTTGGTTAGTATGAGTAACAATGTAGTTCATACATTTAAATTTATAGTAAAGAGTTGCATTTAATAATTTGATTTCGTCCATACATTCAAATTTAGAGTAAAGAGTTGCGTTCAATACTTTGGTATCATCCAACCATTACAACAACATCAAAATAGTAATTTCTTGCTAATCTAGGGTCGTTGATCATTTTCCTTGCTTCTTTTGTGTAAGACTCTTGCTCTTCTATTCGCTTTTGTGTAAGACTCTTTCTCTTCTACTTGCTTCCTCTACACCATGATGATGCAACAACATCTTCAATAAACTGATGCCCTTCTTCCCAAGCTTATGTACATGTCTATCTAGGATCAACACTGCACCCTCAACATATGTAACATCCTCCTCCAACTCTACCTCTACGAGCTGTATTGTTTTCTCCGTATCTGGATGGAACTTCCTCCACATTGAAACATGGAAAATATCATGAAACTTGTGAAAATCTAGTGGCAACTCCAACCTATATGCTACCTTCCCTACTTTTGCTATGATTGGGTATGCTCCAATAAACCTAGGAGCCAACTTACCCTTTTTACCGAACCTTAGCACATCTTTTTAAGGAGAAACATTAAGATACACAAAGTCACCAACTTGGAGCTCCAACGGTCTATGGAGGGTGTCAACATATGACTTATACCTATCCTATGCTGCTTTCAACTATTGTTGCATTACCTTGACCTTCTATGTAGTCTGCTAAAACAACTTGGGACCCAACAATTGGTACTCACCCAACAAAGAGGTGGCATACATCCTCTTCCATATGAATCCTCGTATGGTGCCATATCTATACTCGTTTGATAGATATTGTTATAAGCAAACACAATTAGACTCAGGTGAAGATCCCAACTTCCAAGAAACTAAAGCACACATGCTCTCAAAATATCTTCTAAGGTCTGAATGGTCCTTTATGACTATCCCTCTATTTGTGGGAAGGAATCTATATTGAACCTCAACTATGTACCCAAAGCTATATATAGACGTTCCTAAAATTTTCTCATAAACTGAGGACCTCTATCACACACTATGGTAATGGGTATTCCATACAGTCAAACTATCTCATCAATGTTGCTTTGTGCCAACTTCTCTGTTGCATAGGTGGTCTTGACCGACAAAAAGTGAATTGACTTTGTCTATCTCAATGATCACCCAAATGGAATCATGGCCCTTGGTTGTCTCAAGAAGACCAACCATAAAGTTCATTATTATGTGATCCCATTTCCACTACAAAATTGGCATAGATTGTAATGTCCCTGCATGCTTCTGATGATTTTCTTTAACCTACTAACATATTAGACACTTGGCAACAAACTTTGCCACATCATGCTTCAAACTTGACCACCAATACAAGTCCTTGAGATTATGATACATCTTTGTACTTCTAGGACGCATCATGTATATTGAAGAATGACCTTCCTGGAGTACCATCACCCTCAGACCGCCAACATCAGGAACTACCATCCTATTGTGAAAACACACAGTCCCATCATCGGTATCATTAAACCCATCATGTTTTCTATAGCCAAACTCTAATTTGATGCCATGTGTCATGGTATCATCCATCTATGCATCTTAATTCAGTTGTATCAACATCAGCTTCACTTGGAACTATGTCAACAAATCTGCCAATAGAGATACTTCCAACTGTACATTCATTTGCTGAAGAGACACCAACATGTCCCATTTGTGACACATGATGGAGTGAAACTACACTTTATCTATAGATGATGATGAAGATGAAGATGATTTCAGCTCAAAACATCAACCACTTCATTTAGATTTCCTGGATGATTGTCCATCATACAATCATAGTCCTTGAGTAGGTCCACCCATCTCCTCTGCCTCATATTCAACTCCTGTTTAGAGAAGATGTACTAAATATTCTTATGATTTGTGAAGATATGACACTTCTCACCATACAGATAGTGCCTCCAAATCTTTAAGGCAAGAACCACAACAGCTAACTCCAAGTCATGAGTTGGGTAACTCTCCTCGCGTTTCTTAAGCTATCAAGAATCAAAAGAAATTGTGTTCTTATCCTACATTAGCACACACCTCAACCCATTCTTTGAAGCATCACCAAAAATATTGTAGCCCTTCACCTACTCTAGAAACACCAATATTATATCACCCATCAAGTTCAACATCTAGAAAGAATGCTAACAGTAGTCATCCCAAACAAATGGAACACCTTTCTTGGTTGGCTTGGTTAGAGGTAGAGCCATTTTACTAAAATTCTTAATGATCCTCTTGTAGTAGCAGTTAGTCCTAACAAGCCTTGAACCTCTATTGGTGTCTTGGGTTGCTCCCACTCCAAAACTGACTCCACCTTCTAAAGGTCCACATAAACACCCTTCTCAGAGATGACATGACCAAGAAATGACACCTCAGTCAGCCAAAACTCACGCTTATTGAACTTGACATAAAGCCTATGATGCATCAAAAACTCTAACGCAAGATGATGATATTATTTGTCCTATTGACTATCCCTCGAGTATATCAAGGTATATTCTACCAAAACCACTACAAACTGATCAAGATATGGTTTGAACAATCTGTTCATCAGATCCATAAATGTTGTTGGCACATTAGTTAGCCCAAATAGCATAACCACAAACTCATAATGACCATACCTAGTCCTAAAAGTAGTATTAGGTATTTCATATGCCTTGATCCTCAATTAATGATATCCTAACCTCATATCTATATTGGAAAACACTAAAACACCTCTCAACTGATCAAATAGATCATATATCCTTGATAACATATACTTATTCTTCATTTTCACCTTGTTCAACTGTCGGTAGTCAATGTAAAGTCTCATAGAACCGCAAGGGGATGGGCTCAGTCATATGAAACCTTTCTCCAACGACTCATGTAACTATTTCTTCAACTCCTACATCTTTACATGATCCATCCTATAAGGTGCTTGTGTTATGGGTTGTGTACCAGGAACTAGATTGATTTCAAAATCAATCTCCCTTGTGGGTAGAACACCTAGAGACTTATTGGGAAATGTGTCCTCAAACTCACACACCATAGGTACATCCTAGATACTATGAATCCTCACCTTGGTATCCACTACATGTCTAAGAAAATCTTCACACCCTTTTCTCAAATACTTCTCTACTATTACAAGTGACACCAGACAGGTAGGAAGAGTCTTCCTATCTCCTTAGAAAGTCCAAGATACATCTCCATCATAGAGTGTCTCAACTTTATGACCATAATACAAAACAACCTTATACTTCTCCAAGGTATCCATCACTAGGATCATATCAAACTCGTGCATATGAAGTGGCATGAGATCCACTTGAATGTTGCATCCTGAGAAAAAAACAATGCAAGATGGACACACCTCCCACAAAAACCGCAAAACGAACCAAAGGGGTTTCTAATTAGAGGCTATCATCTCTACTACATACATGCACGTTAAAAATATCTCTCACCTCTCTAGTAATAAATGAGTGCATCACACATGGGTCAACCAAAATAGATACAAAAGAATAAGTATATAATTCAAAATGAAAAAGTTCCATCTAATCTATTACAACTCGTAGCATAGAATCTAGCCTTCACATGTTGTCTCCCCTTCCTCTACCAGCTGGTCTTGATTACCCTACTTGCAAAGACTACCCATGTCCTCTACCACCACTACTACTGTATTATTGTTACTGTGAACCCTGTTGGCTATACCTCGGCTACTTCGTAACCTCTTGATTCTTCATAGGGCAAGACCATCTCACACCCCAACCTAACCACACTTGTAACACATCCTTGCATCATACTGTGGCCTAGATGGCTATGTCACAGACACTGACCCAGAATTGTTTGCCCCAACTAGTGGGAAACTATAGCCTCACCCCTTACTGGGGGACCAATGCAAATGTAATTGTATCCTTGGCTTAGAAAACATCAACCTCGACTCAGACTGTTGGTGCTAAGGTGAAGCAAACCTTGGCTTATTGAAACTTCCAGATGGCAATGCTTAGAACTACACAAACCTCTTTCTGGCATTGTCTTCTCACCATTCCACAGTTGCTCTCTCTATCCTCCTCATAGATTCCATGAAGGTGGAAAACTTCTCTCAGATCTCCAAAGCAAATATCTTCCTTTCCAACTCAGTATTCAAACCCTTCTCAAAACTTTCGATCCTCTACTTCTTCGTGGTTTCCATGTGGGGACAAAACCTCAATAACTCCATGAAGTTCACCTTGTAGTCATTGATAGACCATGATCCCTGGCATAACCATTCAAACTAAGCCATCTTCTCCTCTATATAATGTTGGTATGCATGCCCAGAGAGACAATCATATGATGATTGGATTGGCATATATTTTGATTGATTTGATAAATATCAAAGGAAAGCTTCCAATTTATTCTAGATCAATTGATTATGAGATAAATGATGGAGTAGAATGAATGTATAAAGAATGAAAATACTCAATGATGTATGTCTTCGGGTTGAGGACCCGAACAATGAGATCATACGGGTGCTAAGAGTATGTATGTGATGACCGCTATCAAACTGACAACCAAGTTGCACAGTAATTACACAGAATAACCATTAGCATTGTATTAATGAAAATCACTTAAAATTAAAACCATTTTGTAAAGATATCCATTGCCAGGAAACTCTTAAAGAAAGAACCAAATAAATATATACACCGTTCACATTGTACATACATTGCACCATCTCGTCTTGAGGATATCATATACCAGCTACTTTGCCCAAACATATACATAAGCAACATAAAACCTCAAGATATACAAGACAAAATCTCAGATCATTTATAAATCCATTATGTACTAACTCCCAAGGACCTGAGAGTACAGAGATGACACATAGGACTTCTATCTACAAGACATGATAGACAACACACTCAACTTGAGTTGTTACTACTGTCCCTATTGTTGTTGTCCTCCGTCTACAGTACGGTCTCTACCTCCTTGTCCGCGTCCACCTAAAATGTTGGGACAAATGGGGTGAGACAAAAGTCCCAGCTAGAGATATAACTCTCCACCAACAACATTATTATCACAAGTAAATAATAAAAAATTGAGCAGAGGATCTTTTATATTAATAATCAAGATTAATGGCTATTTGTAAGAAGAATAGAGAAATATCATCTCTTAAATCAATGCATCTATCTACGATAGAGAAATAAATCATCTATTCACTTTATAAGGAATATAAAGAACACATATAACATATATCCATTTAGGATGTATAAAAGTAGTGTAACAACAACCAATGTTTCTGTATTCAATCCTTAATCAAATACGCTACACAACTTATTTCATATTTACAATCACACTTATGCCATGAGGATATGAGGTATATCGCTCATTCTCCAAATGACCACGACTACGTAAAGCATCGATAGCATACAAGGTCAAAGGAAGAGCCGGCTTCCAAGACCTCACATGTCTCGATCAGTACAAGACCACTAGTAGTGACATCACGTGTCAAACTACAATTAGCTTGCCAGGGTATAGTGGCATCTTATCTATAGAGTTACATCCACAACATGACTCTCTTCAAGGAGATCACACAACAACCTCACTATATTAATATTGATTCATGGCATGTATCAATATCTTATGATGATGAGGAAGATCACACAACAATCTCCATTTGGCCGTAAGGATATTTTTGCCCATTACCCCAAATATTCAAAAATATGATCTCTGAGTTAAACTCATTTCACCATTTAGCAAATTCTGACACTGAATGGATCTATGGCCAGGGGAAATACATGATAAGGTTCCACTTGATTAATTAGGTGCATTACAGTAACTTTTAGCATCAACCAAGTTACAAGCATGACTTATAACAGATGATATAAAGAAAGGTGCAATACATTTATCAAGTACTTTCATAATCTTTGGAACAAATTGAATGCATAACACTCAGGATCTTAGTCCCTTATCACATTAATGGGGATTCTCATCCCTTAACATTATCATCATCATCATTGCTAGATATGGGTATTCAATCCCTTAGTTCATCACTGAACATTATCACCTCTTATCAGGTAAAAATTACCTCTTGGTCCTCAGACCCAGGTATACATTATACTTTTCACACAAGTATTTCACATGGATCACAAGGCCCATTTAATTTGTATCATATGAAACATCATAGCTCATACCTAGCTATGCTCATCATCTCATGATACCTGCATGGTTAGTATTTCATGATAAAAATGTTGGATAAATTGGATATTATGATAAATCCCCTTGTTTCGATGATGACAAACATTTCATTCTTATTATTCAAACAAGCTACTTGAGTGTGCAGGATTATGGTGGATGACAAAGCAACTAGGGAAATCACGAGCTTACATATTTATTTTCATGCAATGTAATCACTATTGTAAAAACTTGTACAGTTATATAATGTACAAGTACTTAGATTGCATGTAAATCAAGCGTTAGATCTTCCCTAGCTAAACACCATAGTTAGACAAGTCATCCCTTCCAATAGGATCACATTATGCACACTCATGCACACACTTAGTGCCTTATTTTGATAAATTGAAACAGAGTCAATCTCGGTCGACACACTCCTCGACCGAGACACTCTCGGTCGACAAACTTCTCAACCGAGATTGACCAAAGTAGCCGTTAGACATAGTTGCATATAACTTGATAAAGAGAAGCCTGTCGGTCGACAAGCCCTCGACCGAGAGGTGTCTCGGTCGACCTTCACTCGACCGAGACGATCTCTGTAATTAGCCGTTAGACACATCAGTTAACAGTTGCAAATAAATGTTAAACCAGGGAGCCTCTCGGTCGACAAGACTTCGACCGAGTAGGCATCTCGGTCGACCAATTGTCGACCGAGATGGTCTCTGACAGCAACTGCAGAAAAAGTAACTAGCCGTTGCAAAAGCAACTAGTTTATCCTTAACGGCTAGTTAAGCACTTAGAACCCCCTAGAAGTTGTCTAGAACGTCCTTAAGCTTCCTTTGACCATTCCTATAAATAGGACAAGCCTTAGGACACTATAATACACTCATATACTCAATTGTGCAATCCTTGAGCTTACATTACATTGGCAATCTGTTTAAGAGCAATAGTGCAATTCCCACACTTGCTATTCATTCCTATTGCTACCATTTCGTGTCCTATAGATTAGGATCTCCTATACACAATAACCACATTGTTATACACCTTGGTTAGGAGATCCAAACGCTTGATATAGGAAAATCAAGCCTTGTGCTTACAACGGTATTGTAATTTCTGTTTTCTTTCTTGTTCCTATTTATTTCTTGTACTCTCCTTGCTACTCCTAGGGTTGGAGGCTGCGGATTGGAGAGGGTTGACTTCTCGGAGGAGAAGGGGACTTCAAGCTACTTCAAGAAGGCTATCGCACGGGAAGCTACTTCAGAAGGCTGGTGCAACGGGTGTTGGTGCATCTACTTCAAGGGAAGGCTGCTTTGAGTTGGGCAATTACTTCTAGGTGAAGGCTGCTTGAAGGGTTTGGGAAAAGAAATTGTATTTTATGTAATATCCTTGCGAGGTAATAAAATAGATTTCTTTTCAAATCCCGGTTGGGTAAGCAACCGGGTAGTGGACTGACTACCTTAGTTTTTGCTAAGGCTAGGAACCACTCTAAACCCTTGTGTCTCCTTGTCCAATATTTTCTTTGTGGTTGCTTGAGTTAATTAATTGTTAAATTATCTATAAAACTCTATTCACCCCCCTCTAGAGGTTTTCAAAAAACAATATCAAGTACATATCATCACCATGTAATACAAGATAAATACAACCTTCCCATTATTAGGGTTAGGGTTTCCCCTTTTTAGTCGATTCGGGTTTCAAGTTCATATTATAAAGAATCAAAACCCTAATTCATAGATCCACACATCTTAGGAGCATACATTGATATCATAAGTATTCAATCATACTTGTTTATTCTCATCATATATCATTAAATGATTATCCCACAAAGTATGAGTTTCTCACTCATCCTCACTAGGATATTGATTACATCGTACTTTATTAAGTTGGCTCAACCCTTTTCTCAAGGTGCATTGGCCTACACTTATCAAAATGCATTAAACTCTTTACATTTAATGTATCATTTGACATAACACACTTCATGTGTTACTCAATCAAGTATATTGGATTTGAGGTGCTTACCTCCATATTGGTTTTGAGGTGCTTCCACCATATCAGGCTAGAGGTGTATGCTTACTACCATATCATCAAAGAGGTGTGTGCTTACCACTATATCGTCAAAGAGGTGTGTGCTTACCACCATATCGTCCAAGAGGTGTGTGCTTACCACCATATCGTCTAAGAGGTGTGTGCTTATCACCATATCATCCAAGAGGTGTGTTCCTATCACCATATCATCCAAGAGGTGTGTGTATATGTCACTTATATCAGGTTACTCAAGTGTAGGGTTTTGCATATTAGGTTATACCCTTATGCTCATACCTTTTTAAACCTTCAAAGTATCAACCTACCATGTATTGAGTGATAGTCTAGACAATTGGTTAGTCCTTTATCAAGCAACCCAAATGTACAAAATGATAGGGGTGTGGGGTTCCAAGGTATAACATATTTCATATCATCATATTGGGTTTCATTACCATATCGGGTTAGAGGTGCTTCAACCTGATATCAGTTTGAGCTATGATGATGTCATCCTCATCAACCTCTATACTTTCATCCCTTATTGTTCTAGTTCATGGAAAACAGTCCTATGCGACTATTAGAACTCATATAATCATCAATTATTCAACAAAAATCTAAATTGAAAGTAGATCAACAAGTATAGAAAGATTGAAGGAGAATAATAACATGACTGGGTTCAAGTTATATAACCCACCTCAATAACAACTTCAAAGCTCCAAGCTCCAAAGCTTCACATTCCCAAGGTTGAAGATGAACTTATCGAAGATCAAAGACTTGTTCAAAACTCCTCTATATGCAAAGAATCACCATAGATAAGAACTTGGTGAAGAAGAAAAGACCATGGCTTCAACCAAGTTTGAAGATGACCATGGCTTCACCTTAAGCTTGAGGCTCGAGCTCCTCCTTGATCCTCAACTAATAGGCATGATATATAAGAGAATGAGAGTTGTAGGATTCAAAAGTTTTACTAGTAGGTGAAAGGAGTGGTATATATAATTGAGGCTCATGACAGAGAGTGTATAAGAGGTGTCATCACCTTATACTACTAGGTGATGCATGTCCATGCATTGGTTGACATGTGTCCATGCAAGAACACATATTTATCTTGACATGCAAAACTCTTGGGGATAATCTAGGGATAATATTTCATCCATTAGTTATCTTGTTGAACAAAATATTTCAACCCAACATCACTTTATTCACAAATCGATACAACTTTTCCAAGGAAAGTTGTAAACCAATATCCATCACCTTCTTGAGTTGCTTAACTAATCATGGAATTTTCCAAGAGTTTAAAAAAATGATATGGGACCTCCTCTATGGCTTCTCGACTGATAGGCACTCCCATATAAGCTCTACAACTCAATACAAGTCAATACAACTCATTTTAGGGTTTCAACTATACAACTCTTCTTGGTATTTTCATCACCAAGAATACCATCACTCAAATATGATTCAAACATGGTGCGTCTTTCTTTATCTATCCTCTAAATGATGATAAGAGAGAGTAGGGACACTGTAGAGGTGGTAATTTGTATATCAACCCAAAATTTTGGGTAAATTACAATTTGCTCCAAAATTGGTACACAAGGCACAAGCATTATTCAAACAAGTTTCAACTTGGAACTTAGGCTTTCCACAAGCCACCACTTAACATCATTCTCTCTCTTATGATGCTAAAGAACTTGAGTCACGTTCAACATGTGACATATTGCAATATAACCCCTCATCTTAGGTATTACACCCAAACTATCATATAATGCACAAACCGTTTGCAAATAATCTCAAACTTGAAAATTAAACTATCATTGAGTCTTATATACGTTTCAAAAGATTAAAACAAGTTTATAATATCTTACTCAATAAAAAATTCCAGGGTTATGGCATAACCCAAGTTAGGGATGTTACAATTATCAACCCCTAACAGGGATTTCATCCCCGAAATCTCAAGAGAAAAGAGAAGGGTACTTCCTCATTTCTTCCTCCAGATCCCATGTGGCTTCTTCAACACCATGGTGATGCCAGAGAACTTTCACAAGAACTATGTCTTTCTTTTTCAACTTCTTAATTCTTCTGTCAAGAATCATCATTGGACCTTCCACATAGGATATATCTTCATTCAATTCTACTTGTACAGGTTGCAACACCAACTCTGTATCAGGATGACACTTTCTCAGCATAGATGTATGAAACACTGGATGTAGTGTATGTAGCTTAGGTGGCAACTCCAACCTATAGGCTACTTTTCCAATCCATGCTGTCACGGGGTAAGGTCTCATAAATCTAGGAGCTAACTTACCCTTCTTCCCAAATCTGAGAACACCTTTCTAAGGAGAGACCTTGAGATACACCTTGTCTCCAACTTGGAATTCTAAAAGTCTACGACGTTTATTGGCATATGACTTCTATCTATCTTGTGCAGCCTTCAACTGTTATTGTATTACTTTAAGCTTTTGAGTTGTCTGTTGCACTAATTCAGGACCAAAAAGTTGGTATTCTCTTATCTCATACCAGCATAACAGAGATCTACAATGTCTACCATATAATGCTTCATATGGTGCCATATCAATACTTTTCTGATAACTATTATTGTAGGCAAACTCTATTAAGCTCAAGTGTAAGTCCCAACTTCCTAAAAATTAAAGAACACATGCCCTGAGCAAGTCCTCCAAAGTCTGTATAGTCCTTTCAGATTGTCCATCTATTTGAGGGTGAAAAGTTGTGCTAAACTTTAATTGCGTACCCAAGGGTTTATGTAGTTGTTCCCAAAAATGACTTGTAAACTGGGGACCTATATCAAACACAATTGTGGTTGGAACTCCGTGCAACCACAATATCTCATCAATGTAGATTTGTGCAAGTTTTTCAGCAGTACAGGTTGTTTTAACAGGAAGCAAATGTGTTGACTTAGTCAACCTATCAACTATCACCCGAATGGAATCATGAATTTTGGCTATTCTAGGTAGACCAAACACAAAGTCCATTGTCACGTGATCCCATTTCCATTATTGTATAGGTAAGGGTTGCAATGTTCTTGCAAGCTTCTGGTGTTCTGCTTTAACTTGCTGACATATTGGACACTGCATAACAAACTCAACTACATCCTTCTTCAAACTAGGCCTCCAATACATATATTTGAAGTTATTATACATTTTAGTACTCCCTGGATGCATTGTATACAAGGATGAATGATCTTCCTCCATAACTATCTTTCTTAAGTCACTAGCATCAGGTACTACCATCCTACCATGGTAATAGACTACCTCATCCTCTGACTCATGGAAACCATCTCATTTCTCACTACCATACTATGACCTGATCTGCTGAATCACAGTATCAGTTTGTTGTGCCTCTTTAATCTGTTGTCTCAGAGGATGTTTCACATGCATCTCGGCCAGCAATCTGGCTAAAAAAGATACTTTTAAATGTACATTTATTTGTCTCAAAGAGACAAACATGTCCCGTTTAAAGCACATTAAAGAAGTCAATTATGCTTTATCTATGGGTGGAGATGAAGATTTTCTACTTAATGCATCCGCCACTACATTAGCTTTTCCTGGATGATAATCAATTATACAATTGTAGTCCTTGATTAATTCCATCCAACGGTGTTGTCTTATGTTCAACTCATACTGTGAGAAGATGTATTGTAAGGTTTTATGGTCTGTGAAAATCTGACACATTTCTCCATAAAGATAATGCCTTCAAATCTTCAATGTGTGGACCACTACAACTAACTCTAGATCATGTGTATGATAATTCTCCTTGTGTTTCTTAAGTTTTGGGAAGAAAAAGAAACTACATGATCACTCTACATCAGCACACATCCTAGACCATTCTTAGAGGCATCACAGAAAACAATGTATCCCTTTCCCTGCTCAGGTAAAACCAACACAGGTGTACTAGTCAACCTTTCTTTCAACAACTGGAAAGAACGTTGACACTTGTCATTCCATACAAAAGGAACCTCCTTCCTAGTCAACCTAGTTAGGGGTAATGCTACAAAACTGAAGTCTTTAATAAACCTTCTGTAGTAACTTGCCATACCTAGGAAACTATGAATCTTAGTTGGTGTCTTGGGTTGTTCCCACTCTATAACATACTCCACTTTCTTAGTATCAACACAAATACTCGAAGAAAATATAACGTGTCCTAGAAAAGACACTTCTGACAACCAGAACTCACACTTGCTAAACTTAGGATATAGCTTGTGTTCTCTCAATAAAGTCAAGGCTTGATGAAGGTGTTGTTCATGTTGTGGACCATCTCTACCATATATTAGGATGTCGTCTATGAAAACCACTATGTATTGATCAAGGAATGGCCGGAAGATTCTATTCATCAACTCCATGAATTCAGCTGGTGATTTTAGTTAGTCCAAATGACATAACTACAAATTCATAATGATCGTACCTTGTCCTGAAGTCTGACTTAGGTATCTCACTCTCCTTGATACGTAATTGATGATATCCTGACCTTAGATCTATCTTAGAGAACATTGTTGCACCACATAACTGATCAAACAGATCATCTATCCTTGGCAAAGGATATTTGTTCTTTATGATCACCTTGTTAACCTATATATAGTCTATGCATAATCTCATAAAACCATCCTTCTTTTTAACTAAAGAACTAGAGCACCCCATGGCGAAGTACTCCATCGAATGAAACCTTTCTCAAGCAACTCATGTAACTATTTCTTGAGTTATACCATCTCAGCAGGGGCCATCCTATAAGGTGTTTGTGCTATGGGTTGCATACTTGGGATTAGATTATTCTCAAAATCAATCTCTCGAGGCGGAGGAATATCTAGAAATTCTTTGAGAAACACATCCTTGAATTCCCTAAAAATAGGAACTTCAGGAAGACTAGGACTTTCTGCTTTGGTATCTACCACATATGCCAAGAATGCTTCACATCCTTGTCACATCAGTCTCTCAACTACCATTGCTGATACTAGGCAGGTTGGAAGAATATTTCTATCCCCCTGAAAGACCCATGTCTCATCACTGTCTGTGAACATAGATTGCTTGGAACCACAATCCAAGACAACCTTATAATTTTCTAGGGTATCCATCCCAAGAATTACATCAAAGCTATGAATCTCAAGTGGTATAAGATCCACATAAATGTTGTGTTCTGAAAAAGAAAGAACACAGGAAGAACATACCTCCCACAACACTACAGATCCGACTAACAAAGTTTTTGATAATAGATTGTTTGCTCTACGACTAACAGTTATCTTGCAGTCATGAATCACTTCTTGAATGATAAAGGAATGTGTAGCACCCGGATCAAACAAAACAGATATGAAGCAGGAAGAAGACATATCAAAATGAAATAATTCCATCTGACCTGTCATGACTTGTGGATTGACTACTACCTCCAGCTGATTCATAGCATATAATCTCATTGTTTCCTATTGTCGACTCCATGATATGTTTTTTAGTGCAGATGAACCTGCTTGGGATGCATGTCCACGTCCTCGTGTGCCACTGCTACATTTTTTCCTCTGAGAGCCTTGTTAACTATGCCTCGGTGGTTGGGTTACCTCCATGTCTCTAACTGGACAATCCGTTATCATATGTCCTATCTTCCCACACTTGAAGTAGTTTCTATCATACTGTGGTCTAGATAAGGATATTTTCACCCATTACCCCACATATTCAAAAATATGCTCTCCAAGTTAAACTCGTTTCACCATTCAGCAAATTCTGACACTGAATGGATCTATGGCCAGGGCAACTACAAGATAAGGTTCCACTTGATTAAGTAGGTGCATTATAATATTTTTTAGCATCAACCAAGTTACAAGCATGAATTATAATAGATGCTACAAAGAAAGGTGTAATACATTTATCAAGTATTTTCATAATCTTTGGAACACATTGAATGCATAACACACAGGATCTCAGTCCCGTATCACATTAGTGGGGATTCTCATCCCTTAACATTATCATCATCATGATTGCTAGATATGGGTATTCAAACCCTTAGTTCATCACTGAACATTGTCACCTCTTATCAGGTAACTATTACCTCTAAGTCCTCAGACCCAAGTATACATTATACTTTTTGCACTAGTATTTCACATGGCTCACAAGGCCCATTTAATTTGTATCATATGAAACATCATAGCTCCTACCTGGTTATGCTCATCATATCATGATACCTGCATGGTTTGTATTTCATGATAAAAATAATATCAAGTACATATGATCACCATGCAATACAAGAGAAATACAACCTTCCCATTATTAGGGTTAGGGTTTCCCTTTTTTAGCTGATTAGGGTTTCAAGTTCATATTATCAAGAATCAAAACCCTAATTCATAGCTCCACGCATCTTAGGAGAATACATTGATATCATAAGTATTCGATCATACTCATTTATACTCATCATTTATCATTAAATGATTATCACACAAAGTATGAGTTTCTCTGTCATCCTCACTAGGATATTAATTACATAATACTTTATTAAGTTGGCTCAACCTTTTTATCAAGGTACATTGGCCTACCCTTATCAAAATGCATTACACTCTTTACATCTTAATGTATCAGTTGACATAACACACTTCATGTGTTACTCAATCAAGTATATCGGATTTGAGGTGCTTACCTCCATATTGGTTTTGAGGTGCTTCCACCATATCGGGCTAGAGGTGTATTGAGTGACATACTAGACAATTGGTTAGCCATTTTTCAACCAACCCAAATGTACAAAATGATAGGGGTGTGGGGTTCTAAGGTATAATGGATTTCATGTCACCATATTGGGTTTCATTACCATATCGGGTTAGAGGTGCTTCAACCCGATATCAGTTTGTGATATGATGATGTAATCATCATAAACCTCTAGACTTTCATCCCTTACTATTCTAGTACATGGACAATAGTCCTATGCAACTATTAGAACTCATAGAATCATCAATTATTCAAGAAAAATTGAAATTGAAAGTAGACAAACAAGTATAGCAAGATTGAAGGTGAATAATAACATGATTGGGTTCAAGTTATGTAACCCGCCTCAAGAACAACTTCAAAGCTCCAAGCTCCAAAGCTTCACATTCCCAATGTTGAAGATGAACTTATCAAATATCCAACACTTTTTCACAACTCCTCTATATGCAAAGAATCACCATAGATAATAACTTGGTGAAGAATAAAAGAAAGGAAGAATCACAACCAAAGAATAATGCTTCAACTATGGTTGAAGATGACCATGGCTTCACCTTAAGCTTGAGGCTTGAGCTCCTCCTTGATCCTCAACTACTATGCATGATATCTAAGAGAAAGAGAGTTGTAGGATTTGAAAAGTTTTACTAGTAGGTGAAAGGAGTGGTATATATAATTGAGGCTCATGAGAGAGAGTGTATAAGCAGTGTCATCACCTTATACTACTTGGTGACACATGTCCATGCATGGGTTGACACGTATCCATGCATGTACACATATTAATGTTGACATTCAAAACTCTTAGGGATAATCTAAGGATAAGATTTGGGACATTAGTTATCTTGTTGAATAAGATATTTCAACCCAACATCACTTTATTCACAAACCGATACAACTTTTCCAAGGAAAGTTGTAAACTGATATCCATCACCTTCTTGAGGTGATTAACTCATCATGGAATTTGCGAAGAGTGGAAAAAATGATATGGGACCTCCTCTATGGCTTCTTGACCGATAGGCTCTCCCATCTAAGCTCTACAAATCGATACAACTCAATACAACTCATTTTAGGGTTTCAACTATAGAACTCTTCTTGGTCTTTTCATCACCAAGAATACCATCACTCAAATATGATTCAAACATGGTGGATATTTCTTTCTCTATCCTCTAGATGATACTAAGAGAGAGTAGGTACACTCTAGAGGTGGTAATTTGCATATCAACCCTACATTTTGGGTACATTAGAATTTGCACCAAAATTGGTACATAAGGCACAAGCATTATTCAAACAAGCGTCAACTTGGAACTTACGCTTTCCACAAGCCACCCCTTAGCATCATTCTCTCTCTTATAATGATAAATCACTTGAGGCACGTTCAAAATGTCACATATTGCAATATAACCCCTCATCTTGGGTAAATTGCAATTTACATCCAAACTATCATATAATGCACAAACCATTTGCAAATAAGCTCAAAATTGGAAATTAAACTCTACTTAGTCTTAATTACTTTTCAAAAGATTAAAATAAGTTTATAAATAGCTTAATTAAGAAAAACTTCTAGGGTATGTCATAACCCAGGTTAAGGATATTACAATGTACATTCTTGTTATGTCCCTAGTTGGATGTCATTGTGGAAGGTTGACAGACAACAATGACACATCAAGACTAGAGTGTGTGTTAGTTGATGACAATGTCTCATTAGTCATGATATATTATATCAAGCCAAGCACATAGATACATGTTAGAGAATAGTGTATCGGACAGACCCACCATGAGAGTGACACATGGAACCATGACATGGTAGTCAGAGTCATCTCTCATAGTGATGGTGGTGATTGTGATTCTTAGACCTGAAACTACTACACTCATCGAATGTGATTGGGTACACTTTGACATCATCAAATGCAGTCCTAAGACATGGGTTGTTATAACGGTGATGATTGGGTGGCTTTGACACATGACACAAACTGTGAGTGATAGATATGGGATTTGTCCCTCCTAATGGAGCATGATGTCCAGGCCACTTGATAAGCAAGACTAAGAAAGGTGTGTGCATGCACCTTTGAATCAATATATGATATTGAAGTCACACATATCTCAGACAGTCTGCCCTAGTTCAATAAACATGAATGAATGTTGAAAGGATGAAAACTCCATGCCTTGAGTTCATTCAAGATATCAGAGATAAAGGAATTATACATTCACTGGAATACCAATCACAAACTATAGTATTGAAAGTTGTTCTCCAGCTTTCCTATTCACTTGGGTAGCACTGATGTGGAACTAGGCACCACTCTTTGCTTGTGATGTCATAAGCTAGCTGTGAGCATTCACTGCCAACATGAAATGGGACCTATAGGGCACACACAAAGGATTAACATGGAAGAGGAGTTTATCCGTGAATGATGTTTGGATTGATTACTAAAGTGTTTAGGTACTCAATCAATGGACTTGACTCAAAATCATCAAAGTTCAAGTGTTGAACCAACTGATTTGAGTCTCAAATTGTTTGAGAACTGAATTGACTGTGTTCTGCACAATCTGGACCACCAACTGACCAGTTCACTGGGAGAACCAATCGACTCATGGTCAGTGAGACGACCGGTTCACTCTGGTGAACTAAATGGTTCAACTGGACCAAACGAGTAGGGTTGGGTTGTCCTGATTTTTGAGAAAAAGGTTTTTCATTTCACTTGTACAATTTGATTGCAACAAGAATTAATATTTGTGTTAATTAGAAACAAATAAATAACGTCAATTGTAGGTAGGTCTGGGAAGTGAAATGACTGGTTCACTAAGTGAACTGACCGGTTCACACTCCCAACTGACCAGTTCACAAGTGAACCGAACGGCTCACCTTGCCAAATGATCATTTCAATTATGAAACAACCGGTTCGCCCACTGAAGTGCAAATTTTTCATGGAAATTTTGACCCTTCTACTCCAGCACAAACTGAGAACCCTGAACCTGCCCTCTACTATAAATAGAGGGGTACATGGTGCTTCTCCAGAGACACAAATTAGGACATTAGTTGCTCTGCAAAGTTATTGTCCTCTCTGGTTGTGGTTATTGAGAGAGCTCAAGCAAGTTCTACCCATCCAGGGAGGAACAACGAGGGAAAGACAACTACAGAATAGCAACTGGTTGTGGGAGAGTGTGTTGGTGACTAGTACATCGATAGAAGGGGACAACTCCTTCTAGTCTATCCTTCTGGATGACTAGAGTTCCCAGTAGTCTGTGTGGACTATCTATAGAGATGGGAGACTTCTGCCGCTCAGGAGCACAACAATCAACCACACTCTGGGTCAAGATCAGGAGTTGCACAGATGCCATCGAAGACAGGTGGTTGAAGACTGCACTTGTTGCGAGACATTGTCACTAAGGAAGCCTTAGGACCAGGTATGACTTGCTAAAACCATCCTTCCGATTACATATATGTTGATGCGATCTACTAGTTATGGGTTTATGGTCAAGTAAATTTTTTGTTTCCGTTGTCTACTCCGACCACGTAAAACTCAACAGTGGTATCAGATCCACATCAATACTCTATGTTTTGGGATAATTGATATGATCATATTTTGGTTTTACCGCCTTTTATTTATTGCATATGATGTGAATATTTAAATGAGTAAATTTAATATCCAATTAATACCACATGATCCCAAACTAATATATACATATATGATATGTTAAATATATGCAATCGATACGTGTCACCCTAAAATGGTTTTGATGGTGGATGTGTAGAAGGGTTATGGCCTATAAACCCTATGTGCATGTGTGTGGTTGGTTATGGTTTTTTGCATCTCAATCTATGCACCAAGCCCTCTTCTTCTATTCTAAATGTAACTCAAGATAACTCGAGATTCTCTTCTACCTTTGCTCCCATCAAATGTAACTCGAGGTTTCACAAAGATTATGTAAAATAGGAGCAGCTTTTTTTTTACTTGTTATGATGAAGACTAAAGTTGACCGCTTAATGGACTGAGATGACTGACTAAGGAGCAGTTGGTGGCCTGACGAGGAGCCCCACAACCCAACAAACTGACCGTATGGAGGAACCAGATGATCGGTTGGTGACAACCAATAGACCGGCTAGGAGGTGAGCCGATCAGTCATAGGATGAGTTGATCAACACAGAATGGCCTAAGCACATATCTTCATCAACAACATGTTGCATGTGATGTAGACCTTAGATGATCGTAGTTTCTTGTGGCTCCAAGGAAATATAATATGATGTCCATAATCATTGCTTTATCGTTATTGCATGTTTTCATTTGTGGGATATAGCATGTATATGATACATACTATATATGTGGTGATTGGGTACCTATATGCATATATAAGCATATTAAAACCCCTCAATATAATATTAAGTCTTAGATGCTTTCCATAAGCATCACATTTGAAAAACTTGATATACCAAGCATAGGTTATGCCAAAGCATGGTGTGCAGTCCATCTTGTGGAAGTGTGATGGTATATATGTAGGTATGCCAAAGCAGGTTACATAGGCTATCACATTGGCTTTTGGGTTGGGCTTAACTCGGTGATCTTAATGAGAATAAGTACCTAGAATCTTAAGATGTATTGTGACAAAGAGTTGTACACACAATCTATCTAGGAGTTGCATTGAGATGCAATTAGCAAAGGTTGCCTACCTAAATAATCTGGTTGTGGGCGATCAGCCAAAGCTGACTCATGATTAGATAAAATATGGATCTTGGCTCACTGGAAGGTTGTACGCTGCAATCTTCTGAATTGATGGTGAGGGCTATCGATTTGATCAAAATAGTGGGAGCAATAATTAATTAAAGACCTAATAATATCATCAATTTCAAATCAAATCAAATCAAAAGAGTTTGGAACTAAAAATTGAAAATTTCCTTTTCGTACAATAAATGGCTACCAAAAACAATTACTTTTCGTTACGATCGGTCCTTGAGAAGGACAAGCTAAATGGGAACAACTTCCACGACTGGTTTAGGACGTTGAACATTTTTCTCACTCAAGAGCGAAAGCTCTATGTCCTAAATACAGCAGAGCCAGATGAACATGCTCCCAATGTACCAAAGGCTGAAAGGGATGCTTACAAGAAGCATACTGAGAATGCCATTGATGTGAAGTGCTTGATGTTGTTCTCAATGAACTATGAGTTGCAGAGACAACATGAGAACATGGAAGTCATTGAGATGGTTCAACATCTCAAGAATAGGTATCAAGACTAAGCACGAAAAGAGAGATATGATGTCTCTAAGGCATTGTTCAAGTGCATCATGAGAGAAGGAGATCCAATAGGCCATCACACACTTAAGATGATTGGGTATGTGGAGAACCTAACTTGATTGGGATTCCCTCTGAGCCAAGAGTTGTCTACTGATGTGATACTGCAATCATTGCCAGAAGCCTACAGTCAGTTTGTGATGAACTACAACATGAACAACATTGATAGGACACTAACAGAGTTGTTGGGCATGTTGAGGATAGCTGAGGCACATATGAGCAAAGAAAAACCCAAATCTATGATGATGATAAATAGAAAGAAGGGAAAGTCTAAAGATAAGGGCAAGGGTAAAGCAAAGAAAGGTTCTGATGCTAGCCAGCAGCACAAGTCATATTCAACTCTCAAAGCCAATGGAGGGGTGAACAAGGGAGGCAAATGTCACCATTGTCATGAGTTAGGACATTGGAAGAGAAATTTCCCTCACTACATAGATGAACTAAAGAAGGAGAAGGAAGGGATGGAAGTCTCCACCTTACATATTATGAAATAAACTTAAACCGCTTCTTTATCTTAGGTATATGATACCATGATATATATCTGACATATATGATGTGCAAGATATGAAAAGAAGTGATGGCCTTTATGAAAGGACCAAAAGGGAACACTTATTAACATTAGAGCAAGTGTTGCTGCCATAGATAGTAGTACATTTTAGTTTATTTCATCCCAAAGGGCATGTAATAGAGTTATGAACTGCTATTTCATTTTGCTAATAAATAGAAACATTTTATTTCCGCATCTTGTAATGACAAGGATGTATATCAATAAAGTTCATGTTTCAATTTCAAAGATATGGTCTTTTATGACAATTCCTTATTTATCTTGTGGTCTGTATGCATGAGATAAAATATACCTAAAATTTATTGATGACTCAAACAATTAATTAGCATTATCATCTAAACAAATAAGAAATTCATCTCTAGGTTCCATGTCGATGGATAAACTAGACTCTCTTGGTTAATGAACCATCATGAGATATGAATGTCTTGTTTATTGGGCATGATGACAAGTCAATCTTCACTATATGTAGTGGGAGAATGAATATTCTATTAGGTATAGTACATATTGATGTATATACATACCAATTGGCATAAATGCTAATACTTTAGATATGGATATCTTGAAATGTTCAAGAGTATCATAAATGAAGAACAAACTTGGTAAAAGTATTAATTCTTTGATATGATCAATGAAAAAGATGCTTAAACCAAATTTTTGAGGACCTTGAGAGTAACTATGATAGTGTATCATAGAGAACTCATGATTAAGGCATAATGATATCTAAATCAAAGAGGGAATCATACTCTAAATAGTAAGAGCATGATCTTCAAACAAACAACTAATCTTCTAGAATTCTTCTAAAGAACATGCTTTACACTAAATAGATGTATAAAAGGAGATTAAGAATCAGAATTGTTGTGGATTATCAAATTCCTTATGTAACAGATACACCTTATATATCTAGTAGAAAACACCTTGATCTTGATGGATAATGATATCCTACAAACTCAAAGGTGATTAATTGGTCATATGATGATGAACCAATAATCTATCTAGATGATGTTAAGGATCCACATTTTGAGTTATTCCTTTAAGCCATACGATCCAAAATGACTTCCATGTGAACCAAATAAGGTATGACTTTAATGGTAGCACCTACAGGGATAAATCCCATAAGTGAAATTGGGTCTTAAGTATTAAGATTGACATGGATGACATTTAAAGAAAGGATCATGCTTGCTATTAGAACTTGAAGACTATGAAATATGGCATATGGATATTAAAACCACATTCCTAAAAGGAATAACATGAGGTTGTGTACGTGACAAATTCTGAAGTGTTTTATAATTTTGTTAATGCAAATGCAGTCTTTAAGTTACAAGAGATTAATGAATATGATTGATTAATTACAAGCATCTCAGAATTGGAGTTTTTATTTTGATTATATAGTCAAATGGTTTGACTGATATATCAAAATAAAGAAGGGATATATGATTACAAAGATTTAGTGGGAGCATATTCTCATTCCACATAATGATGAGGAATTAAATGTTTTAATAAAATAAAACTGGTGTGCAATTACCTTCTTTAGAGGAATAAAGAGAAATATCCTATGTGATAGGAATACAGACCTATAGAGATAGTTCTCAAAATTCTCTTGACCTGATAAAGAGAGAGCATACATTGGTAGTTTGTACTAAAGGGTACAGTATAAAAAGATTCAGTGGGAGAAAACATGTCCATGTAACATGGAGTTTGTTCTTAAGATGCCAAGTGTCCCAAATTCTTATGAAGAATAGGAACATGTAGATAGATGCCTTATGTGTTCGCAATTGGATCAATCATGTATGTAATCATCCCATTTTCTTGTATGTATTGGACATGATAAGAAAATATATATGCATTCATCATCTTGTATGTATTGGACATGACAATATGATATGCTCATCCAGTTATCGTGTATATCGGACATGATGAGTGGATGTTTGTTTACTTCTAGTGACAGTCACTAGAATACAATAAAGACCTTATTTAAGTACTTGTGAAGTATTAAAGGATTAGTTCTATGATAATAAAAGGAATAGTTGAGTGTAAATGAGTTACACTGATGCAAGCTTCTGAAATGGTAGAAAATGATTGCAAAATACAAAATATAAAAGTGACTATGAGTTGTTAAATGGAAATGTTCTGAGTAAAATTAAAAGCCATTAAATTCTAAAAGGGAATGTTGAGTATCCTTCTGTTATGAATAGCAGAGGATACTATATGGATCTAGAAGTTCATATAGATGAACTTGTAGATACTCAACCATTGATGAAAGAGTAGGAATACTAAGTCAAAATATGGAGCTAATTATTAGGCAAGGAATATCAGATAGCATATTACGAAAACTCCATTTCATAAGAAATGTCGTATAGTGATGAGATGTGAAACATGCAATATACCGACTAAAGCAAAGTGTTGCTAACTCACTAGATTAGCACTAGCACAGTAGAACCATGTGGGATATGTTAAGAGATCATTGAGAATATGATTCAAAGGTGATTGGCTCTAAGTGAAAGTGGGAGTTTGTTGGTATGTATGCCCAGAGAGCCAATCATATGATGATTGGATTGGCATATGTTCTATTTGATTTGATAAATATCAAAGGCAAGCTTCCAATTTATTCTAGCTCAATCGATTATGAGATAAATGATGGAGCAGAATGAATGTCTAAAGAATGATAATACTCAATGACGCATGTCTTCAGGTTGAGGACCTGAACAATGAGATCATATGAGTATTTAAAACCAAGACGAGGTTTTCCCTAAAATTTGGTTTAAAAAGGATGTACAAATAGGGAGTTATGGATTTTGCAAATTAACATAAAGTGATGAGATAATCGTGATATAGTATTAAAAGTCACAGATAGGATGGGAATAATCCCGGATTTAATTGATATGTGAATGAAGCGGACCTTTGATATGAGATCCAATGACCCAGACTCGATCCCAGTTCCTTAAGGATATTAGAACTCAGTGACCAGGGCATGCAAGGATCATCCCCAGATTGTTGGAGATAGAGGTGATCTATGAGGAAGGGAGTGATCCCATTAACTTTGGGAGATCTTCCCGAGTCCAACCAACTTGGGTTTGGGGGGGGGGGTTGTGGCAAAACAAAGAGTCCCCAAATCCGTAGGAGGTCATTGGGAACCCTATATATAGGGGAGGGCTTGGGTGGTGCCAGCAATCCCAAAACCCATCCTCATGCGACCGGAGCGCAAAGGCGAACATCCCAACACCCTTAATTCGAAGAATTGACCTAATTTTCCACCTCGACTCAGAGCAGCAGTCGTTGGAGGAAGCACGACGTGGTACCAGTAGAGGAAGGGTGAGACAGAGTAATTGACGAACCGATCAGGTTCGGGAGGGGTTGACGAAGCCAACGGAGGTCCTGGCTTGCACGTAGAGGCTGTAGATAGTGAAGTCAATCAGTGGGTTGACCACCAGTTTGTGTGAGTATCAAATCGGAGGTAGAAGACGAGAAGAGAATTACCATCCTACCCCCAAGCGTGCGGGGCCCTTAGCCCAAAGGCGTGGGGGTAGTGGTGTGTGACAAAGTAGAATTTTACATAATTATGATGAAATTACTATTTTACCCTCATTATACCTACTAATGGTACCAAATTATTTTTCTTGTCTTCATAATCATTATTGAGACTCATTTGGTGAACAATGTGGATTTCATACACATTATAACACTTCAAATTAGATTCATTCATCACTTTGTCCAAAGAATCAAATTGGTCAATCAGACTTTGTCTTTTGATTCACAAACATTTTCTAGATATCCTCCACATTATTTTGAAGCTTTGGTCCAAATTCGAGGTCATTTGGACATTCCTACGATTTTCTATGAAATTTTCAAGTTCTATGCTGAAAATCCCTTTGTTTACCTTTCTAATTAACCTTTTTTCCATGTCAGCAATCCAAGGCAAGGATCCGGGGGTGATCCCAGCCCTTGGATCTGCCTCTCATGGATCCCAGCTTGATCGAGTGTCTACAGACTCGTCTTCTACCTCTCACAATCAGCGGGGAGGAGTAATGATGATCGAAAGCGGCAATCTTCCCTTACACTACCCGTTTTGAAATTCCAATCAAGAGGGAATGCTCGTATCACAAATTTGAACTGAACTAACCCTATTTTTACCACCATTTGTGCTCTGTTGTGCCGCCAAAAGGCAGCCCTTGCTCTCCCATCTCACTCTGGCGGCCATGGCCGCCAACCCAGCTCTCTTAACCCTAGCCTAGTGCTTTATAAACACCCCCAAAGGCCCCCATCTGGCAATCCTTTGCCTTAGCCGTGTGAACATGCCCCGAGTAGCTACAAAGAGCCCCCGAATCCCTCCTCAATCTCCTGCTATTTGGGCGGCGCTGCCGCACTGCCCCCTTTGGGCATCTAGTTTCTCACCTCCTCCCCCCTTTCTTTGGCCCCCACCGAGTTCGCGAGACAGTTGTGAACTGGGACGACCTACTCGTGGCCTCCGTCGCCCACTGCTACTCCTGAAGCCCCTCCATGCCGGCAAGCCTCTCTGTCGTGGCACCACCACCCCAGTGCAAGTTGCGACTTGGCTGGGATGATGACCAAGAGCCGCTAGATCATGATCCAAGGGCCCAACTCACGAAGAGCCGCATCCCTCCGATCACAATCCAACGACCCGAGTTTGGAAATTGAGACTTGCTCACCTGTTAAGGAAGTGTGCCATCATGGACGTCCAGATCTAGATCAGCGGCCCTCATATTTCACAATTAAGGTGTTATATTCTCTTCTCTGACAAATATTCAATTATATGCCCAGATCTCATTTTAATCATAGAAAATGCATCTGAACTCAAAAAATTACAAATAAGTAGTCCATTTTGATTAGAAAAATCCAGTGAATCCATTAAAAATACTTTTCAAACCTGATTCCAAACTATGCTCACTGATATACTTAAATCTGATCTCTTGCTCATTTAATTGTCTAAATGACTCTATGTTAGTGATTAATCCCTTGAAATCTTGATATTTGACTCTAATGATCATCTTGAATTCAAAATTTACTAAATATGAGTTTAGATCTGATCTTGTAACTTATCTCTCCTAGAATTTGAATCATGCACATTAAACTAAGGATTAACCTTTATATTGTGATAATGAATCTAAATCTTGTGAAAAGCCATGATCATGTGTATGATTCATGAATCTACTTTAATCAAACTGATCTTGAATTGCAATTATGCTAAGTATCATGATGAATTAGGAACATGATGATGACTTGGATAATTACCATAAATTACGGTTAACACACATGATCCTAGAAACCTAGGAAAGTCATTCACACTCGAAGATACTTGATATTTGAAATAATGATGGAAAAATTGAAATATTGGTTGATCATAAGTGTATGACCTAGCCCTAAGGTTGACCTAAAAAAGTGTAACCCTAATCTAGAATATTACAACATGATATCCAAATATCTTGATCTTGACCCTTGATCCAAATATTGTGTTTTAGGATCTAACTCGAAGGACGTACCTATTACTCATGATCTATACTTGAAATCTCGATGAAAGGTACGCTATTATAGAACTCCTCCTTGATTGTACTGAAAATACTTTTATGTATCTCTTGATCGTATACTTGGCTATTTACTTGGATGAGCTACTGTTCCCTATGATTGGTCTTCTGTTTTTCTATACTATATTTTGAAAAACATGAAAACATAAATTACATGCCCATTATGACTGCCCGTATATTGATAATGATGATGATATTGATAATGTTGATATTGAGTGCAACAACCCCCTCATTGGAGGTGGGACTTGTACATTGGCATCCTATGTTCCTATGGTGAGAAGGAGCCTAGTGACCTTCCCCATCGCGTTGGGGTAATAGAGTCACACAAATTATATAAGCATGCTTCTTGATTTACAGTATAATGGGAACTCGTAATAAAAGTTGAATTTCTTGAAAAACTTGTCGAATAAATGTTGGATTTGCAAATTGCTTATTATTCTTTGAAATATAAGTCATGCCAAGTATACATATTTTTCTTATAAAATGTGTTACTTGATTTTGATAGTGTACTGTGCAATTGCATGATTTTGTCTTGATTTTCTTGATTTTAGGCAATACAAATGGAATATTGAATAAGATTGCTTCCGCACTCATACACTCTAATGACAAAGATAAATTGGGTATATCTCCATATTCGGTTAGTTTTTTCTTTATTTATCCAGTTTTTGAGTTATTTATTTCTTATTGTATATGCCAGTGTGATTGATCCTATTGGGCCACTCAGGGACGGGCGCTTCAATCCCTTTATCACTGTCTAGGCAGTGCAATTGGGATTGGGGTAAGAACGGTTCCGTGACAGTTGGTATCAGAGCTTTTCACACTCCCATATACTTTAAGTAAATAATTTCTCAAGTCTCTTACACCCAAGAAGCCCTAAAGTCCATAATGGTGAAAATTGAGGTGTCTAGGCTCGGGGTCCTGACATAATTTCTCCTATCCGTCTTCACAGTGGTTGAGATCCCCCGCTCTACCTGGCCTTAATTGATCCATAACTGGACCTAAAGGTTCTCTTGTGAAACCTTAGAGAGTCTTCTAGCATCTCATCTCTTCTTTAAGACTACCCAAGCCACCCATTTAGATGAAGATTAGGTAGTCTTCTCATCCCATCATGTGGTCTTTCTCATTATATTTTTCCATGTGATGACTCGATTATGGGTAGCTTATGCATGGGAAAAGTGAATATCATTAAATCTTGAAAGTTGATACCATGACCTGACCTGAATTTGAAAACTCGATTTTGATCAATTAATTTTGAAACCAAATACTCATGTATGATCCCTAATATCATGTAAACTCAACTTGGCCAAACTAGATTACATGCTTCCTATGTTGAGATAAATCTTGATTTGGTGAAATAAGATTGACTTGTACCTTATACTTCATTGTTGATGAGGTCTCTATTTGATTAAACCCATGTTTCCTTATTTTTGACTAAACCTCAAACATAGTTAAGCAAACTCATGTCCTATTTGATGCACATTATGACTATGCTATCAAGTGACTAAGTCTTGGACTAACATAACCATGATGTAAGACTGTGATGCAAAAAGCAGTTTCCCTATTAACTATTGATGCCTTTTGCAATCTCGATTTTGATATGATTATTATGGACCTAGATTTTGCACCATTATGCTCTAATTCCTTGAATGCCAAATTCAAATCCTCGATTTCCAAATTATATTATTATCTTGATCATGAAAGGAAAGAATTGCAAATTTTGACATTATTGTCGTATTATCTTGAATTTTGATCTTATGACTTTGATGTATATGCTTTAATTTTTGATACTCTCCCTATTTGAATAAGATCAGTGGATCATGACTAATGTTGGTAATGTGCCAGATTAGGGTAGTAGTTGACTCATGACTCCCCTAACCTGGGTCACATCCCTATTATGACTACCTCTAAATCTTCACCTTGTTGATTATTTACAGTTTGGAAAGGTGTTCTCTTTCACCCTATTTGGACTAGTTGACCTAAGTCTAACAAGTTAAACCATGGTTGATACTCGATTTTGAATATTGATTTGATAATGACCTTGACATATGGAAATATTGACAATAGCTTGTGGTTTATTTTCTAGATAGACCTAGGTCTAGATCATTCATCAACTTTGGAAACATGATAATGAAATTATGATATGTTGCTCGAATATTGCTTGAATAATGTTGCTCGAAATTGGATATAGATGAATGATACCCCCTAAGGTCTAAATAGGAATCTAAACACTAGCTTTAAAATTTTGGACCTATGACTTTTGATCTCGACTCTTGATACTGATATATAATATTGTGACTCACGATTATCCAATCTCAATAATGATACAAATCCTATGTTCACATTATTTGGACCTTGAGATCACCCTAGATATATGACTAATGACTTTAAAATCCCAAATCATGAATTTTTTTATTGAAATAATAACTATATTGACTCTCTCTATTTATGATTTAGGGTTTTTCTCTCATTAGGACTAGGGTGGGACCTTCCCATTGATTTTGAGCTCAAAATAGTGATATTGAAAGTATGATGTTGTCTCAAAATGTTGAAATATGAAATCTCAAATCATGGATGTATAACCCCACCCAGGCCAATGTAGAGTCTAAGACCCTAAGATATTGGGACTGAAAGTCACCTTGTACACTTGAACTCTGTTTTGTTTGACCTAAAATATGATCTCTCCAAATTTGTGATCGATAGGACTATCTCCATATTTGCGACTCATATGCTGACTTTGGACAATATATGCATTGACCTTGATACTCTGTTGCTCGATGATGAAGTGGTGTTAGTACTAAGTTGATTATTATATGGAACATGGAATCCCAATTATGATGATTATACTTTGAGGATATAATTTTGATTATATAGTTGAGAATGTTCTAATATTTGAAGATATGATCTGGATTTAGGTAGTCCCAATTTTGAGGATGTTTTTGAATTTTGGGGACAAAATTCCTTTTTAAGGAGGGAAGGATGTGACAAAGTAGAATTTTACATAATTATGATGAAATTACTATTTTACCCTCATTATACCTACTAATGGTACCAAATTATTTTTCTTGTCTTCATAATCATTATTGAGATTCATTTGGTGAACAATGTGGATTTTATACACATTATAACACTTCAAATTGGATTCATTCATCACCTTGTCCAAAGAATCAAATTGGTCAATCAAACTTTGTCTTCTGATTCTCAAACATTTTCTAGATATACTTCACATTATTTTGAAGCTTTGGTCCAAATTTGAGGTCATTTGGACATTCCTACGATTTTCTATGAAATTTTGAAGTTCTATGCTAAAACTCTCTTTGTTTGCCTTTCTAATTGACCTTTTTTCCATGTCAGCGATCCAAGGCAAGGATCCAGGGGCGATCCCAGCACTTAGATCTACCTCTCATGGATCCCAGCTCGATTGAGTGGCTACAGACTCATCTTCTACCTCCCGCAATTAGTGGGGAGGAGTAATGACGATCGAAAGCGGCAATCTTCCCTTACACTACCCATTTTGAAATTCCAATCACGAGGGAATGCTCGTATCGCAAATTCAAACTGAACTAACCATATTTTTACAACCATTTATGCTCTGTTGTGCCGCCAAAAGGCATCCCTTGCTCTCCTGTCTCACTCCGGTGGCCATGGCCACCAACCTAAATCTCTTAACCCTAGCATAGTGCTTTATAAACACCCCCAAAGGCCCGCATCTGGCAATCCTTTGCCTTAGCCATGTGAACATGCCCCGAGTAGCTACAAACAGCCCCCGAATCCCTCCTCAATCTCCTGCTATTTGGGCGGCGCTGCCACACTGCCCCTGAAATGACCGACTCGCGAAAACAAGATTAACTTAAGCGGAAGAGGATTATTTGCAGCGGATTACTGAAAATCACTAAAAAATAAAACTTTTTCAAAGAGATCCATTCATAGGAAAACTCTTTAACCAAGAACCAAAGTATTTCAAATTCATCCTGGTTCACAAGTACACAACCTATACCGTTCCTTTTTAAGGATTACAACATTGATTGCCCTGTTAACAATTATACACAGACAGTATAAAAACTTCGAGGCACTAATCCAAAACTTAGATTGATACATTTAAAACTCCGAGGACCTGAGAGTACAGAGACGACACATAGGACTACTATCTATATGACTAGACAGACAAAATCTCCACCTGAGATCTTATTGCTATCCCTATTGTTGTTGTTGTTGCTGCTCTTTCCCTATTCTAGGGTTTCTGCTATGCCTTCCACGCATACCTAAAAATGTTTCCCACGGGGGTGAGACAATTGAAAATTGCCCCAGTGAGAGATATAACTCTCCACCAAAACATTGTTATTACAGTTTATTAAATTAAAACTGTGCAGGAGTTACTTTTACATTATCAGGAAGAATTATTCATCATAGAACAGAATAAGATAATATCCTATTATCAAGGAAGTCATTGCCTCTACCCATGGTAGATAAGTAATTCATCTGTCTACTTTGCAGAGAATATAAAGAAACATAAATAACATTTATCCACTAAGGAATGCACAAAGAAATACAACATCAGTCAATGAATTTCCGTATTCAATCCTTAAGCAAACATGCTATCTGGCTAATTACATTTTACAATCACACTTATGCCCTGAGGAAGTGAGCTGTACCACTCAAATCGAACCTTCGGTTGCGAAACCCAAAGTCGGTGCCATACAAGGTCAATGGAAGAGCCGGACTCCATGACCTCCCACGTCTCGGTCAGTGTGAGAAAACAAGCAGGACTGCAGTCTCTTGCTTAAGTGACCTCAGTCACAGGGTTAGCTCCCGTAGGCTACCCTTTCTCTAGCCCACCTTGGTACAGGTCTCGGCGCTAGTATATCTGAGTCACGGGCCAGTTCACCGTGCTCCCTGAGCCATGAACGCATTCATGCTCTATCACACTGAGCCATGGGCCTATTCACCATGCTCTTATACACACCTTGAGTATACAACTGAAGTTGCACTCTAATCCTCCTATTTTTGGCTAGGAGAAACCCCATATATTCAACAATATACGCTCTGGATTAACCTGCAGGAGAACCCGTTTCACCATTACTAGCTACTGACGATGATGGATCTATGTCCAGGGCACTACATGAATAGATTTCACTTGATTATTTAAGTACATTATCATATTCTTGTAGCATTAGTCAAGTTCTCAAACATAACTTATTAAGACAACTGCTACAAAGAAACATGTACTTATATTCAGCAATGTACTTCTTAGTTCTTGTAAGACATTGGGATCTCAGTCCCTGATCACATTACTCAGAACTCTCATCCCTTCACATCATCATTATCATGATTACTAGATCTGGGTATTCAAACCCTTAGTTCATCACAGAACATTGTTACCACTTGTCAGGTAATTAATACCACTAGGTCCTCAGACCAAGGTATACATGATACTTGTTGTTCAAGCATCTCACATGGCTCAAAAGGCCCATTAAGTATCTTGTCACCTCTCACTAGGCAACAAAATATCACATGGCTCACAAGGCCATTACACATATTGTCACCTCTCACTAGGCAACAACTTATCACAAAGGCTTACAAGCCCATAATTATCTTGTTACTTCTTTCTAAGTAACAAAAACATAATGGCACATATGGCCAATCAATACTTATCAAATGAACATAATAGCTCATACCTGGCTATGTTCATCACGTCATAATATCTACATGGTTTTAGACATGATAACAATCATACTATATATTCATCACATCATGTGATACAATAGTAACACCATTATTCCTTTCCCAAGAATTAGGGCTTACTATCATATAGGGATTCTCATTCCCTTTACCCAAATTAGGGTTAGGGTTCCCCATTTCTCATTAAATAGGGTTTCATGATTACATTATCTATCTAACCCTTAATTCATTATTCCATCCCTCTGAGGCATTCAAAGGTATCATAAATGATTATTCAAGATCATTACTCGCATCATATAACATTGATGATCATTAATTCAAGGTATGAGTTCATTTCTCATCCTCATCATGGTATGACTACATCATACTCATCATTTGGGCTTAACCCCATTCTCAAGGTTCATTAATTAACACTCATCAAAGTGCAACAACTCATTACATATCATTGTAATAGTTGCATAACACACTTCATATGTTTTATATTTGGACATATAAGATTTGGAGTACATCAAGGTATATAAAACCCAAAGTGCTACATGTGATAACTATTATATTTTGATGTATCACTTTCACATCATTTCAAACTCTCCTGAATTAACCATCTTATCTTGTATTAAGGTATTTCCCTTCTTAATACATTCTTCCACTAATCTCTCACCTTTAGCATATAAGGCAAAGGCCACACATTAGAATTTTCCAACTATCTTTAATGGTATGGACTTGTCTAATGATAAAGACATTGCTTATACTTAGGTTGTATATAGTCCACCACATGAAATGTTTCACCTTTATAAGGCCATTCCTTCTATTTCATCATTAAGATTTCTTTATACCCTAATTAAAATTAGGGTTATAATTCATTGTCATATTGCCCAAGATTATGGCTTTATGCATTATGACTTCACATTAGAGTCTCATATACCTTGACCCTTCTCAGGGCCTCTCATCACAACATAGTATTAGACCATCATGTGATGTTAATACTTAGTCAGGGTTTCTCATGGAATCACCCTCAACTAGGGTTTCACATTGAATAACCCTCAACTAGGGTTTCTCATGGAATCACCCTCAACTAGGGTTTTACATGGATACACCCTCAACTAGGGTTTCATAAGGATACACCCTCAACTAGGGTTAGAGTTCAATAACCTTGTCAATTAGGGTTTATGTTCATGATTAGGGTTTCATGATCTCTCTACTTAAGGATCATACCCTTAAACACCACATGAATCATATTCTTATATGAATTCATTCTATCATCATCTCAACTTGATTAGGTCATATCAACCCTTCAATTGAGTTCATACAACTATGATTAACATAGTGTACCAAGTCATTGATCCTATAAGAAATTAGGGTTCATCCCTTATTTGGCACTAACCACTTAGGTACTAATAGGGTTTCCACCTTTGTACCTTCATTGACTATCATTACTAATCAGCATTGGATCAATGGATCATTCATCATCTTGATTCTCAAGAGATTCAATCACATTGGACCTCCATTACATAAGGTATCCAATTGAATTGGTCAATTGAATCTTCAATTGCAATAGGTACTCAATTAGGTTATTCAATTGGACCTTCAATTGCATTAGGTTCTCTATTGGGTTAACCAATTGAACCATCAATTACATTAGGTATCTAATTGGATGACCACTTGAACCTTCAATTGCATAACACAACTTGACCTTGAAACCACCTAGGTCTCCAAACGGTTTGAGACCGTTTGCCCAAGTAGGTGAAGACCGTTTGGCCAATTAGGTGAAGACCGTTTGGCCAAGCAGGTGAAGACTGTTTGGACAACCAGGTGAAGACTGTTTTCCAAGTAGGTGAAGACCGTTTTCCCATCCAACCCTTTGATTCTAGTGAAATTTCGTCAAGGTTTGGTCTATCGAGTTGATCAACACATCAGCAATTAATTGCAATGTGATTTGGTACCTTTGGACCTTCAATTGGTCAACCATACTTGACCCCAGACCTCCAAATGGTCTTGGGTGATCCCCAAACGGTTTTGAAACCGTTTGGGCTAATCAACCCAAAATCTCAAAATCAACTCATTGGAATTTCCGCACTAATCTCAATTAGGGTTTACCCAATTGATTAGGCTTCAACTCATGACTCGTTTGGAATTAATCCATCAAATTTGGTGAGTCATTAACCAACATTATTAGGAACAGTAATCCCAAACGGGAAACGCTTGGTCAACCATCTCAAATGGTTTTGAAACAGTTTGCCCAAAAAGGTCAAGTTAATCAGATTGAAAATCAGCACTTAATTCAATTCGATTGCCTAATTGATTAGCCTTCAACTCTCGATTCCTTGGGATTTAATCCCTAAAATTTGGTGGGTTATCATCCTACATAATTAGGAACAAAATTCCCAAACGGTCAACACTTGGTCAACCATCTCAAATGGTTTTGAAACCGTTTTCTCCCAAATGGTTTCAAACCGTTTTCCCTTAAACGGTTTGCTGAAACCACATAACCAATCAAATTAAAATGATTTGGAGTAGCTATAAAAACCGTTTGGCTTGGTACTTTTCTTTGGATAAGCATCTAGGATGATTTCATCATCCCCTTCCTTTGAACAACCAAGAACATCAACCGTTCTTGATGGAAAATGCAGCAAAGAAACAAGAGTGTAGAAAATTAAAGAAAACAATCAACAAAGTATAGAGAATTGATGCAATATCAATGATTAAGGGTTTGGGTTATAAAACCTGCCTCAAATCTGATCTCCAAGCTACACGGATCTAATGGTGGATGAATCTTCTCCAACTATTCCAAGGCTCAACTTCAATATTTGGAGTGAAATGATTGGCTAGAATTGAAGATTGAGTGAAGAAATGAAGGAATTACACAATGTTTTATGATTTTCACCATGAAATCATGAAGAACGAAGATAAAAGGCTTACCAACAGGTTGGGGACGTGCTCCCTGCTTTCCTTAGCCTTCTTGGTCGGTTTTTCAAGAAAGGAGAAGAAGTGGGGTCGTAAAAGCCTTTCATTTGTCTTGGAAAAGGTACTTTTATAAGAAAATTGAGGAGAGAGAAGATACTTTATAAAAGTCTTTTAATTCCAAAATTGTTGCCACCACTTCCCCCTTGGTTTCTTGCATGCAAGGGCATCTATATCCCCACCGAACTCCCTTCCATTACCCATGAATTAAGAGAAAAGAAATTAAGCACCTTAACCCTTATAATAAGAATATCCTTATTTGAGTGGAAATTCTTTTTCTTATAATAATGGTGAGTGGAATTTCACCCCCTTAGGATATGCCCGTTCCTTTGCAAGGCTTTAGGCTTATCCACACACATCTGAATCCAACCATTTTAATTTTGGTTGAAGGCCCTTTAATTAATACATTCATTTTTGCCCTAAATTGGATTAGGGTTTCACTTAGGATTAAATCTTGATTATTTTAATATCAAGATTCTCTCTCCTCCATCTTAATTCAAATGAGAAGTACCTCTCATTTTATTTTCTCTACATGATGCCAAGAAACAGTAGGGACTTTATTGAAGTGGTAAATTGCATATTTAACCCTTGGTTTTGGGTAAATTGCACATTACTCCAAAACTAGGTTTTTATGCACAAACATTGCTTTATCAGCTCTTTCTTAGTGTTTAGGCTTCCATAAGCCATACCTCAGCATCATTTCCACTCTCATGATGCTTCAACACATGAGGAACATATTAAACCCCTCAACTTGGGTAATTTGCACTTTAATCCAATACAAACAAAACATTGATTTCAACAATGTTCAAAAAGGACTAGAATTGCAACATAAGTTCCTCTTGAGGCCTAATTACTTTTCATAAGATGACACTAAGCATTTAATCACATTTCTTAATAAAAACACCTAGGGTTAAAGTATAACCCAGGTCAGGGTTGTTACAAATTATAAACCCCTAACAAGGATTTCGTCCTCGAAATCGAGATAAAGGAAGACAGATGTATTTTATTCTTCATACTATCTAGTCTTCACATAACATCTCCTTATTATGGAGACACCATAAAACCTTGATTAGCACAAATTATTTTCGTACAAGATTCTCATAGAATCAACACACAAGGCACATGCTCCATTGTTCCTCATCATTGACTATAAAGTCAACTTTGGGTCAAATAACACTTTTCTTGTTCAGAGAAACATCGTGCATTCTTTATTAATATCATGTTTATGCAGCGCATAAACCCCTAACATATGATGTTCATATTGTTTTATACATCCAGACTAATTTCATAGTTGACCACCCCAGGTAGCCAACCTAACCCATCTGATAACTCTCAAAAACCAGAATCTTTCACCTTGGTATCTATCACATGTGTTGGAAACCCATCATATATATCTCTTCCTTTCATCTTGGAACATTAATTGTTTCATATGTCCTCATCTTGGGACTAAATTCCAAGATAACTGATACTTTTCTAAGTATCCAATACATGAACTCCTTTATCTTATGCACATCAAGTGTCCTAAGACCCACTTGATTGCCATGTCCCTGAAAGGAAAGAAAACAAGGATTCATATTCCTCTTATTAATTCATGTATTTTCAACTATTCTTGAACCATTTACTCTTTATCTCATCCTAGGTACCTTGCCTTTAGTATTGGAATTTGTAAGGATGATTGCATGTCATTATCCCTTTCTTTATTGCTATCTAGCATGTTTATGATCATCTCATGATCTCATCACATCTCCCATTTCCTCATTATGGGAAAGATATGTATTATGCGGGCAGCATTATTGAACATGGTTCATCTCCCTTATTCTTATTCTTATCTTTATGAGGAGTACATTTTTAGTTCCTCATACAACATGCTCATCTGGGATTATCTCAGACTTATCTTTCTCATGCATGGGATATAACACATTTATTCATTCTAGATATCTGATTTCATGATACTCATTAGATTGTCTCAGAATGACTACTTGATCAGAGTAATCAGAAAGACAACAATCTAAGAGTTTCCATACTCACTTTATCATCAATAGTTGTATACCTGGCCAGGGTATATAAATACTGAGATTAAGTGGTATGCACTTTGTATGTTATCATGCTCCTTCTTTTCATATTATTACAAGCATAAAGCTTAACATCCCTAAATTTCATTCAGGCATCTCTTTTATACCTCATCTTTTCTTATAGAGGTAAGAACAACATAAAACATTTTTAATGTTTTATCATGCAAAACATAAGTCCTCATAGGACTAATAAAGGAAAGTTCAATCATTTCCTTTCTCAGTTAATCTAGGAATTCATAAGATGACATATTTAAATGACAATATCTTATTTAGCTTGTCATAATTCATGGATTATTCACTGCCTCAGGCTAACTCTGCCTCAAAGGTTGATCCAACATGCTAAGGTTGATCACAGACTCAATTTAAGTCCAGAAATTCATCATTTCCTTTTGCTTCAACCTGCTGATGTTCAGTATAAATCATGTTGATATCTAAAACATCATAATTGAGGCTAGTAACCTAGGTTACACTGCAAATGTTGGATCCACTATATTCATTATTGTTGCCCTAAATTCTCCAACAGTAATACTTTTAAGAAGGATTTTCTTATTATAGTTGGATCAACTAGGGGATTCTCAGGAAATTGTCTCTCTTTTGCCTACTCCCATGCACCTCTTATTGGTGCAACATTGCTGCTTTCAGCAGCAACCTCCTCATCAAACCCAGAAATCTTTAAGTTCTTCTTCTCTTATACGAGCAGAAGACACTATTAGATACACTGGATGACACCAGAACATTCTCTACTACCTTAGTCCTATGTCTCAGTAGACTCAACGAACCTAGAGCTCTGATACCACAATTGAAACGACTGACTCGCGAAAACAAGATTAACTTAAGTGGAAGCGGATTATTTGCAGCGGATTACTGAAAATCACTAAAAATTAAAACTTTTTCAAAGAGATCCATTCATAGGAAAACTCTTTAACCAAGAACCAAAGTATTTCAAATTCATCCTGGTTCACAAGTACACAACCTGTACCGTTCCTTTTTAAGGATTACAACATTGACTGCCCTGTTAACAATTATACACAGGTAGTATAAAAACTTCGAGGCACTAAGCCAAAACTTAGATTGATACATTTAAAACTCTGAGGACATGAGAGTACAGAGATGACACATAGGACTACTATCTATATGACTAGACAGACAAAATCTCCACCTGAGATCTTATTGTTGTCCCTGTTGTTGTTGTTGTTGCTGCTCTTTCCCTATTCTAGGGTTTCTGCTCTGCCTTCCATGCATACCTAAAAATGTTTCCCACGGGGGTGAGACAATTGAAAATTGCCCCAGTGAGAGATATAACTCTCAGCCAAAACATTGTTATTGCAGTTTATTAAATTAAAACTGTGCAGGAGTTACTTTTACATTATCAGGCAGAATTATTCATCATAGAACAAAATAAGATAATATGTTATTATCAAGGAATTCATTGCCTCTACCCATGGTAGATAAGTAATTCATCTGTCTACTTTGTAGAGAATATAAAGAAACATAAATAACATTTATCCACTAAGGAATGCACAATGAAATAAAACATCAGTCAATGAATTTTTGTATTCAATCCTTAAGCAAACATGCTATCCGGCTGATTACATTTTACAATCACACTTATGCCCTGAGGAAGTGAGCTGTTCCGCTCAAATCCAACCTTCGGTTGCGAAACCCAAAGCCGATGCCATACAAGGTCAATGGAAGAGCCGGACTCCATGACCTCCCACGTCTCTGTTAGTGCGAGAAAACAAGCAGGACCACAGTCTCTTACTTAAGTGACCTCAGTCACAGGGTTATCTAGCGTAGGCTACCCTTTCTCTAGCCCGCCTTGGTACATGTCTCGGCGCTAGTATATCTGAGTCACGGGCCAGTTCACCGTGCTCCCTGAGCCATGAACGCATTCATTCTCTATTACACTGAGCCATGTGCCTATTCACCATGCTCTTATACACACCTTGAGTCTACAACTGAAGTTGCACTCTAATCTTCCTATTTTTGGCTAGGAGAAACCCCGTATATTCAACAATATACGCTCCAGATTAACCTGCAGGAGAACCCGTTTCACCATCACCAGCTACGGACGATGATGAATCTATGGCCAGGGCACTACATGAATAGATTTCACTTGATTATTTAAGTACATTATCATATTCTTTTAGTGTTACACCCCGATCTCACAATTTCCTCAAATCATGAGATTAGGGCATTAGATGGGATTTATATGAAACACAAAGAACACCCTTAACTTTTTCCTTTCTTTTCTTTAAAACTCTTGTTTCCCCGCATTGAACCACATATCATCTTAACAAAGGAATCTAAACATTTCTTTTAGTAATCATACTTCAATAGTAAAGATACATGTATAAGCATTCACGATGTCTTTCACACATTATGCACATGAAACTTACTAATTAGCATACATATCAAAGAGGAACAATATTACACATTGTAATTACAACTCTCTCTCTAAACTCTTACTGAGGACCTAGAGTGACAAGGACCGACTGACTCAACTAATCTCGTACTTGACACCTGTGGCAGGTCTACACTGAAGCTCTGACCATCTTCAAGTCCACGCGGATAACCCTAAAATGTTTGAGTAGAGGGGTGAGCCTACTCGCTCAGTGAATGAGTACTTCATGGAAACATACTAATGCACTAATGTGATTACAGATATAATTTGAGTAAACGATATGAGATTTAACAACAATAAATACTACACTGAGCAGTTCTAAAACATTATAATTGAAATAACAAAGAATGTAAATATTGCATCCAAAGAATAACTACCAGAAGACTATGCTCTAGTCTTCCTTAACTATATCATTTATAAAGAACTCTGTGAACCTATATGATCATATTTTAGATTATGCCCCAAACATATGCAGCGCACTCTACATATGAGACTCGCAGTGCACTACGAATCCACCGTACAAGACTTAGCGACACACCCGGGAAATGCTAAGTCTGACTGTCCGTCCTGGTCTGCACAGGACTCTCGGGCGCACAAGGGCCCCAGGCGCACAAGGGCTTGTCTGCACTAACTCTGAGTGCTCTGGACTCCTCCCACCCTGTAGGGCACAGTCGGAGGGTCTGGGTTACCACCATGACACAAGCAAAGATTAATGTTGAATAACCCCCATTTTTCTCCAGTGCCACCGTGACACAAGCACGCGTTGTTGTTGGACACTGTTTGTCTGCCCTCGTGCCACCGTGACACACGCACGGATTATTGTTGAACACGAGCCCGACCATCTAGGCACAAGGCTAGATCGATCGTTTCACCCCAAAGGTACAGACCGCGCAATGGGGTTCTACGGTGTTGGGGCACCTAAGTCTATTAACTTTATAGATACATTTAAAATAGAAATCATAACTCATTTACATTTATCACAAGGCTCACACGGCCTGCTATATCATATCATATAAAACATCATAGCTCATGTATTCAACATATATCATGTCTCATTAACATCCCTTTCTAGGGCATATCATATCTCATCACCTGCAATTTACGAGATATATATTGAAATATAAGAAGCCCTGCAGTATGTAGATATCAACTCAGAGAGAACAAGCATATAAAGTTAAATGCACTAGAAACATACAATTCAACAATTAAGCATCACCATATCTCATATCGAGATCTTTCATATTACCATAGCATGATTCATTGAACACCCTATTCTTAGGGTTTCATTTGCCTTAATCATTTATCACATGCCAACACCCTACTCTTAGGGTTGCATTTGCCTCATTCACCTTTTCACTTACCTCAATCACTTGTCACATGGCTCTCATAAGGATTTCATAGGATATAAGCATTCACTAAATAAAGATTGTTTCCAACAAATCATATGCAATCAATATAGACATGAAACCATGGAAATTTAACTAAATTTAGGTTTTCCATATCATTCACTGCGATATCATGTATCCCGAATAAAATTCAATTAAGATAACCCATGAGGTACATCCTAACCACTTATAGGATTACTAGTCCTTTTCAATACGGTTGAAACTCTAGCGATATCTCAATTAGGTCAAACCCTAATTACATCATTTGATATAAATCTAAAAGCATCCTCACTAGGAAGTGTTGTATACGTATCTGATATGAATCTACCATCAAAAAGTCGTTCAAACAGAGAAGGAATCCGTATCATATCAATTTACAATAACTTAAATCAAACGGACATTTCAGGATTTAGAATTCACATGCTAAGCATTTAGGGATTTGGATGTTATAATCAAATTCGTGCATTAGAATGTTTGAAGGAAGAACCCACTCACCCTAAGGTGTGAAAACACCTCACAACTGCAGCTCAATTTAGGGAATCTCAAATTTCATATCAAATCCCTAGCTAATCTCCCAATTCTTCTTCCATTCAACTCGGGAACCTTGAAAATGAGGGATTATGAAGAAAGGGTGAGAAAAGAGGGAATTTTGACATCATCTTGGATCAAATCAGAGCATGGACAGAATCTTGACATGAGAGAGAAGATTCACCATAAAAGTCTATGCAAGGAATCCGAACTTACTTGATTTCACCCTTCCTGGAATCGCAAAACCCTAATTCAGCAATTCCCCCACTTTCTCCACTCAAGCCCTAATTCTCCCTCTCTCTCTCGGAGCTTGTTTCTCTGGAATGAAATGATGAAGAATGAGAGCTGTGTGTGTGTGTGGTCGATCATATAAGCTAATTTGAGCTGCTTGGGTCAATTGCAAATTGACCCTACACTCAACTTTAATTATATTGGCTGAATATTCAGTTTCACAATAGCTTCTGTAATTCGTTTATTTCAGAAATCAAACATTCTCCAAAAATTATGGGAATTTACCACGTTGTTTATAATTGATCTATAAAGCTTCAGTTAAAATTTGAGATCATTTGGTGTTACCAATAAATAATTAAAAATAGAACAGTGCACTGCTATATTGCAGTCTGCAAAATATTCGGCCGAGTTTGTCCTGCACAAACTCGACTGACACCCTTACTGTAGAGATCAAAAAGTCATCCAAAAATTATGCCAATTTAACAGAGTGTCTAAAACTGTGTTTTTCAAGCACAGTTAAAATTTGAGATCAATTGGATATTCCAATAAAAAGATAAAATTCAATTACCACACTGCTGTATAATTCTGGAAATGTGATCGGCCGAGTTTGAAACTCGACCGATAAACAGGTCAGGGCATTTTTCAAAAATTCTGATATTTTCCAATGTTGTTCACATTTTATATATCCAAATCATATCCAAATTTTAAGTAAATAAGAGTTACACATAAAATACTAAATATCATTTAGTGAGACATTCTACTTATCAAATTCTGTATTCATATGTCATTGAAACCCTATTTTGGGCCGATTAGGGTTTATGCTTCTCAAACCCTAATTCTCAAGACAAAAGAACATTTAGACTTCTTATCATAGTTAAAACATCCTAATTGTGTTATTGTCATTAATTAGATTTCAAGAATGATTATTCCAATTAATCTTTGCAATTGTCTAGGTAAACCCTAGTTTACCAATTAAGCTCAGATGGGGTCGTAACAACTCTTCCCCCCTTAGAATGTTTCGTCCTCGAAACATAAACCTACAAGAAAGATACATTCAAGGTTATTCTAAGCTTCTACAGCCTTCCTTGTCATCATATTCTTGTATTACATTCCTGAATGTAGTTTTCAACATTAGATCTTTTAATGCTTTACTCAATCACAACATATTTCAAATAGTTCTCAATGATATCAAGCAAATTCTTTATGCCACAGTCAAACATAGAATGCAAAGATAAACCACCACGCTTTCACTGCGCAACTCTGATACTCTAATACAACTATCTCAACTTATGCTACTCAGAGAGTTCTATTGTTCTGTATCACCTTTAAGTGACAAAAGCAAGTTCACCATACTGTTTTAAACTTTAATCAAGTGTTATTCAAATAGCAAAATAGTCTTAAATTAAAAGACTAGATTCAACAGTCAATTGTACAATACTACTCTTGGCATCCCCATTGGGTCATGGATGCATGAGGTGAAGCATTACCACCTCATTCCATACTATCCTGTTTCGATCCTGGGATCTGTGGGTTATGGGCCCACACACAATATAAAGTGTAACCATCGCATTATATCATTTTAGGGTTTCAACAACAGTAATAAGGTAATCCACGATTGTATCAGTCATTCAAGCATTAATCATACTCAATTACCATCACTCAGTTATATTAGAGCTAGGTATAACAAGCTACACCTCATTAGGGTTACTTGTCCAGACAATCTGATTATCATCCCTTTCTATTAATATGAGTGAATATGTATGACTACCTTGTTCAGGGTATCTCTCCATGTGTTTGGACATTATCCAAACCGTATCACCATATCACAAATACACAATGATAAGATGCATATCAGGTATGAATTACTACAACTATCATACACCTTTAATTTAACATATAGCTTGCACACATATACTGAAATCATATGTAGAACCAACTTTCATACCCTAATATGCCTTCAACAAATCATACATGCAAAAACAAATTCACATATTACACAAAGCTAGTGTTTTCTCATATCTCTCTGCTCATTCATTACTTCTTTACTTTTTGCTACCTATCCTTTTCATATGATTATATACAATAAACATCATTAACATTGAAGCATTTAAGATAGGAATAGATTATTCATCATTCTTGCTATCACACAAGAATTTATTTCTTATCGCACTTCATCATATAGTATGTCACTATTACATTCACTAGATGACCCCACCAAGGTAGTTATGCACCATATATGATTCATTTTCTCTTATCATTTCATTCCCATCTTGCTCTCATTAAGGAATATATGAAAGAGAAGATGATTTTAAGACTTGGAATTCTTGTATTCAAACATTCCCTTAATACATTCTCGTATGTAAATTTACTTAATTATCAACATAGATATTTGATTAATTAGCACTTGCTTGAATCTCACAACCCCTTTATTTTATAACTTCTCCATCATATTTCAAACCCTTTCTTACGTTTCATAGTCCTCTTACTATATACTACTCTTTAACCCGTCATCTTTAATTCTAAATTTTTCTTTTATGACCATGTTGCTTATTCATATGTATGGTCATGTATACCATGTTGCACATATTCCCTCCTTTATCATTATACTATTGTGAAGTTAACGTTCTAAATTAATAGTCCTTCTATTAGTTTTTCCTCATGTTGAATACATTACATATTCTTCATTTTTAAATAAAGTGGATCATGCATGGGTCAAACATAGTTTCTCTTTCAATCATGTTTTTCTCTTCTGAATACAGTCCACCTTTGTATGACTTATTCATATGTTAAACTACACCTATGTTCTTTGCTTAGAAACTAGTTTGTTGTTCTAGTCTTATGAATTACATGTTCATACGATCCTTTTTACTTTTATGGACCTATTGAAAGCTCACTCTATTCTTCGACTTAGCCTTTGCTTTAGAGTTCATAAAAGCATTATACTCTATTATATGATTCATTCTTCATGATTGATTCTTGCTATCTTGAACCATACATACATTTCACATATCTTTTCTATATTTCATATGTATAGTTCATGTAATATTAATCAATAAACTGATTATGAACTTCTTATCATGTTCTATTATTCCCAATTAAGGGTTTCACATTTGAGACCCCAAAGTTGAACCTCAGATATCAATTTCGACTAATTCTAAGTTATTCTGATCTTGCCCATCTGTTTCAACATCTTACTGTATATACATTCTTACTCTGATGTGGGTCTAATTATTCCAGTTCTATTCTTATTATGCTATTGATAGGAGTCATTAGATCCTAGTAACGCATCCTGCCAACTGGACCAGGCCAAACCTAAAGTCCTGAAGCCAAGAACTACAAAGGATTACATTCTTCCTGAACTGCCACTCACAGCTCAGAAACTCGGCCGATTGGTCAGAAACTCGGCCGATTGCTTCACAACTCGGCCGATCCGCTTGAAACTCGACCGATCAACTAGCTATTTGATTTCCTGAAAAAGGAAACTCGGCCGAATTACATACAACTCGGCCGATCAGTTTGCTATTCGATTGACTATTAAGGAGACTCGGCCGAATCACATACAACTCGGCCGAATCGCGTACAGACTGAAAACCTAAACAAACCTGCTGATGTCAATTTCACTCGAATCAGCGGGCAAAACTATAGAAACAAAAGCTCATTCAAAGGTCAATTCTAGTCTACTTGTTACAAAGAATGAAATCAATAAATGCTACAATTGCATAGTGTACAACATATATTAAAGACCCATATTTCAAAGTATTGAATATTTCAATTCAAACATATAAGAGCATTTCTATACATTTCCAACAAAAACAACATTATGAAATGTAAGTTCTATCTCCTTTTCATTTATGCTCTTAATTCTTGTTTCTTTTCTCATTTTCTAACCCTAACATTTCTAGGGTTCATCTCTAGCCCATTCTTCCACTATATACCTGGCCAGGGTATACGTGAGAGAATAGATAGAGTAGCTTGTACTGGCTGATCCAAGTACTCAGATATCGGGCCAGGATATCCAAATACTCAAATCCCCAAAGCTAACATCAAACATCTCCTATCTGCCACACTTAGGACTCTAACTTACTAACTTAATGGTCCTTGACAACTCACCCTAAGCTCTGATACAAAGCTGTTACACCCCGATCTCACAATTTCCTCAAATCATGAGATTAGGGCATAAGATGGGATTTATATGAAACACAAAGAACACCCTTAACTTTTTCCTTTCTTTTCTTTAAAACTCTTGTTTCCCCGCATTGAACCACATATCATCTTAACAAAGGAATCTGAACATTTCTTTTACTAATCATACTTCAATAGTAAAGATACATGTATAAGCATTCACGATGTCTTTCACACATTATGCACATGAAACTTGCTAATTAGCATACATATCAAAGAGGAACAATATTACACATTGTAATTACAACTCTCTCTCTAAACTCTTACTGAGGACCTAGAGTGACAAGGACCGACTGACTCAACTAATCTCGTACTTGACTCCTGTGGCAGGTCTACACTGAAGCTCTGACCATCTTCAAGTCCACACGGATAACCATAAAATGTTTGAGTAGAGGGGTGAGCCTACTCGCTCAGTGAATGAGTACTTCATGGAAACAGACTAATGCACTAATGTGATTATAGATATAATTTGAGTAAACGATATGAGATTTAACAACAATAAATACTACACTGAGCAGTTCTAAAACATTATAATTGAAATAATAAAGAATGTAAATATTGCATCCAAAGAATAACTACTAGAAGACTATGCTCTAGTCTTCCTTAACTCTATCATTTATAAAGAACTCTGTGAACCTATATGATCATATTTTAGATTATGCCCCAAACATATGCAGCGCACTCTACATATGAGACTCGCAGTGCACTACGAATCCACTGTACAAGACTTAGCGACACACCCGGGAAATGCTAAGTCTGACTGTCCGTCCTGGTCTGCACAGGACTCTCGGGCGCACAAGGGCCCCAGGCGCACAAGGGCCTGTCTGCACTAACTCTGAGTGCTCTGGACTCCTCCCACCCTGTAGGGCACAGTCGGAGGGTCTGGGTTACCATCGTGACACAAGCACGGATTAATGTTGAATAACCCCCATTTTTCTCCAGTGCCACCGTGACACAAGCACGTGTTGTTGTTGGACATTGTTTGTCTGCCCTCGTGCCACCGTGACACACGCATGGATTATTGTTGAACACGAGCCCGACCATCTAGGCACAAGGCTAGATCGATCGTTTCACCCCAAAGGTACAGACCGCGCAATGGGGTTCTACGGTGTTGGGGCACCTAAGTCTATTAACTTTATAGATACATTTAAAATAGAAATCATAACTCATTTACATTTATCACAAGGCTCACAGGGCCTGCTATATCATATCATATAAAACATCATAGATCATGTATTCAACATATATCATGTCTCATGAACATCCCTTTCTAGGGCATATCATATCTCATCACCTGCAATTTACGAGATATATATTGAAATATAAGAAGCCCTGCAGTATGTAGATATCAACTCAGAGAGAACAAGCATATAAAGTTAAATGCACTAGAAACATACAATTCAACAATTAAGCATCACCATATCTCATATCGAGATCTTTCATATTACCATAGCATGATTCATTGAACACCCTATTCTTAGGGTTTCATTTTCCTTAATCATTTATCACATGCCAACACCCTACTCTTAGGGTTGCATTTTCCTCATTCACCTTTTCACTTACCTCATTCACTTGTCACATGGCTCTCATAAGGATTTCATAGGATATAAGCATTCACTAAATAAAGATTGTTTCCAACAAATCATATGCAATCAATATAGACATGAAACCATGGAAATTTAACTAAATTTAGGTTTTCCATATCATTCATTGCGATATCATGTATCCCGAATAAAATTCAATTAAGATAACCCATGAGGTACATCCTAACCACTTATAGGATTACTAGTCCTTTTCAATACGGTTGAAACTCTAGCGATATCTCAATTAGGTCAAACCCTAATTACATCAATTGATATAAATCTAAAAGCATCCTCACTAGGAAGTGTTGTATACGTATCTGATATGAATCTACCATCAAAAAGTTTTTCAAACAGAGAAGGAATTCGTATCATATCAATTTACAATAACTTAAATCAAACGGACATTTCAGGATTTAGAATTCACATGCTAAGCATTTAGGGATTTGGATGTTATAATCAAATTCGTGCATTAGAATGTTTGAAGGAAGAACACACTCACCCTAAGGTGTGAAAACACCTCACAACTACATCTCAATTCAGGGAATCTCGAATTTCATATCAAATCCCTAGCAAATCTCCCAATTCTTCTTCCATTCAACTCGGGAACCTTGAAAATGAGGGATTATGAAGAAAGGGTGAGAAAAGAGGGAATTTCGACATCATCTTGGATCAAATCAGAGCATGGATGTAATCTTGACATGAGAGAGAAGATTCACCATAAAAGTCTATGCAAGGAATCCGAACTTACTTGATTTCACCCTTCCTGGAATCGCAAAACCCTAATTCAGCAATTCCCCCACTTTCTCTACTCAAGCCCTAATTCTCCCTCTCTCTCTCGGAGCTCATTTCTCTGGAATGAAATGACGAAGAATGAGAGCTGTGTGTTTGTGTGGTCGATCATATAAGCTAATTTGAGCTGCTTGGGTCAATTGCAAATTGACCCTACACTCAACTTTAATTATATTGGCTGAATATTCAGTTTCACAATAGCTTCTGTAACTCGTTTATTTCAGAGATCAAAAATTCTCCAAAAATTATGGGAATTTAGAACGTTTTTTATAATTGATATATAAAGCTTCAGTTAAAATTTGAGATCATTTGGAGTTACCAATAAATAATTAAAAATAGAACAGTGCGCTGCTATATTGCAGTCTGGAAAATATTCGGCCGAGTTTGTCCTGCACAAACTCGACCGACACACTTACTGTAGAGATCAAAAAGTAATCCAAAAATTATGCCAATTTAACAGAGTGTCTAAAACTGTGTTTTTCAAGCACAGTTAAAATTTGAGATCAATTAGATATGCCAATAAAAAGATAAACTTCAATTACCACACTGCTGTATAATTCTGGAAATGTGATCGGCCGAGTTTGAAACTCGACCGATAAACAGGTCAGGGCATTTTTCAAAAATTCTGATATTTTCCAATGTTGTTCACATTTTATATATCCAAATCATATCCAAATTTGAAGTAAATCAGAGTTACACATAAAATACTAAATATCATTTAGTGAGACATTCTACTTATCAAATTCTGTATTCATATGTCATTGAAACCCTATTTTGGGCCGATTAGGGTTTATGCTTCTCAAACCCTAATTCTCAAGACAAAAGAACATTTAGACTTCTTATCATAGTTAAAACATCCTAATTGTGTTATTGTCATTAATTAGATTTCAAGAATGATTATTCCAATTAATCTTTGCAATTGTCTAGGTAAACCCTAGTTTACCAATTAAGCTCAGATGGGGTCGTAACATTTAGCATTTGTCAAGTTCTCAAACATAACTTATTAAGACAACTGCTACAAAGAAACATGTACTTATATTCATCAATGTACTTCTCAGTTCTTGTAAGACATTGGGATCTCAGTCCCTGATCACATTACTCAGAACTCTCATCCCTTTACATCATCATTATCATGATTACTAGATCTGGGTATTCAAACCCTTAGTTCATCACATAACATTGTTACCACTTATTAGGTAATTAATACCACTAGGTCCTCAGACCAAGGAATACATGATACTTATTGTTCAAGCATCTCACATGGCTCAAAAAGCCCATTAAGTATCTTGTCACCTCTAACAAGGAAACAAAATATCACATGGCTCACATGGCCATTACACATATTGTCACCTCTCACTAGGCAACAACTTATTACAAAGGCTTACAAGCCCATAATTATCTTGTTACTTCTTTCTAAGTAACAAAAACATAATGGCACATATGGCCAATCAATACTTATCAAATGAACATCATAGCTCATACCTGGATAAGTTCATCATGTCATAATATCTACATGGTTTTAGACATGATAACAGTCATACAAGATATTCATCACATCATGTGATACAATAGTAACACCATTATTCCTTTCCCAGGAATTAGGGTTTACTATCATATAGGGCTTCTCATTCCCTTTACCCAAATTAGGGTTAGGGTTCCCCATTTCTCATTAAATAGGGTTTCATGATTACATTATCTGTATAACCCTTAATTCGTTATTCCATACCTCTGAGGCATTCAAAGTTATCATAAATGATTATTCAAGATCATTACTCGCATCATATAGCATTGATGATCATTAATTCAAGGTATGAGTTCATTTCTCATCCTCATCATGGTATGACTACATCATACTCATCATTTGGGCATAACCCCATTCTCAAGGTACATTAATTAACACTCATCAAAGTGCAACAACTCATTACATATCATTGTAATAGTTGCATAACACACTTCATATGTTTCATATTTGGACATATAAGATTTGGAGTACATCAAGGTATATAAAACCTGAAGTGCTACATATGATAACTATTATATTTTGATGTATCACTTTCACATCATTTCAAACTCTCCTGAATTAACCATCTTATCTTGTATTAAGGTATTTCCCTTCTTAATACATTCCTCCACTAATCTCTCACCTTTAGCATATAAGTCAAAGGCCACACATTATAATTGTCCAACTATCTTTAATGGTATGGACTTGTCTAATGATAAAGACATTGCTTATACTTAGGTTGTATATAGTCCACCACATGAAATGTTTCACCTTTATAAGGCCATTCCTTCTATTTCATAATTAAGATTTCTTTATTCCCTAATTAAAATTAGGGTTATAATTCATTGTCATATTGCCCAAGATTATGGCTTTATGCATTATGACTTCACATTAGAGTCTCATATACCTTCACCCTTCTCAGGGCCTCTCATCACAACATAGTATTAGAACATCATGTGATGTTAATACTTAGTCAGGGTTTCTCATGGAATCACCCTCAACTAGGGTTTCACATGGAATCACCCTCAACTTGGGTTTTACATGGATACACCCTCAACTAAGGATACACCCTCAACTAGGGTTAGAGTTCAATAACCTTGTCAATTAGGGTTTATGTTCATGATTAGGGTTTCATGATCTCTCTACTTAAGGATCATACCCTTAAACACGACATGAATCATATTCTTATATGAATTCATGCTATCATCATCTCAACTTGATTAGGTCATATCAACCCTTCAATCGAGTTCATACAACTATGATTAACATAGTGTACCAAGTCATTGATCCTATAAGAAATTAGAGTTCATCCCTTAATTGGCACTAACCACTTAGGTACTAATAGGGTTTCCACCTTTTTACCTTCATTGACTATCATTACTAATCAGCATTGGATCAATGGATCATTCATCATCTTGATTCTCAAGAGATTCAATCACATTGGACCTCCATTACATAAGGTATCCAATTGAATTGGTCAATTGAACCTTCAATTGCAATAGGTACTTAATTAGGTTATTCAATTGGACCTTCAATTGCATTAGGTTCTCTATTGGGATAACCAATTGAACCTTCAATTACATTAGGTATCTAATTGGATTGACCACTTGAACCTTCAATTGCATAACACAACTTGACCTTGAAACCACCTAGGTCTCCAAACGGTTTGAGACCATTTGCCCAAGTAGGTGAAGACCATTTGGTAAATTAGGTGAAGACCGTTTGTCCAAGCAGGTGAAGACCGTTTTCCAAAAATGTGAAGACCGTTTGCCCATCCAACCCTTGGATTCTAGTGAAATTTCATCAAGGTTTGGTCTATCGAGTTGATCAACACATCAACAATTAATTGCAATGTGATTTGGTACCTTTGGACCTTCAATTGGTCAACCATACTTGACCCCAGACCTCCAAACGGTCTTGTGTGATCCCCAAATGGTTTTGAAACCGTTTGGGTGATCCCCAAACGGTTTGGAAACCGTTTGGGCTAATCAACCCAAAATCTCAAAATCAACTCATTGGAATTTCAGCACTAATTTCAATTAGGGTTTACCCAATTGATTAGGCTTCAACTCATGACTCGTTTGGAATTAATCCATCAAATTTGGTGAGTCATTAACCAACATCATTATGAACAGTAATCACAAACAGTCAACTCTTGGTCAACCATCTCAAACGGTTTTGAAACCGTTTTCCCAAAAAGGTCAAGTTAATCAGATTGAAAATCAGCACTTAATTCAATTTGATTGTCTAATTGATTTGCTTTCAACTCTCCATTCCTTGGGAGTTAATCCCTCAAATTTGGTGGGTTATCAGCCTACATAATTATGAACAAAATTCCCAAACGGTCAACACTTTTTCAACCATCTCAAATGGTTTAGAAACTGTTTGCTCCCAAACAGTTTCAAACCGTTTGCCCTTAAACGGTTTGCTGAAACCGCATAACCAATCAAATTAAAACGATTTGGAGTAGCTATCAAAACTGTTTGGCTTGGTACTTTTCTTTGGATAAGCATATAGTATGATTTCATCATCCCCTTCCTTCGAACAACCAAGAAAAGCAACCGTTCTTGGTTGAAATTGCAGCAAAGAAACAAGAGTGTAGCAAATTAAAGAAAACAATCAACAAAGTATAGAGAATTGATGCAATATAAATGATTAAGGGTTTGAGTTATAAAACCTGCCTCAAATCTGATCTCCAAGCTCCACGCTACATGACTCTAATGGTGTATGAAGCTTCTCCAACTATTCCAAGGCTCAACTTCAAGATTTGGAGTGAAATGATCGGCTAGAATTGAAGATTGAGTGAAGAAATGAAGGAATTACACATTGTTTTATGATTTTCACCATGAAATCATGAAGAACGAAGATCAAAGGCTTACCAACAGGTTGGGGACGTGCTACCTGCTGTACTTAGCCTTCTTGGTCGGTTTTGCAAGCAAGGAGAAGAAGGGGGGTCGTAAAAGCCTTTCATTTGGCTTGGAAAAGGTACTTTTATAAGAAAATTGAGGAGAGAGAAGATACTTTATAAAAGTCTTTTAATTCCAAAATTGTTGCCACCACTTACCCCTTGGTTTCTTGCATGCAAGGGCATCTCTATCCCCACCGAACTCCCTTCCATTATCCATGAATTAAGAGAAAAGAAATTAAGCACCTTAACCCTTATAATAAGAATATCCTTATTTGAGTGGAAATTCTTTTTCTTATAATAATGGTGAGTGGAATTTCACCTCCTTAGGATATCCTCGTGCCTTTGCAAGGCTTTAGGATTATCCACACACATCTAAATCCAACCATTTTAATTTTTTTTGAAGGCCCTTTAATTAATACATTCATTTTTGCCCTAAATTGGATTAGGGTTTCACTTAGGATTAAATCTTGATTATTTTAATATCAAGATTCTCTCTCCACCATCTTAATTCAAATGAGAAGTACCTCTCATTTTCTTTGCTCTACATGATGCCAAGAAACATTAGGGACTTTATTGAAGTGGTAAATTGCATATTGAAACCTTGGTTTTGGGTAAATTGCGCATTACTCCAAAACTAGGTTTTTATGCACAAACATTGCTTTATCAGCTCTTTCTTAGTGTTCAGGCTTCCATAAGCCATACCTCAGCATCATTTTCACTCTCATGATTATTAAACACATGAGGAACATATTATCATGCACAATTGCACTTAAACCCCTCAACTTGGGTAATTTGCACTTTAGTCCAATACAAACAAAACATTGATTTCAACAGTGTTCAAAAAGGACTAGAATTGCAACTTAAGTTCCTCTTGAGGCCTAATTACTTTTCATAAGATGATATTAAGCATTTAATCACATTTCTTAATCAAAACACCTAGGGTTAAAGTATAACCCAGGTCAGGGTTGTTACAACCCCCTTTGGGCATCTCTGTTTCTCACCTCCTCCCCCCTTTCTTTGGCCCCCACCGAGTTCGCGAGACAGTGGCGAACTGGGACAGCCTACTCATGGCCTCTGTCACCCACTGCTACTCCTGAAGCCCCTACATGATGGCAAGCCTCTCTATCGCGGCACCGCCACCCCAGTGCAGGTTGCGACTTGGCTGGGATGATGACCAAGAGTCGCTAGATCCTGATCCAAGGGCCCAGCTCGCGAAGAGCCGCATCCCTCCGATCACAATCCAACGACCCGAGTTTGGAAATTGAGACTTGCTCACCTGTTAAGGAAGCGTGCCATCACGGACGTCCAGATCTAGATCAGTGGCCCTCATATTTCACAATTAAGGTGTTATATTCTCTTCTCTAACAAATATTCAATTATATGCCCAGATCTCATTTTAATCATAGAAAATGCATCTGAACTCGAAAAATTACAAATAAGTAGTCCATTTTGATTAGAAAAATCTAGTGAATCCATTAAAAATACTTTTGAAACCTGATTCTAAACTATGCTCACTGATATACTTAAATCTGATCTCTTTCTCATTTAATTGTCTAAATGACTCTATGTTAGTGATTAATCCCTTGAAATCTTGATATTTGACTCTAATGATCATCTTGAATCCAAAATTTACTAAATATGAGTTTAGAACTGATCTTGTAACTTATCTCTCCTAGAATGTGAATCATGCACATTAAACTAAGGATTAACCTTTATATTGTGATAATGAATATAAATTTTGTGAAAAGCCTTGATCAGGTGTATGATTCATGAATCTACTTTAATCAAACTGATCTTGAATTACAATTATGCTAAGTATCATGATGAATTAGGAACATGATGATGACTTGGATAATGACCATAAATTAGGGTTAACACACATGATCCTAGAAACCTAGGAAAGTCATTCACACTCGAAGATACTTGATATTTGAAATAATGATGGACAAATTGAAATATTGGTTGATCATAAATGGATGACCTAACCCTAAGGTTGACCTAGGAAAGTGTAACACTAATCTCAAATATTACAACATGATATCCAAATATCTTGATCTTGACCCTTGATCCAAATATTGTGTTTTAGGATCTAACTCGAAGGATCGACCTATTACTCATGATCTATACTCAAAATCTCAGTGAAAGGTACGCTATTATAGAACTCCTCCTTGATTGTATTGAAAATACTTTTTATGTATCTCTTGATCATATACTTGGATATTTACTTGGATGAGCTATTGTTCCCTATGATTAGTCTTCTTTTTTTCTATACTATATTTTGAAAAACATGAAAACATAAATTGCATGCCCATTATGACTGCCCGTATATTGATAATGATGATGATATTGATAATGTTGATAATGTTGATATTGAGTGCAACAACCCCCTCATTGGAGGTGGGACTTGTACATTGGCCTCCTATGTTCCTATGGTGAGAAGGAGCCTAGTGACCTTCCCCATCGCGTTGGGGTAATAGAGTCACACAAAAAAAAGCATGCTTCGTGAATTACAATATAATGGGAACTCGTAATAAAAGTTGAATTGCTTGAAAAACTTGTTGAATAAATGTTGGATTTGCAAATTGCTTATTATTCTTTGAAATATAAGTCATGCCAAGTATACATATTTTTCTTATAAACTGTTTTACTTGATTTTGATAGCGTACCGTGCAATTGCATGATTGTGTCTTGATTTTCTTGATTTTAGGCAATACAAATGGAATATTGAATAAGATCGCTCCCGCACTCATACACTCTGACGACAAAGATAAATCGGGTATATCTCCATATTGGGTTAGTTTTTTCTTTATTTATCCATTTTTTGAGTTATTTATTTCTTATTGTATATGCCAGTGTGATTGATCCTATTGGGCCACTCAGGGATGGGCGCTTCAATCCCTTTATCACTGTCTAGGCAGTGCGATTGGGATTGGGGTAAGAACGGTTCCGTGACATGGTGTCTTTCCACTAGTCTTGTCAGCCTAAATAAAACAAAAGCAAAAACAAGTAAGTGCCGACGTGTCAACTCTTTATTGGCCCAATCAAGTTTTATATTGTAAAAATCATAGGAATTGCTAGGATGCTTGGATGAAAATAAGTTATATATGAAAATTTATCAGGAGAATCTGTAGAATTAAAAGAAAATACAATTGAAGCCTAATATCATTTGTAATTCTAAAAGTGCATTAAGTTACCCATGTTTATGTATTAAACCATGGTAAAACCCTAATTGTGATGGAAAATTGGAGTTAATGTCTTGATTAGGTTATTTTGAGATATAGTAACCCGTTGAGAATAAGGAGAAGAACTAAATATGATTAAGGTGATGATATGTTTGTTTTACAGTTTTGTGCACATGAATATGCAATAATAAACTTAGAAACCCTAATTGAAGGTGAATGGTTTCTTATGTGGTTTAATTTGAAATTCATCATAGGGAAGTGACACTAAGTTGATCCTAAGCCTGTTAGGAAGATGTTAATGAAATAATTAGGGTTTTGCACCAAGAACTATTGTTTTAGGGTTTTATGGACATAAAAGAAAAAAGTTGTAAATAGATCCAAAGGAACCCTAATGAAACCCTAATTCAGATTAGAAATCCTAGAAAGTGAATCCAAGTCAATAAAGTAGATTCTTGATAAGTATGTAGTAAATAGGTTACGTATGCTTTATAGGATTCTATGATTGTGTGGTTGAATTGCTTGCTTAGATTCGATTGCTTGATTGCAATTTCTTATTGCTTGTGAAATCTGCAAATCGGGTATGTGGTTAAATTACGAATACCCACATTATGTTTCACGGAGTTTTTTTTAGGATTTATCAATTGCAATGAAAACTATATTGCTTGGATGTTTCATTACTCCAATCCTTAAACTGAATATGATTATCACAAATTATATATGTGTGCGACTCGCTCGAACCTACATACCGCTCTAGATGTAAGATAATGGACCAAGCCCTGGAGGGAAGGTCAAGGTGGTCAAGCCCCAGAGGGAAGACCACAGGGCACCTAGAGAGGTGACCCCAGGTACCTAGCTCAGGATGGAGAAGGTAGCCTTAAAGTCACTTGCAAGGACTTAACCCTAGAGAGGGTATCCCAAAGGTGGTAAAAGCGGTTGAGGAGTCATAATGAAAATGTAATTTTGCATTATTTACAACTATTTGATGTGATTATGTTGTTAGAACTTATGTGCAATGTTTTGTTTGTCCCCACATACCGGCATATTCATTTCTGCTGATCGACATTTTGTTTTTCTATGTTTTAGGAATTATCTAAAATTGGACAAATAGTAAAGCAAAATATATGAAGATAAAGTTAAATATATCAAGGAGGATTAGATAGTTAGATTTCTATGGTGGGTAGAAGTCTTAGTACCTATTTTTGTATGGCATGTAAAAGTTTATTTTTATTCCAGCTTTCAAGTTTAGTTTTAGTAGAATTTGATAATTATTTCTGATTATTTGTAAAACCATTGATCTTGGATTTCGGGATAATTCCTCTAACCTCTTGGTCTCCTTGATTGGGGTTACTGGGAAGCGGGGTCGTTACAGTCTCTGAAGATGCCAAGTGTCCCAAATTCTTATGAAGAATAGGAACACATAGATATATGCCTTATGCATTCACAATTGGTTCTATCATGTATATAATCATCCCATTATCTTGTATGTATTAGACATGACAAGAAAATATATATGCATTCATCATCTTGTATGTATTGGACATGACAATATGATGTGTTCATCCAGTTATCTCATATGCATCGAACATGATGAGTGGATGTTTGTCTACTTCTAGTGAGAGTCACTGGAATACCATAAAGAACTTATTTAAGTACTTATGAAGTATTAAAGGATTAGTTCCATAGTAATAAAAGGAAGAGTTAAGTGTAAATGAGTTACACCGATGTTAGCTTCTGAAATGATAGAAAATGATCACAAAATACAAAATATAAAAGTGAATATGAGTTGTTAAATGGAAATGTTCCTAGTGAAATTAAAATCCATTTAATTCTAAAAGGGAATGTTGAGTATCCTTGTGTTATGAATAGTAGAGGATACTATATGGATCTAGAAGTTCATACAGATGAAATTATAGATATTTGAACCATTTTTGATAGAGTAGAAATACTAAGTGAAACTATGCAGCTAATTGTTAGGCAAGGAAAATCAGATAGCATATTACGAAAACTCCATCTCATATGAAATGTCGTACAGCGAGGAGATGTGAAACATGCAATATATCGATTAAAGCAAAGTGTTTCTAACTCACTAGATTAGCACTAGCGCAACAGAACATGTGGGACATGTTTAGAGATCACTGAGAATATGATTCAAAGGTGATTGGCACTAAGTGCTAGTGGGAGTCTGTTGGAATGTATTCCTGGAGAGCCAATCATATGATGATTGGATTGGCATATGTTCTGATTGATTTGATAAATATCAAAGGAAAGCTTCCAATTTATTCTATCTCAATCGATTATGAGATAAATGAAGGAGCAGAATGAATGTCTAAAGAATGACAATACTCAATTATGTATTTGGAAGGAGATGTACGAGAATTCCCACGGGATGGATTGGCTTACCTTTCTTTCTGAAAATTCTTTAGGTTTAGGACCCAAACAATGAGATCATACAGATGCTAAGAGTATGTACATTCTTGTTATGTCCCTAGTCAGATGTCATTGTGGAAGGTTGATAGACAACAATGACACATCAAGACTAGAGTCTGTGTTGGTTGAATGTCTCATTAGTCATGATGTATGATATCAAACCAAGCACATAGATACATGTTAGAAAACAATGTATCAGACAGACCCACCATGAGAGTGACACATGGAACCATGACATGGTAGTTAGAGTCATCTCTCATCGTGATGGTGGTGATTGTGACTCTTAGGCCTAAAATCAATGCACTCGTCAAATGTGATTGGGTACAATTTGATATCATCAAACACAGTCCTGAAACATGGGTTGTTATAACGGTGATGATTGGGTGGCATTGACACATGACATATATTGTGAGTGATAGATATGGGATTTGTCCCTCCTAAGGGGTCATGATGTCCATGCCACTTGATAAGTGAGACTGAGAAAGGCATGTACATGCACATGTGAATCAATATATGATATTGATGTCACACATATCTCAGACTGTCTACTCTAGTTCAAGAAACATGGATGAACGTTGAAAGGATGACAACTCCATGCCTTGAGTTCATTCAGGATATCAGAGACAAAGGAATTATACATTCACTGGAACACCAATCATAGACTGTAGGATTTAAAGTTGTTCTCCAACTTTCCTTTTCACGTGGGTAGCACTGATGTGCGACTAGGCACCACTCTTTGCTGGTGGTGTCACAAGCTAGTTATGGACATTCACTACCAACGTGAAATGGGACCTATAGGGTCACACACAAAGGATTAACCTGAAAGAGGAGTTTATCCATAAATGATGTTTGGATTGATTACTAAAGTGTTTAGGTACTCAACCAAACATTGAATCAATAGACTTGACTCAAAATCATCAAAGTTCAAGTGTTGAACCGACTAATTTGAGTATAAGATTCACTGAGAACCAAATTGATTGTGTTCTACACAATCTGGACCACCAACTGACCGGTTCACTGGGTGAACCGATCGGCTCATGGTCAGTGAGATGATCGATTCACTCTGGTGAACGGATCGGTCCAACTGGACCAAACGAGTGGGGTTGGGTTGTCCCAATTTGTGAGAAAAAGGTATTTCATTTCATTTGTTCGATTCGATTGGGACAAGAATTAATATTTAAGTTAATTAGAAACAAATAAGGAAAGTCAATTATAGGTAAGTCTGGGAAGTGAAACGACCGGTTCACACTCCTAACCAATCGACACACAAGTAAACTGAACGATACACAAGTAAATCGATCGAGTCACGTTACCAAATGACCATTTCAATTATGAAATGACTGGTTCGCATGCCGACAAATTGTTCATGGAAATTTCAGACCCTTCTACTCCTGCACAGACTAGGAACCCTGACCCTGCCCTCTACTATAAATAGAGGGGTACATGGGGCTTCTCCAGAGACACAACTCAGAACGTTAGTTGCTCTGCAAAGTTGTTGTCCTCTCTGGTTTTGGTAACCGAGAGAGCCCAAGCAAGTTCTAACCATCCAGGGAGGAACAGCGAGGGAAAGACAACTGTAGAACAACAACTGGTTGTGAGAGATTGTGTCAGTTAATAGTACACTGACAGAAGGGGATAACTCCTTCTAGTCTATCCTTCAAGATGACTAGAGTTCCTGGTAGTCTGTGTGGACTATCTATAGAGGCGGGAGACTTCTACCACTCAGGAGGACGACAGTCAACCACAGTCCGGGTCAAGACCGGGAGGTGTTTAGAAGTCGTCGAAGATAGGTGGTTGAAGACCACACTTGTTGTGAGACATTGTCACTGAGCAAGCCTCGGGACCAAGTATGACTCACTAAAACCATCCTTCCCATTACATAAATATTGATGTGATCTGCTGGTTATGGGTTTATGGTCAAGTAAAATTTTGTTTATGTTGCCTACTTTGACCACATAAAACCCTACAGTGGTATCAAAGCCACATTAATACTCTATGTTTTGGGATAATCGATATGATTATATTTAGGTTTTACTATCTTTTATTTATTGCATACGATGTGAATATTTAAATGACTAATTTGAATATCTGATTAATACCACATGATTCCAAACTAATATATTTACATATATGATATGGTATATATATGCAATCCATACGTGTCACCCTAAAATGGTTTTGATAGGGGATGTGTAGCATGGTGATGGCCTATAAACCCTATGTGCATGTGTGTGGTTGGTTATGGTTTTTTGCATCTCAATCCATGCACTGAGCCCTCTTCTTCTATTCTGAATGTAACTTGAGATTCTCGTCTACCTTTGCTCCCCTCGAATGTAACTTAAGGTTTCACAAAGATGATGTAAATTAGGAATAGCTTATTTTTATTATTATGACAAAGACTGAAGATGACTGCTTAATGGACTGAGATGATTGATTGAGGAGTAATTGGTGGCCTGACGAGGAGCCCGACGACCCGACAAACTGACCATATGGAGGAGCTAGACCATCTGGTTGGTGACAACCAACTGACCGACTAGGAGGCGAGTTGATCAGTCATAGGATGAGTTGATCAACCTGGAATGGCCTAAGCATAGATCTTCATCAATAATAGGTTGCATGTGATGTAGACCTTAGATGACCGTAGTTCCTTGTGGCTCCAATCAACTATAATAGGATGGTCATAATCATCACTTTATCATTATTGCATGTTTTCATTTGTGGGATATAGCATGTATATGATAGGTACTATATATGTGGTGATTGGATACATATATGCATATATAAGCATATTAAAACAACTCAATATAATATTAAGTCTTAGATGCTTTCCATAAGCAGCACACATGAAAAACTTGATCGATCGAGCGTAGGTTACACCAAAGCATGGTGCATGGTCCATCTTGTAGAAGTGTGATGGTAGATATGTAGGTATGCCAAAGCAGGGTACATAGTCTATCATTTTGGCTTTTGGGTCAGACTTAACTAGTTGGTCTTAATGAGATTAAATGAGATTAAGTACCTAGAAGCATAAAGATGGATCATGATAGAGTTGTGCACACCATCTATCTTAGAGTTGCATTCATATGCAATTGGAAAAGGTTGCCTACCTAAATAATCTAGATGTGGGCGATCAGCCAAAGCTGACTCATGATTAGATGAAATATGGATCTTGGCTCACTAGAAGGTTGTACGCTGCAATCTTATGAATTGATGGTGAGGGCTATCAATTTGATCAAAATAGTGGGAGTGATAATTAATTAAAGACCTAATAATATCATCAATTTCAAATCAAATCAAATCAAATCAAATCAAAAGAGTTTTGAACTAAAAAATTGCAAATATCCTTCTTGTAGAATAAATGGATATAACAACAATCACTTTTCATTGCGGTCGGTCCTTGAGAAGGACAAGCTAAATGGGAACCACTTCCACAAATAGTTTAGGACGTTGAGAATTGTTCTCACTCAAGAGTGAAAGCGCTATGTACTAGATACACCAGAGCTAGATGAACCCACTCCCAACACACCAAAGGCTGAAAGGGATGCTTACAAGAAGCATATTGAGGATGCCATTGATGTGAAGTGATTGATGTTGTGCCTAATGAACTATGATTTGCAGAGACAACATGGGAACATGGACGTCATTGAGATGGTTCAACATCTCAAGAACATGTATCAAGACCAAGCACAACAAGAGAGATATGATGTCTCCAAGGCATTGTTCTAGTGTGTCATGACAGAAGGAGATCTAGTAGGCCCTCACACCCTCAAGATGATTGGGTATGTGGATAACCTAACTGGACTGGGATTCCCTCTGTGCAAGAGTTGGCTACTGATGTGATACTACAATCATTTCCAGAATCCTACAGTCAATTTGTGATGAAATACAACATGAACAACTTTGACAGGCCACTGACAGAGTTGTTGGGCATGTTGAGGACAGCCGAGGCACATATGAATAAAGACAAACCCAAATATGTGATGATGATCAGAAGAAAGAAGGGAAAGTCTAAAGGAAAGAGAAAGGGTAAAGTAAAGAAAGGTTCTGATGCTAGCCTGTAGCCAAAGTCATCTTCAAATCTCAAATCCAAGGGAGGCAAATGTCACCATTGTCATGAGCCAGGACTTTGGAAGAGAAATTTCCCTTTCTACATAGATGAACTAAAGAAGAAGAATGAGGGGATGGAAGTCTCCATCTTAGGTATTATGAAATAAATATAAAATTCTTCTTTATCTTAGGTATATGATACCAAGATATAGATATGATATATATGATGTGCAGGATCTGAAAAGTAGTGATGACCTTTATGAAAGTACCACAAGGGAACACTCATTAACATTGGACCAAGTGTTTCTTCCATAGATTGTAGTACATTTTAGTTTATTTCAGCCCAAAGGGCATGTAATAGAGTTATGAACTACTATTTCATTTTGCCAATAAATAGAAACATTTTATTTTTTCATCTTGTAATGACAAAGATATCTATCAATAAAGTTCATGTTTCAATTTCAAAGATATGATCTTTTATGGAAATGCCTTATTTATCTTGTGGTACTTGGTATGCATGAGATAAAATAATAATACCTAAAAGTTATTGATGACTCAAACAATTAATTAGCATTATCATCTAAACAAATAAGAAATTCATCTCTAGGTTCCATGTTGATGGATAAACTAGACTCTCTTAGTTAATGAACCATCATGAGATATGAATGTCTTGTTTATTGGGCATGATGACAAGTCAATCTACACTAGATGTAGTGGGGGAATGACTATTCTATTAGGCATAATACATATTGATGTATATACATACCTATTGGAGTAAATGTTAATACTTCAAATATGGATATCTTGAAATGTTCAAGAGTATCATAAACGAAGAACAAACTTGGTAAAAGTATTAATTCTTTGACATGATCAATGAACAAGATACTTAAACCAAATGTTTGAGGACCTTGTGAGTAACTGTGATAGTGTATCATAGATAACTCATGATTAAGGCATAATGATGTCTAAATAAAAGAGGTAATATACTCTAAATGGTAAGAGCATGATCACTAAACAAATAACTAATCTTCTAGAATTCTTCTAAAGAACATGCTTTAAACTAAATAGACACACAAAAGGAGATTAAGAATCACAATTGTTGTGGATTCTCAAATTCCGTATGTATCAGATACACCTCATATATCTAGTAGAAAACACCTTGGGCTTGATGGATAATGATATCCTACAAACTCAAAGGTGATGAATTGGTCATATGATGATGATCCAATAATATATCTAGATGATGTTGAGGAACTAAATTTTGAGTTATGGCTTGAAGACATAAGATCCAAAATGACTTCCATGTGAACCAAATAAGGTATGACCTTAATGGTAGCACATATAGGGATAAAACCCATAAGTGCAATTGGGTCTTAAGTATTAAGACTGACATGGATGCCATTTAAAGAAAAGATCATGCTTGCTATTGGAACTTGAATACTATGAAATTTGGCATATGGATATTAAAACCACATTCCTAGAAGGAATACCATGAGGCTGTGTACGTGACACAACCTGAAGGGTTTTATAATTATGTTAATGCAAATGTAGTCTATATGTTACAAGAGATTAATCAATATGATTGATTAAATAAATACATCTTAGAACTGACGTCTTTACTTTGATTATATAGTCAAATGGTTTGACTAATATATCAAAATAAAGAAGGGATATGTGATTACAAATATTTAGTGGGAGCGTATTTTCATTCCACATAGTGATGAGAAATGAAATGTTCTAATAAAATGGAACTAGTGTGGAAATACCTTCTTTAAAGGAATAAAGAGAAATGTCCTATGTGATAGGAATAGAGACCTATAGAGATAATTCTCAAAATTCTCTTAACCTGATTAAGAGAGAGCATACATTGGTAGTCTGTACTGAAGGGTTCAATATGAAAATATCCAGTGGGAAAAAACATGTCCATGTAACATGGAGTTAGTCTCTCAAGATGCCAAGTGTCCCAAATTCTTATGAAGAATAGGAACACATAGATAGATTCTTTATGCATTCGCAATTGGATCTATCATGTATGTAATCATCCCATTATCTTATATGTATTGGACATGTCAAGAAAATATATATGTATTCATCATTTTGTATGTATTGGACATGAAAATATGAAATGCTCATCGATTTATCTCGTATGTATCAGACATGATGAGTGGATGTTTGTCTACTTCTAGTGAGAGTCATTGCAATACCATAAAGAACTTATTTAAGTACTTTTGAAGTATTAAAGGAGTAGTTCTATGGTAATAAAAGGAAGAGTTGAGTATAAATGAATTACACTGATGCAATCTTTAGAATTGACAAAATGATCACAAAATACAAAATATAAAAGTGAATATGAGTTGTTAAATGGTAATGTTCCAAGTAAAATTGAAATCCATTTAATTCTAAAAGGGAATGTCGAGTATCCTTGTGTTATGAACAGTAGGGGATACTATATGGATCTAGAAGTTCATACATATGAACTTATAGATATTCCAACCATTGATGACATAGTAGAAATACTAATTCAAACTATGGAGCAAACTGTTAGGCAAGGAAAATCATATAGCATATTACGGCAACTCCATCTCACATGAAATGTCATACAGTGAGGAGATGTGAAACACACAATATACCGACTAAAGCAAAGTGTTGCTAACTCACTGGATTAGCACTAGCACAGTAGAAGCATGTGGGACATGTTTAGAGATCACTAAGAATATGATTCAAAGGTAATTACCTCTAAGCACAAGTGGGAGTCTGTAGGTATGTATGTCCAGAGAGCCAATCATATGATGATTGGATTGGCATATGTTCTTATTGATTTGATAAATATCAAAGGCTAGCTTCCAATTTATTCTAGCTCAATCGATTATGAGATAAATAATGGAGCAGAATGAATGTCTAAAGAATGAGAATACTCAATGACGAATGTCTTTAGGTTGAGGACCCAAACAATGAGATCATATCGATGCTAAGAATATGTACATTCTTGTTATGTCCCTAGTCAGATGTCATTGTGGAAGGTTGATAGACAACAATGACACATCAAGACTAGAGTGTGTGTTGGTTGATGACATAGCTTCATGATATATGATATCAAAACAAGCACATAGATACATGTTAGAGAACAGTGTACTAGACATACCACCATGAGAGTGACACATGGAACCATGACATGGTAGTCATAGTCATCTCTCATAGTGATGGCGGTGACTATGATTCTTAGACCTGAAATCACTGCACATGTCGAATGTGATTGGGTACACTTTGACATCATCAAATGCAATCCTGAAACATGGGTTGTTATAACAATGATGATTGGGTGGCTTTGAAACATGACACAGACTGTGAGTGATAGATATGGGATTTGGCCCTCCTAAGGGTGCATGATGTCCATGCCACTTGATAAGCGAGACTTAGAAAGGCATGTACATGCACATGTGAATCAATATATGATATTGATGTCACACATATCTCAAATAGTTTTCTCTAGTTCAAGAAACATGAATGAACGTTGAAAGGATGAAAACTCCATGCCTTGAGTTCATTTAGGATAACAGAGAAAAAGGAATTACACTTTCACTAGAACAACAACCACAAATTGTAGGATTGAAAGTATTTCTCTAACTTTCCTTTTCACATGAGTAGCAAAGATGTGCGGTTAGGCACCACTCTTTGCTTGTAATGTCATAAGCTAGTTATGGACATTCACTGCCAAGATGAAATGGGACCTATAGGGTAACACATAAAGGATTAAATTGGAATAGAAGTTTATCCATGAATGATGTTTGGATTGATTACTAATGTTTTTAGGTACTCAATTGAACTTTCAATCAATAGACTTGACTCAGAATCATCAAAGTTCAAGTATTGAACCAACTGATTTGAGTATCATATTGATTAAGAGCCAAATTGATTGTGTTCTACACAATTTGGACCACCAACTGACCGATTCACTGGGTGAACCGATCGTCTCATGGTCAGTGAGATGACCAGTTTACTCTGGTGAACCGATCGGTTCAACTAGACCAAACGAGTAGGGTTGGGTTGTTCCATTTTGTGAGAAAAATGTCTTTCGTTTGACTTATTCAATTCGATTGGGACAAGAATTAATATTTGTGTTAATTAGAAATGAACAAGGAAAGTCAATTGTAGGAAGGCCTGGGATGTATAACGACCGGTTCACTAAGTGAAACGACCGGTTCACACTCCCTACTAATCGGTTCACAAGTGAACCGATAGGCTAACCTTGCCAAATGACCATTTCAATTATGAAATGACCGGTTCTCATGTCGAAGTGCAAATTGTTCATGGAAATTCTAGATGCACGTAGACTCGGAACCCTGACCCTACCCTCTACTATAAATAGAGGGTACAGGGGGCTTCTCTAGAGATACAACTCAGAACATTAGTTTCTCTACAAAGTTGTTGTCCTCTCTGGTTGTGGTAACTGAGAGAGCCCAAGCAAGTTCTACCCATCCAGGGAGGAACAATGAGGGAAAGACAACTGTAGAACAACAACTAGTTGTGGGAGAGTGTGTCGTGACTAGTACACCGATAGAAGGGGACAACTCCTTCTAGTCAGTCCTTCAGGATGACTAGAGTTTCCGGTAGTCTGTGTGGACTATCTATAGAGGCGGGAGACTTCTGTCGCTCAGGAGGATGACAGTTAATCACAGTCTGGGTCAAGACCACAAGTTGCACAGATGCTGTCGAAGACAGGTGGTTAAAGACTGCACTTTTTGTGAGACATTGTCATTGAGCAAGCCTGAGGACCAGATATGACTCGCTAAAACCATCCTTCCCATTACATAGATGTTGATGCAATCTGCTGGTTATGGTTTATGGTCAAGTAAATGTTTTGTTTCCGCTACCTATTCCGACCACGTAAAACCCAATAGATACATCTTTGGGAAGAGACAACTGACAAACTACAATGGGAAATCTTCCCAACCAACCACCCTACCTAGTCTCTTCTCCTCCCCAATGTCCCACCAATGGCCAACACTACCTTTTATAAGATAGATTGTATGATTCAACTTGTCCTCCTAGAAGATGTTTATAATCATAAACACCTTCTCTAGATTTGTCAAACATATATCTTCATTGACATGGTCTATTGTGCCCTCATACTTGGCCCCCTCGCTCTCTTCAGTGCCTCTAAGATTTCCCTAGTCTTAAAGATTACACATTGGGAACATATGCCCTTGGTTGAGGTGTAGGCGCCTTGTTTTTTTAGATGTGTGATCTTTGCCACAAATTGTTCAAAAATGGTTTGAAAGGTGGGGCCTAATGAGAAATCGGGGTGACAGATAAGGCTGCAGGAACAAAGATTTAAATGCATGTTTCCCAAAATTGCTAGATCTCATCAACAAAAATGTATCTAGGAAGTAAGGATTGCAAGGTCATACTTGGTCCTGGAGCAAGTCCAACGACATTACCCTTGCAGTAGCAATGTGCTTCTTCTCTAAGAAGCAACTAGTTTCTTCTTTAGTGACACATGAATAGTCAACAACGTCCTCCTAGTGCAACATAATAGACAGTAGTTGATGGTGTCCTCTAGCGGTAAAAACTCTATGCCTCTAGAGTAGTCCACGCGGACCACCGGGAACTCCAAGTTGTGCTACCAGAGCCAATGGGAAGGAGTTGTCCCTTCAAACATCGGTGTACTAGCACCTATTCCCTCTCCCACAATTGGCTCTCTCTTGCTATACCTCCCTTTTATGTGCAGGACTTGCTCAGGTTCTCTATTGGTTACCACAACCATAGAGGAAAACAATTGTTAGAGCTAATTATCGTGTCTGGGAAGCCCCCAATACCCCTCTATTTATAGGAGAGGCTAGGGTTGGTATTCCTATTCCGCGTGGGAGTAAAAAAGAATGAATTCATGATTTTTTTTTAAAATTGTGAATGATAAATCAGTCGGTTTGCATACCCAACATGACAGTTCGTGCATGAATTGGTTGGTTTGTGCTATGAACCGGTCGATTCGTGCAATATCATGTTATGAATCACATTGGTATTCAATGCACAATTAATGCAGAATATGATGTCAATACTAATCCTTGATCCAATCAAATTGACCATTAAACTAGGTGGTTCATCACATGAACTAGTATTCTCAGACCTTGAACTGTAAGGTTCATGCCCCAGTTCAACCATTGACCAGGAAATGTTGTTTCCAATTGACATGACACTCCAACCAATCAGTTCAACACTTGAATCGATTTGTCTAGAGTACATCAATCAATTTTGAACCTCAGTTGTTTAATTGAATACCTAAACACCTTTAGTGATCAAGTTAAACATAATTCATGAATAAAATCCTATTATAAATGCATCCTAGGTGTGTGACCCTATAAGTCCCAAATTACATTGGTAGTGAATGTCCATAACCAACTTATGACATCAAAAGCAATGAGTGGTATCTAGAAACACATCATTGCTACCCAAGTAGTTTGCAAAGTTGGAGAACAAATTCATCCAGCAATCCATAATCAGTTTTACTATAATAGTATAGCTCCTTTTTCTTTGATATATTGAACTCAAGGCATGGAATTGTCATCCTCTCAACATTCAATCCATGTTCCTTGAACTAGAGAAGACTGTTTGAGATGCACTTGAGCTCACATATCATATATTGAGTCACATGAGTATGGACATACATTTCTCAGTCTCTCTTATCAAGAGTTTTGGATATGAATCTCCTGTAGGAGGGACAAATCCTATCCATATCACCCACACTCAATCCCCATGTGTCACAATGCACCTGAGTATCACCTGTATGGCAAGACTTATTGAAAGTCATGTTGGATGATGTCTAAGTATATCGAACAACATGTAATTAGTGTAGTGACTTCAGGTCTAAAGACCACAATCACCACTATCACTATGAGAGTTTATTGTGACTACCATTCCATGGTATCCATGTATCACTCTCATGGTGGGTATGTCTGATACATTGTTATCTAACATGTATTTGTGTGTTTGACTTGATATAACATATCATGACTAATGAGATTCGGTTAGCAATCATCACACACCCTAGTCTTATGTATTATTGTCATCTATTTTGCTTCCACAGTAGTATATGACTAGGGACATAACAAGAATGTATGTACTCTTATCATACATATGATCTCACCATTCAGGTCATCAACCTAAAGACATATGTCATTGAGTAACATCATTCTTTGGACATCTATTATGTTTATTCCATCATCTCATAACTAAGACAAACATAATAGATGTAACTACCTTTACAGTTATCAAATCAGGTATCTAATGCCACATTCCAATCATCATATGATTGGCTCTCTGGGCATATATACCAATAGGGTCAACTATGGTCAAAGGGTTGAATGGAGGTAGAAAAGGCTATTCTGGCCCATCTCAGATACTCCTCCATCTGGCACCCACTTCCTACCACTAGCTCTAGGATCCACGTAACTACTCTTTGCATGCTCTTCACATTATCCAGAAATATCTACCTAACCATAAACATGGTCAGATATGTTGATTATGTAAGAATAGACACAAAAACCTAAGTACTATTGATACACATCGTTTACACTCCAATTCACTAGAATAATTATCCAAGAGTTTAATCCTTTTTTACTTTCAAATTAAGGCTAGTATAGAAGGGTCAATCACACAAGATAACATTTTAAAGATTGTTTTCTTTTAATCCAGATTGATTTTTGAAATTATTTCTTTTTGGTATTTTTGAATAAGAAATAGAAAATAAATTCCAGTTGGGGTTGGTTATCTAAGCTAGAGAAAGAAATTAAAATACAAAGGAAGTAAACGGTTACACTAAAGTAAGGAAATGAAAAGATTAAACTAATGTAGAAGAAGTAAAAGGAAAAGATGGTTAGCACAATTAAAAGATTGCCTAATGACAAGAATACAATTGCTGAAATTAAAAGAGGCAAATTGAAACAAGCATTAGAAGGAATGATTTGAATCAAGAAAGGAAGACATTGAGGCTTAGGGGTTTCACCATGATCAAATGATACACGACAAACAAGATAGAAGTAGGTATGTGGTTTATTCGTAAACAAAACATAAAAGTGGAACTCCACATGAACCCATTGGTCCTAGTGTTCGCACATCCTTGTTCTTCATCCTAAAGAGGATTTGTCAACGGTCACATCCAAATCCTCATGAAGTCGATTTAGGCATTCTAAATCTCGGGTTCCATGATCACATCTGTCGAGATTAACAAGCAATTAAAATGATTAATTACTTCATTTAAATTAGTGATTTCTAAATAAAAAACCATCCATCTAAAGTAGTCATGTAAAAACTCAATCCAATTAACACATGGCTAAAGGGGATACTCCCCTGGCCTCATTAAGAAAACTACTCGCTACTCATATCGAGGATGGGAGAAACAAGGAGAGAAAGCAAATGAGTCATAGATCACAATTTCGTAATCTCTGTAGAGTCCAAGGCAGTGATGATTAATTAGCTTGATTGATTTATCTCCCTCTCCAGGATGAAAACATTAGAAGAAGAATGAGAAAATGAGAGATTCTATATGTAGAATAAAAAAACCAACATTATTGCTTTTGAATGTAAAATTACACTAGAAAGAAAATATCAAAGTTTCACTACTAATTGTGTACAAAAATTGGGACCCTTTTATTAGTGAAGTCCCCCTCATTTTATAGAAGGAGGGGTGGAAACCCTGGGAAGGGGAGAAAGAATGTGACAAAGTGGATTTTTTGGCTTAATTTTGAGGACAAAATTTTTTTTAAGGTGTGTAGGATGTGATGGAGTGGACTTTTGGAATCCTTAAATGTCCAGTGACATAAGTGAAGTCATTCATGGTCGAGTAATTTTCAGAGTTTTACCAAGATTGGAAGTCAAATGATATTTGATATCATGAGATGATTCCCTATGTTCATGAATTTTTGAGGTATTTTATTCAGTAATCAAACAATGGATTTTTTAATACCAAATTTGTGTATGAAGTAGCTTGAGTTGTGAGGAAGCTGTGGTTAAAATTTGGTGACAATCAGAGTATCCTAGATGGAGTTTTTAAGGTTTGAATTTTGGGGAAATAATGTGCATTTTGATGATTTATGGACCTAAGTTTGATCATGGGCCTGGTTGAATGCAAGGTCATGCGCCCAGGTCCCTTTATTCTGAGGGTGCCACGGATCGACCTTTTGCAACCCTTGGATGTGGATGATCTGACCACTCTCAGTCATCCCCTACCATGCGGTTAGATAAAGGTAGTGGAACTAATGGAATCGTGACCATCCCATTACCCCACGTCATGAAGGAAGGGTTGCATGTGAGTCTAAGTGGGCAGTTGCACTCGGCTAGAGACAATCAGTCCTTTAACCCCTTGACAGACTGTGTTGCCACAACTATAGAAAGATCGAGCTTCCCTTCCCCGCAGCTTCTCCACTGCAAAATGCAGGTAGTGATCGGAAGTGTAGGATGGAGTTGAGGAGTCATTTGGGAGGACCACGGTGAGGGAAATTACTCCCTGTAGTTAGATGAATCAGAGATCTACACAGAGACCTGGTCCAGAAGAAGTCGGATGCACTAATGGAGAAAGGTGCTTTTGAGCAGATCCTCATGGATGAAGTTGCAGCAGGTGAGGTGCATGGATCGCTGGTTGTCCCTGTTAAGGGTCCACCTCGCCTTGACGCTGAAGACTGACGCAAGCATCGTCCGGTGGAGAATGATCTTGGTGCAGCCTTCAAAGGCGTTATCATGTTCACACGAGGAGGAGACCTCATAGCCTACCTTTGGCCGGAGAGCAGCCTCACGGCGGCGCTCAGTCGGAGACCAAGCTTGCAGCGGCGCCGAGATCCCTGGACCCTAGGGCAGCCAGCCTTGCTGGACTCCCAAGCAGTAGGAGGAGGCGATCGAGAGGTTCTGATCTCCCTTATGGAGGTAGGTACGAGCAAGGAGGAGGTCGTGTTTCCTTCTTGGTTGCCATCAGGTCCAAGCACTGACGACCCTCACACATCAGAATGGAGTTTCCCCCTTAGGTTTCGGACGAGCCCAGGACAAAGGGCCCGAGAACGCAGCTGCGGCGACAGTGCTTGAGAGCGAGCTCAACGCTCAGGCACACCCAGAACTGAGACATCCCTGAGCCTTGATGTGTGCTTGATGGAGCCGCTTGCGGTGGCGGCGGCTTGGGCAGAAGCTTGGAGCCCACACACACGAGACACCTAACGGCGGCGGTGCTCGAACGAGCCTAGGTGGGATTGCGTTCGCGTGATGCTGAGAAAGGTGACCCATCCAGGTCACTAGATCGCTAGATGCATGGATCGTAGGTAGGATTCCGATCAAGCGGCCAGAACTAGCAAGGGACAACACCAGCCCGCTGCCACGTGGCGACACCTGAGTGGCCAATAAAAGGTAAATCTTAGTAATGCCTAGATCTTTGAAAATGCATAGTAATTAGTGTGTTTATAAGAAAAATACAACCAAGGTACCAAAATTCTTATAAAAATGAGTAGAATCACATGAAAGCTTAATATCAGTATTTTGAGATTGTAAAATCAGTAATATCAGTACTTTGAGATTGTAATATCAGTAATATCATGTAAGTTGTAAATATCAAACGAGGGCCTAAAATTATGAGAAAATACCAGTAAGTCTATAATCATGTTTATAGTGCACATGATGTCACATATGGTCAGGTTGATGCATGAAAGCATATATTTTTATTAATGTGGCTAATTAGGGCTTATAGCCCTAATTAATATCCAATAAATACATACATGCTTAATAAATGATGAAATTTACAGAGTAAGATCATATCAGCATATGGAACACCATTTTTAATTATGAGATCATGATGATGCATAGAATCCCTGTTATATGAGGAGAACCTTAATACATGTGATGTAACCCTAATATGGTTAATGAATGTGACATAATGTTAATATGTTCACATAATAAGGTGACACAAGAGTATATCTGGTTGATGAACTATAATCTGGAATATGACATCAGTAAGATAAATATACGGCAAGAAGACAAGTAATTATGCACACATCTTAATGAGATAAGCAAGCCCTAATGAACACGAATAGGGTTAAGATGAGATGTAAGAAGATGAGAACCTGATGGTGATATATGATCTTGTCTTGACCAGGGGTTTGACCAAGATGTGGTTGATATGAGGATATGATGATTAGGATATCTCTTTGGAAGGTACGCTATTACCTCTTACTTGGCTTATTATACAATATGCTTGTGTTATATGTGTAGTAAAATACTTGGCATATGGTATTGGATGAAATGATTACTCTTGTATGATATGTTGCTTGATTTTCCATACTTACTTCTATGAACACATCAAACATAATATATCTGTTCCATTATATGAAAGCACCAACTCTATGGCAGTGTGCTTAGAAGTGACCGAACTCTTTGGTAGTGGTCACGTTGTACATATGGAAGCACCAACTCTTTGGTAGTGTGCTTGGACCCAACTATTTGGTAGTGGTCACATTGTACATATGATCCAACTCTTTGGTAGTGATCATAAAGGCCTTAATGCATTCAAATCTCAGGTAGTAAATGCATGGATGATATAATGGAAATTATGCTTAAAAATATGTGTTCTCTTTAATTTGTTAATGAACATCTTTGTGCAAGTATACACTTTTCTTATATTCTTCTGTTACTGCCAAGTATTAGTTTTATCTTATTGCCAAGATATGATGAGAGGTAAATAAAAGACACGTAGGCATACTCAGTATAATATTCTTGAATATTGTGCTGACGTGTACCGCATGTAATCTTTTTTCTAGGTTGTGGTGATGCTCTAAAGATACATGATAGTGAGAGTTGTGTGGCGAGCTGATGTACAGGTGGACCTGTTGTCTTAAGATCCTGTAGTTTAGTGGTAGTACATGTATATGTATAGTTTGTTGTTCAATATGTAATATCAAATGTTGTAACAATTCATGTTGTAATTATATGTTGAATGGTGAACATATGTATATGGTTTTATTATTGTTCATGTGCATGTGCTACTGATTGTGTTCCTTCTGACTCCCTTGATTTTCTTCTTCTTAGCCTAGTGTGGGGTGTTTAAATTGGGATTCTCACTGAGGTGAGGGTTTCAATTTGGACATCACACATCAGATTAAGTTTTAGAAAATCTGGGGATGTCACAAAGAAACACATAAGTGGCAGCTGCTAAAAAACACTATCTGTGTGCCATGAAACGGCCATCTCTCTAAGTGAAATGTTCGTTTGGGGCTGACTTGGCACTTGTCTATAAAGTTCTCTATGAAACCCTAAAGAGGGTAGTGGTGGCGCCCATCTGGAGGATTTCTTGGACTCAAAACAACATCCTAAACAACCGTCAGGGATCTATGAGCCACCCGTTTTACGTGTGACGTGGCTTGACTTGGGAGTAGTGGCCAAACCCTAGTGGTGGTGGCCATCTCTCATTTCTTGGTCTCAGAGTAAGACTTCAACACAGACATTTGGCAAACTGAGGAGCTCATCTCGCGCTATCATGCGTGAATTCAAGGCTTGAGAACCCTAATGAAGTGGTTGGATGCTTCCTTTGTGATGTGAGGCTAGGTTTGGTCGACCTAGCAATCTAGCTTTGTGAGAGTGCTCGTCCGACTCCATGAGACGACCGTCTCGCTATAGTTAGATGACCGTTTGGCTTGCTAAGTTAGCTGATTGAGCCAAGGCCAAGGTGGTCATTTAGCTCTAAAACGAGGGTCTTCTGGGGTGTGAGCTGACTGTCTAGGATCAGTGAGACATTCATCTCGCTGACTCAGAGGGTTAAAAACAAACTTTGGAGAAAATTCATGTAATATTTGAGAAAATTGGGTATCTATTTGCATAAAAAAATCAAAAAGTGGGTAAATTACAATTTAGTCCATAAATTACTAAACAGGAGAAAATTTGATGAAAATAACTAAGGAAAATATGCAAAAAGATGGATGAATATGCATTCATCAACTATGTCCCTATAAACTCACTGAACCTAAGATCTGCTACCAACTGAATGTGGCAACCCGCAACACTAAACCAAATGACTCAAAACCATAATAGCGATCACATATTGAATAATCATATTACCGAATAAGGTGCAGAACTAAAGCCCAATTTAAAATTTTCCAAACATATCAGATGGAACATTTACACAAAGATCCAACATCACATGTACTCATAGCATGTACATTTACATGAGGTCCATGAACTCAACCATAACATGTATACAAACGATGATGTCTGCATAAATTCAACATCTACGTTATACATGAAATAATGCTTACAACCAAAAACTTGATTCGACATACATGAAGTACAAAACTCCTTACCTGGACCTGAGAGTACATGGACAAATCTAGAACTCTATACTAACAACTGACCTTCTGCCTCCATATATTTTCAAATTGCGCCTCCTCATCACTCTGCACCTAAAGGTGCTTCCAATCACCTAAAAAGATGTGGTGACCCATGAGGTGAGACTCATGTCCCAAGGAGAGATATCACTCCAGAAACATCTATTTCTTACTAGGGTTATGTACTTTAAGTAGTTTAATTAGATAGCATTACAAAGTTTAAAGGTTATATAACTTACACATAAGAACATGCATAGCTAGAGTCATAAGAACATCTGATTTCTCTTACTACATTAGAAATCATCTATAAAAAAAAGAAGCATAGTAGGGATTGTCATTCAATGTGATTCACCAAGTAACCCGAACAGTTATGCTACATCGTTGAGTTACATATTCTATTAAGCCTTAGGTAATTTGAAGCATACCGCTCAAACAACTAGATGACTATTGTGAAGTCAAAATTAGCCTCATATAAGAGATAGGATGACTGGAATCCTAGGACCTCTTCCCCTCGATCAGTATGATTAAAAACCATAGTGGCACATCGGTCCAACTACCATAACAACCTAGTCTGTACTGGGTACATAGGTGACGACACTAGAAACCAAGGTATATGACCTTCTAATCCAAGTTATGGCCACATTCACTCTCAATTTCTTTCACATCCAAGACACGACCTTGATCCCCCTAGAAAACATTGGGATCAAGATGACAAGGATATATTCTTCCTTGCATCTCCAGATACTCAACAATATATGACTATGAGATCCTTTTGGATTACTCATTTCACTATCCAACAAGTTCTAACACTAGAATAGTTCTACGGTATCAAAGCATTACTTGTTTAGGGTTACACTTGATGACTTAAGTCAATTAATTACATTTTTACTGCATCAATCGAGTTATGTATGAACACTAAAAAGGTTCTTACAAAAATCATTGGTGATTGTAACCTCAGAAGGTATAAAACATATTAAACAATATCATGACACTCTAGTCATAAGTGTCCACACTTTCAAACTTATAGAAAATAATTGCTTTCAATACTAGGGTTGAGTCCCACCATTATGAAAACATCAAAATAGAAACATCACTTCCTATTGTTGTGTAAAATGTTCAACAAATTGTAAAGCATAGCTTAAAGATTCATATCATCATCATTTGTGATATAAAATACTACCAAAAGACCATATTTTCATCATTTTAAGAGTTCTAAAGTAAGTTTAATGACATACATGTAGAATGTAGGCAAGAAATGCATTTAGGGTTATATAACTCACCTTGTGGAGAGAGAACATTAAAATCTAAGGTGATTTCCAAAATCAACCACAAATGTTTGAGTTCAGTCTACTTAAACTCTAAAAGCACTTCCTATCTCCATGATCAAGGTGTTTCTGGAGCAAAGAAGAAGGAAAAGAGAGATCCCAAACCACATCTGTAGAATTCCAATAAGGAAACACTAAAAGACACCAAGAAACACTAAGAAACTTGCTCGTAGGAGGAAGGAAGGCAAAGAACAAAAACAAAGTGAGTAGAGGAACAAAAGTCTTACATAAAAGAAGCAAGGAAAATGTAACGACCTCACTTTTCAGCAACCCCCAATTTAGGAAGGCCTTAAAATTGACAACCATTACCTAAAATATTTCCAAGACCCATATTTTTATAACAAATAATAATCAGTAGTAAATATTTCCATTAATTCAAATAATGTTTACAAAATGCTCTTCTAAAAGCTACGTGAATTTCTGTCATCAAACTGTACACATGAAAACTATATGAGAAGAAGCACCTATCTAATCCTCCTTACAAGTTAACTATCATGTCTTCAAGTAATATCACATGTCCATCATATCATGATATCATATTATCTAGCATGTAACTAAAACACTGTGAAACAAAAACATGGTCAATATAACAAGTTATATTGGTATGTGGGGCAAAGAAAATATTCACATCTAGGTGTAACAACGTATTCATCCATAGTAACAAATATGATTACAAAATTGAACATTCATTTTCTTTCTAACTTCTCAAGTTTATCTTTGTGGGATACTCCCTCTGTGGAGTACTCCTTTGGGGAACTCTCTCATTAGGATTTTGTCCCTGTAGTGGACATTCATGACCCCCATGTTCCTGGACTCAGTCTATCATGGACTTCCTTTCCTGGCTAGGCCTCATCATGACCATCCTATCCTGACTTGGTCTTATTGGTGATCATCCTATCCTTTCTTAACTTGTCACAATAGTGACTTCACTTACATCCCACATGTATCTCTTACATCCACCAGAGATAGTTGAGCAAGTTATTCTTATATAATATGACAATTATAGTCACTTTAAAGATTGCAAGAATAAAATAAACAACTAAAAATTTATCTACAATCAATGCAGAAAACCTTAGAAATCCTTGAGAATCATGTAAGTCTAGTGGTCATAGGCGTAACCACATACCTCTTGTAGAACCATGTATATTATCAAATCATACTTTAAGCATATCATCCAATCAAGTAAGCACAAAGGAATCAATTTAAATCTGCATGTATATAAATCCTAAAGTGTCCCTATCATGTTAATCACATTAAACCTTATTTAGGTCCTAGTCTAGGGTTTATGTTTTCCTTGTTATCGAATTATCATTAGGGTTGTACTTTTGTACCCCACTTCCTATGTTTAGTGATCTAATGACTCAAGAACCCTAGTTCATATTAGATGTAATCATGATTATCAAATCTACCATTATATAACAACATGAGCTCTTTCATCAGATTATGTGCATTAACACCATAGCAATTTCATGATTTTTAATCCCTAATTCTTCAGATGCATAATTACTCACATTAGAAACCCTAACTACTTATTATTGTTAGCAAAATCATATTGATTTCTCATATTGTCCAATATTACCCGTTATTATGGCAAGAAAATCATTTTTAGCATATTCAAACAAGTTATTATACGAAGTTTCGGCTTAAATACATTAATCATAATTTAAACCCATATCTATACTAGTTCTAGAATTTGAAGCATAATTAGGCTATAAAAATATTTTATTTAGATTTCTCTCATTTTTCCAATCAACACAAAATATAGATTTTCTATATCTGGACAATCCTAGCATTTCCTATGATTTTTCAAAGATAAACATCATAAGACTCCAAGATGCCTCAAAAGATGCCATGTGGTGGTTTACCATTGGTCGACACCAGCCCTCTTGAGTAAGTTGGGCATGGTTTTCTGCTCTGATTTTCCTCTAAACCGGTCCATACCTGGTTCATGATTGGTCATGATCCCCCGACTGACCTTCCTTTCTCCCTCACGCATCGACGTGCTCTCGTGAGTCATAGTGTCCTCACCCAGGCTCCATGAGAGCCACACATTCTCACTCATAGAGTACCTCAATCACCAAGGTCTGTTCTCCAATATTGCCTCCTCAAGCACCCCACACCATCTCTCTCCACCCACCATTGCCACAGTCACAATGAAGATTTCTCCTTCCTCCTATCCTCACCAGCGACTAACTGATGCAGCCCTATTTTAGGGATTCATCTTGTGTCTTATTGCACTTTGATCACAACAATACATGTTAGATTACATGTTATTCCCCTTAATATGCATATTTCTATCAAATACACTTATGGAGGCTTTTTGCATGTTTTATAGGTACTTTGGCCACTACTTGATGGAAGGGAGAGAAGGAGGAGAATCTAAGGGTTTCTTCACCCATGTTGGAGCCTAAAGAGAGTCCAAGAGATTCCCTAACCTACCCCTAGTAGTTAAGAGTCAAACCAAAGCAAGGATCATAAAAATGAACAAGTTGAAGGTCAAAGTGCAAGAAAGAAGCTCCAACACAGTCTTGGTACATGGCCATGGCCATGGCATAAATGCCCCATGTTATAGAAAAATGCAAGTTTGAAGCTTCTTTCCACCACCCAGTGGTGATCAGGCTTCACCACCCCCATGGTGATTAGGCTTCACCACCCCTGTGGTGAACCACTAGCCTCATGGTGATTAGACTTCGCCACCCCAGTGGTGATCAGGCTTCACCAACCCAGTGGTGAACCACCCCCCCATGGTGACCAAGCTCCACCATGGCCGTGGTGATCACCATGTTCGTGGCATTTTATGTACAAATTTGACCAATTCCCTATGATTTTTAGCCATTTTGCACCTCACCTGTTCCCACACACTACAGCCATGTTCCCCTACAACCACCACGGCCGTGGTGGGTATCAACCCAAGCCTATTTTTTCACTACTTTACCCATATTGCCCCTAATTTACTTATTTCTTCCCCCACACCTATATATACCTAGGTTGTGGTTAGAGGCCAAGGTTAGCTACCTTCTACCACCTCTTAGCTCTTCATTTTTTCCCCTTATCCATTCCACTTCATTTCATCCTCCATTCCACCCCATTTCACCATTTTCACCACTAAAGCCCTAGTTTCCTAGTGTTTTGACCCTATTCCACCTCCATCCCATGCCATTGCACCTTGGAGGAGAGAGGAGGATGTCTTGAAGTAGTTGAAGTGGAGTATTTCTCCATCTACACTGAGATCTGTGGCTTCTTCTACCTCTTTCTCCTTTCATTTTTTATGTTGCATTGCTATGAGTAGATAGGCCCCTTGGGTGGGTTGTTTGGGGTAGAAATATTACTTTAATACCATGTTGATGTGAATTGATATGTAAACATTTTAATTTCATTTGGTAATGATTATGTTCTATTTCTATCTCATTCTTCATGACTTGCTTGTTGGTTTATTCTTGAAATCACCTAGGAATTTAGGGAAATTGCTTTTGTGTGTGGATTTTGGGATTTGCTTATAGGTTCAATTCTTGGATCCCTAGCTAGCTACCCATCCTCCTACATTCTAATCAATTCCCCTAACCCTAGTTGAGAGATCTAAGTAGCTAGTTTATATGAATTTAGTGTGCTTAGCATGGAGCTTTCTCAAGGCTAGAATGTGGGTGATGGGAGGCCTAAAACCTCACTTCCACTTCGGTTACTAACCTCAGCCCCTAATCATCCTAAGATCAACTAACCTATAAACCTAGGCTTGTTTAAACTCTAATTGAATTGCACCTAGACCCTAACCCAATTGAGCCTTGCAAGGGTAGTAGGGGGTGTTAGGGACTAGTTCCCCTATACACAACCTAGCATATCCATGGACAGTTAGTAGTCTAGGATAAATCATTAGACTCTACCTTATTGTTTGGTTTGACAATCTAAATGAAGTCATTATGCTTTCTTGTAACCCCCAACCTAATTGATAAGTGTATTACCCAAATAGCCCATGTCTCTCTTTATTGCTTTAAAACCCTAATTGCCTTCTTGCTTATCTTTTTTGAAGTTAAACAGACAAATTTCATTATGGAGAACCCATATGGCATCTATATGAGGAGAAAACAAACTAAAAGACCAAACAAAGATCAAGACCAGATACAAACCACCACAAAAACTCATATCACCTATCAGGCACCAAAAAATCCATCGGTCACTGTAGGACCGTCTGTCACCAAGAATTCATCGACCATCGAGAAATAAGAGGTCACTGAGAAACCATTGATCAATGAAAACACTACACTACCTTCTCACTTAGCTTATGTAGACTACATAAAAGCAAGGTTCAAAAGAATCCAAAGGAGAAGTGAAATTATGAATTCTAATGTACATCATAAAGTAACTCAAGTAAATCACAATTATGTTCACACCACAAAAAATGGTAATTTACATAAAGGTCCACAGATTATATGAATTTGTATATCTTGAGAAAACAAGGTCTATTTTGATTCAAATTATAAATATAGTTTCATCATCTAGTATGACATCACAATCGGAGTTAAATTTTAAGATTAAGCATCAAATTAATCTAATTAGGCCAAGAAAATTATGTTTATGAATTTAGCAGGGTTAGAGGCCTTAAAGGGAGGCGTAGAGGAAGAGGAATAGGAGAAAGGAGTAGGACGAAATGACCATGTGTTGTTTTCAATTGTGTAGAATGCGTGAACAAGAGGTAAAAAAATTCCACACGATGAGGAAGATGTTAGGATAGGAAATAAAGGAAAGAAGGGAATGACCGAGGACACTTAGTGTAATAATTCTATGTTAAATCTAGGGTTTTAAATCAATCAAATGGATGGTCAACTGGATTCTGATTGACACACAGATTTAGGGGTAGGATAATTATGATGTGAGAATTCCATTTTTAGTATTAATTTCACCCTTTGATAGTTGTTATTTTAATTCCTTACTTTTAAATCAATACTCAATAATTGCATTTTAGTGCTTTTCTTAGTGGATTGGACACATTGCATTATATTTTTTGATTTCCTATTATCAATTAGTACTAGGATGATTTTATTACCAAGTCTTGAATTAAATATTTAATTAATAAATTAATTTGTCATTAACCTTGTATAAGAGATTATTTTCTAAGACATTTTCTTGGCTCCATATAGTTTTGATGAATATAATTCAAGGAAAAAGCTTTCTTACTCATTTAATTAAATGTAGACCTAAGGAAAGGGAAAAGTCATCTATATACCCTGATTTTAGTATGTTACATCTAGAGTTTCAATGTAAAGAATTGAATTCCATGTATAATATTAGTTTCAACCTTTTTCTAAGCTTTTCTTTCCTTTATGCCCTTGATATTGAATTAGTGGAAATTATAAAGGTTTGGTGTATATTTATTCCCAATATTTGTCTTTATAAGGAGTAAAGCATAAATACCTCAGTAAAAGTTGCTAATGGGTTTGATTTATAGAATGTTCACTTATGAAGGATAAGGACAAAATAAAAATCAATCCAGAAGTTTTTATGGCTTTTCTGTGGGAAAAGCAAGAAAATCCTAAAAGTGAATATAATGTGCCAATAAATGAATTTATTTTCCCATCATAAAATGAAATCCAAGATCTAATCTGACATATATATAATAAGCATACAAATAAATAATCATTTGTATCTAAAGAGATTCAACTAGGCAAACTTCTTTATTCAATTATACAATAATTTCAGTCGTAGCTGAAATCCCTAAACTTCAGTATATTCATGTAACTCTTACAATTACGTTAAGAATTCTTATTTAGATGGATTGCAATAATTTCTAATGTGATTTCATAATCTGAAATTCCTCATAATAGATAAATAATTCATTTCTTATCAACTTGCACAAGCTAGATCAAATGGACCATTTAGGGTTGTACTTGCATACTAATCAATTGAAAATTATTAATGATTTAACTGATTTTTGTGCAATCTACTATTTAAAAGTACCCATTCACTCTAAGGTGTGAAAATACCCTACAAATGTAGCCCATCTCTGAAGATCTCGAATCCATAGCAAGACTCTATCAAAATCCACAATTTCTTCTTCCTTTTAGCCCTAAATGAGGTCTGCTGAAGGTAGAAGATGAAGGTCAGAGGTTAATTCAAACCTCAAGATTGTTGGATCAAGGGTTCTGACCAAGGGGAAGTGAAGAGAAGAAGGAATTCATGGTTAAAATGACTTACCAAGTTGAATTTATAGCAACCCCTTTTGATTTTTGTTGTTCTGAACGTTCTTTCCCAAACATCACCCTAGAAATCACCCTCCACGTCGCCCTTTCATCCAGAAAGTGGTCTGGAATGATAGAGGATAGAAACACGGTTTCAACGCACTTCATTTCATTGAAAACGGATAAATATTACTCGAGATATGATCGTTTTAGGATTGACTGATCTTGGCGGCGTCCACTGCGGTCGCGGTGTCGACGCAGCGTCCGTCGCGGTTTTCAGTATATGCTTACTAAAAATGGTATAACTCTCTCATTTTAACTCCGATTTGGTTCATTCTTTTTTTTTTAGATTCATAATTGAATTCTATACAATATTACCATATTATTGTGACAATATCATTAAATAAAAAATCATTTATTAATTATTTCCTCCAATATCATTATCTCTTTTCTTGCACACATACATGGGTCAATGCTATGTTAACCCCTACTTGAATCTTTATAGTATGCTTAAGTCATGATTATGAGTTTTCCAAATAAATATTTAAGGTCACTAAGGTTAATATAAAGTACAACATAAAATATTACTAGAAAAAATATGACAAACATTAAGATTATCTTAAATCTCTAGGATTACCAGCAAAGCTTGGAATGGGTTGTAACAACATTATCCATATATGTCACATAAATAAGCATCAAGATGCTAACAAAAGCTCGATTCGATTGAAATATCATATAAAAACTTTCATGTCCAGACCATAGAGTATAGGATGAGTCTAGGACACACTAGACATCTAAATGACCTTCTCTAAAGTCTATCATCACAGCTTCTCCTTACTGTCCGGTCTGTTGTTGTTGTTGATTACCTAATAAGATGTGGTGATGCATGAGGTAAGCCCCATGTCCCATCAAGAGATATAACTCTCAACACCACTTATTGATTACAATAGGTTAAATAATTAAATAATTTTAAACAGTTCAAGGAAATTGAACAGATATAATAACAACAGGCATGATAAGGTGTATTAAGGAACTGATAAACCTATCATCATTAGCTTGTCTATCATCATGTGCATTGCTAACTGTATAAGCAGTCTAGTGGAATATGCATGATTAATAGCATAAGCAAGTCTAGTTGCATAGAATCTCTATGATCATGAATAAGTATAGCAACATAGACACATCTGATAGTATTAGCATTTCTAACAGTTTGAGCAAATCTACATGACACGTAGAACTAACAATATAAGCACAACTGTCTGCATAAGCATGACTAGTAGTATAAGAAGTCTAATTACAAAAGCATGGCTAGCAGTATAAGCATAGATAACATCATGTGATAGCTAGAATCATAATCATAATCAACAGTAGCAGTATATCTATCAATATAAGCATGGCTATTATATGTACACATCTACAACATGAGCATATCCACATCATAAGCATATCTACTATCTTTTAGTGTTCTAATCATCATCTCTATGTAAAGAGAACAAACAAGGATGATAATCCAAAGTGAAGTATTGTGTATAGCCATAAACAAATATGCTACATGACTGTATTACATCTTTTATTAAGCCTTGAGGATTTGCGTCGTACCACTCAAATCTAGCTGACCAGTGCTAAGTCAAAATTTGCTCCATAAATATTATTGAAGAGTTGGATTCCATGATCTCACCCACAACTCCTAGTCAGTATGAGAGACAATGTAGAGACATAACAGTCAACTGCCAACAATGACATATAGTCAAGTTGGAAAGAACTAGCCTGCCTTGGTACAGGTCATGACGCTAGAGAACAGTTCACGCATGCTCGTTCTATCTGAGGCATCCTATAGTGGTATCGACTGCTGCCTTTCACATATCACAATATCTGAGGCATGATCACAATCATTCTCCATAACCTTCAATTATGGATGCAAGGATATATCCTGAACTTGCTCCTGCACATATTCAACAATATGCTCTCTGAGTTTCCCACAGGAATTACTCGTTTCACCATCCATCAAGTTCTGACACTGGAATGGATCTATGGCACAGGGAAACTACATGATTAGAGTTTCACTTGATTAGTTTTTCCAATTGAGTGAATTAAGGATGCATCAAATAAGTGAACATAAAAATGCTAATTCATTTCTAGCAAGCATTAATATATAACAACTTCAGAAGATATAAAATGTATGAAACTTATTGTTCCTCATTTCATCATCAAATTGTACTATTCATTGCAATTCATGAGACTACACTTGTTATCATACTTTCATATGATATAAATCCTTATCACAATATTGCAGGGTATCAACCCTTGTCAAAATAAGAGGATTACACCTCATTTAGGTCTAAACCATGCCCAAAGGTCATTAAGAGCATCACATTATTCCCTTCAAGCTTATCATTATCTTTCCATGCCTATCCACAAGGATTCAATAAACATAACCATTCATGTGAACTCATGATCAGCATGATATTGCATTTATGAACTAAAAGATGTTCAAATCATAACATTGCAAGGTTATCATAGCATTTATGAGCATTCTTTTATTATATCAACATACAAGGAAGGTATTATTGGACACCATAACACTTATAATGTACAAGTTTAGCATAAGAAAGCATAAACCATAAAGCTATGATGACCACCAATTAGCACATTATAGTTATAATCAATCATTCAAAAGGATGTTCCATCATTATATTAATCATTCAAGGATGTGTAGCATGATCAACCACAATCATCTATTTTCTTTAGGGTTAGTTTCAACAAGACAAATCACATTGAAGTTACAAATCAACACTCATACTCAAAACCTAATTCATGGCATTTAAAACCCCAAGTAAACTCGTCATTTATAAGCACTTAAAGTGAGTATTAAAGCCACCAACTTTGGAAGAACATAACCATAGGTTCTAGCTACCAAAAGAAGACTCAAAATAGAACCATGTGCCCACCATCGGCTATCACAAGGCCCCAACCATCAAATAATGAAGCAAAAGGGAAATATAGCTCTCAACACATAGAAAAAGACCATCATTTTCTAGGGTTAGGGTAACCATTGAACATTAATGACAAAAACAACATAACATTTGGTAATTAAAATAGCAACAAAGTATAAACCATCGGTTGCTTAAACCATTGGTCACCAAGAAAAGAAGGAAAATAGTTCATTAACACATATAAATGACCATCATTTGTGATCGCAAGAGTACCATTGGTTCATGGTTAAGCAAGTTCTAAGACTTCCTCTACCTCAGGAAGGTCGTACATATAGTTTCACATTCATCTAGAGTTAGAAACCATTCAAGTAACAACATTAAAATTGAAACTCTAGGCAAAGATATCTTCTATATGCTTAGATCTTTGTTTTAGAGTAAGAACTTGAATAAGAAAGCTAGTAGTAAGAAATAAACGTGAGGAGGGTTATAAAACTCACCTCTAAGAAGAAGATCAGGCTCCAAACAGAAAGAAAACTTGAGAAAATAAGGTAGAGAACTCTAGTATAAGCTCTTAACTCGGCCAACTAGCTCTTCCTCCACAAGGGAAGCAAACCCTAGGCATAAGGGGCATGAAAGATGAGTTCTTTTAGATCTAGAGCAATATTTACCATGAAAAACCATGGCTCCAACCTAGATGAAGGTAGGAGGAAGAAGAAAAGAAGGAGAAATAAAGGAGGAAAGGAGAACTTACTAGGTTAGGTCAAGAACAAACAAAAGAAGCTCTACAAACCCTAAGGAGAATAGATCCAAGCTCTAGAGACACATGCAAGGCGTTCGACCATCATATTACACCTTGGGCACCTTATTCACCACCAAGAAGGGGAGAACAAAGCCCTAGTCATAAAGGAAGATATTGGGATCCAAAGAGTTCATTTGGGTGCAAAAGTAGATGTATATAAAGCTAAGGATAAGAAGTAAGAGAAGCTTGAGGTGTCCATCTAGGTTGCCTTGTGTCAAAGATCATTTTTCATGTATGAAAACATGTCTATCGGTTGTTCTTCTATCAAACCATCAGCCATCAGACCTAGGATATCCATCGGCCTCCACCACTTACAAGAGCCATCAGGTCCCACACTTAGTCATTAAGGGCCAAAAAGGAGCAATCTGCCCCACCATCGGTTGAGGACCTTCAACCTCCTCAACCATCAGTTGTACCACTTCTAGGGTTAACCATTGACCTCCCTACATCAAGGAAAACCATCAAATGGAACCCCGACATTGCAGAACCATCGGTTCCCATGGTTTCACACTTAGAAACTCCATCATCCATGCATAGGGAGAAACCCTAATTCTTACCTAGACTCTCAACCCTCATCCCAACGTAGAACAAGGTGCCCTAAGGTACAAGAACATCATACATGATATAAAATCTCATGAAGTAACATATACATGTGAAAAATTGCAAAGGAAACCTCATATATAAGTAAATTGTAGAAAAGTCCAAAACATGTACACAATTGTGTAACTTGCACAAACAATGTCCAAACTAGACAAAACTTGATGCTTAATCTTTTCACATGATATCAAAGCACCTCAAAAGGTTTAATTAAGGTTTTTAGCACTCAATTATGATTATTAAGCATGTTCAAACATTTAAGAAAGGTTAGGGGTCTCACAGCCATAAAACCCTAATAGGAATTTTACCCCCGAAATCCAAGGTAGGCAAAGATGGGTTCCTCCTGTGCACCTCATCCACCACCATTCACATGGTTACTTCCATATCATGGTGATGTCACAAAATTCTCATAGGAATCATTCTCTTTCCCCTCAACTCATGCATGTCTCAAACTTGGGTTAGCATAGGAATTTCCACATAAGAAACATCCTCATGTAACTCCACCTCTACTGTATGTATCATTTGTCTGGTAATAGGGTGACATTTCCTAAACATGGAACATAGAAACTAATATGCCACTTTTATATCTCTAGTAGTACCTTTCAACTTGGGACTCTAGCTATCGTCCTGAACTATTCTATCTATTGTATCAACACATTTATCAAAAGCAATACTTACTTCCATTGCATGTTCTTTTCTTGATGATATGTTTATGTATTTTCCAGATACATTATATGTGTCAAAGATGAGTCTCTTCATGTACTATTTCACTTAAACCATCAACATCTTGAAAGATTGTTGACACCAATACTGACTCCTATCTTTTCATACGATAAGGAACTCCTTTCCTAGTTGACCTCATTAGGGATAAAGCAACGACACTGTGTTCACCTTTCTACGATTCACATAACACACTTAACAACTATATCATAACTCCAAGGGGATACTTTGGCTAATCCTCAAACTCATTCTTGCTAATCTTGACCCACAATCATTGATATTTCAACAATCCTAAGGCTTAGCAAAGATACTAATAATCTCTGAACTACTCTGAGATGTTATCAATCAAAGCTTACCACAACTTATAAGGACACAACCTGAGCACTCTGCTCATCCAGTTCATAAACATTGTTGATGTATTGGTTACTCTTAGATGATACAACCCTGAACTCACAGTAATCATGTAACTTATGTCATCCACTCTGATCCTTATCCATTGATATCTCGATCTCAAGTTTATCAGAAGGAACATTGTAGCACATGTCCAGTGATCCACAACCATCTATCCTTGGTCGTGGTCTTATCTAGCTGTCGGTAGTCCATATATAGCATCATGAAATCACTCTTCTTCTTTCCAAACTACACTTGGAGTATCAATATCAACTCTCTCTCTCTCTCACACACAACTTCTAAGGGGAATAAATACTTGAGAGCTCATTTGATAAACATCTCCAACTTCACATACTATTGATGCACCTTGAGTATTAGGACTCATCACCTTGGTATCCACTTCTTGTGCCCAAAATAACTCACATCTTAGTCCCAACAACTTCTCCATCAAAATAACTAACTCAAAACGTATAGGAGGAGTCTTCCTAACTCTTGAAAGGCTCAAAAAGCTTGCTCATCAACAAACATCATGAATTTTAGAATCATATTTTAAAGCATCCACATAATATATCAAGTTATCCATCCCTAGGATTATAGTGAATCTAAGCATACCAACTGGCATAAGATCCACTTGAAAGATGTGCCCCAAAAAGGAAGAACGCATCGGGAGACACACTTCCCACCTCACATCAACACTATCCAGGGTTCACTAGCAAGGGGTAACTGATTCTTCCTTCATCAAGCGGTTACAACTTTTTATGTATAATTTTACCATTTTCAACTTGGGTTCATTGCCATCATCATAGGAATTATCATGATTATCATAGCTCATTGCTCTTTTCTTGTTAATTATTCATCATTCTTGTATATGTCCCCTTTTTTTATCATGTTTTTCAACCCCTTATCATGGGATGGATCATCATATTCCACATTTTCCTCATTAATTAGGGACCATCTCCCTTAATTTCTTTTACATGTTATGAAGATTTTACTTTAACACTTTCTAACACACATAGGTTGGTCTGAGATTAGTCATGTTCCACTTTATTTATCTTCTCATATCACACTTATCTCAGGAGTTCTCTCCATCTTATGTGCATTTTATACCTTGAATCACTTCATTAGTACAAATTCATCTTTCTTTTACCCCATTATCTTCTTGAATTTCATCTCCAAGAACTCCTCATTTGCTTATATGTATTCAGATTTAGCTTTCATGATGTCATATCTTTCTTTTGTAGTTACCAAACATTTAGGTTTTGATAGGTTACAGTGTATTCATTTTCCTTAGGGTAAGATTGAGGTATTATCACCATGATTTTATATTCATTATGCTCTTTAGATTGTTTCAAAATTACTACTTGATAAGAGTAATTAGAAAGATAACAATCGAAGAGTTTTACAGTTACCTTTTCTTTAATAGTTGAATACCCAGCCAGGGCATCCAAGTACTAGGACTAGGCAGTATGCATCATGTTTTCGTGTCATGTTCCTTACTTAGATATCATCCTAGTCCTAAGTCCTAGTGTCCCTATAGACTCAACGAACCAATAGATCTGATACCAATTTGCAAAACACTAAACACAACTGATCACTAATTAAGCACTTATCCAGAAAATAAGGTAAACTAAAACCAATTTCAACATCATCACATGCTTAGAAACATTTACAGTGAAGCCCAACATCTTGCTTGTATTCATACTATGCCAAAAATCTGATACAATTTGTTCCATGGCCTTAGCCATAACATATATACACAGGAGAACATTATCCATATATGTCACATAAATAAGCATCAACATGCTAAAAAAAGCCCGATTCAATCGGAACATCGTATACAAATTTTCCTGCCTAAACCTGAGAGTATAGGGACATCTCTAGGACACAATAAATATCTAAACAACCTTATCTAAGGTCCATAATCAAATCTTCTTCTCACTACGATAGGTCTTCTTACTCTACTACTGATCATGTAAAAAAATGTGGGGACCTATGAGGTGAGACCCATGCCTGAGTGAGAGATATAACTCTCAACACTGGATATTGATTACAATAGGTTAAGTAGTTAAACAATTTTAAGAACTTCAAGACAAATAAATAGATAGAATAATAGTAGACCTGATTAACAAGGTGTATAATGGGACTGATAAAACTATCATCATTAGCCTGGCTATCATCATCTGCATTGCTAACTGTATAAGCAGTCTAGTGGCATAAGCATGATTAACACCATAAGAAAGTCTGGTAGCATATCATCTCTAACATAATGAATAAGTCTAGCAACATAGTCATAGATGATAGTATTAGCATTTCTAATGGTTTGAGTAGATATACATTGCAAGTAAAACTAACAACATAAGCACAGCTATATGTATAAGAATGACTAGTAGTATAAGAAGTCTAATTATAGAAGCATGTCTAGCATTAAAGCATAGCTAACATCATGTGATAGCTAGCATCATTATCATAATCAGTAGTAGTAGTATATCTATCAACATAAACATGGCTACTATATGTACACATCTACAACATGAGCATATCCTCATCATAATCATATCTACTATCTTTTAATGTACAAATCATCATCTCTATGTAAAGAGAACAAACAAGGATTATCATCCAATGTGAAGTGTTGTGTATTTCCCTAAATAGATATTCTACACGGTTGTATTACATCTTTTATTAAGCCATGAGGATTTGATTCGTACCACCATAATCCAATAGACCACTGCTAAGTCAAAATCAGTGCCATAAAGATCTATGGAAGTGTCAGACTTATTGATCTCACACACAACTCCAAGTTAGTAAGAGAGATAATGCAAAGACATAATAGTCAACTGACAACAACAACATATAGTCAAGCTAAAACAACTAGCCCACCTTGGTGCATGTCACGATGCTAGAGAACAAGTCACACATGCCCCTTCTATCTGAGCCATTCTACAGTGGTACTCACTGTGCCTTTCACATATCACAATATTTGAGGCACGATCACAATCAACCTCCATAATTTGTAATCATGGATGCAAGGATATATCCTCAAATCGCACCCCACATATTCAACAATATGCGCTCCAAGTTTCCTGTAGGAATTACTCATTTTACTATCCAACAAGTTCTGACACTGGAATGGATCTATGACATAAGGGAACTGCATGATTATAGTTTCAATTGATTAGTTATGGAAATTGAGTGAATTGAGGCTGCATCAAACAAGTGGACAAAAAAACCCTAATTCATTTCTAACAAGCATAGATATATAACAAATTCATAAGATATTAAACATATGAAAATTATTGTTCATCATATCATCATCACATAGTACTATTCATTGTCATTCATGAGACTACACTTGTTATAATACTACCACATGATGCAAATCCTTATCACAATATCACAGGGTATCAACCCTTGACAACATAAGAGGATTACAACTCATTTAGGGCTCAACCATGCCCTAAGGTCATTAAGATCATCATATTATTCCCTACAAAATTATCATTATCTTTCCATGCCTATCCAAAAGGCTTCAATAAACATCACCATTCATGTAATACTGAGGCTTAACATGATATTGCATTTAAGAACTAAAAGATGTTCACATGACAACATTGTAGGGTTATCTTAGCATTTATGAGCATTCCTTTATTATCTCAACATATACAGAAGCTAGGTATGATCAGCCACCATCACACTTATAGTGTACAATTTTATCATAAGAAAGCATAAACCATAAAGCTATGATGACCACCAATTAACGCATTAGAGTTATAATCAATCATTAGGAATGATATTCCATCATTGTATTAATCATTCAAGGATGAGTAGCATGATTAACCACCATCATCTATTTGATTTAGGGTTAGATTCAACAAGATAAGTCACATTGAAGTCACAAATCAACACTCATGCCCAAACCCTAACTCATGTCATCCCCATTAGATCATGGAGGCATAAGGTGAAGCATCACCATCTAATCCCATACTTCCCTCAAGTATGGATCCATGCATAACACCAGGATTAACCATCACTTATTGCATTAAGGTTAAGTGTAACAAGATGTGCTACATTAGATTTACTCATGCACTCCTTATGGTGACTATATATTTCCTTCATATGAGGGAAAAGGTAAGATTACATGATTAAAGGGAAACCTCCATCAGATTCAACTTCATTCAAACCAACCCAACATGCCATAAGCATCGAACCAAAACAATTGGATGAGAGGAGGTAAAACCATTGGTTGCAATACAAGAAATACTCAAAATGAATCACTTAGAAATCCATCAGATTGTGAGCTAGGTTTTTCACCATTCAAGCTATTAAAACCATCAATTGACTTACACATAGGAGCACCATTGGTTGTGGGGTTACAAACCACCATCGGTTGTGTACTTAAAGCAAACCATTGGTTGATAACATGAAAAAGACCATCGGTTGGTAACATGAAGAAGACCATCGGTTGATGTGCCAAACATCAGACGATACAAAATTCATGCATACAAAACGATTATCATTCAAATATAAAATTGCATTTGAAATAGCTTCAACAAGAATCTTAAATAATCTCTTCATATCACATGAATACCCCATGCCAAGAAATAAAGAAAAATGAAGGCGAGTAATAATAGCTTTATTACATTTGCAATCTATTCTAAAGCCATATCTAACTAAAATTGTTTCACTAAGAATATTACATCATACTAATAGAACATGTCTAACTCTATGAAGTGTCAGAACCTTTTCTGAAAGAAATTTCAAGTCCACTCATCCTTCACCTTTGACTTTTACAATGCTAGAATTGCCCAAAGTCAAGATTGACTGCTACAACCCCAAATTTTGGGTTCCTTTGGTAAGGAATGTAATTTCTCATATTAAAGATATTTGGACAAAAACAATGATATAATTTGTTGTGAATAAATGGATTTCGTTTAAAATAGCCTTGTTGTTTGATTTGTGGGCTTTATTGGCTATTGGGCCCAATAACAAGGAAATTAAATTAATGAATGAATAATTGAGTTTTTGAGAAAAGAAAGGTGTGGAAACCTCTAGAAGGAAAATCCAAAGAGGGATTTCGTGCCCCATGAGTTCCTTGAGTGAGAAGGAGTCAAAAGTTGCATGATAATGCAAAAACAAAAGAAAAAGATAAATTAAGTATTTCTTTATTAAGAAAGAAATTGGAAACAATGGTAAAATGTGGAAAATAAGTGAAAAGAGGTGTAATTGAGTTATCATTGGTGGAATTTCGTATCCCAAGAGTTCCTAATGATAAAAGGAATACCAATGAAGAAAATAAAAGAGAAATAAACAAAAATCCTCAAAAAAAGAAATATTTTAATAAGAACTCAACATGATAATGTGAAATAATGCATATTGATGCATTTAAGGATAATGAGTATTCCTTAAAAAATAATTTCAAATTCATTGAGTTTCTTGGGGTCCAAGGAGCCCCAATAAAGAGGAAAGAAAGAGGAAATACCAAGATTGCAAAATAAGAGCATAATGTGATGTATTATTGATGGATTTTGTAATATTGATAAAAGGAAGTATTTTCTATTAAAAGAAAGCTTAATTTTGTGCCAATACATAAGAGGTAAGTACAAGGAAGATAAAGGAGGTAATTTTTGAAATCCTAAATAACTAAGAAAAAGAAAGAATATCAAAGGCATGAGGGAGAGAGAGAAGATTTTCTTCTGAAATTAAGAAAAGTCATTTCCTATTAGGAAAGGGACTTGTTCCCTCTTATATGAACGTCTTGGGACTTGGGTGCCCTCCCCTGTATAAGGGGTAGAGCTCAGGGATGAGTTCTGAAGAGTTGCACATGTCTCCTCTCTTCTACTTGTTCCTATTCCTACTAAACCCTAACCATGAATGCATAGAATCATCTTGGCGGCTAGCAGCTGTAGGGGGGGTATAAGTTGGGGAACGATGCTCCCAGGTCCCTGGAAAAGGAGCTTGGCCACCGTCCCTTGGCCCCAACACCTGCACGGCACTGTAGTTTAGTTGCAGGGCAGCCGTGGTGGAAGACCCGCTGGGCTCGATCCCAGCCGACCAGCCATCTACCAAAAGCACCTCCAATTGCGCAAGGGGGCGGAAGAGCAAGGGGATCAAGTTCTGATCATCGTCGGGGTCCGGGGGAGGAGAGAAAGTCGCGCCAAGTCTGCAGATCGGCAGCTAGGGCGGCTGCTTTCGACCTGCTCAAGGTTGAAGAAAGGGAAAGCAGCATTGGATGAATATGCCCTCCGCGGGATTAAAGAATCATCAACTTAACCAGGGGTAAGAACGTCTTTTTGAAATGTTTTCACAAGCCAACGTGTTGCATGTGTAGAGGCTACGTGGCGCCTCCCTATTGGCCCAAAATAAGATTAATTTGCAAAATTCATATCTCTTTAACCGTAGCTCGGATGAATATGCATAATACATGAATTTTGCCCAGAAAAATGAGAGGAATCTATTAAAAATATAACTAAATCCTGATTCCTTTTGCAATCCAAAAAGTAATGGAAGTTATTAACTTTAATATATTAATGTTTAAACAACACTATTTTGATAAGATTAAAGTGATTAGTATGGTTTAATAACTGATTAAAGTGGATATTAACATGTTAATGATAAAAAAGGAACATTAGGAAGAAAAAGGATGAACTTTGCATATTATTAGTTAATTTGGAGTTTCATTTGCATGAATGTACTTTAATGGGCCTTGAAACCCTAATGTTGGTAAATTCGACTCGTAATGGCTTTAATTGACTAATTTCATGATTAAAGTTGGAATATGATGAATCTAAGCTATTTCGAGCATTAAAGTCCCTAATTTGTGGATAATTAACCTTAATATAGAAATTAGGGTTTCCGATTGAATCAAGGTAGACTTAATAATAAATAGAGTTCATATGGGAATTAGACCATAATGAATTATGAGTTGTTAATCCGAAAGAAACTAAAGATGATAATTGAGTCTAATGACCTTGAAATAATTTAAAAGGATAAAGAAGGTAGTTTTGGTATAAAAGATAAATAATCATAGTGACTTTATGATGTTGAAATCAGGGTTTATGAACTAAGAGAGCATTTAATATGATAAAAGCATTATGGAGACAAAAACCCTAACAAAACCCTAATGTGATCCAGAAATCCTAAGGTGGAATCCAAGTCTAGCTTTAGAATGTTTTGGATAAACTATAACACTTGGATCGCATGCAAAAATTTCAGGATATTGTTGATTGCTTGTTGATTTATTCTTTATCCTTATTGCTTGGACAATCAAGTTGCTCTGGATCAGGTATGTGGTTAATTATGAATAACCGCCTTAGTTTCCTGAGGATTTTTCAGATGATTAATCGCATTGAATGCAAATTATCTGTTTGGATGTTCATACTTGCAAATCATAAAGTCACTATGATTATCACATTAAAAATAGAAGTATGTATCCTCGCACCTACATGCCACCCTGATGGATGATGCCAAAGGTCAGGCCCAGATGGGTACACCAATGGACGCCTTGAGTGGTGACCCCATGCACCAAGCTCGGGAATGAGAAGGTGTTATAACCCCGATTTTTGGGATCAAGTGGTGAGAAATATAATTTCTCATATTAAAGATGTTTGAACAAATAATCATATATTTGGTTGAGAATAATGGGATTTTGTTTAAAATAGCCTTGTTGTTTGATTTGTGGGCTTTATTGGCTATTGGGCCCAATAAAAAGGAAAATAACAAAGGAAATTCAATTAGTAAATGGATAATTGAATTTTAAGAAAAGAAATATGTGGAAACCTCTAGAAGGCAAATCCAAAGAGGATTTCGTACCTCTTGGGTTCCTTGGGTACCAAGGAGTCCAAGGTTGCAAAAAGAAAGCAATAGGAAAAGAAAAGATTAATTAAGTATTTCTTTATGAAGAAAGAAATTTGGAAATAATGATATAATGTGGAAAATGAGTGAAAAGATAAATAATTAAGTTACCCTTTATGGAATTTCGTATCCCAAGGTTTTCTTATGATAGAAGGGATGCCAATGAGGAAAATAGAAGGGAAATAAAAAGAAATTCTCAAAAAGATATATTTTTAATGAGAAATAAACAAGATAATGTGAAATAATGCATAATAATGCATGTAGAAGGATAATAAGTATCCAATGAAGAGAATTTCGAAATAATATAGTTCTTGGGGTACAAGGAGCCCCAATGAAAGAAGAGGAAAGAGAAAATACCAAAATTTGGAGAATAAAAGATAACATGATACTTTATTAATGATTTTGGTGGCATTATGAAAAAGGAAGTAATTCCTATTGAAAGAAAATAGAAAATCGTTCTAATGGATTAAAAGGGCAAGAACAATGATAATAAGAGAAAGGATTTTCGTTTTTCTAAGTATCCATGAGTTAAGGAATATCAAGGAAGAAAAGGAGAGAGAGAATATTGCTTCTCTTTGAAGCAATTGATTTCCTACTTGGAAAGGGACTCTTGGACTCGTGGATAACCCACCTAGGGCTTCGTACCCTCCTCTATAAAAGGTTGGGACCTCTAGGGCGAGCCCAAGGACATCTCTACATCCCTTCCTCTCTCATCTCCCTCTTCCTCTACATCCTTTTCGTTCAAAACCCTAGCAGGGTAAAGCAAGGAGATCCTGGCACAACAAGAAGACCAAGTGGGACTGAGATGGAGGCTGGACGTGCCCCGAGGTCAGATCAAGGCTTAGCCATCAAGGCCGTGCCCTAAAGTAGGCACAACAGCAGCCGCCAAGCTGCAGTGACAGCTGAAGGTGCTTGGCCTGATGGACGGGCAACCGATCGTCTTGGCTGCGAGTGGTTGGAGCCATGTGTGTGTATGAGGGCGGCGGAGACAGGGGTTACTTTTCCATTGAATTTCGTGCCTTGGAAAGGGGGAAGAAGACCCCGCGTTTACCTGCAGCGTGGCTGCATGGTGGCTGTGAGCCGCAGCCATCCTGGGCTTGCTCACGGCCATAATGGCCGCGTCTTGAGGGCTATCTACGTACGACAGGGGGCGACGGGAGCAGCTGGACCCTTCTTGGTGGCCGACGAGGCCAAGGGAGGCAAGGAGGAAGGCCGCGAGGGCTGTAGGGCGCAGCTAGGGCGGCGGCCTGGTCCGCTCGCGAGGTAGAAGAAGCTCAAAACAGCCATTGGACGGTTCTACCCTCGGCCATACAAAGGGCGGGTCACTCAAGTGAAGGGCATAAATGTCTTTCAATTCTAATTCTATCAAGCGCACGCATGGGATAGGTGACGTGGCATCATGCCATTGGCTCAAAAAGGTAAATCTTTGCTAAATTCATATCTTAAGATTCGTAACTCCAATTAGGACAAGTTGTATATGAAATTTTATCAGGAGAACACAAGGAATCCATTAAAAATAGTTTCATGGCCTGAATCTGATCATAGTTTGAAAAGTAATGTAGATTATCATCTTTAATACTTTAAAGATTAAGGAACCCTAATCTGATATGATTAAAGTGTGTAATAGGGTTTAATGAATCATTAGAGTTGATATTAACCTGTTAAATGCAAAAAGGTACTTTAAGATCAAAAATGACGATCTTTGCATGTAATTAGGTTAATTAAGAGATTATATGCCTAAATATGCTTGCAATATGAAAAGTACATAAAAGCTATCATTTTAATGATTTAATTAATGAAAAACTCTTAGATTTGATGATAGATGGTTTTAATGTTGATCAATGGATAATTTAAGCCTATTGTTCATAAAAGTGAAAATAAGACCTAAAAAGAGAATCCAAGTTAATAAAGTAGATTCTTGATGAAATGTGTAATAAATAGAATACATGTTCTTTTCAGGAATTATGTAATGATTGAATTACTTGCTTGGATCTGTTGATTGGCTTGATTGTATATACATGAAGTATATGTTGAATAATCTGCATGACTATTCAAATCAGGTATGTGGTTACGCTTATGACTACCCGAGTTAGTTTTCCGATGGATTCCCGGATGGTTAATCGCATTGAATGCAACTAAACTGTTGTATGTTTATTTATTTCATGCAACTATAAAGTGACTATGATTATCACTATAAATGAGTAGATATATATAACTGGCTAGATCCGGGTCCACCTTTGTTACTTTGAAAAGGCTAAAAAGGGGGTAATCCTAGAGCAAGGTCTAGGTTATCGAGAGTTAGAAATTGGGCTACCTACGTGTAGTGCCATGCGACTCATTAGTCTGCCATGAGTTAAGGAGTGGGCTACTTACGAGTAGTGCCATGTGACTCAACCCTAGAAACTGGTTCACTTATAGGTGGGACCATGAGGGGTTTAATGGGGATCTACCATAAGGAAGGTAGGATCCAAGTCCACTGCAGGGATAGTACAGAGGATAGGGTACTCGTGGATCACGGATGTTATATTTAAAACGTAATCTTGATTGATTAATGATTAATTGAATGACTACATGGTTATCATAGTTGCAAGATTATTGTTTCCCCCACATACCAGCTACGGCTGACCGACGTTTTGTTTTTCGGCGTTTTAGGTACCATGAAAAGAACAAACAGTAAAGTGGCACATGTGATGCTAAATGAGAATTAAAGTTCAAAGGAGGATTAGATAGATTAGTATCGGTATGAATAGAAGAATAGAGATCCAAGTTTTCAAAAGGTATGTAAAGAAAAATTTTATTACCATTTTCAGTATAGCCTGTTAGAATTTAATAATTGTTTATGGTTATATGTCGAACCTTTGATCCGGGATTAATGGTGCGGCTCAACCTCTCAGTTTCCCTTAATTGGGGGTTATCGGGAGGTGGGGTCGTAACATTTAGTATCAGAGCGTAGGTTCCTCATATAACCATTAGTAATTATTAAATTTTACAAACTCCATAGAACCCAAGGGAGTTATTAGAGGAGTATCTGAAAGACGGAGGTGTCTAGAAAGGGATCACGACCGGGGGCTGGCAAGATTTTCCTCCGCACCGCTAGTCGGAATACGAGGACTCCCGGACCCGTGTGACCGCCTGGCCAAAGTCTTAGGGTATGAATCGAAATAAGATACCTCTAGGACTTCTCATCTTATTCATCTCTTCTCATCATAAAATTTCTGATAAGGACCCAAAGGATTAGGGTTTTCTTTCTTCTCCTCACCTTCTCGAGGTATGGGTAAGATTAATAAGGTTTAAGGAATCCTCCATCAAATTAATGAAAAGCATGTAAATAAGATGTCATGGACATAAGCTTAATAGATTAAGTGCAAAATAAATAATAGATACATGCTTAGGTCGTATGACATGAGATGTCATGACCTCAGAAGAGACCTGAGGCTAGACCTTCTTGTCAGGAGGATAAGTCCGTTTTGGAGATAGAGATCTCCATTGCTAGTAGAGACCTGGCACATCCTATGAGGATGATGCTAACCCTAACCCTAAGTGATGATTAGAGAGAGATAGTTGGACCAGGTGTTTGAAAGGACATGCCTTTGGGATGCCATAGAATCCATGGGTGACCTAGCACCTTTGGCAACCCCAACCCTGGGAAGGGTCGTACATGTTAGAGTACATGGTAGCTCTTTGGATGATGATGTTAGTGAAGGACCATAGAAACCCCATGGGCTTGTAGGTCATAGCTGGAAACTAGGGCACGTCATCGTGCTGACGACATGATGAAACCCTGGATAAGGAATTATGATGGAGCATAAAGGGTTATGGATAATCTTGAGCAACCATAAGTTCGAACCTAGGCTTCACCCATGTAGAGCATGCTTTTGAGGTTGATCCTTCATGAAGAGAGGACCTCTAATGGTGAGGTTGGATGTAGGGTTAGCCCTAGAGAGAGAAGGAAACCCAGCAAGAAGGTTGGAAGTCTAAAACCCTGAACAATGGATGATAGTGGTTGCCTCATGATCGATCCCTGAAAGTTGATGATGTTGCCTTTAGAGGGACCAAACCCTAGAGATAGAAGATGAAGCATTTGGTGCCTATGTTCCTATGGAATAAGTGTTTACCTTTTTAGAAAGGAAGAAGATGTTCTGTATACCCTGAAGTGGATTTCTAACAGGTTATGAGGCCTTGTACCTTATGGTTTGTCCTTGAGGAAGATCTAACTCTAAGTGTTGATCGAGTTGAAGGATGACAGGAAGGGCACATTATGCCTTTTGCAAGCTTGATTCATGGTCCAGAGTTAAAGCGTGCAGTTGGACACCTAAAAGTGAACCTAGGGTTCCTAGGCCTAAGAGGGGAAGTGGTATACCTAATGCTCATGATGAGAATTAAGTTTCTATAGTTTCGAGCATGGTAAACCTCATGAATAAAGGAAAAGGGAAGTCCCTTAAGTTTAAGGTATGTGTAATGATCCCCTCATATCTAGGTTGATGATAAAGGAAGGTATGATCTTGATCCAGCATCGAGGAAAGAAGGATAAGTATGACCTAACATGGTACAGTAAGGGGGCTGCTTATGCCTTAATGGCTTGCTAAGTAGGCTCGTGTGGATGTAAACCCTAGACCTAAGAGCTTTTGTGACCTTAGAGATAGTTTTCCTCCCATCCTGGGAGAGGGACCCCTTTGGAAGGATGTATATCTTTTTGGTTAGTTTAAGGTAACCTAAAGAGGTCTCTTAGGATCTTGATAAGCTAAGTGAAAAGTACATGGTATGAGAATGAACCCGTAGGCCCATAGATATCCATCTCTAAGTGCATGCAGATGTGTTACCATGGAGGTAACCGATATAGGGCTTGACCAAGGTAGGCAGTTGCCATGATCCTGATGAAAGGATGAGAGTCAGCCCATGAATGCAGAAAGAGAGATGATGAAGACTTGGGTAAGGTTCTAAGTGAACATGTACTATGATGGAGAATCCTGAGTCTATCCTAGGGTCAGATAGGGATAAGACTGAGGAAAGTAGGAGTTGCCTAATTCCCCAGTTGCACATGACCATAGGGTCGGGAGGTAACAGCTATCATTGTCTGAAGGCCATGGGTTAGGAGATTGATCACCTTCATAAACTCATGGGACCCAGAGGGCAGATGAGTAGGGCACTCTATTGATGCATGAGGGAAGAGGGATGACCCCAAAAGAGTCGGTACCCTATAGACCTAGAGGAGATGACCAAGGATATAAACCTCAGTAGGTTCAAGACTAGTTTGATATCTTATTGTTTAAGATGAAGAGACATATGTGACACGTTGCAACTTAGATTTAAAGGTGTATTGGCAAGGTGGGATGTATCATCTCTACTCTTGGAACAGGAAGAACTCTGTATTTGGACTGCAGCCAAATGCTTATTTCCTCTTGTTATGGGAGTGAGAGATAGGACATTACGCATGCCATACACCAAGGATAAGAGATGATGTAGGTTGGAACGTTGCCACAAGGAATGGGGATGGAGAAGATAACCTACCCTGGTAAAGTGAATGATAATGGATGGTTTGTAAACCCTAAGAGGAATGAGGTAGTCACCTTATGAGGATGTTTCTAGCATGAGCTAAGTGGAGCTTACAAGTTATACCAGGTTGAGTTTGATCACCATGATGATGGAATCAGAGAGTGTTCTTATGAAGATAAATGAAATACATGGAAGTGTATGTCTTTAATGTTACCTAATACCTAAGGATGTGAAGTGGTACTGGATGCTCTGGTTGAGATACATCTGACTTGTTTAACTAGAAGTTAGAAGAGGTTGTTTGGCTAACCCTAAGTTTGAAAAGGAGAGGTGGTTGGATAACACACAGATGTAACAAGATACGTTGAAAGGTTAAGGGTTGTTTGGTTAGCCAGTCTAATCCTTGATATGATGGAAGGATGATGGTAGAACCTCAAGTGCACTTCTTCATATAAGAAGGTAATGAAACTCTGATGAGAGTGGTTTAGGGTTCAAGGAATCAATCTTGAGGAATTATGACGTACAGAAAATCGTGATCACCATGCACCAAAGTACTACGGAGATAATGAGTGGTAGCAATACTTTGGATACCTAAGATGGAGTCGCATGTGGTATATGGCTATGCAAGCCAGGAGGTAAAGGACGAACCCCAGTAACCCAGGGTATCGATATAGAGGACAAAAGAGTCCCTGAGGGGGAATGAGAGCTCAACACTAAGGATGTTGTGATAGGTCTCCCCTGAGCCAAAGAAGGTCGAGATACCATATGGGTTATGGTAGGTCGTCTTACCTAGATAATATGAGAAAGGAAGAGTTCTATCAAGGGACAAAACTAGTTGAACTACCCATGAGAAAGACGGTTCAACTACACCATGAAGCGAGTTCAAAGGTTCTTGAGTTTGACCTAAAAGTTCACTTTCATAAAGTGGAAGTAGGTACATGAAGAACTCAATGTTAGTATAGTTTATCACCCCTAACTATGGTTAGTATGATCCAGACTAAAGGATCTGATGAGGGCATGTGTGCTCGTTCAGATTGATATCTAGAGACAGGGCATGTGTGCTCGTTCAGGGTGATATCTAGAGACAGTTCTTGTCCTATGAAAGACGTGACAATGACCACCGTAGCCAGTATCGGGTTTTATATGAAGCTCTGTAAGGGAGGTTGTGTCGGTCACCACTTCAGTAAGGTGATGTTGGTGAAAGGACCACATGATGGTTAGAAAAGTACCACATGATGGTTAGAAAAAGGGACCCCAGTGCGTGTAGATGAAGTCACTTTGATCGTGCAAGGGCTGAAAGGAGCCTAGGGACGATGAGAGTCGTGAGCAGATGCAAAGTAGACTGACATACAAGCTACTGTGGGAGAAAATGTGACATGAAACTCCGACCCCTCTAAGTTATAACTAAGAGAGCTGAGTCCCTGATACATGGGTCCATTAGAGATGGATGGGTGGAGAAGGTTAGGTTTGACCCTACCCCTCAGGATAAAGTAATGGGAGATGTTTGCCATGTGTCCAATTTAGAGCACTATGTGAGGTACCCCGACCATGTGCTGAGCAATGAACCTAGTGAGCCCCAAGGGAGGCTGAAATGGCCTGAGTCACCTGTGTAGTTTATAGACACCAGGATGAAAGAACTCAGAGAAAAGAGTATGTGATGATAAAGGTTCTTTGGAAATGCCATGAGTACGGTAAAGCCACATAGGGGCCAATAATGGACATAGAAAAGTCTTATCCTGAATTGTTTGTTTGTTTGTTGATAGAATTTTGAGGACAAAATTCCTATAAGAGGGGAAGGATGTTATAACCCCGATTTTTGGGATCAAGTGGTGAGAAATATAATTTCTCATATTAAAGATGTTTGAACAAATAATCATATATTTGGTTGAGAATAATGGGATTTTGTTTAAAATAGCCTTGTTGTTTGATTTGTGGGCTTTATTGGCTATTGGGCCCAATAAAAAGGAAAATAACAAAGGAAATTCAATTAGTAAATGGATAATTGAATTTTAAGAAAAGAAATATGTGGAAACCTCTAGAAGGCAAATCCAAAGAGGATTTCGTACCTCTTGGGTTCCTTGGGTACCAAGGAGTCCAAGGTTGCAAAAAGAAAGCAATAGGAAAAGAAAAGATTAATTAAGTATTTCTTTATGAAGAAAGAAATTTGGAAATAATGATATAATGTGGAAAATGAGTGAAAAGGTAAATAATTAAGTTACCCTTTATGGAATTTCGTATCCCAAGGTTTTCTTATGATAGAAGGGATGCCAATGAGGAAAATAGAAGGGAAATAAAAAGAAATTCTCAAAAAGATATATTTTTAATGAGAAATAAACAAGATAATGTGAAATAATGCATAATAATGCATGTAGAAGGATAATAAGTATCCAATGAAGAGAATTTCGAAATAATATAGTTCTTGGGGTACAAGGAGCCCCAATGAAAGAAGAGGAAAGAGAAAATACCAAAATTTGGAGAATAAAAGATAACATGATACTTTATTAATGATTTTGGTGGCATTATGAAAAAGGAAGTAATTCCTATTGAAAGAAAATAGAAAATCGTTCTAATGGATTAAAAGGGCAAGAATAATGATAATAAGAGAAAGGATTTTCGTTTTTCTAAGTATCCATGAGTTAAGGAATATCAAGGAAGAAAAGGAGAGAGAGAATATTGCTTCTCTTTGAAGCAATTGATTTCCTACTTGGAAAGGGACTCTTGGACTCGTGGATAACCCACCTAGGGCTTCGTACCCTCCTCTATAAAAGGTTGGGACCTCTAGGGCGAGCCCAAGGACATCTCTACATCCCTTCCTCTCTCATCTCCCTCTTCCTCTACATCCTTTTCGTTCAAAACCCTAGCAGGGTAAAGCAAGGAGATCCTGGCACAACAAGAAGACCAAGTGGGACTGAGATTGAGGTTGGACGTGCCCTGAGGTCAGATCAAGGCTTAGCCATCAAGGCCGCGCCCTAAAGTAGGCACAACAGCAGCCGCCAAGCTGCAGTGACGGCTGCAGGTGCTTGGCCTGATGGACGGGCAACCGATCGTCTTGGCTGTGAGTGGTTGGAGCCATGTGTGTGTATGAGGGCGGCGGAGACAGGGGTTACTTTTCCATTGAATTCCGTGCCTTGGAAAGGGGGAAGAAGACCCCGCGTTTACCTGCAGCGTGGCTGCATGGTGGCTGTGAGCCGCAGCCATCCTGGGCTTGCTCACGGCCATAATGGCCACGTCTTGAGGGCTATCTACGTACGACAGGGGGCGACGGGAGCAGCTGGACCCTTCTTGGTGGCCGACGAGGCCAAGGGAGGCAAGGAGGAAGGCCGCGAGGGCTGTAGGGCGCAGCTAGGGCGGCGGCCTGGTCCGCTCGCGAGGTAGAAGAAGCTCAAAACAGCCATTGGACGGTTCTACCCTCGGCCATACAAAGGGTGGGTCACTCAAGTGAAGGGCATAAACATCTTTCAATTCTAATTCTATCAAGCGCACGCATGGGATAGGTGACGTGGCGTCATGCCATTGGCTCAAAAAGGTAAATCTTTGCTAAATTCATATCTTAAGATTCGTAACTCCAATTAGGACAAGTTGTATATGAATTTTTATCAGGAGAACACAAGGAATCCATTAAAAATAGTTTCATGGCCTGAATCTGATCATAGTTTGAAAAGTAATGTAGATTATCATCTTTAATACTTTAAAGATTAAGGAACCCTAATCTGATATGATTAAAGTGTGTAATAGGGTTTAATGAATCATTAGAGTTGATATTAACCTGTTAAATGCAAAAAGGTACTTTAAGATCAAAAATGACGATCTTTGCATGTAATTAGGTTAATTAAGAGATTATATGCCTAAATATGCTTGCAATATGAAAAGTACATAAAAGCTATCATTTTAATGATTTAATTAATGAAAAACTCTTAGATTTGATGATAGATGGTTTTAATGTTGATCAATGGATAATTTAAGCCTATTGTTCATAAAAGTGAAAATAAGACCTAAAAAGAGAATCCAAGTTAATAAAGTAGATTCTTGATGAAATGTGTAATAAATAGAATACATGTTCTTTTCAGGAATTATGTAATGATTGAATTACTTGCTTGGATCTGTTGATTGGCTTGATTGTATATACATGAAGTATATGTTGAATAATCTGCATGACTATTCAAATCAGGTATGTGGTTACGCTTATGACTACCCGAGTTAGTTTTCCGATGGATTCCCGGATGGTTAATCGCATTGAATGCAACTAAACTGTTGTATGTTTATTTATTTCATGCAACTATAAAGTGACTATGATTATCACTATAAATGAGTAGATATATATAACTGGCTAGATCCGGGTCCACCTCTGTTACTTTGAAAAGGCTAAAAAGGGGGTAATCCTAGAGCAAGGTCTAGGTTATCGAGAGTTAGAAATTGGGCTACCTACGTGTAGTGCCATGCGACTCATTAGCCTGCCATGAGTTAAGGAGTGGGCTACTTACGAGTAGTGCCATGTGACTCAACCGTAGAGACTGGTTCACTTATAGGTGGGACCATGAGGGGTTTAATGGGGATCTACCATAAGGAAGGTAGGATCCAAGTCCACTGCAAGGATAGTACAGAGGATAGGGTACTCGTGGATCGCGGATGTTATATTTAAAACGTAATCTTGATTGATTAATGATTAATTGAATGACTACATGGTTATCATAGTTGCAAGATTATTGTTTCCCCCACATACCAGCTACGGCTGACCGACGTTTTGTTTGTCGGCATTTTAGGTACCATGAAAAGAACAAACAGTAAAGTGGCACATGTGATGCTAAATGAGAATTAAAGTGCAAAGGAGGATTAGATAGATTAGTATCGGTATGGATAGAAGAATAGAGATCCAAGTTTTCAAAAGGTATGTAAAGAAAAATTTTATTACCATTTTCAGTATAGCCTGTTAGAATTTAATAATTGTTTATGGTTATATGTCGAACCTTTGATCCGGGATTAATGGTGCGGCTCAACCTCTCAGTTTCCCTTAATTGGGGGTTATCGGGAGGTGGGGTCGTAACAGAAGGTGGCCTATGATATTGCATGACTAGTGGGCACCTTGAGTGGTGACCCCAGGAACCAAGATCGGGATTGAGAAGGTGGCCTTAAGTCATTGGCAAAGGGCACCCTAAGGTCGGTATGCCAGGGTTAGGGCAAAAGCGGTGAAGAATGTCATACTGAAAAGTGTAAATTGGCTTGTTAATTAATTTGATTGTGAATATTAAATTGTTAGCCATATTTGCAAGATTTTGGTTGTTCCCACATACCAGTATATTTCGATATACTGACCGACGTTTTGTTTGTCGTCGTTTTAGGAACAACAATTGAAAGAACAAACAGTAAAGTGACACATTGTGAAAGTAAAACATAAAGTGCAAGGAGGATTAGTTAGAGTGGATTCAAGCTTGGATAGATAGATTCCCAACGTTTTCAAAGGTAAGTAAAGTTTTAATTGTATACCAAATTCCAGTTAGTTAGTAGAATTTTATAATTGTTATTGATTATTTGTCGAACCTTTGATCCTATTAATTGAATAACAGCTCTGACCTTTGGGTCTCCCTTAATTGGGGGTTACCGGGAGGCGGGGTCATTACAATTGGTATCAGAGCATAGGTTCCTCATCTTACAAATTCCATAGAACCAAGGGAGTTATTAGAGGAGTATCCAAAAGATTGATGTGTCTAGAAAAGGATCACTTTTGGGGGCTGGCAATATTAATCCTCTGCACCGCTAGTTGGAATACAAGGACTCCCGGATTGTGTGACTTCCTGGCCGATGTCTTAGGATATGACTCGAAATAAGACACCTTTAGGACTCTCTCATCTCGTTCATCCCTTCTCAACTCAAATTCTGTTAAGGACCTTAAGGATTAGGGTTTTCTCTCTTCTCCTCACCCTCTTGAGGTATGGGTAAGATTAATAAGGACTAAGGAATCCTCCACCAAATTAATGAAAAGCATGTAAATAAGATGTCATGGACATAAGCTTAATAGATTAAGCGTAAACTAAAGAATAGATACATGCTTAGGTCGTATGACACGAGTTGTCATTGCCCTCAGGAGAGACATGAGGATAGACCTCCTTGGCAGGAGGATGAGTAGAGAGAGTTAGTCTTGGAGGTAGAGACCTCCATTAAAAGTAGATACCTAGCACATCCTTTGAGGATGATGTTAACCTTGACCCTAAGTGAAGGTTAGAGAGAGAGATGACATGATGGGTTAGATGTCATGGTTGACCGAGTGTTTGGTTGGACATGCCTTTGGGATGCCATAAAAGGGTAGATGACCTAGTACCTTTGATGACCAACCCTGGAGAGGGCCGTGCATGCTAGATAGAAGGATAGCTCCTTCATGGATGAGGTTAGAAGAGAACCTATAGTTACCCTATGGGCTTAGGCAAGTAGGTTATAGCTTGATGAAACCCTGGTTAAGGGATCATGGAATTAGCATAAAGGGCTATGAATGACTTTGAGCAAACCTAAGTTCGAGCATATGATTCACCCATGTGAAGGTATGCTAGTAAAGCTCGATCCTTCATGAAGAAAGGACATCTGGTAGTAAGATTGGATGTAGAGTTAGTTCTAGAGAGGAAAGCAAGACTCAAGCAAGAAGGTTGGAAGCTTAGGTTCCGAGACTTAGGAACAGTAGATAGTAGAGGATGATGTGACCTAAGTGGATGATAGTGGTTGCCCTATGAAGGCTGATGATATCTTGGTTGCCTTTAGAGGAACCAAACCTTAGAGGGAGGATGATGCTTCTGATACCTAGGGTATAAGTGATTACCTACTGGATGAGATGAAGAGTGCTTTAGACCCTGGGGGGGGTGAAGTAACCGGTTGTGAGGCTTTATACCTAGTTGGTTGTCCTTAAAGAGGACTCAAATCTGAGGTATTGCTCATTAAAAGGATCATGGGAGTACATGACATACCTTGGACATGTTTGATTCGTGGTTAAGAGTTTGAGCATGCAGTTGGATATCCAGAGGAGAACCTAGGGTTCCTAGGCCTAAGAGGGGAAGCAGTGTATCCGATGGTCCTGATGAGATTTGAGTGTCTATAGTTTCGAGCATGGTACTCCTCATGTGTAGAGGTAAATGAAACCCCTTAAGTTAAGGGTATGTTTGATGAACCCCTCACGCCTAAGTTGATCTAATGTTGACGAAAGAGAACAAGTATGACCTAGCATGGTTTAATAGGTGGTCTACTTGTGCCCTAGTAGTTGTTGGGTTAAGCATGCTCATGTGAATATAAACCCTAAGGATGTTTGTGACCTTGTTGTCAAGAGTTGTAGTTTCCTCCCATCCTGGGAGAGGGACCCTTTGGTAAGGTGTGTACGAGTTTGTGGGTTTGTGGAGACATAAAGAGGAAAAGTACATGGTATGAGAATGAACCTGTAGACCCATAGATAACCATCTCTAAGTGCATGTGGATGTGTTACCATGGAGGAAACTAGTATGGGGCCTAACCAAGGTAGGCAGGTTGCCATGACCCTATGAAGGGATGAAAGTCAGTCGAGAATGTATAGAGATGATGAAGGCTTGGGTAAGGTTCTAAGTTGGACATGTACTATAATGGAATCCTAAGTCTATCCTAGGGTCTGGTAGGGATAAGACCGATGGAAGAAGGAGTTTCCTAATTCCCTAGTTGCACATGACCATAGGGTCAGGAGGTAACAGTTATCATTGTCTAAGGGCCATGGGTTAGGAGATTGATCACCTTCATGAACTCATGGGACCCAAAGGTAAGATGAGTAGGGCACTCTCTGGATGCATAAGGGAACAGGGATGACCCCAAAAGTATCGGCACCCTATTGACCTAGAGGAGACGACCAAGGATTGTATTTAGACCAAGTAGGGTTGAGACCAGTTTTCTATGGAAGTAACTTTGATACCAAGATGAATGTGATGTTGAGACATATGTGGCACGTTTCAAATTATATTTAAAGGTGTACTGGCAAGGTGGGATGTACCGTATCTACTCTTGGAACAGGAAGAACTCTATATTTGGACTGCATCCAAATGCGTATTTCCTTTTGTTACGGGAGTGAGAGATAGGACAATACGCATGCCTTACACCAAGGATAAAATATGATGGAAATTGGAACGTTGCTACAAGGTATAAGGATAGAAATGATAACATACCTTTGTGGAGCAAATGATACATGGATGGTTTACAACACTAAGAGTATTAAGGAAATCATCTTGTGAGGATGTTTTATCATGAGCTATGTGGAATTTGCAAAGTTGAGTTGAATCACCATGAGGATGAGCTCAGAGTTTCTTGATGAAGACAAACGTAGAGCGTGAGATGAGATGATAAGTGAAATATGTGGAGGTATATGTCTTCTACATTACCTGACACCTAAGGAGGTGAAGTAGTAATGAATGCTCTGGTTGAGATATAGCAGCCAAGTTTAGATAGAGGCTAGAAGAGGTGGAGGTTGTTCGACTAACCCTAAGTTTGGAAAGAAGATGAGTTTTGGCTAACATACAGATGTAATAAGATATGTTGAACAAGTTAATGGTTGTTTGGTTAGCCAGTTTAGTCCTCGATGTAGTGAAAGGATGGTGATAAAACCTCAGATACACTTCTTTGGAGAGGAAGGCAATAAAACCCTGATGAGAGTGGTTTAGAGTTTCTGAGGTATCGATCTTGAGGAATCATGATAAACAGGAGATCATGGTTTTAAGATCACCATGCACTGTGATACTACAAAGATAGTAAGTGATAGTATCATTTTGAATGCTTAATACGAAGTTGCAGGTAGCATGTGGCCATGCAAGCCAGGGGTGAAGGATGAACATCAGTAACCCAGTACTTTGACATAGAGGATAAAGAGTCCCCGAGAGGGAATGGGAGTTCACCACTATGGGTGTTGTGGTAAGTATCCCCTTGAACAGGAAAGATCAAGATGTAATATGGGTTATGGTAGATCACCTTACCTAGATGACATGAGAAAGAAAGGAGTTTGTCAAGGGATAGGTTCGGTTGAACTACTTAAGAGAGAAATATGTTTCAACCACATCATGATGCGAGTTCAAAAGTTCTTAGGTATGACCAAGGTTCGCTTCCATGAGGTGAAAGTGGATACATGAGGAACTTGATGATAGTACAGTTCATCACCCCATATTAATGAATGGTATAATCCAGACTAAAGGGTCTGATGAGAGAAGGTGTGCTCATTTAGGGTGATACATAGAGACTGTTCTTAGGATGTAGCCTTTATTGGGATGCAAGAAGTCTTACCAACCAAAAAATAAGAAGTCTTATGGAGAGGTTGTGTCAGTCACCACTTCATTAAGATGATGTCGGTGAAGGAGGCCTCGTGAAGGTCAGAAAAGAAACACAGTGTGTGCAGATGAAGTCGCTTTGATCGTGCAATGGCTGAGAGAGAGCCCGGTGGTGACATGAGTCACGAGCTGATGTAAAGCAGACTGACATGCAGTTCACTGTGGGAGAATATGTGACGTGAAAATCCAACCCCTCTAAGTTACAACTGAGAAAGTTGAATCCCCGATATATGGGTCCATTTGAGATGGATTGGTGGAGATGGTTGTGTTTAACCTTACCCCTCATGATAAAATGATGTGTTGCATGAGTCTGATCTAGAGGACTATGTGAGGTACCCAAGCCAGGTGATGTGCCCTGAACCTATTTAGCTTTTGAAAGGCTGAAAAGTCCTGAGTCACCTATGAGGGTATGATATACCAAGGTGAGAAAGAACTCAGATGGAAGAAAATGAGATAATGAAGGTTCTTGGGAAACACCATGGAAAGGGTGAAGTCACATGGGAGCCCGGATGGACATAAGAAGACTTATCCTATTTGTTTGCTTGCTTGATGGAATTTTGAGGGAAAAATTCTCATAAGAGGGGAAGGATGTTACAACCCCAAATTTTGGGTTCCTTTGGTGAGGAATGTAATTTCTCATATTAAAGATATTTGGACAAAAAAATGATATAATTTATTGTGAATAAATGGATTTCGTTTAAAATAGCCTTGTTGTTTGATTTGTGGGCTTTATTGGCTATTGGGCCCAATAACAAGGAAATTCAATTAATGAATGAATAATTGAGTTTTTGAGAAAAGAAAGGTGTGGAAACCTCTAGAAGGCAAATCCATAGAGGGATTTCGTGCCACACGAGTTCCTTGAGTTCCAGGGAGTCAAAAGTTGCAAGATAATATAAAAATAAAAGAAAAAGATAAATTAAGTATTTCTTTATTAAGAAAGAAATTGGAAACAATGGTAAAATGTGGAAAATAAGTGAAAAGAGGTGTAATTGAGTTATCCTTGGTGGAATTTCGTATCCCATGAATTCCTAATGATAAAAGGAATACCAATGAAGAAAATAAAAGAGATATAAAGAGAAATCCTCAAAAAAAGAAATATTTTAATAAGAACTCAACATGATAATGTGAAATAATGCATATTGATGCATTTAAGGATAATGAGTATTCCTTAAAAAGGAATTTCGAATTCTTTGAGGTTCTTGGGGTCCAAGGAGCCCAAATAAAGAGGAAAGAAAGATGAAATACCAAGATTGCAAAATAAGAGCATAATGTGATGTATTATTGATGGATTTTGTAATATTGATAAAAGGAAGTATTTTCTATTAAAAGAAAGCTTAATTTCATGCCAATACATAAGAGGTAAGTACAAGAAAGATAAAGGAGGTAATTTTCGAAATCCTAAATAATTAAGAAAAAGAAATAATATCAAAGGGGTGAGGGAGAGAGAGAAGATTTGCTTCCTAAATTAAGGAAAGTCGTTTCCTATTAGGAAAGGGACTTGTTCCCTCTTATATGAATGTCTTGGGACTTGGGTGCCCTCCCCTATATAAGGGGTAGAGCTCAGGGATGAGTTCTGAAGAGTTGCACGTGTCTCCTCTCTTCTTCTTGTTCCTATCCCTACTAAACCCTAACCATGAACGCATAGAATTATCTTGGCGGCTAGCAGCTGTAGGGGGATCTAAGTTGGGGAACGATGCTCCCAGGTCCCTGGAGAAGGAGCTTGGCCACCGTCCCTTGGCCCCAACACCTGTACGGCGCCATAGTTTAGTTGTCGGGCAGCCGTGGTGGCAGACCCGCTGGGCTCGATCCCAACTGACCAGCCATCTACCAAAAGCACCTCCAAGTGTGCAAGGGGGCGGCGGAGCAAGGGGATCAAGTTCTGATAGTCGTCGGGGTCCGGGGGAGGAGAGAAAGATGCGCCAAGTCTGCAGATCGGCGGCTAGGGCGGCTGCTTTCGACCTGCTCAAGGTTGAAGAAAGTGAAAGTAGCATTGGATGGATATGCCCTCCGTGGGATTAAAGAATCATCAACTTAACCAGGGGTAAGAACGTCTTTTCAAAATGTTTTCACAAGCCAACGTGTTGCATGTGTAGTGGCTATGTGGCGCCTCCCTATTGGCCCAAAATAAGATTAATTTGCAAAATTCATATCTCTTTAACCGTAGCTCGGATGAATATGCATAATACATGAATTTTGCTCAAAACAATGAGAGGAATCTATTAAAAATATAATTGAGGCCTGATTCCTTTTGCAATCCAAAAAGTAATGGAAGTTATTAACTTTAATATATTAATGTTTAAAGAGCCCTATTTTGATATGATAAAGTGATTAGTAGGGTTAAATAACTGATTAAAGTGGATATTAGCCTGTTAATGATAAAAAGGAAAATTAAGAAGAAAAAGGATGAACTTTGCATATTATTAGTTAATTTGGAGTTTCATATGCATGAATGTACTTTAATGGGCCTTGAAACCCTAATTTTGGTAAATTCGACTCGTAATGGCTTTAATTGACTAATTTCATGATTAAAGTTGGAATATGATGAATCTAAGCTATTTCGAGAATTAAAGTCCCTAATTTGTGGATAATTAACCTTAATATAGAAATTAGGGTTTCCGATTGAATCAAGGTAGACTTAATAATAAATAGAGTTCATATGGGAATTAGACCATAATGAATTATGAGTTGTTAATCTGAAAGAAACTAAAGGTGATAATTGAGTCTAATGACTTTGAAATAACTTAAAATGATAAAGAAGGTAGTTTTGGTATAAAAGAGAAATAATAAACTTTAATTGGGCTTATGATGTTGAAATTAGGGTTTATGAACTAAGAGAGCATTTAATATGATAAAAGCGTTATGGAGGCAAAAACCCTAATGTGATCTAGAAACCCTAAGGTGGAATTAAAGTCTAGCTTTAGAATGTTTTGGATAAGCTATAACACTTGGATCGCATGCATTAATTTCATGATATTGTTGATTTCTTGTTGATTTATTCTTTATCCTTATTGCTTGGACAATCAAGTTGCTCTGGATCAGGTATGTGGTTAATTATGAATAATCACCTTAGTTTCCCGAGGATTTTTCGGATGATTAATCGCATTGAATGCAAATTATCTGTTTGGATGTTCATACTTGCAAATCATAAAGTCACTATGATTATCACACTAAAAATAGAAGTATGTATCCTCGCACCTACATGCCACCCTGATGGATGATGCTAAAGGTCAGGCCCAGATGGGTAGACCAATGGATGCCTTGAGTGGTGACCCCAGGCACCAAGCTCGGGAATGAGAAGGTGGCCTATGATATTGCATGACTAGTGGGCACCATGAGTGGTGACCCCAGGCACCAAGCTCGGGATTGAAAAGGTGGCCTTAAGTCATTGGCAAAGGGCACCCTAAGGTGGGTATGCCAGGGTTAGGGCAGAAGCTGTGGAGAATGTCATAATGAAAAGTGTAAATTGGCTTGTTAATTAATTTAATTATGAATATGAAATTGTTAGCCATATTTGCAAGATTTTGGTTGTTCCCACATACCAATATATTTCGATATATTGACCGACGTTTTGTTTGTCGGCGTTTTAGGAACAACAATTGAAAGATCAAACAGTAAAGTGACACATTGTGAAAGTAAAACATAAAGTGCAAGGAGGATTAGTTAGAGTGGATTCAAGCTTGGATAGATAGATTCCCAACATTTTCAAAGGTAAGTAAAGTTTTAATTTTATACCAAATTCCAGTTATTTAGTAGAATTTCATAATTTTTATTGATTATTTGTCGAACCTTTGATCATGTTAATTGAATAATGGCTCTGACCTTCGGGTCTCCCTTAATTGGGTGTTACAGGAGGCGGGGTCTTTACAATTGGTATCAGAGCATAGGTTCCTCATCTAATCATTAATAATTATTAAATTTTACAAATTCCATAGAACCAAGGGAGTTATTAGAGGAGTGTCCAAAAGATTGAGGTGTCTAGAAAAGGATCACTTCCAAGGGCTGGCAATATTTTCCTCTGCACCTCTAGTCGGAATACGAGGACTCCCGATTGTGTGACTTCCTGGCCGATGTCTTAGGATATGACTCGAAATAAGACACCTTTAGGACTCTCTCATCTCGTTCATCCCTTCTCAACTCAAATTATGTTAAGGACCTTAAGGATTAGGGTTTTCTCTCTTCTCCTCACCCTCTTGAGGTATGGGTAAGGTTAATAAGGACTAAGGAATCCTCCACCAAATTAATGAAAAGCATGTAAATAAGATGTCATGGACATAAGCTTAATAGATTAAGCGTAAACTAAAGAATAGATACATGCTTAGGTTGTATGACATGAGTTGTCATTGCCCTCAGGAGAGACATGAGGATAGACCTCCTTGGTAGGAGGATGAGTAGAGAGAGTTAGTCTTGGAGGTAGAGACCTCCATTAAAAGTAGATACCTAGCACATCCTTTGAGGATGATGTTAACCTTGACCCTAAGTGAAGGTTAGAGAGAGAGATGACATGATGAGTTAGATGTCATGGTTGACCGCGTGTTTGGTTGGAAATGCCTTTGGGATACCATAAAAGGGTAGATGACCTAGTACCTTTGACGACCAACCCTGGAGAGGGTCGTGCATGCTAGAGAGAAGGATAGCTCCTTCATGGATGAGTTTAGAAGAGAACCTATAGTTACCCTATGGGCTTAGGCAAGTAGGGTATAGCTTGATGAAACCCTGGTTAAGGGATCATGGAATTAGCATAAAGGGCTATGAATGATTTTGAGCAAACCTAAGTTCGAGCATATGCTTCACCCATGTGAAGGTATGCTAGTAAAGCTCGATCCTTCATGAAGAAAGGAAATCTGGTAGTAAGGTTGGATGTAGAGTTAGTTCTAGAGAGGAAAGCAAGTCTCAAGCAAGAAGATTGGAAGCTTAGGTTCCGAGACTTAGGAACAGTAGATAGTAGAGGATGATGTGACCTAAGTAGATGATAGTGGTTTCCCTATGAAGGCTGATGATATCTTGGTTTCCTTTAGAGGAACCAAACCTTAGAGGGAGGATGATGCTTATGATACCTAGGGTATAAGTGATTACCTACTGGATGAGATGAAGAGTGCTTTAGACCCAAGGGGGGGTTTAAGTAACCGGTTGTGAGGCTTTAAACCTAGTTGGTTGTCCTTAAAGAGGACTCAACTCTAAGGTATTGCTCATTAAAAGGATCATGGGAGTACATGACATACCTTGGACATGTTTGATTCGTGGTTAAGAGTTTGAGCATACAGTTGGATATCCAGAGGAGAACCTAGGGTTCCTAGGCCTAAGAGGGGAAGCAATGTATCTGATGCTCCTGATGAGATTTGAGTCTCTATAGTTTCGAGCATGGTACTCCTCATGTGTAGAGGTAAAGGAAAACCCTTAAGTTAAGCGTATGTTTGATGAACCCATCACGCCTAAGTTGATCTAATGTTGAGGAAAGAGAACAAGTATGACCTAGCATGATTTAATAGGTGGTCTACTTGTGCCCTAGTAGCTGCTGGGTTAAGCATGCTCATGTGAATATAAACCCTAAGGATGTTTGTGACCTTGTTGTCAAGAGTTGTAGTTTCCTCCCATCCTGGGAGAGGGACCCTTTGGTAAGGTGTGTACCAGTTTGTGGGTTTGTGGAGACCTAAAGAGGAAAAGTACATGGTATAAGAATGAACCTGTAGACCCATAGATAACCATCTCTAAGTGCATGTGGATGTGTTGCCATGGAGGAAACCAGTATGGGGCCTGACCAAGGTAGGCAGGTTGCCATGATCCTATGAAGGGATGAAAGTCAGTCGATAATGCAGAGAGATGATGAAGGCTTGGGTAAGGTTCTAAGTTGGACATGTACTATAATGGAATCCTAAGTCTATCCTAGGGTCCGGTAGGGATAAGACCGATGGAAGAAGGAGTTTCCTAATTCCCTAGTTGCACTAAGAGAGAATTTAATATGATAAAAGCGTTGTGGAGGAAAAAACCCTAATAAAACCCTAATGTGATCCAGAAAGCCTAAGGTGGAATCCAAGTCTAGCTTTAGAATGTTTTTGATAAACTATAACACTTGGATCGCATGCATTAATTTCATGATATTGTTGATTGCTTGTTGATTTATTCTTTATCCTTATTGCTTGGACAATCAAGTTGCTCTAGATCAGGTATGTGGTTAATTATGAATAACCGCCTTAGTTTCCCGAAGATTTTTCGGATGATTAATCACATTGAATGCAAATTATCTATTTGGATGTTCATACTTGCAAATCATAAAGTCACTATGATTATCACATTAAAAATAGAAGTATGTATCCTCGCACCTACATGCCACCCTGATGGATGATGCCAAAGGTCAGGCCCAGATGGGTGGACCAATGGACGCCTTGAGTGGTGACCCCAGACACCAAGCTCGGGAATGAGAAGGTGGCCTATGATATTGCATGACTAGTGGGCACCAAGCTCAGGATTGAGAAGGTGGTCTTATGTCATTGGCAAAGGCCACCCTAAGTTGGGTATGCCAGGGTTAGGGAAAAAGCGGTGGAGAATGTCATACTGAAAAGTGTAAATTGGCTTGTTCATTAATTTGATTGTGAATATTAAATTGTTAGCCATATTTGCAAGATTTTGGTTGTTCCCACATACCAGTATATTTCGATATACTGATCGACGTTTTGTTTGTCGGCGTTTTAGGAACAACAATTGAAAGAACAAACAGTAAAGTGACACATTGTGAAAGTAAAACATAAAGTGCAAGGAGGATTAGTTAGAGTGGATTCAAGCTTGGATAGATAGATTCCCAACGTTTTCAAAGGTAAGTAAAGTTTTAATTTTATACCAAATTCCAGTTAGTTAGTAGAATTTCATAATTGTTATTGATTATTTGTCGAACCTTTGATCTTGTTAATTGAATAACAGCTCTGACCTTTGGGTCTCCCTTAATTGGGGGTTACCGGGAGGCGGGATCATTACATTGACCTTTGGAGGTCTGGTAAGATACAAATAGGCACTTGACAGTCTTAACATGTAAATTATCCCCAGTGTCAATTATCCAATATAGTGGTCCAAAAATAGAGAGAATTTGAGGTTCTATAAACATGTACCCATCATTCAGGTTCAAGGATTCAATTATCATGTTGAGCACAACCTCCTCAGTTGTAGATGCAACAGTTTTGTTAGCCTACTTTGTAGGAATCCTTGTTCTAGTTGCCAACTTGTCCACAAGTCCAACAAAGTTTTTTCTTTGGTTTCTTCTAGATCTTGGCCTTAAGTTTAAGTGAATTCTTCATATTTTTTATTCATTTTCTTAGCAATAGTTAAATTGACACTAACATTAACATCAGTGGGTAACTTGACATACTTCTCTTTTAGGTGATCTTCCTATATGTTGATGTCCATCATGAGATAGCTCGTTCACATAACTCACTTGTGATCCTTAAGAGACATGCCAAATGACTCCCAAGATTTTGGGAATTTCGTAATGATTGACATTGCAACAAACTTTTTTAGAAGTTTGAATCCTACATCTTCGAGCGCTTGCATTGAGAGTTGAAAGCAATGTGTGTGATCAAAATCATATTTACCCTCATCCATCTAAAACTTTAGAAATGTTGAGATGCAAAATTTTTAGTTCTCTGATTTTCTATGTTGTATTTTTTTTCTAACGCCCCCAATAGAACTATGGATGTAGTAACATGCGATTTCCAGTATGAATATTACAGTTTGTTGTTTAATACAAACATAATCAACCATCAGCACGTCTTATCACCCTTCATTCAGGTTGCAATTAAATTAGCATTATTAGATATAGTTTCATTAGGTTTGGCTTCGTGCTCTTCCAAATACGGATCAATACCCTATCATGTTTAACCAAATTTGCATCCTACTTTGTCAACGAGCAAATAAATTTTTGGGCATACTAGATGTATCAATTTTCATGCCAGAATCTTGAACAATGATAGTTAACTAACGATAGGAAATTGATTTCTTTAAAATTGTTGCAATTTTTTAATTATGTCGTTATATGCAACAACAAAATGTGCAACTTCGTTAACGTATTAAGACAGATCCAGATAAGAAAACTCAGAATAAACCAATGTAGGAGAATAGAAAGGCAAAAGTTAAGAACATGGACCAGATGATTCGTTGAAAAATATTCATTTATTTAAAGAAATCAGCGGCCGACAATCCGTCTGGATAGACATCGTTCTTCTAGTCGACCCGGTCATGAACCCGATGAAGACTGTCGTCTCACTCGAAGGTGGCGACGATCGGTTGCACACCAATGTAGCCCAATGATCGCAAGAATTACTACATGATAGATCGCTTCTTGGAAGAGAAAAGAAAGGAAGATGGCACTTCTCGTAGGAGACGATTCTCCAGAAGTGGCAGAGAGTGACAACGATTGAGGAATGTCTCACTAGGGTTCACAAAAGACAATCATAAACTAGTGACAGATGTGTGCTCATATGCTGAGAGTTGTGTTCCTTTAACCCTAATGACCAGACATATTTATAGCCTAACACGCTTCCTAATCCTATTTTCATTAAGATGCAATCATTCGATCACTCTTGTACATGTTGCGGTAAAATGTGCGTGGCAAATACTTTCAAATTATGCTTAATAAATCTTGTTCCAAAAGAAATAACTAATTAGATTAATAATTAATTATGTAGTTGTATAGGAAGACAGAAGACAATTCTCACAAGCCACAAGCCTGGGCCCGAGCCCGTGTCCGTGTCCGTCCAGACCAGGCGTGGCGTGGCGCCGGCAGGTATGCGTTGTGGTCACAATACCCACTAAGAAGGTGAGCATACTCTCTCCTAGGACCCTTTAGACACTAGTGTCACATGTGATCCTACATATAAAGACCACAAAAATTTTAGGAGTGAGCAATGTGAGACTAAACTCTTTCCACTTGTACAAGATAACACACTACCTTTTTCTCTATGTAGTAGCTGTATTACATTGAGCTTAACTGGTACTAAACACATAGTTATAACAGTCATGTATCTAACGGAGAACTTTTTGAAACTGATGATGTTGTGTGCTGAGAGACAAAGTAAGATGAAAAGCACATAAAAAAACACGTCAACGATCATTAGAACGTACTGTGAGCATTTGACAATTATGAATTCATTAGTATAACTATATCCATTATTTCATTACCGACCAACAATATCTGTCATTGTCATTGCAGCCGATGTATCCCTCCGTTGACCGCTGTAGGAATTACTTTTGCTTGACCCATCACCTGTTTCAATAAAATTTCCTGGCCGTCTTGGCTTTGCTAGCTGGTAATCATCACTGCCCAACATCAGAACCACAGACGACATGGAAGGCCGGTCATCGGGGTTTTCTTGCACACATAGAAGAGCAATGTGTATGTGTCGCAGCACTTGAGTCAAGGGACATGTTCCGACTAATGTAGGTTCCAACAAGTCCAAGCTTTTCCCTTGTTGCCATAATGTCCATGCCTACAAAATGGCGTCAAAGAGATGTAATGAGAACTGTGTTCGTGTGTGAATATTAGATTGTAATTGTTTCATACCATTTGCAATAGGTACTTGGCTTCTGCTTCATCATCGTCAGCATAGATTGATTTACCTTTCACGTTCCTTACACCACTAATGATTTCTAATAATAGTACACCGAAACTAAACACATCCGACTTCGCTGAAAAAATACCTAACGCTGCATACTCCGGAGACATATATCCGCTGCACGTGAGATAGAAAAATGCAGACAATCAGATAACTAATAACGATCTAAAATCTCTATACAACTGTAGTAGGTAAAAAAATTTCCAATAGGAAAGAGAGTAGTTGTTGATTTCATATTATTTATGACATACAGAGTTCCAATAACCCTTGCAGTGTTCACTTGATCCTGATCCGTCTCAAAAATTCGGGCAGTGCCAAAGTCGGATATCTTTGGATTCATTGATCCATCTAATAAAACATTTGCAGCTTTGAGATCTCTATGTACCACTTTCAGCCTTGATTCCTCGTGGAGGTACAAAAGCCCTCTCGCCACTCCTTGAATGATATCGACACGTTTTTGCCAGTCTAACAGAGATTGATTTTGTCTTGCTGAAAAATGAACAGACTGGGGCATTATGCTAATGCCAATTGGTTTTTTATATGCGATTACATGTGGTATATGTACGGAACCTTTCCTTGTATTCTCTTTCAAAAGATAATTATGGAATCAGATAATAATGGAATCTATATATTAATGAACCAGTTGCGGTTTCTTCTATATATAAGTACAATTAGCATGAGCGTGTAACACCGTAAATTGTGCTGTCGGTATTAAAAACAAAAATCAATATTTCTTACAGAATGGAAACAATTCTGGGTAATAACGAAAAGTAAATACGGTTAGCATTATCTCCCAAAGAGTCCGTGCATACTGAAAGTATGACTAATTTAGCAGGAGGATTGTGACTTCTAATGGATCCAATTAACATCAAGCACAATTAAATTTTATGTGAAATGTATCGAAAAATAATACATACTTTGTTAGTAAAGTTTGAAAGCAAAGGGATGCATACCAAACAAAATTGTGTCCAAACTTCGATTTTTCATGTACTCATATATGAGAATTCGCTCCCCTTTTCCAATACAACAACCAATGAGGCGAACAAGATTCTTGTGTTGAAGTCTTGTAATTGACTTAACCTCGTTCATAAATCCATCTAAGCATCGACCAGGTTTCAGAACCAATCTCTTCACAGCTACTTCTTGTCCGTCCAATGTTCCCTAAAAATAAATGTTAATCAGCAATCCTAGCATATTACTCGAGATAAAGAGAAGACCACTATAAGAATGATTCGTAATTTAGCTGATTTAAAATGAGACTATAGTAATCGACGGATGTGTAGTATCCAAGCTAAATTAAACCATATAAAAGTGTAAACACAATGACTTTAACGCAATTACGAAAGTAGTCATTAGGCTTTTAATGTATTAGGGGGAGATCCACGTTCTAGTCTTCATTTGTAGCTTAAATATTGCAAAATGCGTCGAGGGAGTTGTGACTCAGTGGTAGAAGCCCGAGCTCTCTAGAGTAGGGAAGCTGGTTTAAAACATCTCAGTGATGCTCTTCAATCAACATTATCTCGTAATGTAGTTCGGTTTCTACGGGAATTGACATGTTCCCCCCACTAGTTGTGTGGATATGCGAGGAGGGATCGGGGTTTACATACTCTGGCGGTGTCAATCACGAACCGTGTTTAAAGATGGTTCCACGACATTAAAAAATGCAAAATGCACTAAGGGACCAACTTCTACTACCATGTTTATGCCTAAACCAATATTGTCTTGCCAAGAACATACAAATATATGTTATTCAGATAATACATATTTTCTTGGTCAGTTGATTTGTTCAATGTTTTGTTCCATTGCAAATGGTGTTAGGTTTCACTTTGAAGTGTATACATTGTACAACCTAATTGGTATTTTTCTACATATACTTTTGGATAATGAGTCGTTGATTTGTTTGGTGACAACAATAAGTAATACTAATGTAAGAGCATATACAATATGATCATGAGTGACATCATGTCATATCATGAATTCCTTGAAGATGATTTACAATAATTTATTTCACATTTTTTTAGTGATTTGGTTCCCATAATACGGCCATCGACAAGATCTTGGCAAACAACTTAACAAATTTATTGTCAACTTCAATGGTTGACCCAATGATATTCTACAAGAAAGTATGTTTTTAGAAAGCTCAACATACATAATAAGAAGCAAAAAATGCAACTTATCCGAAAGAACAAGTAAGAGACATAAAAGATGAAGGCGAGAAAAAGGATTGCTTAAGTGAGAGGGACGATTGAATACTTGAACTCATTGCCTAATCTTGTATTCTATAAAGAACAAAATATCTTATATGGATGAGGGTTTCTTGTCACCTAAGAATAGTATCGATCCCAACTCTTCTCCTCAAGAAATAGGATGTTGTGTAACTTGTTGCCAACCTATTTTAGGTCATCCAATCAGAAATCATGATCAAATCAACTCTCTGGCTTATAATGAAATTTATCAATTTGTTTTCATGTTATCACCTATTTAAATCCACCTCATTTTACCATTTTCCACCTTCATATGGTTCACAAATAGAGAATCATTTTCTCAAAACTTAACAGAAATTGGTATTTAACAACCATTTGAATAATATTTCAATTCCATCCCAAATGAATATTCAATTTCTCTTTATCTCTCTCCTAAAAAAGTATTTTACTATTTTAATGGATAATATATTCGACTCAAATTGCATACCCAATTTGAAATCCTAATTCAATATTGCCTTTGTTGACAATAAAAAAAAAGAAAAGAAAAGGCATTTGTGGTAAGTTTTCATATATCCTTTCTTGTTTTTTAATTAAAACTATATTACTCAATGATAGGATCTCGCAATAAAAACAAAAATCCTTTTGAAGATACACTCATAAACATTAAAAAAAATCAGAAAATCGAGTAACAAATACCCTTATTTCTTATGAGAGGACACCCTGGAGGAAAGCTTACTTGTTCCAGAGGTGCCATGCGACGGATAATTGTGATCCTCCAATGGTATATCTTGTAGAAACCAATGTTCCATAGGGTGACCTCTAGGCACGAATCCCAATTGCATTTCTTATTTCTTATTTCATGAATGTGAAGAGAAAGTCTTATTATGAGTAAGATGAGGTTACAAGGAGTCATATATAGCCTTGTCTCATGGTATGATGTGACTGAATCAAACCTAATATAAACTAAACTAAACTAATACTAATGTATATAAGTAGATGAAGCCCAATTAGCTAATACAAATATAATAATTATCATAATATACCACCAACACTCTACCTCAGGATGGAGACTACACATCATGTATTCTCAGCTTGTTGCACATATAAGAGAAGGATGGATGTGGAAGAGGCTTGGTGAAGATACTAGCACTCTATTCTCCAGTCTTCACATATGGTATATTAATCTTCACATCACCAATTAGGTATCTTGTAGAGTGATATCAATCTCAATGTGCTTGATACATTCATGAAAAAATGGATTATTAGTTATATGAATACCCACTTGATTATTACATTTAAGAGTTATTTGATATGAGAGAGATAAAGCCTATTTAATGAAGAATAGAAGTCACTCATTGAATTTCACAACAAGTGTGTGACATGGCACAATATTATAGCTCAATGCTGGAACAAGACACACAAGAATACTTCTTACTTTGTTAACTGATAGGATGACCACTCCATAAAACACATATTTCAGATTAGTATTTCCTATCATTCACATTTCCATCCCAATTAACATCATCACAAAATGTTTAAGGGATATTTGGAGTATGTGGTTTCTTATATATGATACCTTAGCTAGGAGCACTTTTTAGACATCATGTAATATGTTGTACATGAATCCGACAACATAAAATAGGTTCAACCATGTTTTGTCCAACAAGATTAATAATAAGGGCAATTCTAGTAGGGTAATTGTAAGATATATAAGTTTCCAATTGTGTGTCTATATTACCCAAAATAAAAAAAGAACTCCCGTTGAAATAGAACTTTATTTTCATAGTCCATAGGTAATAAATGGAGTTTAATATTAAGCATATAAGAATATTTTAAGAGGTTGAGGATAGACTTAGTTGAGATAAATAAGTTCTCTGACAAGAACATAGCATTTATATTCCCAAGAAGTAGCAAAGTTGTTCCATATAATTGGTATGATAATGTTGCTACAGTGCATGTTTCAAGGTTGAAATCCCTTGGGAATCACTATTGTGATAATGATATCATCAACATAGATGGTGAGGAGAATTGTTTCATCTTGAGAATAACTAAGCAAGAGGTTGTGATCACTAGATGATCTAATAGAATCTAGGCTAGCACGAGCTTCACTTAGTTTTATAAACTAGACCCGTGATGAGTGCTTGAAATGACCTAAGTAAAGAAAACCTAGAGGTTGCTGAGGTTTCTGCATATACACTTCGTCCTCCTAAACACCATGAAGGAATGCATTTTTTATGTCAAGTTGGAATAGAGGCTAGTCCATTTGAGTGGAAAAAGAGATAGAATCATTACATATGAAACATGAATGACTGGGTGAAGCTTTATAAAGAAATCCACACCATATGTTTGAATGAATCCCTTGGAAGAAAGTAGATCTTGAGTCGTTCCACCAATCCATCTAAAGAAAATCTTTTAGAGATGCCCCATCTACAAAAAACTATTTTTCTAAGAAGGTGGAGGGATAAGATCCCATCCCTATTCCCATGCAACATTGTGATTTTCCGGAGCGTCACTACTTTTTAACTAGGGTGTTGAAGGGCCTCACAATATTATTTTGGAATCTAGATAGAGTTGAGTTTTTGGGAAATAGATTTAGTAGTATGTGAAACCTTGAATAGGCAACATGTATGTCATATTGGATTGTGTAGAGTGCAAGAGTGTATAGCTTTTCAAAGAGCCTCGAGGCATGATAGATTCTTGGACATGAACGATGGTGCTAGGTCCTATGTTGGTGTAGGATGAATGACATGGATGACTTGATGCATAGGAGAATGGACAATGGGTTTATGATATCTGGGTCAGAAAGATAAGCTCAACAGACTCAGATTGGGGCTGGAGTTTATGGAAATAGGATAGTGATGAAGAATCAAAGAACATAGTTTTCATGGAACATAACATTAGTGGACACATACACACGACAATTTTTTGGAATATAACAATGATAACCTTTCTTAACTGTATAATAGCCAAGGAAAACCACTTTAAAAGAACAGGGATCAAGTTTAAATATATTTGGATCAAAACTATGCACACTAGTAGTACATTCAAAAACACACAAAAGAAGGTGCAAAACCTTTTGAGTGGGAAAAATGACCAAAGTGGGTGTCTTGTACTGTAGAACAAATGATGATTGTCATATGATAAGATAGTGGGCAATGAGAATAGTTGTATACCATTAGGACTTAGGGAATTTGGTCTGAAACATAATACCACGAAAGATGTCATGAAAATGATGATTTTTACATTCTAAAAACCCATTTGGTGTGGGTGTGAGTGCAAGAATATTCATAGATGGTTCTAGTTCCAGTGTAAACGGAAGAAACATAACCCGAAACATATTCTAAACCATCTCCAAATCAAGAAAATTTTAATAGAATTATTAAATTGCGTTCAAATCATTTTATGAAAATTCTAAAAAACATTATTCATGTCATTACATGATTTCAACAATTATAACCAAGTCATACCAAAAAAAATTATCGATAAATATAATGAAATACATTAAAACTAGTGGTTCAAAAAGGACCAAAATGTCACTGAATTACATCAAGGGTATATTCAGAACATATAATATTTTTTAGGAAAATAATTCCTATGATGCGTCCCAAACTTACACGAGTCATGCGGAAGACTTTTTAAACTAGAAAAAGAAGGTTACAGGTGGTCAGATTTTCAAGAGAGGGATGATCATAGAAGTGATGAATGGGCAGAGGTGTGCTCATAAAAAGGGAGGAAGAAGGAATTCCATCACCAAATTAGCATAGTCATTGGCTTTACAACCCAAATAAATCATCCTAAAAGTTTGACAATCCTACATCACAAAATCAAGGCTACTAAAGGTGATGTTACAAGTAAAAGCATCAACTAACTTAGCAATATATATTAAATTAAAGTGAAAATGAGGAATATAATGAACATATTTGAGTTTAAGACTAGGTGAAATGGTAATACTCCTACCTTGTTAAGTAAATTTAATGGACCCATCTGCAAGAGTGACAAATGAGGTAGGAATATGAGTTTTAGTGGATGAGAGGGGGTGTATCATAGCATTCATATGGTGGGTGGTCCCAAAGTTGATAGTCTAGGAAGGTTTTGATTCAACCATGGATGACCCATTATTACCTAGGTAGGAGATGTGTCAAAGATTTTGTAGCAGGTTGCATGGTCATAGAATCCTAAGATCTTGTGGATTTTTTAGGAGCATATTGAGATTATTTAGAAGGTGGTTATACTCAGCTAAAGGGATGGTGAAAAATATATACTCTGACCCTTGGGAAACATGGTCAATCCAAGTGCAACGACTGCACTTGTAGGTATGATCAAACTTCTGATATCATTTCTCCTCTAGGCGTCCAAAAAACACACTTGGGACTTGGGGGACGTCCAAGGACACATCCATGGGAGACAATTGCAATTTCTAGTCGTGAGTCTAGTCGACATGAGCTAGATGTCAGACTACTGAAGATGAGACAAAAAATCTTCCAGAGTAGAAAAGTTGTCTCTTGCCAATATGATGTTGTAAACTAGGTCATAGGATGGGAGGTCATTGAGAAATTTCACCATGATAAGACTTTCATGCTATTTTGTTTGATCTTCAAAATAGATGGGATGAAAATAGTCAAGCAAATGAAACATGATAACAATGAAGTCATAGTATTCATCAAAGGTCCTATCACCCCAATTTTCAACAAACAGTTTATAATTTTTTTATAAAAGCCTCAAATCATTATTTTCCTATGTGTAGTGACAACAAGAAGCTTCCCATAGTTCCTTTATAGTTTGTTGAAACATGTATTGGGAGGATATCAAATCAATAACACTAGTAGAATAATAGTGTAGATGGGCAATCACTGGTAATATGCATAGTGAGATAAAAGAGAGAAAAATCTACAAAAAACACGATTGAAGCAGTATCTTAGAAATAAGGCACTAAGATAGAAAAGAAATAACAAATCATTAACCATTAACATCACACACTCATGTAAGTAGGGATAATAAATGGGGAGGAATGTAACGAAAGAGGGATCTTGCTACAAACTTACTTTAGGAATTGATCTCTAACATGATGTAATCCACACACCACTTATCAAATCCAGAGATGCCAAAAAGCACCCTATCAAAAGGCTTACGATGCAACTTATAAGGGGATAGTGACCAAAGACTCACTTTTGAAAAATTGAGCACATTGGATTAGAGAAACCCCTTGATAGAATGGTCAAGGAGATGGGTCATTGGGGTTTACTTACCAGCCAATTACAAGGAACACTACAACAAAAACATCTATTAGTGGCATTTATATATGGGTATTTGTGAAAAATGCCACTGATGATTAAAATTAGTGGCATTTTCTTCCTTTAATGCCACTAAATTACCCACCGCAAGTGTTGCATATGAAACCCAATAATATAGGCATTTATATATTTTACTCAGGTATTTTATAAATGCCACATGTATTTCGTTCATATTTCTAATTATTTTTCTATATTGTCCCATCCAATCAAGAAAAAATGTACTCTTGGTGCGTGCTAGATCTCTCCTATTTAACCTGTGCATGGGCCCTAGATCCCACCTTTTCCTTGTTGCTAACCGTTGACCCTAATCTTTACTGCCTCACACATATGCCTATTGATGGAGAATGGGCGCAGAGGGAAGTGGTGAAGGATGGGGATATGTTTCTTTGGAAGACTCTGTATGCCTTCCTCTGTCACGTTCCTCTCTGTATTCAGAGGTTCAACAATGAAGGTTTGTGGCTGTTTCCATTAACCTCTAAGATTTGTTGAGTTAACATTTATTCATCGACAAGTATATCTTGTTTGTTCAAGTGGACTCAGCTACTCTTACCTGCGCTATCTTTGTCTCTAACCTATGTTGATTTATATCAATTGTTTATCTGCATTTATGCCTTTCTCCTGTATTTACTAGTTACAAAAGAGTGTTTCAATTTGTGTCTTAATTGATGGTTCCTAATGTCATTTGCTAGTATTTTATCATGTTCTAACTATTAACCCCCTCCACATTCTAGGCATTATGCCTCATCTTTTTCCATTCCGCACATATGCATGTCCCCTTTGTTTTAAGTTAAATCCCTTTCATTTCTATCTTTGGCTCCATGTTTAATCTTGAGATTCAAGTGACGCTTGTCCCATACTAGTGGTTCCATTTATATTGATTTTTCCCCCTTGACTCCGGTCTCGACTTTATGATATTCATATATTGCATTTTGGTCTTTTGGTCATGCCTTTAACAATTAACTAAATGATATTACCTTTCCGCATCTGTTACATGAACATGTATACATCCTCTCGTGATGTTTTTATCCTGGAAAGTGTAATGGGCGCCTACGAACATATATTATTATATGAAGCTAAGCTATTTTCTTTCAGCTTATTTAACACCGTGAGCCCAAAATGTTAAGGTTTTCAGACTCCCTCCACCAAGCTTAAGAAACTCACACAATATTCTTCACTTGACATTGATGGATGCATTCTTGGATCACAATATCAATAGGCAGCCTGACTTTGTTGATGCAGAAAGCACTTGTACTACTGCGTGGCGCCTTTATTATTTGCAATCTAACTCTGCATATATTTTCTTGTATTGATATTGGTAATATTGTTTCGCCCCATTGAACATTCAAATGAAATGCATTTGGACATGACCTAGTAATTTCAATAGCACCATTTTCTCTCATGCTTAACATTGATCACGAGAATGACTTACTGTAAGTCTATTCCTATATTAATATGTTGATATCAATTTGGTAGTTTTTTATCAGTTGTTCTTGGGGTTTTGGATTAGTGGCCCGCCGGACAACAACTAGATCGATGTAAAATAACACAACTCAGAACTAGCCCAGAATCATATTCTTTTATGTGGTAAAATACCTAAAATGATATCTGGAATTATAATATGTAACTCTGACTTGAACCGTAACTGTATAGATTTGTTAATTATTCAGGATATATCAAAATTATACCTGATTATAACTTGGATGGTCTAAATTGTTCAACTCATATTCGACCTTGTCTGAAAAACTCACCACCCAGAACTGACACATTTTCAACATCAACATCTAAACCTGGAAACGACTCGAATCTCTAAAATCAGAATAGAATTTTTTCTGGTCGAATTGGATGGCGTTTAATGGTTCAGAAGAATTTGACTATCTCTGTTGTAGCATCTTCCTTGTTATTCATATGGGTCATGAAACATATGAATTGCTACATCAGGATTTATGAATTGCCCCTGGTTAGGTTTGTTCAAAACTAAAGTTGGGGTACTACTAACTTGTCTCATCCCCTTTTAGTTTTGATTAGTACAATAATTTGGCTTTCATTTTTAGTAGGACCCTACTATATGTATTATACTTCTTTCCAAACATCAAAATATTTTTGCTTATTTAATTTTTATGACCTTGAAGAATACCACTTTGAGTTGTTGTGGCAGTAGCATTGCTACAAAGGTGACGACAACATTAGAGAGAAGGGAAGACATCAGAGGATCAGATAGGTCTTAGAAGACATCGTAAAGAAGCTCGAATGGGAAACAACCTACCTAAGGTAAAATTTTCTACTAAATATACGTATACAAAGTCCCATGTTTTTTAGAAAATTATATTAAGTACTTTTATTTGACGCATATTATACTAGACCATTAGTTGGCTGACTACATTAAGCTTTCTTCTTATTTTATATCATAATCTTTTTATATAGAAACATCTTGGCATATACCTTCCAGACGTCCCAAATAGTGATAAACCCTCCATCATTTTATAAACATGACACATTTCCTTCCCAATTGTAATTCTACGTTGATACTTTGGCAAGTAAACTTCCTTTCTCTTGTTATTGGTATTTATTTCACTTATAATATTCTTCAATGATCATATATTAGTTTGTCTACTAATGTTGTTTGTTAATCTTGCTTTTGTACGAACACATTTAAGGTGTCCTTCATAAATTGTTAACATGAGTTGCTCTAAAGTTTCTTAATTATGACTTTGTGATACTTATATTCAATTTGCATGCCACATTTCTTAATATTTAATGAAACCTAGTGTTAGATTTATTTTTTCATGTTCTAAATGTATTATACATTGTATATTTTCTCACAAAAAGGAAAATAATATTTAAAATGAGAAGTCCTTGTACTTAAAAAAAATTAAGATTACATAAGAAACATTGGTCAAAATTATAAACTCATATAGTATTCTAGTACCTAATACAACGACTGATAAAAGTTAGCTTGTTTTGAATTTTAAATATCTCCTATTTAACTATTTTACAATTTAAGGACTAATAAACTTAGCCTATATACCCACAACAAATTTGAGTTTAGGAAATAACATAAACACAGAGGCATGATATAAGAATCTCTAGTTGCATTCTCACTAGAACTACTTTTGTTTTGTAACGTGCATCTAGTGCTTGGAAGTAGAAGTCCGTTCAAGAAGTTTGGGCCTACCAATAGACGAGTTCAACCTTCTTTAGTCATATCAGTGCATTGCATGTACCCATGAGTTTCATCATATAATATTGAGGGCCTCGCTGAACGAATTGGATGTCATTCTAGCCACCCTCATGCTCAGATTCAGCTTAATTTGGTCGATGAGGCTAAATAATTAAGTATATAGTTAATCATTCTTGCTTAATGAGAAGACAATTTGTTTTATGAGTCACTTTGGATTTTAATATCTTACTCCCAACCAAGATGATTTCAGAGTTTAATTCACCAAATTTTAGGTTGGCGTAGCATGTGGAAAAGTTATTTACTACCCTATATTCCTTCTTTTTTTTTAAGGAAGCCAGAGGGTACTCTATTCATCCCACCCCTCTCTTGTGGGTGAAATCAATCGGAAAAATACATCTCCAGCTCACAAGGCAGGTATTTCACCCATGGACACTACAATCACAAAACTTGCAACTCAGCCCCCGACAAGACTCTAGCCACCACTAATGTGGTTCGGCGCAGCTGAAATAGATATAAGGAGATCCTCTTCTTTCAAGATTGTTCATGCCTCTGATCTTCATGGGTAGATTGGATGGATCCGTCGTGATGTATTCTGACACAGAGTTATTTCCCCAATTGCCAAGCTCCTTAGGTATGGAATTAACCGCTTTGGGAACCAGATAACCCAATATATCTTTATCTCGCAGGATAGATCTAACTTCTCTGGTGATCGTGATATCTTTCCACGGGCAAATGTGATCCTCCCAAAGGATTTGATGAGTATACAAGTCATCGACTTCAATGATATTAACAGTCAAATTCTTCTCAATTGCAATCTTTAACCCAACCAGAATGCCACTGATATAAGCGGATGTGTAATCTCTCGCATTCAACCAAATCCGAAAAGCCTGCCTGATGTAGCTATGTTTGTTGCGAATAATCCCTGCAACCCAACATCTTCTGATGCCTAGCGGATCAATGGATTTTCCTGAAGTGATGTTAAGCTTGAGGTTGTTGATGTCAGGAGGGATCCATCTCACTATATGTATCATTCTCATCTTCATCTTAAGCTGCGTTATGCCTTCCCTTTCCAGGTGTTCATAGAAGCTTGTATCCTCAGTTCTCGTGAAGTGTCTATTCTGTATATTCAGGTTAATTCTAGACACTATGTCAGTCCACAGCCTGCTGTGATGTAGGAATTGATTGTTAAATCTAAGAGCACATCTTGCTCTCCATATAGACCAACACACCAGTGTCATCAGCTCAGCGGAGAGCCATCCACGGATATTGCCTCTTTGCTGAGAGCTTCCTTTAATGAAGATGTCAGCGATGGATATGGGCACAAAGTCGTGAATATCAATGAGCCTGGTTGTTGCTGACCATAAGGTTGTCGTAGTCTCACTATGAATAAAAAGATGATCAGTTGTCTCAATCGAAGGATGATTGCAACATGAGCAACGAGAGACGAGGGGAATCATGCATTTAGCAATGTTGTCATCCGTGGGTAAGGCTTTGCGTCCGATCTTCCAAACAACAGCACTGGCCCTCGGTGTGGAGGTGTCCCAGATCCATCCTCATCTGGATGAGGCCACTGGCTCACTGCCACTATTGAGCGTCTTCTTGGCAGATTTGATAGTAAACTGACCTCGGCTATCTGGTGTCCATACTAGCTTATTTGAGAAAATGGAAATGGTGGCTTGCGATTTTCTAATCAGCTGAACTCCACCATCATCAACAATCTGTTCGATAGATGGCCAATCCCAACCATAGTTGTCAATCCAGAAATCTCAGACCAAGAAATCTCTGCTTCTGTCACTGTAGGAGATAACATGATCTTTAAGAGGTCTCTCGCACCATCTGCTGTCCCACAACGAGATATTACCTTGTCCTACGATCCATCTGCACTTGGGCATGAATGAAGGGAAATTCTTCCATATTTTTTTCCAAACCGGCGACGAGTTGCTGCCCATCTTAAGATACAGCGGGAAGCTGCCGTGGTAATTGGAGAATTGTGAGGCGTACTTGGCTCTATAGAACTTGGCCCATAGAGAGGAACATGTCGATATATCCCAGCAAGCTTTGTGTAAGTAGGCACCTTCGATGGTTTTAAGTGGTGTAAGGCCCAGACCGCCATGTTGAGTGGAGCAAGAAATCCGGTCCCAAGCTACCCAGGCTCGTCTCCTCTCATTGGAGTGGGACGCCCAAAGGAATCTAGAGAACATAGCTTCAATCCGCTTAGAAATGCCAGCGGGAATGCCAATTGATGCTGCCATGTAAATCGTCGTCGAAGTTAAGGCATGTTCGATCATCGTTCTTCTTCCCGCGAAAGATAAGAGCTTTGCTTTCCACGAAGCAGTCTTTTTCATCATCTTCTCGAGGAGATCGTTGTAATCTGATAATCTTGTAGATCCAGAACAGAGAGGGACGCCCAAGTATTGAATGGCTCGATCTGCGACGTGCACCCCCAATATGTTGCTCATAGGAGTGGGTGAAAAGCGGACAGATTTGCCTATCAGGCAAGCAGACTTGGTATTGTTAACAGCTTGACCGGTGGCTCTGGTGTAGAGCTGCATAGCTTCGGATAAGGCAAGCGTCGACTTGGGTGACGCATTGAGGAAAACGATGAGGTCGTTATCGTATAGGAGGATAGGAGGAGTCGTGCCGTCGCCTCTAGTGTTAAACCGAGCAATAGTTCTAGTGTATGCAAGATGCTTGATGTGTCTACAAAGAGGCTCTTCAAACAGGATGAACAAGATCGGAGAAAGAGGATTTCCTTGCTTCAATCCATGCTTAATGGGAAAAAAGCCTGCGGTATGATCACCAACAGAAACGCTAGCCCAAGTCTCACAGAAGAACTGAAGGCAGAGGTCAATGACAGCCTGGGACATGCCGAAGGAACTGAGGATCGATCGGAGTATGGACCACTCCACTCTATCATATGCACGAGACATGTCGTATTTGATCACGGCATTGGGAAATTCTTCACCTCTGTTCAAATCATGGACTAATTCTTTAGCAAGCTTAATGTGATGAGTAATGTCCCTCCCTTTCACGTAAGCTCCTTGCTCTTCAGATATGATCTTTGGTTAGATGAGGCCAAGTCTGTTACTGATAATTCTAGCCATGATTCTTAGAGAGACATTTTCAATAGAAATAGGTCGGAAATCAGTACAGATGTCTTTAGGATCGCTAGATTTAGGAATCAAGACGATTCTGCAAGCTGTGAGACTTCTATGATAGTGATCACCTTTGAAAAACTTCTGGAGCACCTGCATGAAATCGGGATGGATAATATCCCAAGCTGCGCAGTAGAAGCTAAAGGTTAAGCCGTCTGGGCCTGGCGCAACACTCATGTCCATCTCTTTCATCGTATTGTAAACTTCATCTTTAGTGGGAATGGCTGAGATGGTAGCATTGTCATCCATCGAAACCATCTGAGAAATGTGGGTGAGAAGGGATTCATCTAGGTGGCCGTCAGTAGAAGAGGTGTAAAACTCTTCGAAATGATTAGCTGCAGTTGTAGCAATCTGCTCAGGATCGGAGATGATGGATCCGTCCAGGAGTGTGATCCTATGGATCACCCTCTTTCTCTTCTTCATCTTAACAATCACGTGATAGAATGTTGTGTTTCTGTCACCGTCGGCGAGCCAATCAATCCTAGATCTCTCTCTCCATACAGCCTCTTCTTGTGCTAGGATCTCATCCAGCTGGGTCTCCACGATCTGGAGGGTGTCTTCGTTGGTTGGCGAAGGGTTCTCATCGAAGGCAATTTGTGCAGTGTGAATAACATCTTCAAGATCCACTATCTTCTGCTTAACGTTGCCGAAGGTTTCCCTGCTCCAAGTTTTAAGATGACGGCGCCTGTTCTTAGACTTAGCGAAGAATAGGAAAGAAGGATCCCCTTGTAACTCTGTGGACCACACAAAATGGATTTGTTGCATGCAGTCAGGGTGTTGAAGCCATGCGCTGTTGAAAAAGAATGGTGTGTTGTATTTCTGTCTCTTAGGAGCATCGGAGGAGGTCTTGAGCACTGGGCAGTGATCTGAGACTCTAAACCTTGTCAAGTGCATAGCATTGTTTGAGGGAAAGCGAGTTGACCAGGCATAATTGATCAGAGCTCGGTCCAGCCGCTCCCAGGTGGTGGGAGTACGTCGTTGCTTGTCAACCCATGTGAAGCGGCTGCCTTCAAAGGGAGTCTCTCTAATCTCCGCGTCAATGATAAAATTATTGAAATCATTCATGGATTGGAAATCCAGAGGGTCTCCACCTCTCTTCTCTTCCGCCTTGCGTATGGCGTTGAAATCACCGGCAATGTGCCATGGATTGTCTCCCACTATGTTGGACACATCCAGCAGGTCGTTCCAAAGGTCCCTCCTGCTCGCTGATTGACAACTGGCATAGATCGCCGTGATATAGAACTCATGGCCCAACGGTGAAGTCACCTAGATTGTAAGATGTTGTCTGTGCTTTCGTATCACGACCGGATGAAGGGAGTCATCAGCGAAAAGCCATATCTTGCCGTGATCATCTTCGTTCTCCACAGACCAATCTAGTCTGACGATGTCAAGCAACTCAGTTGCTCGTTCAACATGGAGGAAAGGCTCGAAGAGGGAAACGATGGATGGTTTGTGTTTGGCGCAAAGTCTAGCGAGGACTTTACGCATGGGGTTGTTGGCGGCGCCGCAGATGTTCCAGAAGTGTTGATTTATGTGATACATGTTTAAATTAGAGGGCACCTGCCGCAATCAGCGCAACAACCCTCAGAGGCTGCGTATGCTTCGTCCTCCTGATGTTCCTCTACCGTCTTGAGAGCCTGCGTCTGGAAATACGTCTTCGTACTCTCTTGTCTCCCTCCCTCTGATAGTTTTGTGTGTGCCAGGCCTGTCATCATTCATGTAGATATAATGTCCATCCTCTAACTGCGGAATACGATCCGGGTTCAAATTCTTCCTTGTGCGACGCTGGCAAGGAAAGTCTGCTTCCATATCTATGAAATCACTAAGCCTCCCGTGTGGAAGGATGGTATGCTCACCTTCTTCATCTAACACGAACCGCCTATTGGTAATGGCCTCTGCTATACTTGATTCTGCTTCATCGCTCCTTTGAGGTTGGGAGGAAATCTACTCATCTCTAGGGCTTGAAAAGGGTATTATCTCCATGTCGCGATTATGCTCAACTATTGGTGCCTCGTTGTGCTCTGGTTGGGTGGAAATCTGCTCCGGTTGGGGGGGCTGCTGTTTGTTAGAATCATCTTCGTTTGGCGGAACACGTAAGGTTTCCATTGGGAAACCTAGCTCAACTCCAACCTCAGTAAGGCGGAAGGTATTGCTACCAATCTGCCCCTTGGCCACAATGTTAAGTCTAACATCGGTTATGTAGATCTGTTCTGTAAGCGATATGAATTGAGGAATGTCTCCGTTAAAAGCTTCGAAAAGAATCAACATGCCCGACGCATCATCTGTTTCTCGTTGCCAGTTAGATATCCATATGAGGTCACCGAAAGCATTGACTATCTCCCTTATAGATTCAAAATTTTTGCAGAACAGCGGTACGTTCTTGATCCAGAACCATACCGCTTCTTTCTTGTGAAGCATGCCTCCTTCCCGCAGAGAGTGTAAGGAAAAGACTGTATTTCGCAATTGCAGCGATTTCATGTGAATTTTCTTCCAGGCTTCCACCGATGATTGGAAAAAGACCACAGCTCTCTTATCTTCATAACTGAATATTTCAATAGCTTCTGTCCATTTCATTCGAAGGAATGAAGATACCTCGGCCCATGCAATATTGGATGTCCATGAGACTCTGACGGAGAACTCAAGGGATCTCCTGTAATCTTCTCTGATGGGGCAGTCAGGGTTGAGGTTAACCATCACCCTTTTCGAGATATGACTAGGGCCTCCTCTCACCGGCATTCCACTCGACAGTGGTGGAAAGATAAATCTGGAGTTGATGTCAGGGGCGCTCAACCGCACATCGTTACATCTACATCTCTTAGCAAGATGTCCAGGTTTCTTGCACTTGTAGCAGATCTTCATGTTAGGGCATTGATACTGCCAGTGCCCCTTTCTCAAGCATCTATAGCACGTATCCAATGGAATATTGAAAGGGTTCTTCTTTCTCGTAATCTGCTGGTGGGCGTCAGTCTGCTGCCTGTACGCGGTCGACATGTTACCGCCTTTGTGATCACTCGTCTCGCTTCTATCACTGTTGGGGGGTGACTGCTATGTTCCCAGAGTTGTTGGATGTCCAGGACAATCAACTCCTGCGGGATCGATCCAGCCGCGAAGAGGCGCCTCCTATCAGAAACTGCTATTCTGGCGACGGCTCGATGAACACCGGCCATAAGGAGCCATGCTATGATCAACCAGTTAAACTCCAAATCTTCTCAGGGTCTTGAGGGTGGACTCCGGCAGGCGAGGTGCCTAACCGGAGGACGTGAGGAGACGGCGGTGGCCTCCGGAGGCAAGATCTCCCGCACGATCGCCCTAGGGTTCAGCGCCGCCTTTCCCTATATTCCTTCTTGTTCATGCATTAGGATAGTTGATATATTGTCTCAAAATTCCATCATAATTTTTACTCTAGCATGTAATTTTTCTTGCTTGGTGATTCAAAGATAAGTTAGCCATTCAAACTCACCTTGTTGCAGCATAAATAGAAGAAAAAGAAGTCTCATTGCACCTCTAGTATTGAATATTCACTCCTTTGGTCATGTTGTTAATAACATTAGCCATTTACAACACATACAATGTTAGATATGATTGAATTTCAATTTTGCATATATTAATGACTTCAATCGTGAATCCCTTATATTGGATAATATTTCATGATTTTTGGTAGAAGTCACCTTTAGTTTGCTCTACAAGGCCAAAACTTGTGGATCCTAAAAGAAATCCATGGGAAGTCATCCTGGAAGAATTTATAATAGGACTTGTGCATGTGTTTACACATGGTCCAAGTGGAAATAGAGGGTATGATGGTGGGCACTACTTCCTCAGTAATGGGAATGATCTTTGTTAGAAATTATCTCTCTTGTTCTCAAAAGTAGTCATCAATACCTTATGAGTGTTTGTTGTCGCTAGGCTAGCAACATTTTGATGTGATCGTTGATCGTAGCTCCCACACATGTTCTATAATTCTTATTCTAAGATGTGTATGTATTTAGTTTAAGTGAAAGTGATGGAGTTGTTGTCCCCATCTTCTCAAATTTTTTAGGAATTCCAAGAGTGCTTTGAAAGTAGATGAAGGGCATGAAAATTCATTATATTGTCTTGAGGCATTTGTGTACTAAGGTTTATGTTTTTTATTTATTACCATTCATGGAAGTCTAGTGCAATACATGCTCTTGTTTATATATTGATTTAAGTTTGGGACTAATGCAATTTATAGTCATAGCATTACATTTCTACCATATTGTAACATCCCTGACCAGGGTTTTGGGCTAACCTGTTGGTTTGGCTTAAACAAGTTGCTTACAACATTAATATAAACCTTAAAATATGAACATTGTTCTCTTATTATGGACCAAAATGCAATTTACCCAAAAAGAGTGGTTAGATTGAAATATAACACATGTTAAATGTACCTCATGTGTTTTAGCATCATAAGAGAGAGAATTATGTAAGGTGGTGGCTTGTGGAAAGCCTAAATTCCAAGTTTGAACTTGTTTGAATAATTCTAGTGCCTTGTGTACCAATTTTGGTACAAGTTGTAATTTACCCAAAATGTAGGGTTGATATGAAAATTACCACATCTAGAGTGTCCCTACTCCATCCTAGTATCATTTAGAGGAGAGAGAAAGGAGGATACACCATGTTTGAATCATTTATAAGTGGTAGTATTCTTGGTGATGAAAAGACCAAGAGAGGGTTGAATGTGAAACCCTAACTTGAATTGTATCGAGTTGTAGAGTTCATATGAGAGTGTCTATCGGACAAGGAGCCATAGGGGGAGTCTCATATCGGTTTGTGAATTATTATACTTGTCCATGATGGGAAAAGAACCTCAAGGAGTTGAAGTGTATCAGTTTACAACTTCCTTGGAAAAGTTGTATCGAGTTGTGAATAAAGTGGTGATTGAGTTGAGATATCTTATCCAACAAGATAAGTGATGGCTGAAACATCATCTCTAGATTATCCTCTAGTGTTTTGCATGTCAAGATAAATGTGAGTGCATGCAAGTACATGTGTCATCCATGCATGGACACGTGGTACCTAGTATATTTAAAATGATGACACCTCATATACACTCTCTTTCATTAGCTTCAACTATATATACCATTCCTTTCACCTATAAGTGGAATTTTCAAATTTTATCACCCTCTTTCTCTTAGATATCATGCATAGAGTCTTAGTATCATGCATTGGTGAAGGAGTATCGTGCATAGAGCCTTGGTATCGGCCATAGCAAAGTGATATTGTCCATAACAAAGTGATATCATCCAAGTGAAGAGATATCGGCCACAAGTGAAGGATATCGGCCACAAGTGGTGAGGTATCGTGCATAGTGCTGAGGAGATGAAGTCTTGGATCCTTGAGAAGCTCATCTTCAACCTTGGGAACATGAAGCATTGAAGTTTCTCCTGAGGTGGGTTATATAACTTGAACTCAATTATGTTATTACTTACCATCAATCTTGCCATAGTTGATGATATACTTTCAATTTGAAATCTCTTGAATAATTGATGAATCCATGAGATCTATTAGTTAAATAGGACTGTTTTCCATGATCTAGAATAGTAAGAAAAAGAGTCTAGATTTTGATGATGATTACATCATCATGGTTCAACCTGATATTGGGTTGAAGCACCTCTAACCCGATATGGTGAAGTGAACATATCACTAACATGTTACCATGAGGATGCATACACCTTATACATGATATGATGATGAAGTAGATACCTTTTGCATGATAAGGTGTCAAGTATACACCATGTGCACGATATGAGGTCAAGTGTACACCATATGCATGACATGAAGTCAAGCATATACTCAAATTTGATATGACAAACCCTACATGATGAGTAACCCGATATGGTGATATGAATACACCACTAGCACAATATAGTGATGAATTATACCTCATGGATGATATGAGTGACACATACACATACCTTATGCACGATATGGGGTCAAGCACACACCTTATACATGATATGATGTTGAGTATATACGCTAACCCAATATGATGTCGTAACTCAACATGGTGTTGTGAAATCCGATATGCATTGGAACGCCACACCCCTATCGATTTGTACACTTGAGCTAGTTGAGAATAATCAGTTGTTTAGTCTATTACTCATCACATGATGAAGGGTAGGACGATACCATGAAGGTTGTGATGGGATATGAGCATAAGGGTCAACCTGATATGCAAACCCTAAAGGTTGAGTAACCCGATATGGATGCATGATATGGTGATGAGGATACACCTCTATACCCAATATGGAAGCATACCTAAACTTCTATACCTGATATGGAGAAAGTACCTCAATCTAATACACTTGATTGAGTGATACATGTATTGTGTTATGTCAAATGACACATTAAGAAATAAAGAGTTTAATACATTTGATAAATATGGGCCAATGTACCTTGAGAGAAGGATTGAGGCAAGCTAATAGAGTATGATGTAATAAACATCCTAGTGAGGGTGAAAGAGAAGATTATACTTGTATAATAATCTTGTAGTGAGTATACATTGATATTCCTAATATGTGTGGAGTATGAATTAGGGTTTCGATTCTTGATGAATGTACTTGAAAACCCTAAACCTTAACCCTAATGAAGGGTGATGACATGATTTGAAACCAGAATTGGTTATCAAAGGGAAACCCTAACCCTAATTATGGAAAGGTTGTATTTCTCTTATATTGCATGGTGATGATAGGTATTTGATATTAAAACCATGCTGGTATCATGAGATAATGAGCATAGCTAAGTATGAGCTATGATGTTTCATATAATACAAATTATATGGGTCTTGTAAGTCATGTGAGACATTTGTACAACAAGTATAATGTTTATATAGGTCTTATGACCTAGAGATGGATGTTTCCTAGTTAGAGGTGACAAGATGTTTATAAAAGTTTCATGATCTAGAGATTGATGTAAGAGATGGCAATGTTCAAAATGAACTAGGAAAATGCAAACCCAGTAACATCATCATAATAATAAATGGTTATAATATTAATGAAATCTTGGTCATACATGCTTTATGATTATATCCAAAAAAGGGATATAGTGTTTTGAATATTCTTAGATGAGATATGAGGAATACTTGTATCACATAAAGGATGTGAATGGGTATAGTGCCTAGTAAAGGTGATGTGGAATTTAGTGATCAATTTAAGGGGTTGATATCCCATAATGAAAGAGAAAGGGAAACATAAAGGTATTCCACTACTATGGAATCCTTAGAAATATGGCAATGATATTACATGATTGGTATAATCCAATAACTGGATATAGTTTCACAGGATTGGTATCATCCAATACCTAGATATAGTTTCTCAGGATTGGTATCATCCAATACCTGGATATAATTCCACAGGATTGGCATAACCCAATACCTGGATATAATTGCACAGGATTGGCATAATCCAATACCTAGATATAACTCCATAGGATTGGGATAACCCAATACCTGGAGATAATTGCACAACATTGCCATAATCCAATACCTGGATATAATTGCATAGGATTGACATAATTCAATACCTGGATATAATTCCACATGATTGGGATAACCCAATACCTTGGTATAATTGCACAGGATTGGCATAATCCAATACTTGGATATAATTTCACATGATTGGGATAACCTAATACCTAGATATAATTGCACATGATTGGCATAACCCAATACCTGGATATAGTTGCACATGATTGGGATGACCCAATCAATGGATATAATTGTACAATGTTGGCATAATCCAATACCTGGATATAATTTCACATGATTGGCATAAACCAATACCTGGATATAATTGCACAGAATTGGCATAATACAATACCTGGATATAATTTTATAGGATTGGCATAAACCAATACTTGGACAGAACATAATGATGTAGATTCTAGAATTGGTATAATCGAATACCTGGCTAGCAGATTGGATGAGGCCAACAACTAGAAAGGATAATGATTCGTGGATAACATACCATGATAATATTATCACAGGATAAGCTTGAAATGTTGGTATAGTATGATGGGTAAATGATACACATGTTATCCATATTCCTTATAAAGCGCATAGACGATTTATTGCTCTGTCATAGAAAGTTGCAATGCTTTAAAAGATGAGAATGTTATAATCTGCTTATCAACAATGATTAATCTTGCTTATTAATATAAAAGAACCTCTGCTCAATTTTTTACTATTTACCTGTGATAATAACATTAATGGTGGAGAGTTATATCTCTCGCTGGGACAATTGTCCCACCCCGTGGGATCCTCAATTTTTAGGTGGACGTGTACGATGAGGTAGAGACCATTCTACAGAGGAAGGAAAACAACAAAATGGATATCAGTAATAGCTCAGGTTGAGTGTATTATCTGTCGTGTCTTGTAGATAGAAGTCCTATGTGTCGTCTCTGTACTCTCAAGTCCTTGGATTTAGTATGTGATGGTTTTATGAACAATATGATATTTTTGCTTACCTCGAGGTTTTATGTTTCTTATATACCGGTTTTGGCAAAGAAATTGTTATATGTTATCCTTGAGATGAGATGGTACAAAGTATGTACAATGTGAACCATGATGTATATAAAGTTTGGTTCTTCCTTTAAAGAGTTTTCCAGGAAATGGATTTCTTTGCAAAATGGTTTTAATTTTTAGTAGTTTTTGTTAATATGTTGTTTATGATTATTCCTATTTAATAATGACATTTTGGTTGTTAGTTTGGTGACGGTCATTTCAAGTTTGGTATCAGAGCTTAAGGTTTGATGAGTCTACATAGACATAGTACTAAGGTGTTGAGTCTGTTCTAGTGTTCTCCAGTATATCATATAGTGACTTCTACTTATGCAGAAGGAGGGATATAGCTTAAAGATGTCTGGAGAACATGAGGATCACGTTGCTGAGAGCAATGTTTCTTTACCAGTAGGAGGTGCCAGGGATCAGGCAAGAGAGGAATCAGTGCCTGAGAATCCCCATTTTGATGAAGCTATAATAGAAAACCCAACCTTTCATTCTCTTTTTGGGCAAGTCATGACCATAGTGATGCATATGGCAGATCGAATGTCAGCACCAACACCTAGGGAACCAACTCCCAATGACGGACATGGGTCTGGTAAGACTTTTGAATGACTATGCCGTGTAGGAGATATAGAACATGCTGGGACAACTGACCCAACAGATGATGATCTATGTCTCACTAAGTTAGAAAAGGCTTTTAAGATCCTTATTATCCCAGATGCTGACAAAGTCAAACATGTTGTATACCTTTTGAAGGGTAGTGCTGGCCATTGATGGGCCATAGAAGAGATAAAAAGGAATGATGAAGAGGTTGGTTGGGAGGAATTTCATAGAGGATTCGTCAATAAGTATTTTCCACATACATACTTAGATGAAAAGATTTCACAGTTTGAGAAGGTTCGGCAAGGAGCCATGTCAATTAATGAATTTGAAGCTAGGTTCACGGAACTTTTACGGTTTTGTCCTCAAATGGCTTCTACTGAACAAGAGAAGATTTGATGTTTTGAGAAAGGATTGCATGCTGAGGTGTCTATCTTGGCATCTACATTAGAAAGTAGAGAGAGATTTGCCACATTCGTGGAATCCATCCGGAGGATAGAAAGCTCTGTGACAAAGAAACATGAGGCAAACCTCAAAAGGAAGTCTACACGGTCACAATAATAGTTGATTGGTGGTACTAAATAGACAAAATCTTTAGTATCACCGGTTCGACCACAATATAGTTCACTGATGTAGTTGTCAGCTGGTAAGGACCAAGGTTGGAGTATACCTCTAGGAACTCCAAGAGTACCATTAGTATAAACAAGGAACTTGTCTAGGACACAATGTGAGGTCTGAGCTTGTAATAAATGTGGACAGATAGGACTCCTAAGGCGGCAGTGTCAAAGAAAAAATAATGAGATGACCCAACAGTCAAGGCATAACCTGCAAAACTCACAAGGACCACAGTATAGTGGAGTAGAAGGCTGAGGATGAAGACAAGTGTCACATATTGTTCCATCTACTTCAGGTAGTAGAGGACAAAGGCAATAGTAGATGACAACTGACTCCATGTATTGAGTCGGTTAAGATACTAGATAAACCATAAGAGGTAAAATGTCAGATAGAATTTTTCATTCTGAGTTATCTTTCCTTCTCTCTGCCTATTAATTATAAGAAGGGTAGTTGTTGTTGAGCTTCCTTTAATTAGTCCTATGAGGACATAAGGAAGAGATAAGAAGGATGAGAACATATATTCAGTCCAATATTCTCTTATATGTTTTGAAGTTTCTCTCTTCATGTAGAAATGGAAGAGATGTAAAAGAAACACCTAGGGAAAATTAGAGATACTAAGTAGTAAAAATTTAAAGAGATATTAAAAGTAAGAAACATAATATAAAACAAATGCATACTACCTAATTTCTATTCTTGAAAACCCTGGCCAGGTATTCATGTATTGAAGGCAAGGTAAGTATGACACTCTTGGATTGCTATCTTTCTGATTACTCTGATCAAGTAGTCATTTTGAGACAATCTAAAGAGCATAATGAAGTAGGAGATGTGGCATGGATATTTCTACCACATCCTAATTGTTATACGAAGGAATTTGAGTTAATCATAGATCCACTTATAAACAAAGGATGTTTAGTATAATGTATACCTTGATCTGAGAACCTAGAGGTAACAGTTACCTAATAAGAGGTAACAATGTTTAGTGATGAACTAAGGGTTTGAATACCCAAATCTAGTAATCATAATGATGATAAAGCTAAGGGACTGAGATCCCGAGTGTTATGCATTCTATGTGTTCTAAAGAATATGAGAAAAGTACATATCTTTTTTTTATAATGTGGATGTATATAAGATCATAAAATGTTCATGAACATACTAGACAATAATGAAGAAATGAATGATGACATGTGATTGTCTTTATAGTTCCTATGTTGGTGGCAATGAACCTAAGATGAAATAACATTAAATGATACATGAACAATTGAAAGTTCATGCAATGCTCAAAGAAGGCGATAATCTCTTTTCTTTAATAACCAACCCTGGATAATGATGGGGCGATAAAAAGGACTATGTTTCCTCGTGTCTTTCCTTTCAGGGACATGACAATCAAGTAAGTCTTATGACACTTGATATTCATGGATTAGAAGTAATATATAGAAGGATAATTTGAAAAGTATTAGCTAGTCCTGGATTTTAGTTCCAAGACAAAGTAAATGTGATAATTAATGTCTCGAGATGTAAGAAAGGTCCTATTATATGTTTAATTTTAACAATAACAACAGAAGGTGGACATGATGAGGATATGATATATTTTTTTGGTACATATAACGAATACCAAGGAAATGGATCCTAGTATCCAATAAGTTTTAGTGGGGTGAGGAAGTGAGAACATAACTCCCGATAAGATGATTAATGTTGGTTGCTTGGAATAGCCAACTAAGAGATATGTCTATTTACATAAAATAGTATGGACATCACATATTAGGGGTTTATGCTCTGCATAAACATGACATCAATAAGGATGAATTAATTGAAGGGACAATAGTAGGATCATCTTGGGAAAAGCTAATTAGGCTAAGTATAATTCCTTAGAATATCCCTATTTAGATCTGTTGAGGCAGCTTATACAAAAAACATATAGTGATACCTATGATATAGTTCTTCTTTGATAGGTAGCCTCACCTTATGACAAGAAAATAAACAGCTAACAAAATGGTTGGTACAAGTCATAAGTAATTTAATGTTGTGTTAGCAGATTAGAATGGCACAACAGAAGCATTATAAGATTTGTAGTTCCAAATGGGTGATAGAATGTAAATCTAGTCATTCCTTGAAAGAGAAATGTTAAACTTAGTGAGGGGTATGGGGAAATTCCCAAGATTAAGAATATTATTACATAAAGTTGTAAGTTGAGAGATGACAAATCAATGAGGTTTGACACTTGAGTTATACAAAGTATGTGTAGTACTTCTCTAATTTAGAAAGTGTTACCTGACATAGGAGTAACACTAAAATCATTAATGGAAAGGATAGTTGAGTATGTGTCCTACATGACAGATTCTATGATGACCCTGTACAGAAGAACTTTGTGTTGGTCAAAGTTCTATGGCATCTCCATGACATGAAGATGTTATGTGGAGGCTTGATGATATGATGCTTGAATAACAGTTGTCTTTCTTTATCTAGGATTTTGGGGATGAAATCCTCGTCAGGGGTTTATAATTGTAACATCCCTAACCTGGGTTTAGGGATAACCCTATTGGTTTGGCTTAAACAAGTTGCTTAGAACTTTAATATAAACCTCTAAAGTATTTTATTATTGTGTGAAAAACGTATGTTGCAAGTTTGGTCATGTTTGAATGATGCTTGAACAATGTTCTCTTATTTTGGACCAAATGCAATTTACCCAAGAAGAGGGATTATATTGCAATATGTCACATGTTAAATGTACCTCATGCGTTTTAGCATCATAATAGATAGAATGATGCAAGGTGGTGGCTTGTAGAAAGCCTAAATTCCAAGTTTGAACTTGTTTGAATAATGCAAGTGCCTTGTGTACCAATTTTGGTACAAGTTGTAATTTACCCAAAATATAGGGTTGATATGCAAATTACCACCTCTAGAGTGTCCCAACTCCATACTAGTATCATTTAGAGGAGAGATAAAGGAGGATACACCATGTTTGAAGCATTTATAAGTGATAGTATTCTTGGTGATGAAAAGACCAAGAAAGGGTTGAGTGTGAAACCCTAACTTGAGTTATATCGAGTTGTAGAGTTTATATGAGAGTGCCTATCGAACAAGGAGTCATAGGAGGATTCTCATATATGTATTTGAACTATTATACTTGTCAATGACGATAAAAGAACCTCAAGGAGGTGAAGTGTATCAGTTTACAACTTCCTTGGAAAAGTTGTATCGGGTTGTGAATAAAGTGGTGATTGAGTTGAGATATCTTATCCAAAAAGATAAGTGATGGATGAAATATCATCTCTAGATTATCCTCTATTGTTTTGCATGTCAAGATAAATGTGAGTGCATGCAAGTACACATGTCAACCATGCATGTAGATGTGGCACCTAGTAGCTTTAAAATGATGACACCTCATATACACTCTCTTTCATGAGCTTCAACTACATATACCATCCCTTTCACCTATAAGTGGAATTTTCGAAATTTATCACCCTCTTGCTCTTAGATATCATGCATAGAGTCTTAGTATCATGCATAGGTGAAGGAGTATCATGTATAGAGGCTTGGTATCAGCCACAGAAAAGTGATATCGGCCATTGCAAAATGATATCAGCTAAGTGAAGAGATATCAGCCACAAATGAAGGATATCAGTCACAAGTGGTGAGGTATCGTTCATAGTGTTGAGGAGCTCAAGTCTTGGAACTTTTAGAAGACCATATTCAACCTTGGGAACATGAAGCGTTGGATCTTGGAGCTTTGAAGTTTCTCCTAAGGTGGGTTATATAACTTGAACTAAATTATGTTATTACTTACCATCAATCTTGTCATAGTTGATGATTTACTTTCAATTCAAAATCTCTTGCATAATTGATGAATCCATGAGATCTATTAGTGACCTAGGACTGTTTTAAATGATATAGAATAGTAAGAACAAGAGTCTAGAGGTTGATGATGATGACATCATCACGGTTCAACTCGATATTTGGTTGAAGCACCTCTAACCCGATATGGTGAAGTGAACATATCACTAACATGTTACCATGAGGATGCATACACCTTATACATGATATGATGATGAAGTAGATACCTTGTGCATGATAAGGTGTCAAGTATACACCATGTGCACGATATGAGGTCAAGTATACACCATATGCATGACATGAAGTCAAGTATATACTCAAATTTGATATGACAAACCCTACATGATGAGTAACCCGATATGGTGATATGAATACACCACTAGCACAATAGTGATGAATTATACCTCATGGATGATATGAGTGACACATACACATACCTTATGCACAATATGGGGTCAAGCACACACCTTATACATGATATGATGTTGAGTATATACCCTAACCCAATATGATGTCGTAACTCAACATGGTGTTGTGAAATCCGATATGCATTGTAACGCCACACCCCTATCGATTTGTACACTTGAGCTAGTTGAGAATAATCAGTTGTCTAGTCTATTACTCATCACATGATGAAGGGTAGGACGATACCATGAAGGTTGTGATGGGATATGAGCATAAGGGTCAAACCCGATATGCAAACCCTAAAGGTTGAGTAACCCGATATGGATGCATGATATGGTGATGAGGATACACCTATATACCCAATATGGAATCATACCTACACCTATATACCTTATATGGAGAAAGTACCTCAATCTAATACACTTTATTGAGTGATACATGTATTGTGTTATGTCAAATGATACATTAAGACATAAAGAGTTTAATGCAGTTGATAAATATGGGCCAATGTACCATGAGAGAAGGATTGAGCCAACCTAATGGAGTATGATGTAATCAAAATCCTAGTGAGGGTGAAAGAGAAGCTTATACTTGTATAATAATCATGTAGTGAATATACATTGATACTCCTAATATGTGTGGAGTATGAATTAGGGTTTCGATTCTTGATGAATGTACTTGAAAACCCAAATCGGCTAAAAAGGGGAATCCTTAACCCTAATGAAGGGTGATGATATGATTTGAAACCACAATTGGTTATAAAAGGGAAACCTAACCCTAATTATGGAAAGGTTGTATTTCTCTTGTATTGCATGGTGATGAAAGGTATTTGATATTGAAACCATGCTGGTATCATGAGAAAATGAGCACAGCTAAGTATGAGCTATGATGTTTCATATAATACAGATTATATGGGTCTTGTAAGTCATGTGAGACACTTGTAAAATAAGTATAATGTTTATATAGGTCTTATGAAATAGAGATGGATGTTTCCTAGTGAGAGGTGACAAGATGTTTATAAAAGTCTCTTGATCTAGAGATTGATGTAAGAGATGGCAATGTTCAAAATGAACTAGGGAAGTGGAAACCCTGTAACATCATAATAATAATAAATGGTTATAATAATAATGAAGTCTTGGTCATACATGCTTTATGATTATATCCAAATAAGGGCTATAGTGTTTTGAATATGCTTAGATGAGATATGAGGAATACTTGTATCACATAAAGGATGTGAATGGGTATAATGCCTAGTAAAGGTGATGTGGAATTCAGTGATGAGTTTAAGGGATTGATATCCCATAATGAAAGAGAAAGGGAAACATAAAGGTATTCCACTACTATGGAATCCTTAGTAATATGGCAATGATACTACATGATTGGTATAATCCAATACCTGGATATATTTTCACTTGATTGGTATCATCCAATACTTGGATATAGTTTCATAGGATTGGTATCATCCAATACCTAGATATATTTCCATAGGATTGGGATAACCAAATACCTGGATATAATTGCACAGGATTGGCATAATCCAATACCTGGATATAATTTCATAGGATTGGCATAATCCAATACATGGATATAATTCCACAGGATTGGGACAACCCAATACATGGATATAATTGTACAAGATTGGCATAATCCAATACGTGGATATAATTGTACAAGATTGGGATAACCCAATACCTTGATATAATTGCACAGGATTGGCATAGAAGTCCTATGTGTATTGTCTGTCGTGTCTTGTAGATAGAAGTCATATGTGTCATCTCTGTACTCTCAGGTCCTTGGATTTAGTACGTGATGGTTTTATGAACAATCTAAGATTTTGGCTTGATTGCCTCGAGGTTTTATGTTGCTTATATACATGTTTTCGCAAAGCAACTGTTATATGTTATCCTCGAGATGAGATGGTTCAAAGTATGTACAATGTGAACCATGGTGTATATAAAGTTTGGTTCTTCCTTTAAAGAGTTTTCTAGGAAATGGATCTCTTTGCATAATGGTTTTAATTTTTAGTGATTTTTGTTAATCCACTGTTCATGATTATTCCGCTTTAATAGTGATGTTTTGGCTATCGATTAGGTGATAGTCATTTCACATATATCCTATAGATTTTCTTCTTTGCCTCCATACCTAACTAAGCATGAGGAGCTTCAAATGTCATCAACATGGTTTCAAGCCCTCATACTGCCTATGTTCTTCCCTTAGAATACATGCCTCTTCTAGGTATGAGGAGTCCCTTTTGTGACTAATGCGGCGTTGTAGGAGTGTGTTCTTTAGACTCCAATCTTGTCATGGAGAAAGTCAACCAAGGATTTGTAGAAATGCCAACCAAAACCCCCTTACACCAGCCTTGAGAAATACATTCTTGCCTAAAAAGTTCCAATTCCAAGCTAAATGAATCTCAATCTGGAATAAACTTTCTCCATGTATCTTAAAACATGTCTATGATTAATAAACCAATTATATATTTCTTGAAATATAGCTCCTAATTATAATTTAACAATTCCTAGCTTTGTGGCAATGTGGGTTCTGATGTTTATTAAGTTGAATATCTTTCTTGAACATATAAGGATGTTTGGGAGCTTTTCCACTCTACATGGGTTGAAGTTGTCTTCACCTATGACTCTTCCGGGGTTGTTCTGTTAATAAGCATCTTCTTGGGAAACTTATAGCAAGAACTTGTATAATGTATACACATGATTCAACTAGAAAGAGAGGGTATCATGGTGGGCAATGCTTCCTTGATAATGGGATGATCATGGTAAGTGATCTTCTCTCTTCTCTCAAAAATTAGTTAGGAATCTTCTATGAGGATTTGTTGTTGGCACACCAACAATATAACAATGTCATCCTTGATTGCATCTCCAACACATGTTCTAGAATATTTATACTAATATTTGTATGTGTTTAGTTTAAGTGCAGTGCTAATGATAGTGTCCATATATTCTACTCTAATTGGCTCTGAGAATTATTACAGTATACTACCTTCACGTAGTTGTTTAGTCTCTGATTTCTATAGCATTGATTAGGCCAATTACTTTGCCTTTTTTTCAAGATCATGAAATATAGAGTACCTTTTATATTCTAGCTCAAGTTTATGTTGAATACCCTTCCGCTTCCTGCTTGTATAAGTTGTGTACATATAGACTGAGAAGAACACAACTGGGTATCAAATGGATATATTATAAAACTAATTGTATCTGCAAAGCAGTAGCTAGTTTAGTGTGTATTCATCAATTGACTGAGAGCTTGCATGTAGGGAAATACAATTGGTGCAGTGGGCTCATTCAAGGGCCTCAAACATGGTATAAGGGTTGTTGAGGACTGTATACTTAGTGTGATGTATCCAATATATCACATCAAGGTAATTTTAATAGCTGTTACTATCATTTGAATAGATCTATTTACAAATTATTTCTAATGGTTTTGAATATCAAGTTGAGTCATGGAATACCTTATTTGCAGGAAAGAACTTCAAAAATTAGTAACATATCATTGGTTGAGAGTGAGTTGGACACAAGGTAGTTAATTTTCTTTTTTATACTAAATTATATGTGTATGAGTTAGAAATCATAGTCCTTGCTAAAGTTTGGGATCATCTTCTAGTTAATCTTTCTGCAATGCTTACTGTTTGAATTTGTTTCATGATCATTTAGATGCAAAAGTGTGACATATTATTGGATTAAGAATGAAAGTTGAATAAGAATTTTTTGAGGAAGTGTGGGAGAAGTTCCTTGTCCCAGGTGGACGGACCATGTTTATAAAAGGGGTGGGTTTTTATGTTGATATGATAGATAAACTTGATCCCTAGTATGAAAAATTGCATGATTAGAACTGCCATTGAAACAAGCTTTCATGTCTACTACAATATTCACATTTTTGCCAATTTTGTTGAGATCTTCATTGAGATTGACAGGTGTTTTCGTGATGAGCTTGAGAAAAAATATGATGTTCTTGAAGAATGTGATGCGGATTAGTGAAGATAATTTCGACCAAGCCAAAGTTCTTCATGTGTAGTCCACACTCAACAATATACAAATCTAAGATGATACATGCATACCTTTTAAGTAAATGGTCAAAGGATCTAAACGTTATTACGTTATTGCACTTAGCAAAATTTTGTACGAAAGAGTACTTCATGTGTGTTGTAATTAAATTAAGGGGCAAGGTAAAAATATCCTCCCCATGTAATTTGCATTGATTATATATAAAACTATTAATATGTAAAAACTTTATTTTTTGAGATGTGAGTTCAAATTGCATGTCATTATGTAATCTAGGTAATAAACTTAAAATTGAATAGTTAAAAGCCATAAAAATGTCATCATATACAAATATTTATTACTATAGTGCCATTTTCAGGCGCCATTATAGACAACAAGAATAGTTTTATACAATAGCTTAATACACAATAGTGGCATTTGTATAAATGCCAATTGATGTTATAGTGGCATTTGTATAAAAGACAATTAATGCTATACTGTCAATTTTATGGCATTTATCAAAAGCCATTAAAACCACATTTTTAGTGGCATTTACAACTTATGCCACTATATCTCTAGTGCGTTGGTACTAGAGGCATTTTTTTAAGTGTCAACAAATGCCACTAAATACTTTTAGTGGCATTTATATTTTTTTTGTGGCATTTATCTAATGCCACTAATGCGTATGTTTGTTGTAGTAGAAATGCATGCTAGACTTGGCACTTGTGCTACAACCATTTCTTGGCAGGCGGCTAAGTGTCGTACTACTAGGAGCCACTCGGCCTACAGGCGGCAACATGTACTACCTAGGTGCAAGTTGCTGGAAAGGGAGGTAGGGAGAGGCGGGAAGGTATTATGTGTAGGGTTGAGAAGAGAGAGAGAGGTAACTAGAAGAAGAAAAATAAGAATAGGAAGGGGCAGAGGCACAAAGAGAGAGAGGGGAAGGGGTTGCACCTCTTAAGATAGTGAGGGGTTTAAACAACTTTATTCTCAATACCATATCTTTTGAACCTCAAAAACATATATAAATACTTCCCTTAACCAACATTAACTTTCACCCATTTTGAGATAAATACCTGTTATTATATAGGCTCCACCAAAGATTGTCTAGAAGATCTATTATTTATAACCATGATTTCAACACGAGGGAGGGTGAAGAAATGTAAGGATTCACCAAGGGACTTTAAATCTAGTTGAAATATTATAATTGTTTGTCAAAACTATTAGATATAGATCACAACAAAAACTTATGTACTTGAAATAACAAATACTATCTATTTACTTATTCAACTTGCATTACTTCACATGCTAAACATCAAGATCTTTCTTATTAATGATCATATCATGCAATTCACTTGTAAATTTAACTATATATTTACATGTTTTCCTAATATCTAAGGATTTCACATTGTTGATAATCAACTAATCTACTCTAATGAATTATGATAAATCTATTTCAATATTTAACTATTAAGATCATTATCCACACTCATACACATCTAGATCTCGCTTGATATAAATGTTTTTTCACTCTCATTTTTCTTTGTTTCCTAATCCCATCCCAATCGCCCTAAATGGAAATTTATTGAGGAAGATCCTAAGGTGGTTGAGATCTCTTAATGAAGATAGATACCATGGATACGATGATGGAAAATCCACTATCATCTTATGTCCGTCAAGACTCGCACACCTTATGTATTTCCTTATTTTTGTTTTTCTCAAACAAATAAAATTGAATGATATCACGAACATGATAATTCAATTGCAATACCTTTTACTAGAGGATGTGGGGTGTCTAACACCATCCATTGTCACATTAGGATTTTATTTCATGGTCCCATGGGCTTATTTTCCTCATCCTATCTACCTTCATGTTGAGTAATTTTTTTGTCCTTTTGACAATTTCTCACTGATTTAAATGTGCATTCATAATTTTTCTTTTTTCCTAGAAAAATAATGTGGCGACTCTAAATTGCTTATGTTTTTATTTTATTAAATTTGCTGTGAATTTTTATAGGAGAACTTCTATAAATTTGTCTCCATAGGAAAAATAGTCTAACAACTTGATAACATCCAATTTTGTTAATATTTATGTCTAATTTTAACCGTAATTTTCTCTCTTTATGTAGTGTTGCCTTAACTTTCTCACATTTTTCTCATGTTTACCATTATCCCTTGGTTCAATGGTAACTACTCATTTCCATGAAGGTAACTCACCAAACGATGGTGTCAACCCTGGTGCAAATCTCCCACCAGTTTCCACAACTGATGGGGACTATCCACCCTAGGCATCAAACCATCCATCAAAATTGACCATCCATCGGTTCCCAATCCTATGGCCTGTAGCAATGTCTAGGTGTCCAACCATCAGAAGGCACAGTTTGGACAATCATCACCCCAAAACCAAAGGATAGTCTGGACCTCTCCATCGCCACCATTGGTTCTTAAAATTGATGGCATTACTACACCCATACTCTAGGTGGAAGTCTTCCTATAGATGGTTGGTATGAGTTCACTCGATGGGAGTAATGGATAATGAAAATAATGACCAGACAAGTGACAACACACACAATGGTCTACCTAAAAAACCTCAATCGATGATTAGATGATGGTTCACCTGAATGACCTACCTACTGATGGCGGTCCTAGACTTGTGGCACAAGCAAACTATACCCTCGAGCTCCTAGAGTCCCAGATCGAGAACTATAAATAGGAGACCTCATGTAACTGAGAGAGGGTCATGACCCAAGGGAGATGACAAAGTGTTGTGGCTAAGGCACCTCACCATCACCTTCCACCTTGAGACATCAGATCTTGTTCTCCAAGGGTGAGACTTTGAGGAGTAGCGAACCTCTATCTCCATTGAGTAGTTCTAGGTTCCTTTCTTGAGAGGAGCGAGACCCAGCAAACACCTTCACTATAGAACATGAATTCATGATGGAGAAACTCTCCATCTACCTTGACCATTTTGTGGTCATTGTAGGTGTATATTTCTCCTTCTCCAAATATGTTCATGCCCTTTCATTCCCTTCCATATCCATGTATCACGGTACTTGTAATTTCACCATGCTACTCACCATAATGAGTGGCTAGTTGTCTAAATTAGGTTGGGAGTAGCCACTAAGGCCCTTCCAACATGTAATTGGTTATTTGTATTGAATATATTCTCTTAGCAATGTTTTCTTCATACTCTTGTTATTAATTGTTCAGTTGCATGATTAATTACCATCTTATTTTTTTCATTTGTTCATACCATCGAAAGAGTAGTATGAACATGTATCCAAGTGTTATATAGTTGCACAAATGGATGAGAATGTTGGAATGCTTAAGCTAATGATCATATAGTTTTACTTTGAAAGAAACCTTATAATCTAGATTTATCCTAAGATCGAGATAGAAGGTAATAGACACTTATGATGATTGTTTGTAAATTTTCCAATAATATACAATAGATGTGAGTGATCCATGTTGATGAGAGATCTTTGATGTTGAAACCCAATACAAGTTTACCCATCCATACTTGATACCTTATATTTTTACTTTCTTGTTCTTTATTTACCTTACTTTTATTTTACTTGTTCTTTACTTCCTTATTGACGAATCATCATTCGATTGGGAATACAAATCTTAACATGCCCTTCTGTTTTGTGTAACTAAACTAAGGTTTAGAGGATTTTAACACTTAGCACCCTTGTCCCTGTGTTCGACCCTGATCTTCTACATCATACATCATTATAATCGTTGCGGGGGCCTATATGTCAGGTTATAAACTTAAAAGTTTGATTATTATAGATCCACTCCTTTGGACATCTGATTTAGGTCAGTCAAATTTTTTCTGCCATTTCCTGGGACAAGGCAACTGGTACTATTAAGAACCCTAGTCATCTTATCATACACCAGAGCCTCAAGTCTAGTAATAGGCTTGATTGCTCATTCTAAATCTGTTTACTCTAATCTCGTTGAATATCTCCTATCACACGTCCAAACTTTGACTCGAATGTGTGACTTATCTTTGGAAGTTTGAGTGAACCTCATCAAAACCACTACCAACTACAAGAATCATGCCTCATCGCAAGGCAACCATCCCCAACCCAAGAGTGGAAGGCTTTCACGAAGAACATGAGGAGGAACAAGATGAAGATCATCATGAAGAGGAACAACATGAAGAACAACACCATGAAGAAGAAGAAGAAATCCCACATGATAGAGTGAGGGGAAAAAGTGGGAACAACAAAAAGGATGATGAAGATGACAGTGGACCTTCTCTTTGTGATTTGGCTGTCATAAGGGTGAATGAGTCCAAATCTCCAATCATCATTCCTCGATTTAATGCTCTGAATTTTGAGCTAAAACTAGCAGTTATAGCTTGATCTAGAACTAGACTTTTAGAGAAGACTCATTAGGTGGAATCCCTTATCACCAACTTGATGATTTTAAAAACATATATGACACCATCAAGATGAATAGGGTGTCCTCAGAAGTCATCTACTGCAAGTGATTCAACTTCTCTCTAAAGGATAATGCTCTATGTTGGTTCCTTGCTTGACCTTATAAAAGCATTAATGGACGGAGCCCTCTGGATGACACTTGTGGAGAAGACTCTTAGAAGTAGGAACAATATCATCGACTTCATGAATAAGCCCAGTTAGAACTTATATGAAGCATGGGAAAGATTCCAAGAATACCAAAGGGGCTAACCTCAACACAACCATGAAAAAGGATTTTTGGTTACATACTTTTATAATGGCTTTACCTCTACTGAAAGGACCTCACTGAATTTTGCTGCACGTAGTGATTTCCTATGGAAGAACCCAAAGAAGACCATGATGACATTTAACAATATGCCTGTCCGACATGCTGATCTGGAATACGATAGGGGGAAAAACTAGAAGGTACCAACTGATGGAATATTTGTTGAGTCTAAGGCTTTATAAGCTATAAATGCACATATTCAAAAGATCACTTCAGACGTGAGACAATTGAAGGATTCTAGAAACAAGGGAAAGAATAAATCAAAAAAGGTGATGAAGTGCATGACATGTGGAGAATGAGGTCATGGAGTGGATAATTGTATCTACACCCAACCAGAAGAAGATTATTAGGAATATGATACATATAATGTTTCTTATGTTGATTACAAGAGGCTGGATCATCTTGGTTTGTCATATAGAAATAAAGATGTTGTTGAAAATGCTCACTAGTTGAAAGACACATCTAAAAGACCATTAGGCTTTGGAAAATGCGGAAGACCACCTATGTTCACATGTAATACGACTTATCAACACAATAGGAACAACTACCAATGACAAGGCAAAAACTAAAACAAAACTCATGTGGATCAAGTCAAGGTGAAGGTCATAATAGAAACCCTAATGAACAAGATTTGATCTCTAAAATTCTTGATTTTTCAAAAATGCAAGCAACTATAAATGAACAACTAATCCAAAGCGGCATCAACAATACTGGACTATTAAACACAATGCAATCCCAACTAGGTAGTGTCAATTCTCAGATGGATGATATGCAAGCTCATAGTAGGATGATTGACCAACAACTAGCACTATTATCTGAGCTAATAAAGAATCTGCAAGGAAAAATCCCTTCTAGCACTGAGAGTGAAAAGATGGATACACTCCATTAAGGAAAAGACCTAGAGGAGATGACCAGAAAGGATAACCCGAAGATACTCAGTGTTGTTGATTGCCTACCTAAAATTGACTGGATAGAAGAAGAACTAGAGGTTTAGGTTGTCACCAAGACAGGAAACTCAAAACCTAACATTAGGGGAAAGAATCCAAAGAAAGAGAATAAGCCTAATGCCCCTGAAGAGGCCATAGACAATAGATTTCCATATAAACTAAGGAACCCATTTCCATACAAGCTAATCAAGGCTCATTTGTAAAAGAGATATGAAGAATTCTTGGAAGCTAGGAATAATTTACATATGTATATCTTGTTTCTTGATGCAATAGAAGAAATTCCAACCTATGCCTATTTTTTCAAAGAACTCATCTCAAAGTGGAGGATAGGAAGTAAAATAGAACTCATTCTACTTGCTAAGATTCTTAGTTCTTTTGTATAAGAAAAATGTCGACCAAGCAGAGATCCCATAGCCTTTACTATCTCTTTCATATAGGGGATATTGAGGTAAAATAGGGACTAGCTGATATGGGGATGAGAATAAGTTTAATGCCTCTCACATTAACCCAAATGATGGGTCTTACCTATGTGTCTAAAATAGGAATGCAGATTCAACCCACTGACCAATCATTCACAAAACCAATCAAAGTAGTAGAGAATGTCCCCATCTGTGTGGGAAGATTCTGCACCCATGTGATATAGTCACATGGACACTGTAATGAATCCATCTTGTTTAATGATATTTGGGAGACCGTTCCTGTCCATTGAGAGAGCTTTAATTGATGTCGAGGCCAAAATTATCACTATAAGAGTACAAAATGACCATATCGATTTTCATGTTCGAGACTCCATGAGAGGACCTTTTCTTTTTTAGTCAGATTACTCCATAAATAGTTAAAACCAATTATGTGAGGAAGTTCATGAGGAAAATTCTATAGTTGACCCAATAATGAGAACTCTAAACAACCCTAGTCCAGATGAAGAAGACAAAGAGGTCGAAATACTTGACTATTTGAACCAACATGAAGATGATTATAGTGATGAGGATGATGCAGTTATCGAGACTATGAAATATGCCTTTTTGGAGCAAACTCCAAAAGAAAGGGAAGCATTGAAACCTAAGCTAGATCTAAATCAACTCCATGAAGGCTTAAAGTACAAGTTTCTAGACACAAATGAAAAATTATAAATTCTACCTTACAAAAAATCACTAGGAAATTGAAAATAAAATGGCACACGGGAGGTCGATAGAGGTGACTGGGAGGGCGATCGGTGGGGCTCGTGTCTCAGGCAGGTTGTCAAAGATGCCGAAAGAAGCTGTCGTGGCTCCTCCATCCCAAAATGAAGTAAGCAATGATGGGGTCTACTTTACTGGACAACTCGGGAGGAGGAAGATCACCTAGCCCCTAGTAGTTATGGAGAGGGAGTGAGAAGGAGTCTAGGGTGTCTCCTTTCGAAGGATCTATGGCAGATCATGGGATCCCTCAAAATTCGATAGAAATTGACTTCTCCTTGGCCTCGCACGGTGCTAGATTACCTTGCTTAGTTTCTTTGGATGGATGAAGGTCCTCGAGCCCTAGAGATTCAGTCCCCGTAGATCAAGCGTTTCCAAAGTTGGTGTCAGTTGAAGGCAGACCTAGAGTAGATCTAGAGATGACAATCCATCATGTGGCCCCTCAGGTGATGATGGAAAGTGAGGCGAGATCATGGGTGGACCTTCTAAAGTCGGGAAAAGCTGAGATCCTTTGCAATATTAAAAAGACACAAATAGAGTTCAGAGACGGGAAGCTGATATATCCCAAGAGCATTGCTGAAAGGAACAAAGAAAAATGGAGCAGAACTGCGATAGGGTATGTCGTTAGCTTGAAACCTCATTTGCAAACTTTAGTGGTTCACCTTACACAAATATGGAATGTCAAAAGTTCCCTAGAGGTGAGGTCGAGGGGCAAGGGTTTCTTCCTGATCATGTTCTCCAACGATGAAGATATGGAAGCTGCTCTGGAAGGAGGCCCCTAGTTTGTGGCTGGTAAACCACTGATTATAAAGAAATGGAAAAGAGGGGACCAGATGGAGAAGATGAAACTTACAGAGATGATCCCTATTTGGCTCAAAGTTCATAATCTACCATTGGAGCTATGGGATGAAGAAATGTTCTCGTACATTAGCTCTATGTTGGGGAAGCCGGTTAGAACTAATCACCTCACCCTTTCATTCAAAAGGCTTGAATATGCAAGAATACAAGTCCTTGTTCAAGTGAATTTCAATTTTCCCAAAGATATGGAAATTCCCAGTGATGATGGAATTCTTGATGTCATAAGCTTTGAGTATGAATGGGAACCGGAAAGGTGCATTGAATGTGGAAACTTTGGACATGAAGCATCTTTATGTAATAAAAAAGCAGCTGTTCAAGGGAACTATAACAGGAAGGTTCAAAACGCACAAACATTTAATAAAATCTAGAAGTCGAAATAGTCTAAAGACTTGCAGATGACAAGAGAAGCTCCTAGAAAGGAGTCTTTGTCAAAGGTGATAGTTATTACAAGGGATGAGGAAGTGAGAGTGGAGGATAACAACTTTTTGTCTAATGGGGTTGCAAATGTGGCTATACCAGAACAAAATGGGGAATGGCAGACTGTTCAGATATCGAGAAACCTTTCTAAATGGTTTTTGAGAAGTTCCAATGAGAAGGAAGTGGATGATCAGGTCAAAAGAAACAAAAATATCTCACCAAATAGGTTTTCTCGTCTTGATCAGTGGGAGGAAGGTACAAATTACTCAGTTACTGGTCCAGAGGAGGGGGGAGGTACTATGCCTAGTTTTCCAAATGGATAGGCCTATCTCTATCATGTCATGGAATGTCAGGGGGCATACAACAAAATCCCTTACATTCGTAAGGATATTAGGAATCATAAATATGATATCTTCATTCTTATTGAATCTAGAGTTAGCAAAGGTGAGATTACATCATGTCTTTAGTCTATTTGGCAAAATGCAAAGTTCATTAACAATTCTAGCTAGCTTCCATTCTTATACCAGAATTGCCATTTTCTAGGATAATCTGGACATCTATATTTCTAAAATGTGTGTAGGAGATCAATATATACATTGTGATATTGTCTTTGGGGAGTATGTCCTTAATCTCTCAGTGGTTTATGGTGCAAATAGAGACTTGGACAGAAATCGGTTATGGGAGGGCCTTATTGATTTTTCTAAAGTTGTCTCAAAGGATTGGTGTATGGTTGGAGATTTCAATGCAGTTAGATTAGCTGGGGAAAGGCTTCTCATAAAGCCACCTACTAAGTTAAGTATGAGTACTTTTAATAATGCTTTGAGTGAGATGGACCTTATCAAAATACCTATTAAAGTCCCCTTTTATACATGGGACAACAGAAGTAAAGATGGCTCAAGTACCTTTTCTAAAATTGACTGCATTTTCTGTAGTATGGATCTCTTAAATAGCTTCCCTAATGTGTGGGATGAATCAGCCACCAACATTGTCAGCAACCACAAGATTATTTTAGTACATCTTGTTAAAGGTAAGAAGAAGACTACCCCATTTAAGATATCAATGGGTGGACATCTCAACATGGGTTTAAAGATGTAGTTGCAAAGGCTTGGAAGATTAATATCTCAAGCGCTCCATTGTACATATTATATAGAAAGTTGTTTTCTATTATGACTGCTCTAAGTAAGTGGAATAAGGAAAGGGCAGCCAATTTCGTCTCTAATACAAGATCTCTTGAACTACAAGTCGTATGCATTTAAAATTGAGCAGATAATAACCCTATTGATAGAGATCTTCAGATAAGAGCCAGAGACACAAGGAGTGAAGTCGTAAAGGCGATGAAGGATGAAGAGAATTTCATTAAGCAAAAATTGAGGGTTCATTGGCTGAAATGTGGTGACAAAAAAACAACATTTTTTTATGCTTCTCTACAGAATAAAAGGTTATCAAATAAAACTTATAATATGAAGATTTATGAATCATACTGCAATGATGTTGGAATCTTAGAAGAACATATTACAACATATTTTAAAAAAGCCTTCACTAATTCATGCCCTGCTATGATTTCTTCTTGGCGCGAGGACTGGGTTATTCCTAAAATTTCTGAGTTGAAAGCCAATAAACTAAGGGTATGGGTTTCTTAAGAGGAGAATATAGATGTCATTCAGAACCTAAAAGATGAAAAATCCCAGGGCCAGATGGTGTTAATTCCCTCTTTTTAAAGAGTGTTGGGAGATCATTGGCAAAGATGTTATGGCTGTTGTTATGAACTTTTTTGATAATGTGAAACTTTTGAAGGAATGTAACAAGTCTTTTGTTGTTCTGATTCCATAGATCAGGGAAGTTTCTACAATTAAAGACTACATGCCCTCTACAAAATTATCACGAAGATACTTGCAAAATAGACTGAAAGAGGTTTTACCTGAGATCATCAGCCTGAACCATTCTGCTTTTGTGAAAGATAGAAGGACTGGTGACACTATTCTTTTAGCTAATGAGATCCTAAGTTCTTTTAATAAACCTAATGCTAGAAAGCTATGTCTAAAAGCAGAATTATCCAAAGCTTTTGATTCTGTTGATAGGGAATTCATTCTATTTTTGCTTCAAAGGATGAATTTCCCGAATTGTTGGTTAGTTTGGATCAAAGAATGCTTTTCCGCAGACTCATTTTAGATTCTCATAAATGGATCCCCTTCAAGGTCTCTTAAAGCTACAAAAGGGGTTAGACAGGGTAACCCTTTGTCCCCTCTTTTGTTGGTCATTGCCATGCAAGGCCTTACAACCATTCTTAATAGCTATGTGGATGCAGGGAACATTGTTCCTTTATATGCTGATAAAAAGAACAATGTGGGAGTTTCACATATTATTTTTGCTGACAAGCTTTTTATCTTTTTCAAAACTGACTCAAGGAACATGGATGCGATTAAGGATGTTCTTGATAAATTTGGTAGATGTTCAGGTTTGTTCCTTAATAATTCAAAGAGCCACATTTTTTTGGGAAAAGGAGTGGAGATTTCTTTTTCAAGCAAGTCTGATGTTTCTATTTCTAGCCTTCCTGTAAAGTACTTGGGGCTACCCCTTTTTACTAGTAGACTCACAAATGGTATGTGTGAACCCTTGTTACACAAACTGAAGACAAGAATTGATACATGGAAAAATCGGTTCCTCTCTATGGCAGGTAGAGTGGAGCAGGTCATTTCCACCTTATCCTCCTTTTATATTTTCTAGACAACTTCTTTCCCCGTTCCAAAGTCAGTCATTAATGAAATGGAGAGCATCATTCATAATTTTATATGGGGTGATAATGATAGTAAAAAATCTTTTCACTATTTTGTGGGAGTCCATTTGTAGACTAAAGAAGGAAGGGGGTCATGGTCTAAGGAGGATTTCATATTGGTCAAAGGCCAGCATGCTAACAAACCTCTAGGATATAGCAAGCTCAAAATCATCTCTCTAGGTAAAGTGGGTTCATGGAAGATATATCAGTGAGAAATCTATATGGTCTGTTAAACACCAAGAAAATTGCTAGTGGATGTAGAATAGACTCCTAAAGTACAAGAAGGACTTTCTTGATCTTATCAATTTCAAGATAGGTGATGGTAGAATTTTTTTACTGCGGGTCGACCCTTGGTGCTCGAATAAAAAGACCATGTTGGATTTGGTTGATAACCAACTAGTTTACAGGTTGGGTGGAGGACTCTATAGAAGGTTAAGTTGTTGTATTTGCAAGTCTAAGAATGATTGGTTGCTTCCAGGTAGGGGGGGCGATGAAGTATATATCTATCTAAAAGTGTATCCCAAGTCGGTGGTTTTGAGTGAGGACACAGTTGAAATGATCAACTCTATGAAACCTATTATGAGAAACTTTTGGGAGCTATCTAGAAAGACTCATCCAGAGGTGTATTGGGGTGTTTGGATATGGTCAAATCCTCTACCCGGAAGGGTCTCGATTTTTCTTTGGAAGCTTTTTCTGGGCAGATTGGTCACTATGGATCTTCTTTAGGATTTTGGTTTCTCTTTGTTTTCGAGATGTTCCTTATGTTGTGAAGATGTTGATTCTATTTCTCATCTCTTGTTTGAATGCCCTTTATCGATAGAGATATGGAATCTATTCTCAAAGAAGTTTAGTTTAAATTGGCCGAGAAACAAGATGCAGCTCTTGAGTTTGACGAGGAAAGCCAAGTTATGTGCTTGCTTGGTTCTGAATAACATTTGGCTGGAAAGGAATTATAGAGTCTTTCTTGACAAAAGTAGAGACTTATTGTTTGGAAAGAGATTTATTGGATTCACAATCCTTATGTAGCTAGGATGTACATAATACCCTTTACAGTTTTCATTCTTCTTGTTTTGTACCTTTTTTATGAAAAGTAGTAAAAAGAGAGGAGGCACACTAGGTTCGCCAAAAAAAAGATCACTAGGAAATCCTGATAAGTGAACTCAAGTTGAGGAGGAAGGCAATAGGTTATTATGTAGAAGATATAGGAGCTTGAGTCCAGCTGACTGCATGCACATAATACACCTAGAAGAGAATGTGAAACCTCTAGCCCAATGGTGGAGAAATCTCAACTGATAGTATTTTAAAAAGAGGTTATAAATCTTTGAGATGAGGCATAATAATACCCTTTTTGAGACAACAATTGGGTGAGTATCATCCATGTAGTGCCCAAGAAAAGTGGTAGATAGTGATTAGGGGAGAGAATGACAATAAAGTCTCAATACAAACAGTAACAGGTTGGAGGATGTGTATCGACAACAAAAAAACTCATGCCACAACCATGAAAGATCTCTTCCCATTGTCATTCACCAAATAAGTTCAAGAACGTATATCCCACAACTCATAATTCTATTTCTTGTATGGATACTTGGGATTTTGTCAAGCACCCATTCCCCAAACGGTCAACAAAAGACTACCTTTACCTTCATCTATAGGATGTACACTTTCTGAAGAATGTCATTGAATGCACGAACAACGTTTCAAAGGTGCATGATTGTGATGTTAGCAGACTTTCTTGAAGACATTATGGAGGTGTGTATGGATGATTTATCCATGTATAGAACCAATTTTGATGGTTGTCTTAGCAATCTGTCCTGATTTTTGAAAGTGCAACAAAAAAAACTGACTAGTGTTGATTTGGGATAAATGTCAGTTCATGGTATAGTAAGGTATTATTAGGTCATAAGATTTTAGAAAAAGGAATCAAAGTTGACTTGAACAAAGATGAAGCTATTTTTAAGTTGCCAACCCCTAAATCTGTAACGAGAATCAGAAGCTTTATGGTACATGTTATATATTATATAAGGTTCATTAAGGACTTCTCCAAAATATCTAAACCAATGTCAAATATCATCTTCAAATATATTGTGTTTGAATTCTATGAAAATGCCTGAGGGATTTTGAAACCTTGAAAAATACTCTGACAACAACATCAATCCTTTAAGATCTAGATTGGGAGATCCTCGTTAAATCAATATGTGATGTGAGACATTACACAGTCAGAGTGGCGCTCCGTAAAAAAAAGATAAAAAGCATCATGTGATTTACTATGTAAGAAAAACCCTCGGTGAAACCTAAGTTAACATACCACTACTGAAAAAGAAATTCTAATAGTAGTTTATGCTTTTGAAAAGTTTAGATCCTACCTTACAAGGTCAAAGGTAAAAGTGTATACAAACTACAAAGCTATCAAATATTTTATGCAAAAGAAACATACGAAGTCGAGACTCCTAAGGTAAGTGTTGTTGTTGCAAGTGTTTAGTCATGACCCCATTGATAAGAAAGGGACAAAAAACATAGTTGCCAACCACTTGTTCTAAATTATTTTAGACAATGCCAACACACTTCCTATTAATGATACTTACTCGAATGAAGCACTGATGGTGGTAAGGTCAGTCAAACCTACTTTACCTTGGTTCAAAGATATTTGCAACTACTTGCCTTGTCGACAGCTGCCTTCTGACATAACTTGCAATGAGAAAAAGAAGTTGTTTTTTGATCTAAAAAATTACTACTGGGATGATCTGCTTATGTTAAGGAGGTGTGTTGATAATATATATAGTTGTTGCATCCCATAAGAAGAAATGCCAAAGATCTTGTGCCAGTGACATTCTTTGCCTTATGGAGGATACTTAGGCGAAGACAGGGCCACTGCTTAGATTTTAAAATCTAGGTTTTACTGGATTGTGTTGTTCAAGGATGCACATCCTTATGTTAAATTTTGCAATGAATATCAGCACACATGAAATATATCAATAATAAATGAGATGCCCATGTCTAACTGGATAGAAATATGGATTTATAATGTTTGCAAAATAATTAATAAAGGACCTTTCCAATCATCACAAGGCAACCAATGCATCTTAGTTGTACTAGATTATGTATCCAAATGGGTGGAAGTGGTATCTACAACCACTTGTGATTCAAAATTTGTGATAAGATTGTTTGAGTAGATTATTTTTCCCAGATATGGTGTCCCACACACCATCATTAATGATAGGGGATCCCAGTTTGGGGAGAAGTAGTTCAAAGCACTTCTAAACAAGTATGGAATGAGGTGTAAACTTGCCACCCTTATCACTAACAAACCTTGGGCCAACTTGAGGTTTCAAATCAGCATATAAAATAGATTATGGAAAATATAGTCGGGCATACCCAGAAAGATTGGTCAATGAAGCTCGATGATGCCCTATAGGAATATCCTACAACCTATAAAACTCCAAGAGGGACCACTCCCTACAGATTGATTTATGACAATGCATGTCATTTTTTAATTGAGCTAAAGAACAAGGCCTTTTGGGTGGTTAATCTCTTGAATATGGATCTAGAGTTAGCTAGAAAGAAGAGGTTCATACAATTACAAGAACTAGAGGAACTTAGACTCCATGCCTATGAAAATGCCAGAATTTACAAACAAAGAACTAAGGTGTGGCACGATGCCCACTTGAAAGAAAGAATTTGTTTGAAGGAGATAAGGTTCTTTTGATTGACTGAAGTATTAGACTTATTTCTGGAAAGCTAAGATCAATATGGTCATATCCATTCATTGTGTCAAAGATATATCCATCAGGGATGAGGGAACTATTTTGTGAAAAGACACGGACTTTCCCTATTAATGGGCATAGAGTGAAGAGGTATAATGAGGATGAAGCATTTACCAAAAGAGAAAAGGAGTATTTAGATGAACCACCACCAACACCACTTAAGAAAGAATGATGATGCTACCCAGAGAGAGTCAACCTATAGACTTTGCGCTTCTTGAAGGAAACCCAAGGATTTCTTGGACATGCTTTGTTGAATTCTAGTCATTAGATTTTACAAATTTCTTTCCTAGGTTTTATTGTGTTTCTCATCTAGCCTACTTTTGCTTCATATTTTTAATGTATATAGAATAAGGTTATTGTAAAATATAAGTCATCTTTCTCTATAATAGGTACCATTGGTAGATGACAAGAGGAGAACCTTCAAATTAGGTATGTTGAACCAACAGTTTCACACCCATATATGGATTGTTGGACCATCTAAAGGTGGTCAGTGAACCCAATGGAAGATAAAGGCAAAAGCAAAAACACCAAGTTTTGAGCATTGTTAAACCATCAAATCTAGCCCAAGAATCCATCAGAATGCACAGTAATTGTCGTTCCATTAGAAGAGGTGTGCATACTGAATAACCATCAAAAGGTGGACATATAGTCTGGTCATTGGAAGACAAAGTTTATCAAACCATCAAAAGGCCAATAATTGTAACTGAAGGCAGAGCAGGTCCCACCTTCACCAAGAGAAGTTGTTATAAAAGAAAATGGAGGGATTGACACTCTATAGAGTCATACATGAGTAGTAAAAGTGGAAAATCAAAGTGCAACCCTAGCCACCTATCTCCATCAAGCTAAAGCGATTAACTTTTCCTTTCCACATCCATCAAAAGATGTGTGTCGTCTTCAACCTTTGACCATGGGAAGATGGTGAACCAGAGGAGTATCTCTTCAGCATCGATGACACTCATGAGATAAGGTTAGAAGCAAACTATAGTGGAAGAGGAGCTCCATCACTGACAAAGAACAACTTTGGCTGCTCGACAAGGAATGATGCCAATGGCGACAACTGGTAAATCCCTTGCTTAACCTCTTCTTTTATTCCTAGTTCTCTTCTCATTCCTCTAAAACTACCACTATCGTCTTTATTCATTTGTCTCTTATCATTTTGAATAACCTCAAGAGAATGATCTATGGTTTTCCTTTTAACTTTTGAAGTGCAAACTTTCCATCATGTGTAATCCATCAGAAGGAATCCCATTTATTGCCATCATTTTTTTCTCTCTCCACCCACCTTCAGAAGATTGTTTCTTCTATAACCTTTTCCCAAACCATCAATTCTTTCGACCTCTTTTACAAATCATCAGTTTACCAACTACCACTAGTCATCTACCGTAACCATTGGAAGACATTCCCCCACCTCTGTGAACCATCGGTTCTTGAGGCTGTCAAATCTCATCCATCAGAAGAGCAATTCTGCCCTAACCCTCTACAACCATTTATGTAATACTGATCATCAATAGCCATACAAGAGCTATCGAAAGGTGTTTTCCCCTTAGCAAACTGTCATTTGTATAACTCTATGGCAAACCATCAGTTTTGATATTTCTTTGACCTATCATCAACTTACATATCCTCATCCTAAGACTAATTACATACTTCAAAATTACATGTTGGCCTAACCTTGCATGGGATATATCAATATCTAGATTGCATCAAAAAATTTAAAGATGAAAGGGAACATAGGGAAAGAAAAAATTGTTCACAAAGGACTAGTAGAAGGTGAGGATTAGAGAAACATTCAGTCAGGAAGAAATTCATAGAATGGAGATATTAATGGAAGAAGTTGTGGCATATATCAGAGCCCATGGGTAACCAACCCATGCCAGTATATAAGCTAGGCTAGAGGCAGACATATTAAAACATGTGAAGGAGCCAATTCTAGAAGGATCCTCTAGCTATGATGAGTCTAATGGGATAGAAACTTCTAAGTATACACCAACTGTTGAAATATAGAACCCCAAGAAGAGAGGAGTACCAAGTCTCCCTCCTAAATAAAAACCAAGAAAATTGTCCAAGTTTCCAGAAAAGGAAAGTACTAGAGAACAAATAGATCCACAACCAGTAATAACCAAAGCTACTGATATTCTTACCAGGACTATTCCTCAATCAGCAAATGTCGTCGACAAGGAACAACTTGACAACTACTTCCTGCCCAGAGATGATGACTATCTGGATGTCTGGGATGAGATGTATAGAAGAGAAACCTTTAGAACCACAAGGTTTGTATATCTGAACACCATAAAAAATTGAGAGTACACCAATGGGTGACAGAAAATTTGGAAAAGGTTAGAATCTACAAAATCTATTTCAACAATCACATGTTTTACCACAAACTCACCTTGGAGTTCATGTCATCTCTGAAGAACCTTCTAGTTACAAAAGAAGAATCAAAAGAGTGTAGGGAGATTATAAGTTGGCAGTCTGAATTATCAAGGAGGACTACATACTTACTGAGAAATGGCTAAATCCTATCTTTACTGATTCAAATGAACAAGATGAAATATCCATTAAAGCTAAAAGAGACTTAGAGGTTTGAGGCCTTTTCACTAATCACACTTGGGAGGAACTATCAAGAGAAAGCCAATATAGTTCATGGTTGTTGAAGGATTCCAAGATGCACTCAGGTATCATGTGTGTCATGTATAAGATCTTTGTCAACACGCTATTCTTCAAGACAAACATATAATTTGACCATGATGGATCTCCGCATTATGTGGAGCATCATAGAAATGAAGGCAGTCAATATTGGGTGAATTTTGATTGACAGGGTAGTAGCAGTAGTGGGACCAGAAGGCTCACATGATTCAGCATGGGTGGCCTAGTCACATATATTTCCCACTGTCTAGGATACCTCGGTAAACTAAATTTCTTCTAAAAGTTTGTTGGGAAAAAGCTAATAGATGCCAAGTTCTTTACTGCTACAAATGTACTAGTAATTTAGAAGGAGAATTATTTAAAATATTTCATATCAAAGGACCTACATCCCCTTCCTGAAATGTAATACAATGACTATGACAATCTCCTATTTGGGGATGAAGACATTTTAAAATGATATTAGGAGCCAAGTGCCTCCCAACTCTAAATGAACAAGCATCAGTTGAACCATAGATAACGGAGACAAAAGACACTACTACAAAGTTGGCACAAAAAAGAGTAATGATCCGCTTCTCAAAGAAGATGGTAACTAAGATAAGGCACATGAAATACCCTACACTTGAGACAGTAAATCTGGAACAAGAAAGTGAACCTACAGTGACTACACCTACCATAAATATCCTAGAGGTGATTGAAGATATTTTGATTGGTACTGGTGCAATATCTGACTTTGTCGATATCAACTGAGATGATAGACTGAAGATACCAGCATAACCATAACTAGAGGAGACAACATAACCCTCAACTAATGTGAGTTCACACCACTTCTATGGCAGAGGTGACAAGGAACAATGTCATGGTTGATACACCACCTAGGCTTAAATAAGGGAATAATAGATACAACAAGAAACAAGCCCTTGTCAAACTACGAAGCTAAAACAAGGAACTAGAGAAGGAGACTTCAGAAAAAGGGCAACCCCTGCTAAGCTATGAGGTTGAGAAAAGCCTACACATGAGTGAGGGACAGGAAAAATCTGTTCAAGTGAAGAAAGTTGAGCATCAGGCAAGCTCAAAGAAATGTAAAAATAACCACAACAATCCCTTGATGTAGCAAAATCCATGGAGATAGGACAAGAAATTGACAACCTCCATATTATAAACTCTAACTCTACTCTATATATTTCAAATTTAATATTAAATATGACTATGATAAATATGCAGGTTGAGAGGATAACAACAAACATGCAGTTGTTGCTAACCCTACCACGACAGAGGCAACTCTAGGTTGTGAACCGAATGCGAGAAATTGAATCTCTAGAATGCATGACTAAAGAGGTCACCCTGATATTCTAAGAGTGGGACAACCTACATAAGAAATGAGTGATTGCATTCCAAATACATGATACAGTTGGAGGCACCAACAACATCCCTTCCTATGAAGAAGCATCTTCCTAATGACAACGGATCACCAACGAGGAGGCCTTATCCTACAAGATGGGTGTCTGGTTGAAGGAAGACATGGAGTTTTCCAAACTAAACATAAAAAAGGATGGACCATCTCCCATCCAATGAATCATTGTAGTAGAATTATCCACTAAATAGGGAGAGGAAAATTATGTGAGGAACATGGAAGTTCCCTTTATGGTGAACAATGACGCGAATTCCCCAACCTCACCAGGGAAGTTCACCAATGAATGACCAGATGATGAACCGATCAAGAATTAGAATTATGTTTTCCTAGAAATTCCTAAACAAGTCCTTCCCTACAAAAATTGTTGAAGCAACCTGTGAGAACCAATTCATCTTGAAATCAATAGAGATGATGGGAGAGGCACTAGAAATAATGGACGGCATGATGAAAGGACTAGATTGTATATTTGACTGCAATGATCCACCACCTCTGAATGAGTAATAAGACTTTGTCAATGAATTGTTGTTGGATGAACTGATCAAAGGAGGAGTTCATCCAAATCCTTTTGAGGTAGAGATCGAATAGAAAATTTCTAAGGAAGATGAGGGAAACATGTGTTGGCTAAATTGGACATTAATATACCCTCTATTTGATGATGACAAACATTTCATGCTTTTAGATATAATGAGCTA